>JAAGVU020000019.1:11200975-11219507 GCA_011763525.2 Mormyrus iriodes
CATTTCACAAAAGGTCTCATATTAAATGGACAATAAAGTTCTAACTTCTGTAATTCCACAGAATCTAGGACAGAGGAAGCTGCCATAACTCTGTTTAAAGAACATGGGGACAAGCCACTGCATCATATGGAAGCTTCTTCAACAAAAGACAATGAGAAGATAATCCCTATGATAACCACACACCCAAACTCAGCCTAGCAGCAAGCTTCAAAAGAAAATATCAGTGACTACAAAATAAAATAAAACTGTCTGAAAAACAGAAAAGATTACTTGAAAGATTTCTCCTCCCCCTTTTTTTATTTCACTTCTGTAACCCATGATGTTTTTTAGTTTCTTTACGCCCTTCCTTCTCGTCTTAAAAGATTACATTGTGAAAAGTAAAGTATAACCAATAAATGTTACCAAAACTCAGGTCTGGACACTTTAGTAGTAGTAGCAGTAGTAGAGCTTTATTGTCATCCCAACAATATACATTTGAGTACACAGTGGGACGAAATATTGTCCTCCTGAATCAAAAGGTGCAAAAACATAACATAAACATAACATAAACATAACTAAGATAAATTAAATTATATAAAATAAAAATAGAAATGGAAGAATACAGAAGAATACACAAGAATGAGTGCATAAGAATGAGTGAACAAAATGAAATCTAGACATTAATAACCGTGCAACACAAGAAACAGTACAGTAGTGGAGTGGTTAAATGGAGCACTGCAAAACAGAATAGTGCAATATTGGAAAGGGTAAAATGACAGTGTACTCCTTGGAATGTTAAGTTGTCCACTAAGTTGTGCAAATGTTTGAGAATTTGTGCAAAGAGTGTTGACATGTTCAAGTAGACATGAATTTAACCCTCCAGCCCTGTCCCCTAATTCTCCAGTCTGACCCTTCTTCCTGCCATGTTCCCTAACCATCCAGCCCTGTGCCCTGATCCTTCAGTCCTGCCCCTAAACCCTTCAGTCTGACCCTCCTTCCTGCCCTGTCCCCTAGCCCTCCTGCCCTGTCCCCTAACCCTCCTGCCCTGTCCCCTAACCCTCCAGCCCTGCCCCCTAACCCTCCAGCCCTTTCCCCTAACCCTCCTGCCCTGTCCCCTAACCCTCTAGTCCAGTCCCTTGACCCTCCTGCCCTGTCCCCTAACCCTTCAGCCCTGCCCCCTAACCCTCCTGTCCTGGCCCCTAGCCCTCCAACCCTGTCCCCTAACCCTTCCCCCGGCCCCATGGCTCTTGTATCTCAGTGCTTTTCTCCTCTTGTCCACAGGTGCAGGTGGGCACCTCTTCTCAGGAGCAGAGAGTCGTCGGCTACATTGCCTGCACTCACCTGCACTCTTTGGAAGGTGTGTGTCTGCGAGCCTATGTCTGGGTGTGTGTCTGTCTGTGTCTGTGTGTCTGCATGACTGCGTGTCTGTATGTATGTATATCTTTATATCTGTTTGTCTGCTGGACTCTGTCTGTGTGTCTTTCTGTGTGTCTGTATGTATGTATGTCTGTATGTCTATGAGTCTCTGTGTCTGCATGTCTGTGTGTGCCTGCATGTCTGTGTGTGTCAGCGTGTCTGTGTGTGCCTGCGTGTCTCTTTGTGCCTGCGTGTCTGTGTGTTTTTACATATAAACCAATCACAGCTATAATTATGAGTGTATATACAGTATGTGTAAAATATACAAATAATGTCCACAGATTGTCCTCTTAAGATCCATTAAATATGTTTAGGGTACGTACAGGAAGAAGTCTCCAGAAACATGTAAACATCATTTTGTTGTAAGTGTGTGAGTCTGCATGTGTGTGTGTGTGTCTGTGTGAACTCAGGATATGTGTCTGAATATTTGCATGAGATGGAGAAGGTTCCACCCCCCCGCCCCCTAATGCCCAGCCAATCCACGAGATCCACGTTGCTGAACAGCAGGCTCCTCCGTTCCCATGGCGATCGGCATAAGCTATTTTTAAGCCATGCCTCTATTTAGAAGGCCGCATCTTTTAACAAGACCGATCTGGCTTCTATTTCGGGAGCCTCCTACGCAGTGAGCTGCCTGCTCTGGGCCACATTTAGAACAGCTGCTATTTCTGAAGGAGCCACAGAGACCCAAAAATGGAGGGAGATGCAGAAATCAATCTTATATGGCACTCTCAACATCATGAGGGGTGTGATTGCCGGTGCCTCCACTGTGAGATCTGCCCATAACGGTTGTCTCTGGCTGTGAGTGTGCGTGGCTGACAGCGTGTTTGTTTACACAAAGGTGTCTCCTGTACTGCGCCTGTGTGGCTCAGCATTTGCATGTCTGTGTCTCCCAGATGTTACGGCTTATCGCCTTTCATCTACCTGAGTGCACGGTGACCTACTTACCAGCAGAGCTCTTGACTGCTGGACACTGACAGTGGGGGGTTGGGGGGGCGGGGCTTGGGCCACCTGCGAGTAAGAGGGGTGGCTTTACCTGTGACAGACTCAGCACCTGGAGTAACATGCTGGGCTTCGGTGTAAATACACCTTTGTGTGTTTTTAAAGGCAAGTGGGACTTTTGACTGGCTACTCTGCCATCTGATGGCTGATTTATGAATTGTGGGTTAACAGGCTGGGCACAGTCTCTCAGGACTGGGCCTGCCACCCTCATTGAGAGGCTCTGCAGAGAAGCCTGCAGACTCAAACCTTGCCGACCCATCCTGTGATGGCAAAAACAACTGAAATTTGTGGACATTGACCCTTCCATGCTGAAGGGGTTTGTACATCCCAAAGATCCTAGGAGCTATCTTGTTGGGGGCACTTGCAGTTGGAGCCAGGCCTGGGGGGGAGCTTGTTGGTAAGCGCTTGATGGTTGGACCTTCACCCATGGGGCCTGGCCGAGCACAGCCCGAATGAGCCATGTGGGACCATTCTCCTGTGGACCCACCACCTGCAGGAGGAGCCGTAAGGGTCTGGTACTTTGAGAATTGGGCAGCAGTCAGAGGTTGTGGTCTTGGTGGACCAATCCCTGGCTACCGAAACTGACTTTATGACATGGAATATGACCTCCCTCTTGGGAAAGAAGCCTGAGCTGGTGCCAGATTTGGAACCAAACTCCTGGAGAGGGGCTGGACTTTATTCCACTCTGGAGTTGCCCTGGGTGAGAGGTGTTGGGCAAGTGTGTTCATAAGTGCATCTGGCACCAGACCACCCAAGGCCGCAGTTTGATGATTGATTTTGTAATTGTATCATATGATTTACGACTGTATGTCATGGACACTTGTGTGACGCGTAGAACTGAGCTGTCCACTGATCACCAGCTGGGTGAGTTGGATCACATGGCCAGGGAAAATGCCTAGTAAGTGTATAGGCTTCCTATCAGTAGACCCAAACGTGTAATGTGGGTGTGTTGAGAGCCTCTGGCAGAGGCCCCTGTTCAGGAGATGTTCAACTTTCAGCTCTTGCAGAGCTTTTCTTGCATTCAGAGGGAGCGTGGAGACATCGAGCCCAAATGGGCAAAGTTCCAAATCTCCATGGCTGAGGTGATTGTGCAGAACTGTGGCTGTACGGTGCCTGTAGGGTAGCAATCCCTGAAGTCAGTGGTGGACACCAGCACTAAAGGGAGCCATCAGACCTTGGTTATCTTGAGGGACTTTGGAAGCAACTGATATGTACCGGCAGGCTAAGCGGAATACAATTTTGGCAGTTTTGGAAGCAAAAACTCAGGTGTGGGAGGAGTTCGGAGATGCCACGGAAAATGACTTTCGGTAGGTTTTGAAAAGATTCTGAAAAACCTCCAGGCGATTTAGGAGGGGGTAGCAGCTTTTGACCTCAACTGGGGATATAGTCAGGTGGTGGAATTACCTTGAGGACCTCCTGAATCCCACTGACATGCTGTCCTTGGAGGAAGTATAGTGAGAGGCCTCAGAGGAGGACACACCCATCACAAGGGCTGATGTCACTGAAGTAATCAAAAAACTCTTCAGTGGTTAGGCTCCGGGGGTGAATGAGATTTGCCCTGAGTTCCTAAAGGCTCTTGATGTTGTCATGGCTGTCATGCCTCTTCAATGTTGTGTGGAGGTTAGGGACAGTGCTTTTGGATTGGCAGGCTGGGGTAGTGGTTCTAATTTTCAAGAATGGGGGCCGGAAGGTGTGTTCCAGCTTCAAGGGTATCATACTCCTTAGCCTCCCTAGGAGGGCCTATGCCAGGGTGCGGGAGATTACTCTCCTATATTACACACATGAAGAGAAATGGGTCAGCATTTTTCCAGTACCCCAGAGGAGTTTTAGAGGTTAAAGGCTTTGCTCATGGACGTAGCAGTGATATGATTATTTTGCTGTCCATGGGAACATTCAACATTGAAACCGGTGACCTTGCAGACATGGGCATAGGCTCCTGAGCCAGATACTGTCCCAACATGTGCCCTTGTAGTCAGATGGGCATGTTATTTCCTTTCTTCCTGTTTACTTCCTGTTTCTCAGCAAGCTTTACACTGAGCAGGTTAAATAACCTTGTGTCCAATCACCTTCCGGGCTAACAGACAATATACTGTAATACGGACTCAGGCACTATCTGGTCCACAAAACTGTCTAAATAAGCCTCAACTTTCATGCATTCAAAATATTTTATTTACTGTCTGATGCTATCCCCCGCTCATTGCACCTCTGATTGCAGCAGATTAGGTCATATGTGATATTTCACAAAGAACCAGACAAAACAGATTTAATTTGATATCTGAGGAAACTGAGCTCTTACAGAATTATGGAAAGTAAAAGCAATCGAGATTAAGATGAAATCAGTGAGGTTTCCACACTGGGGGATTAATCTTCCGAGCCTGGGCCTAGGCACAATTTTTGATTAGAAATGCTGCCTTCTCCTGAAATTCAACGGAGCTAACTCTATTTGCAGCTTTTGTGGCACCAGGTCGGGCTTCACAGACTGAACAGTGAACCGGGACCTGCTCCCTGAAGTTTCACAAAACAGCGAAAGGACGCACAAGCTGTAAAGTGTATCTGAAAATGAAACAATGCTGCCGTCATTTAATGGTGCGAAGTCCGCATGCTCATTAACAGCAGCCATTTACCAGTGGGTACTTAATGTTTCTTTAGTAAAGCCTTTATTACGTTAATTCACCTGGATATTGTTGTCGTGCATGGTCACATGATTCAGTAGCTATGTGAGATCCTCATTTGGCCCTGGGAAAGGTTTGTGTTCACACTCCCTCCCTGCCAGAGCTGCATTATTCCTACATAAGAGATATTCTGTCAGTAAACAGCTTTATGTCCAAGGACATGCAAAGGGATCTGGAGAAATGGCATGTGGGTGTACACGGAACAAGAAGAGGCTGAACGTGTATATCATAAGAACAGGACAGAGTTAAAAGAAAGCTCACTACATGGCCTCAGACTCTCCAGCTGACAGGTCTCAAGTGCTCAGTGTGGGTGTGGCTTGGGCCTCTAACTGCAGGCAGGAGTGTAGGGACTGGACGAGTTCAGCCGATAAACAAAGAGGATCCAAAATACAGCTATAAACCAGAAAACAAAAATCAGAACCATAATCTAAATGCCAGACAACCATAGGGTCACATGATGGAATTTAACCAATCGGAATTAAAGGACTTCTATCCATTTTGTAAACGTATTTTAACCTTAGAAAACAGATATAGCACACTTCCTGAATCATAAAAATCACAATATAAAAGTAGAAACGTCTTATCAGTTTGAATTATTTAATTACACAAAAAATGAATAAATTATTAACTTCAAGAAAAGTGTAAAACATACTCTCACAGCTATATGGATTGGTGGATAGATGATAGATGGATGTGTGGACTGATAGAGATACGCTTGGTTGCTTTTGTAATAATTTTATTGATTCATGCAGATAGTTAGGAGGCCACACAGGGAATTATATTACCAGCTGCATTTAAACAGGTAGTATTACTGCTTGCATTTAGTGCTTTACCCATGGAGCTCATTAATAACTTTGACTAAACTGGCCAATTAGCTCATTAATCATTTATTGAACAGACCTTTCAGGTCTATTATGGGTGTGTTGTGTGGAACTCCTTCCTTCACTCCCCACTTCCTGTTTTCTCTCTCACTCTGTCTCTCCCTTTATCAGCAATTGCAGACGAAAGGCTCTTTTCAGTGTGAATTGCTGGCTCATTCCTGAGACAGCAAAGCACTCCATTAAACCAACTTGATGACTGTTTGGATGTAATTAACTTGGGCTTTTGCCAGATGAGATACGATCTGTATATCCTTGGTATATTTGATTCCTAGTACCAAACTTCGGAGGTTGAGAAGAGCACTGTGGCTCCTTAGGGATGTGTGTCTGGGTATCGGTTCTGACAGATCCGTGGGGAACTGAGACTTGACAGCCTCCAGTTTGGTGCCCACTACATTTCTAATCACTTTCACTTGAAACACTAACATTATTATGGGGGAAAAAGGCATGACAGTAAATAATTGGTGAGTGGAAACAGAAACACTTTCCAACCAGGGTGCCCTCTGCCTTATGGCCTGTGCTGTGGGCTCCAGGGATCCTGTGACTCCGGACTGGATAGGCAGGTGGGAGGTGGATGTATGGAATAAGACAAAAAGGCTTTGAAAACTCTTGCATGTTTTGGAGGTTTAAAAGAGGGTGCAGATTTACCAGCTGTGACCTGCTAATGTTCAGCACTTTAAAACCAGGACAGTAAACCAGTTTGTGAGCCCTTATACGAAGACCTTAGTGTTTTGCCAGAAATTGGCACATAATATCAATAGGGGGCGCCAAAATCATACCTATTTCTTTTTTAAAAAAATTAATAAAATGATCTTTTATTTTTTACTGTTTAACAAACAGAAGTTCTCTTAGCTCCTACGTTTTGGTATCTCCTATTTGAGATTAAACTGAATTTCTTAGTCCTGGGTCCCATGGGAGAAACTGACTTTAATTTAAATAAATTTTTCATTTAATGTGTCCCACATCCCTCCCTGGGGGGCACAGTGGGCAGCAACACACCTTGAGGATTGGGGGATCAAATCCCATGTCTGGATTCCATGTGTTTCCTCTGTGTTGTGCAGGTTTCCTCCTGCATGGTGTCTCTAAATTGCCATTTGTGTGTGCGCCCAGTGATGGACTGACATCCAGTCCAGGCTGTACCGCTGCCAAGTGCCCTGTGCTGCCTCCGATTAACTTTCCAGGTGTCCCCAAAT
Organism: Mormyrus iriodes; assembly: GCA_011763525.2. Lineage (NCBI taxonomy): Eukaryota > Metazoa > Chordata > Actinopteri > Osteoglossiformes > Mormyridae > Mormyrus > Mormyrus iriodes. The sequence goes on from JAAGVU020000019.1 coordinate 11,208,113, forward strand.
GGATGGATGGATGGATGCTCCTCTTTCACAGGATGTCATTTGGGTTACCTTATGACTTCTGCCTGCCTTCAGAAAAGGCCTTTTAATGATAATTTGTCCGCATTGCAGATCTTCTCCCTGTTAGCTTGTTGGCATATTAGGATGCATGTTACAGGATGCACATGAAAAGTCTGCCACTTGTCCTGCAGGAGATGCCTCAGTACGCTGCGAACAGCTGGATTTCCTCCTGGAGTGGGGAACAGAGTTCCGGAAAGCCACATCTGGCTCAGCTCAGAATAAGGGCCTTGAGGACCAGGTGGCTTTTGATGTCATTCTGGGGGACCTGAACTTCGACAACTGCTCTTCAGGTAACAAAACCTGTAATGGGCAACAGCTGGACACACTGTCTGAGGAGAGATTCCTGGTTGGAGCGATCGGTATTTGTGAAATGTAGATATTGTGGTATCTGGGAAAGGTGAATTGTTGTAGGACATCTTATATACCCCTTGTATGTCTTGTATGCTCGTAACTGAGCTGTTAAGCAGACCATAGGGGTCAAAGTTCATCTGAGCTGTCTGAGGCAGTCCCTGGTCCTCAAGATTCTGGTTTATACACCTTCCCTCTCTCAGAGGACAAGCTGGAGCAGCAGCACACGGTGTTTACGCATTACAAGGACCCCTGTCGCATAGGACCAGGCGAGGACAAATCCTGGGCTCTGGGTGAGTGTAACAGGGGGGTGAGCAGGGTCGGCCGGGCGGGGTTAACGGCGACACAGGACGCGCTGCAGGACAGTCTGTGTGCTGGTAAATGCGTGTCTACACCAGCAATGCCAGCTGGTGAGCTAGATAACACCATATGGAGCATACATTCAGCTACATGAACATCTGTTCAGGCATGAACAGCCATCTTGGGTCTTTCCTCCCCTTTTCCTCTTCTGGGTTTAAATCCAAAGGTGTAATTTCCAAACCAACTGGGACAGTCTGCACCTGTATCTATCTGCCCCTTGGTGATGTGATTGCACAGCTTGCTGTGTATTGGGACCTCATTGTGCTTCGTGAAGCTCATGTATGATGATGTGTCTCTATTGGCAGGTACACTGCTGGACACCAGTGGATTGTATGATGAGGAAGTGAGCTCACCAGAAGGTCTCCAGAAGTGAGTCTGACACATGAGTATACACATGCACATACAGATACCAATAGGAAGCCTATACACTTACACATATAGATACCGATAAAAGCCTATACACATACAGATACTGATAGGAAGCCTGTACATGACACACTCACACAAGTGAGTGTAATTACACAGGTTCTTTTAGGACATGAGTAAACATTTATACACAGATACTCGTTGGAGACTCAGTGCAGTATGTATTGCATAACTAAATATATAATAAGTCACTGAACACTCATTTACACACAATCACATATCCAGCCTGTCATTGTTCCTTACTGTTTTTTTCAAGGGTGATGGAGAATGAAGAATTGAGAAAGGAATACTTGGTATATCCCATTAGCAAGAACCAGTGTCCCAGGCAGAAGGGTCAAAAGATTCCACTGAAAGGCAATGGAAGGCGGATCGACTACATTTTGTACAGTGATGAGGGGTTACAACCAGACTGGAAAGTGGTACGTTCCCATTTCAGAGTGATACGATGCAGTTTCCTCTTGACATTTTTGCATGGGGAAGATAGTAAGGTGTGGGTGTAAGTACACTCTGGACCAACATGATGCCTGTCGCTATAGACAGATGTGGCAGATGTTTCTGCTTTCATATGAAACTGGTGTTATGAAAAGTCACTGTTCTTGAACGATTAAGTGTGTGATTCACTATGTGAGGGTTTCAGTTTGTGTACGCAGGGGCTTGAGTGCACGCGAGTGAGGTGACAGCTTGTGTTCATATTGTGGTTACTTCCTCAAAGTGAATAGACACAATACATTTACACGATTTAGCAAAAACATTATGGTAAGATGGAGTAGGCTTGTAGAGGTGTTCTAGCAGAGCTGAGGAACCGATGGATCTTCAGATGTCTCTTAAAGATGAAGAGGGAATCTCATGATCAGATTTAGTTCACAATCAAAATCAGGTTGTCTAGCCAAGTTCAAACTAGGGTTGAGTACAGAAACCTGGTGCCTATACCTCTGGCATGTACCGGACCATATTACAATGGTGCCACTTAAAAGCCTGAGCTGTTGAGTGAAATATTTGCCCTCTGGTGCTCAGGCAACAGAAGCATCACTGCACCTCATATGCCATCGCTAGTTTACGTTACGCTTGCTCTAATGTCAGCAGACATCTACAGTTAGCTAGTAGCTATCTTAAACATAGTTAAAACACCTAAATCTGAATGGTCTAAAATGTGGCTGTATTTCACTCAGAAGGATATACAGACATTGTTATGTAAATTTGTTATGTGTTATTTATTTAAATTTCTGCATTTAACCCAGAGGTGATGTGGTGGTGCCGTGGTTAGTGGTGTTGCTTCACACCTCTGGGACCAGGGTTTGAGTCTCGGCTCCGTGTGTGGAGTTTTCATGTTCTCCCCGTGTAGTTGTGGGGTTTCCTCTGGGTACTCCAGTTTTCCTCCACAGTCCAAAAACATGCTGAGGTTAATTGGAGTTTCCAAAACTACCCGTAGGTGTGAATAGTGTGTGAGTGTGCCCTGTGATGGGTTGGTGCCCCATCCTGGGCTGTTCTCTGCCTTGTGCCCATAAGCTCTGGACTCCCCGTGACCCCGAATGGGATAAGCGGATAGAGAAGATGGATGGATGTACATACCTCTGGTCACTTGCTACTTTACTATTTACAGCTCTCCTGAGGTCATACAATTCAGTGTAGAGGCTGTCCCAGGGCATGGCACATATTTTTCATTTGCAGCAATGGCCACAGACAATTTACAACTAAATTTATGACAAAATAGCTTAAAATGAATGTTTTATGGTCAATTATGTTCCAAAATGGTTAAATGTCACTAGCGACCTGAAAAGGGTAAGGCTGCACTTTTTAGGTTTCGAGATGTAGACCGCACTCTAGCAAAATGTGCTTTTCTCCATAATTTCATCTCCATGAGTCAGAATTACTTGTAGTATAACTGAAACAAAGTAAAAACATGAGAGGTTTGCTAATACTGACCTCTTTTTTGCCCTTACTGCCCCCACTGCCACTCTTTGTCCCTAAACTGCAAGGTGTGAATGGGGCATTATCTATGATGGTGTTTTTAATGTCTGCCCAGTTTAGCGTGTAGATAAAGAACATTAATGGATTTTGTTCACTGGACCCTTACAAAGGAACAAACACTGATATCAGTGTATTTTGAGAGGTGGGTGCTTTGCTATACATTTAAATAAACAGGAACAAATTTCACCTGGCAGCCATGATGAAACATTATACAATATTATTATCTGTATGGGGGCGGCACGGTGGTGCAGTGGTTAGCACTGTTGCCTCACACCTCTGGGACCAGGGTTTGGGTCTCCACCTGGGTTTCATGTGTGTGGAGTTTGCATGTTCTCCCCGTGTCATCGTGGGGTTTCCTCCGGGTACTCTGGTTTCCCCCCACAGTCCAAAAACATGCTGAGGCTGATTGGAGTTGCCAAATTGCCCGTAGGTGTGCATGTGTGTGTGAGTGTGCCCAGCGATGGGTTGGCGTCCCATCCTGGGTTGTTCCCTGCCTTGCGCCCATAGGCTCCGGACCTCCCGCGATCCATATGGAATAAGCAGTTATAGACAGTGGATGGATTATCTGTATGTTATTTCCTTAGGAAAATTATTTAAAATTACTATAAAGTTTTATATTGTTGTAATATTAAAATTATTTTTAAATGATGCAAAAAGTTCAGTTTGCTTATAAACTGTTCTTAGTGTTCAAGGAAGGGGTATTCAAGAAAAGTTTGCACTGTTATCGTTATTTGTGATTTGATGTATATATCGGGGGGGGTGGTCATGTATATATTACATTATCTAATGTCCCCACAATATAATAAAAAACCTATTATTGTTGTGTTATGGGGACCACCTTTTCAGTTCCCAGAAGGGGAATAAATTTTATAAAAATCTGTGACTGCAATTAAAAACCTGAAGATGCCAAAACTCTTGGTGTTCTTGTTTTGTTACTCGTGGTTAAGGTTAGGGCTGGGTAGGGGGTAAGGTTGTTATTGTTGTCAATAAGAGTTTTTCCCATAAATGTAAATGGAGAGTTCACACAAAGATATTAATACAAACCTGTGTGTGTGTGTGTGTGTGTGTGTGTGTATGTGTGTTTAATATGTGCTAAAGACCTGACATATGTAAGTGTTTCCTGAAAGTCCCATGGACACAAAGGTTAAGGTGTTAAAGTATTTAGTTTTAAATTATTGTAGTTAGGTTAGGTTTTATTTATTATGTTAATGTGTTGTTTTGTATTTATATGTTATATGTTAATATAGGCCTGTTGTTCAATTTTACGTTCAAATTTAGCTCAGAAATAAAAAAAGCAATTTCTTAATGTCCTCGACCTATGTTTTGTGCTTGCTTTATTTTCCTTAAAAGTTCCAGTTCAGACACTTTTGGCACCAGCATGGTTTTAAAAGTATCATTTTAGTGCCGGTATCAGAAAAAACCCAAATGATACCCAACTGTAAATCTCAGAAACAGGGAATTTGTTTCTGGTTGTCAATGACTGTTATACATACAATAGATACATACAGTTAAGACAATGGTCACATACAGTCCGGTTGCTGTACAAAATGTATGACTGATAGATGTACACAATAGCTGTGCTGTTCATGACAGTGATAGCTTGTGGGGGGCTCATTCCACCATCAGGGAACCGCACATGAGAAACACCTGGAATGACACTTCTCACATGGTGGAGGGATTTCCAAATAGCAATAGTTTGAGGGTGAGATAGCAATTATATGAAGCAAACAGAAAAAGTTTTATATGAGTTGGGTTTGTCTATGAAAGCTAACTTCTGTGGAGCCACTGAACCTTACACATGAAAACGCCAGGACTTCATGCTATTTTGGGAACCCATAAAGCTGTTCCGCATTCAATGATTGACAGCACTTAGAGCCTGTTAAAATTACTCAGAGTATCTGAGGGCCCAATCAGACTGTGGGGGGGCACATCGGCCTACCACATGGCTTCACCACTGCTTGCCAGGAAAATTAATATAAAATTCGTTCAGAAGACACTGATGGCTATGAGGCCAAGTGTGATTAACATGTTTACAATTGTGATTTACATGTACGTTGTGTAACTGATCTGTGGTCTACGAGTCATTCTGTGAATAAAAGGATTAGTGTTGAATATAGAGGCGACCACAGATGTGATAGAGTAGGAGAGTACATTGAAAGTGGAGGTGTGCATATAGATGGAGGAGATGTATATATGTGTGGACGTGTAAATGTATATGGAGGAAGTGTATATATGTATGGAGGAGGTGTAAATGAGTATAGAGAAGGTGTATATACAACTCTGGGAAAAATTAAGAGACCACTCCATATTTTAAAAAAATCTGCATTTTTGTATGCTAGTTTAATCCTGGTTCTACTGGCAGAAGGCTATACAGCAGGTTGCTTCCAGGCTGAACATTTCTAAGACAGCAGTACACAGGAACATGGTGAAGCAGAAGACACTGGGAATGACCAGAAATCAGCCAAGTAGGAGGCGGAAGCAACTTTCCAATGCCAGAGATGACCGTGAACTTATCTGACAGAGATGACCTCTAGTGACCTTGAAAAATAATGGGAAACATTAAGTGGTGTAAAGTGCTTTACTAGGACAGTTTTTAACAGGGTCCTAGAAGCAGGACTGAAGTCCCATAAAACCAGGAAGTAGCCCTTCATCAATGAGATGCTGGGAAGAGTCAGGCTGGAGTTTGCAAATAAAAGTATATTTTACATAGACACATTCCCATAAATTGAAAAGTGAGTGAAACTGTAAACTTTGTTGTGGTCTCTTAATTTTTTTCAAAACTACATGTATGAAGTAGGAATAAATGTGTATGGAGGAGGTATATATGTGTATGATAGAGGTGTATATGAATGTAGGGGGTATATAGGTATATGACAGAGGTGTAAAGGAATGGAGGAGGTTTATATGTGTATGATAGAGGTGTATATGAATGGAGGAGTATATATGTGTATGATAGAGATGTATATGTATGGAGGAGGTGTATATGTGTATGGAGAGGTGTATTTATGTATGGAGGAGGTGTATATGTGCATGGTACAGGTATATATGTATATGAAGGAGGTATATATGCTAATGGAGGAAGCATACTGTGTATGTATATTAATCATTATGGAATTTCAGATCGCTGATGGTTTGTCTTATTTCTACAGGATGTGGAGGAGTTCAGCTTTATCACGCAGTTGGCGGGACTCACGGACCACCTGTCTGTGGCCATGCGGCTGGCAGTATCCACTGGGGAGGAGGAGCCATATGCATAGGCCACACCCCCTAGGACAAGCCCTCCCTAAGACCTGCTCATCACAGAGATAGATCCAGAGTACAGAGGACTGAGAGCCAGAGATGGGGCAAAGGCAAGCTAAGATGGGCTTCTGCACATGTCAGCAGGACCTCCATGTTATGAAAGACACGATCAGCTGACCCCCCCCCCCCCAAAGTGCGTGCCATTCCTCCCAGCAGTAAAACACGGCCCCTCTGCTCTGGCCAGCGGAGATGCTGCTGGCTGTAGCAAACATCTCATTTCTTCTCCTGTTTCCTCCATGAATTCCTCTCTTCTTTTTAAAAGCACTTAAATATGGACATTTTTCCTGAACTGTGTCACTTTTTCTGTTCATTTGTAGTTTTAGAGTTTTAATGGAATAGCCTGTGTTTTTTTAAGCCTGTGCCGAAGGTTCCCGGATGTTGTGTGACTGATCCCGAGATTCCCGTCACCTCCTTCCGAGCGCCAAACCGGCTGCATTCACGTGTTTGCCCTCGAGTCTGTGAGGAGGCATGTGCTTCTTCTCTCAACCCCCGATTCTGGCTCAGCCATAACTCCGTCCACAAGTAACCTTAACAGAAGTGTCTTTTTTCTAAAGTCTTTCTAAATATTTCTACTGCCACTTTGCCATCTTTGTAGAATGTTTCTATACACAGGCACTATATAAAGGCATTATTATATGCATACTTAATGGAATGCTGCATGCTGGGATCTTTCCAAAGAGGCAGAGCCATAATTTTCGAAGCATCTGATTGACTGTTTGCCAGAGTGGCTTCATAAGGTTCCACAGGATTGATGGAGAGTTGCTGTGAATTGTCACGGGGGAACCATTGTCTTATATCTCTGGTATGGCTCTGACCCTTAACGGGGGTCTCTTCATGCTAGGGAGACAGTTTACTGGTCAACAATCTGGTTTCTACGGTGACATGCATGTCCTCCCCATGATGCTGCCATGCCCCCCCCCCTGCATGGCATAGGACCGACCATTCCAGTGTTGGCGCACTTGTTTCCCGTCCCAATCCCTCTGCCGACATCCGGGAAGAAGCTGCCCTCCTGCCCACTGCTGATGCAGTATTAATGCTGTGGTTACTTCAGACCAAACAGGAGCGAATGTTTACATGCCATATAACTGACACCAGGCCACAATGATAAATTTAATACGATGATCCTCCACCTGGGATTTTTTTGTCACATTTGAACATCAGTTTTTATATTGAAATTGCCTCTATTATTATTATTATTATTATTATTATTATTATTATTATTATTATTATCGTTGACGTTGTTGTTGTTGTTATTGCTGTTATTGTTGTTGTTGGTGTTGTAGGTAACACACATCATGTTTACCACGTTTACTTACCAGAATGCAGGGATTCCCCAGGATCTGCTCCTATGTTGGGGGAGTGGGATTTTGTGGGGTTCTGCTGCATGCCCCTGACACCCAGCTGGTCCCCCCTAAGGGCCAGTCTGCTCACGGAGCAGGGGTGCGACCTGCTTTAAGGAGAGCCTGTCCCCGGCACGGCTCTAGCTGCCTGCTTCTAGTCCCCGCCACATCACCCACCTCACGCCCCTTTTATTTTCCTTGCTGTTAATTTATTTTTTCTTATTTTATTTTTGTGGCAATAGAGAGCCATCGATTCACGCTGTTTCTGAATCAGGTGGTGGAAAAGCTTTATTCTCTCTTGTAATGCTTGTCTCACACTTATACATTCTGCTCTTTTTTAAAAAAAATATTCCCTCCTAATCACTGAGTCCTTGTTTTTAGTGAGTGTCTTGTCTTTCTTGTTTCAATGGGGTTTTATTCTCTCAGTCTCCTGAGGAAATCACCATATTAACCAGATTCATTACTCAACATTTTCATGTTAAAGGTCAGATGCTGCTGCCATTTGGATAGGAGAAATGAGGAATTGTGTATGGCTGTAAGTGAGTGTTTTCTGAATTAAGCCACATGTCCAGGTTATCAGTGTTATCTGCTTAACACCTGACAGATAACATAATGTTTGGTTATTGTACCCTCGTTCTCCCTGATGTTTTACCATATTTACTTTTAGACAATACATATTTTTTAGAAATGATTCCCTTTAGGAACACAGAAAATACCTGTCACTAAATGAACTGCATATGACACTTAATGGGTTTTGTGTAATGTTTGTTTTATGACAGTCCAAAAGGAAGCATACAGGATTATGGAAAGTCGTTCTACGTACTGGGTCAGAACTACTGATGATTTTAGTCCGTATCAGGTGCAAAGGATACAGTCACCCTGAATACACACTAGCTTCTGTCTATTCAGTCACAGGCTTCCTTATTTCAGGCCTGATTGGGGTCCTCATAAAAATTCCACTAGAAATATCACTAGATTTTCAGCAGCAGACTCACCCTGAACTTACTTAGCTACTTCCCCTGTCTTTCCAGTGTGATCAGTACTTAGTAAATCCCGGTGTCTGTACGTGCTTCTGCAGTTTGGAGTACACTACTCAGAAAACCAAATGTTTTCATTTGTCAGCAGAGCTGTGTTTTTGTGCTTATGGAAGTTTTCCCCTGGCAAGTTGTTTCCTTAATGAAGTCTTCAGAATGAGGAAGTACTTCAGGCATGGTCACTGCCTCAGCTGAGGTCTATGGTTCCACTGCGTGTGTACACTCGCTTCTCATTTCAACATAGTGTTTACGAAAGTAGATGGAACAATTGTGCTCGTCATTTTACTATTTTAGTAGACACATTGACGACCTTCCAGTTCAGTCAGTGCAGTTCCCTTTTCTAAACCACTTCTCTCATTGTACAAGCCTGTAGGTAATCCGAGGATGCACAGCACAGTCAGGGTACATCCTAAATGAGATGCTAGTCCACACACAGTTTTACCCTTTGGAAAATTTAGAGCCACTGCTTTAGAGCAGGGAAGAACCCTGAATTACCAGAGGAAATGTTTGCAAGGACACAGAGAACTTGGAAACTCCACAAAGCACTATGCATAAGGCAAACACACAATGCTGAGCCACTATGCCACTCCAATGACCCCGATATCTTCTAATGCTCAATACAGCAATCATCTCACCTGAATTACATTCTTAGAAACGTCCAGACTATGAGTGTGCATCATAAAGTGTCTTTTTTATCATGCTGTCCTGGCATACTGGTAGAAGGAGGAGTGCGGAGGAATCTTCAGCATTACCAATTACATCTGAGTGCCAGTTGAAATGCCTATTACAGATACAGACCCTGCAATGCCCCACCTACCCATCCGTGCGTCTCCCAATTGGCACAAGGCACGGAAACATCCTGGGTGGGATGCAGTACCCATAGGAGGAATTCTGGGAAAAGCTCATGCTGCCACCTCCTGTTTGGGAAAATCAACATTCCAGTGTAGCTGGTGAGGCTGGATTCTCATAGCTGCTAGCTGGATATGGTTTTTAGCTGATCCTGCAGATACACATAGCAGTATAAACCCATCCTGAGACCAGGAGTGGAGAAGCACCCATCCATGCTGGCTAACAGCACCTTTTCTGGGACAAATTACTCATCATTACCTATGACAGTGGTTCTCAAAGGACGAGAGATTGTGAGACACTGGTGAGGGAACATGAGATGATTTCTACAATATATGAATAAAATTAAAAAACGTTAAAAATAGTGGTGGGAATTAGTAGACGCCTACAGATTTGACAGTATATTGGTATTTGCTTGACGATTCAATTTGTATTTTGATTTTTAAATATTTTTTGTTGAAGAGCATTTTAGGTCTACATTAAAATTCAAGACAAGACCTGTAACAGTTCACATTTCACATGTGCCATTCATTTGCATCATTTTCCGTTTGGTAGGCATAATCAAAGGAATGAAGATATTACTTGACACGGGAAGAACCTAAATTTACAAGCAGATGTTTAAGACTGAAAGCATTAAGCTCACAGTGTCACTCTCTCTGCCTCTGAGTTGGTATTTCAGTACTGCTCCACTCCTTCCCATGTGAGGACATGATGGCTGCAAGTTGGTTATGGTTAGTGCTGGAGAGCTCCAGCACACAGACTAGAGATGGAGACCCTCCCATGTCACTTAAATCAGCAGAGTGGCTTCATAAGGTTCCACAGGATTGGTGGAGAGTTGCTGTGAATTGTCACGGGGGAACCATTGTCTTATATAAATTACATCAACACCTGGGAGAGTGAGTTCTTGATAAGAACAAACTGTCTGTCGGCTCCGTTATACCGAACAGAAATATATCTCTGGAAACACATCCAACGTCATTTGAGACATTTTCCCTGCTAACAATTTTTCATTCTAGGAATGTTTACCAAACGTTAGTATTAAGGTATGGAAACATTCAAAGTGTGCCGTTTTCCTGATGCTCCCAGAATGTTATCCCACCAGTACAACTACTACTACAATTAAGAATAACAATGCCCAAAATGATAAAGGGCATGCTATAGCCACGGGTAACACTGTTGCTTTGCTCATGGGTTCAAGGGTGGGTGGCACTTTTGAAGTGAGTATTTTAATACCTCTTATAAAGTAATATTTTTCAACATTAATTAAGAGGATGTTCGGGTAATAATGTTATCGTGCTGACATTGACAGAACCTTTGTTAAAATGTAAAACGTGGAAATAATTCCATTTACGTTACAATAAGAATATTCTCAGGCATCTTTGGGAAGACCTTCACATAACATTAGCTTAAGTTCTGGGAACGTTCTCCGTTACCTCAGTCTAGATGACTAGAGCAGAAACAGCCTCTGCAACTTATTCTCCCTGTGGCATTTAAAGCTCTTTAACCAGCAAATTAAGACCAGGCTGAAAAGTGATTCTAGGCTGTAGGGGTGTTTATCGATACAGATATGCGACCTACCAGAGAAGACGGGATTTAGATCATATCATGGATTTAAATCATATGATGGTTATTGATGCAGTCCATCCATCCATCCATTTTCCAGAACCGCTTATTCCATTTCGGGTCGCGGGGGGTCCGGAGCCTATCCCAGAGACT
>JAAGVU020000019.1:11261304-11273596 GCA_011763525.2 Mormyrus iriodes
CTGCCTCTAGTCTCCCCTACTTAGCTAATTGCACATTTTATTTCCCCTACTCCTCCTGGGGTGTGCTGCCTGGAGACTCCATATTATCAAGGTATTCTGTCTACTCTGCTGCTCTTCGACTCTTTCGCTCGTTTTTGGCAGTTTATTACAAGCTTTGATGAGTCTATATTTGACATACAGAGAAAATGACTTTCTTTGTCATGTTTTCTGTGCATGCAGCATTAGCCTCAGGTAGCTATCCAGAAGCAGACAGGTTATTGCAAGGCAAAGTAGGTTTATCAAAGTAAATAAAAAATAAAAAAAAAATGTAAGAAAGCATAGTTTTCATATAAGCATTTGATGACTATAAACATTATCACTATAAGCAGTTTCTACTGTAATAACAACAACAACAACAATAATAACAATAACAACATACTTTTTATATTTGTGCACAGTGAGGGGGCCGCCAAATGCCAATCCCTGGTATAGGTAATCCCATCCCTGACAACAATGGTAACTTCTCATACAAACCAAAGACATGCATACCTCATAATAGATATCAGAAGGCTCAGGAGTCATACTGCTCACACTTCGTAGGTCAGATGGTTCCCAGGGTAGCAGGCGACACTTTCTTATTAAGGGGTCACTCTCACCATATGCATAATCACGTGTCACTTCATCTACAGTGTGGGCACATAAGGATGATAGAGAGGTCGGACCAAGGTGTGTAATCCACCGCATCGAACTGCACACTTAAAGTGTAATACTGGCTTCTTTACCTCAGTGCACTGAAGTGTTGATACACAGGATTCAGCTCAGACTTTGTTAATGTTGGTTATATTAATATGAATGCAGGTTATTGTTAATATAGATTATGAATGATCTTGATCATTACGATGTAAGTTATCATTGTTATAGATTACCATCGATCCAGGTTATTCCTGATGACGGTTATCATCGATATAGATTACCACTGATCTATGGAATTAACAATGCAGGTTGTTGTTAATATAAATTACCACTAAAGTATGTCATCCTGCTGACAAATAAGCCATGTTTTGGTGCATTATACATGCTGACACATTCACCCTAAATACTGCTGGAGTACCTAAAGCTCAAAGCAGCAGGGGTTTTAGGTACTGTAGTAGCTTGGATTGAAACCTGGTTAAAAGATAGGAAGCAGCGGGTAGTTATTAGAGGTTCATTGTCACAGTGGGTCTGCGTTCATAGTGGGGTACCGCAGAGTTCGATTTTAGGACCACTATTATTCCTAATTTACATTAACAATGTTGAAACCAATACATACAGTAAACTGGTTAAATTTGCAGATGACACCGGGGTAGGTGGTGTAGCAGATACTGAACTAGCGGCACAGAGGCTACAGCAGGATCTTGATTTAATTAGTAACTGGGCTGATACCTGAAATTTTATATAGACAAATGTAAGGTAATCCATGCAGGGAGCAGAAATATAAACTACTGATATTTTATGGGTCCTATTGTAATAAAGGTAGCTGATTGAATGAGAACTGGATTTGAGAAAGCACTTCTTTACACAATGTGTAGTTAGAGTAGTGATTATTCCTGTTAGGGTAGTACAAGCTAAAACATTGGGTTCTTTTAAATCAGAGCTAGATAAGATTTTAGCAACTTTAAGCTATTAGTCGAATTCTCCCCGAATGAGCATGATGGGCCAAATGGCCTCCTCTTGTTTGTAAATTTCTTATGTTCTTAAAGCCTTGTAAAATAAGCTAAGTGCCATACTTCACTACACTTAAAGGGCCAAATACTCCAGTATTAACTAGCAAGAAAACCTCATCATAAAAAAATCATGTCCAGTGTACCTCCATTGGCCAGGTCCTGAAGAGGCCACAGGATAGAGTAAGCCATCTGCTGGGGTCCGAAAAAGAAGGGGGCCATGCAGCAAGTTGGCTGACTAGAGTGCTGCACCTGGGAACCAAACTCATCCATGATGTACCACACAGGTACCTTGTCTTCAGCTGACTGCAGTGGGGAGAAGAAACTCATTTGGCAAACTGGACAAAAACAAGGAAAAGCAACTCACAACCACCCATATTCCATATACCTAAATTATATTAATATATCGATAATAATGGAAAAACAGTTTCCAGTAGAACTGCACAATATGACAACGCGATATATTCGCGATTATATGGTGCATGTGCAATAATCACTAGGGGTTTAGATGACGGGCAAAACACTTGGCCGGACACCAGCTTTTCGGTACTATATGGATGTTTACTTACAACCACAATTTGGTAAGCAGATTAGTAGTATATCTAAAATATTAATGAGTTACGTGTTGTGATGCCCAAAAGTTAGTAATCTGTATAAATTTGGCATATCCTTATGTTTAATTCCGTTAGTGGAGCACGCCACATGCTATTCATTTGGTAAATCATGCATTTGTGATGCAGCGGTACTTTTTGCAGTTTGAATTCCCATACATTTATTAAACACAAGGATGTGCCGAGTTTATACAAATTATTAATATTTTAGGCATACTACTAATCTGCTTACCAAATTGTGGGTTAATTCTCTGCTAATTTAACTCTTGTGTACTTGCGACTTTCAGAAAACACTTTACTAATGGTAATAAAACACTCCACCGCTGTTTGCAAATGCAGCACTTAAAAAGCATATGTAATAATACAGTCACTGTACCATGTTCGGGTTGCTAGCCCCAGCACTTCTTTGTTAAATAAATGACCATAAAACAAGTATTTTAAGCTATTTTGCCTTTAGTTTTTAGTAAATTGTTGTGGATGAAGAGTTTGCGGAAATAATCTGGGAACAGTGTCCACATTGACATGATGATAATGATGATGTAAAAAGTTGTTTGTTTATAAACGGTTCTTATTGTTCAGGAATAAGGTATTCAGTAAAGGTTTGCACAGTTACGTTTACTTGTGGCTTGATTTTTAAATATGTATATGCTGGATCTCTAAAGAGCCTGAGGTTAACACAAGGGTTAAAAAATGTAATAAATACATGTTGGAAGTAATTCACATGTTTAAGTTCTCATCCTTGCATTAGAATATTGACCAGGTAAGATTTTCATGGTATCTCATGTGGTAATGCTGTGTCATGTTTTAAATGTTACACACTGAATATTGAACTAAAGTTTGACTTTTTAAAAAACGTATCGCAAATCAAATCGCAATCGCAATATGTAACAGAAAAATCACAATTAGATATTTCCACCAAATCGTTCAGCCCTAGTACATTTTTACTGATTACGATTACATTATTTAAGGATCATTGACACTAGTACTGTGTGGGGGGCTTACTCCATGAGATAGCTGGTAGGTCTGGTTATACTTCCACATATGGGTGAGCACCTGCTCCACCACGTCTGGGTCAGGGACTTCACCATGAAAGTCCACGCCCATGAGAGCAGCCATACGAGCCAATAGGCCAGGTGTAGTCTCCACCTGCTGCCTTGCATTCTGTGTTCGATATGTCCAGGCGTGATCCACGAGGAACACACTAGGAGGAAGAGATAACACATCTCATGTAAGGCAACTTGGATTTGTAAACATTCACACTTGGCCCTTAAAGGTGACCGCACAGTTCGATGTCTGGGCAAAAACAAATCCAGTACAATGGTGAGAACAATCTGTCACATACTTAAAAGGACACCAAGGTTGTGTTATGTCACGTTACAACCCTAGAGGGCGCAAAATGTTTTTGATGCAGCAGATCTACATACAAAGCGAAAATAAATGTATTGTGGTGAGCGTGTGAGTAATTCTTACTAATGTAAATCACAGCTATTTTAAAATGAAAGTTGCTCTCTTTATTAACAGCCATTATTGGTTTAATACTATCTCAGGCACAGACAGGGAAGCCAACACTATACATGACACAGTTAAACACTAACAAAACAGACACATTCCACAGCAAACATTATAATTATAATATTTACTATTAACATAAATACACTATTACACACATTAATTTGCAATATTTAAAGATACACGTGGGGCCGTGCAAAGCATGCCGTTAACTGCATAATCAGTCCTGCTGACCAACCCAGTGCGGTCACATTATGTCAGCCAATCATGAGCAACAGGTGGCATCAGGCAAACTAAAAAGTTTGCCTTGGAGACCCTACACAGACCGTGCGCCAAAACAGTGCTTACAGCTCCTACGACATTGCATTGCTAAGACGATGTTAATTCTGTCAGCTTCATTTGAAGTATACAATCACCTTAAGAGAAGCATCATGTCCTGTTTGACTAAAGCTCTGGACCCAACCCCTAACTGTAGTATGGTAATTTTTAAAAACTGTAAAAATAAGGAACACAACATTATCCAAAGAGCATATCAACATTCCCACCCCAGCTTGCAATCAGAATTCAAATAGGCACAGAAACAGCTTTTTTCATTCCTTTGAAGCATATATGTACTCATTGCACTATATGTACTCATTGCACTAAGACACTCATACTATAACAGGATGGCTGTCTCTTATTGTGTGTTTTATTTCTCTCATTTCTTACTGCTATGCTGCTAAACAGAGAGCTGCTAAACTGTTTTTTCACTATTTCTGTAATAGTGGTTTGTTTCCGGTGCGCCGTAAGAAGGCTGCACCGACGAGAGCTCCGAGTCATCTCAGCATATTAGTGCTTATTTTCTTTCTACTACTGATGCAACACATTTCATGGTAATGTTGACCCTGTGTTAGCATACATATGATAAACAAACTGAACACATGATAATCATGCACATCATAGAAAAATGGGTAATGCTTTACATTAACTACACCTTCATAATGAATTTATTATGAATTCATAGAACATTCAGCCTTTTGAATGTTTTACAAATGCATTATAAAGGCATTAAGGTGCAGTTAATGGAATGAGTTACCAATAAAATGTATATCACTTTTTTTAATTGTTTCTATTTATTAATTTTTAATACAGTGCTACATCCACTACAGAAACTCATAGTACTTAGACTTGTACACATTCTTTCCTGTAAATACACTTCATTTTCAAGGAATAAGTGAATATTGTACTACATTTAATGCATATAAGTGATCATCCAGCATGTAAAGTTCCTTGTCTGTTCTATTCTAAATTTATAAAATGTATTAGTCTAATTATAACTAATCTGCTCAGAATGGTAACAGCAAGTTATGCCCTTTACATGAACATAGTAGGTATTAAAACCATCTATTCTTAAAGTATATTGCTGCATTCAATTGAAGAACATGACCAAAAATAAGGTCAAATCTGGAATATAAAGTAAAAGTACTATCATCCAATAGGGTTTCAGTGACTGACCTGCTGGGGTCAGAAGCCTGCAACCCACTTTTGCGCATCACAATTACTTTGCAGGTCATTTCAGCTCCTGGTATCGATTTCCCTCTTTCTTCAACTTCACTTGCCTCTTCTTCTTCCTCATTCAGCTCCACCTGCATAACCCCAAACACTTCCCCTGCATCAAACACCTGTATATTAAATAAGTCAGAGAAATAATGTTTTTGCACCCGCACGTCATTTCACATTGAAACACTGTATGAGAATTAAACACCTTTTTATAAGTAGAAAAATAACATGATCGCCATTACTGGTATCATTAGCAAGGGGCCGTTTCTCAAAGGCATGCAATCATACAAGGGTGTAGGACAGCTTGATATAAACGAGGAGGGGGTAATGGAACAAAAATACGGGGAGTACACGTTCCCCTTGTTTCTTTCGCCCCCGCCCGGAAACATTACGTGAATTCAGTGGCAGCTTAGGAGTCACTTAAACTGTCCCGAGGATGATCAGTGGGTTAACCCGGAAAAATAAGAACACAGATCTTGCTGAAAACGTATTAATTTAATTAAATAGTCAGGGTCTAGCTCCCTGGCGTGAAACTTAAATATATGAGCAGCTGAATACAAATCGACCCATAGTCCCACCGACATATGCTGTGTACACACGTACCTCATTTGTAAGTTTATAATACAAGGTTTTCCAGTACACAGGAGGTATTCTAGATGACATAAGAGCGATTTCGTGTAAATTAAGAAATAATCTGTACTCCTCATTAGCTAAATCATTAATTTCCCTCTGCAGTAGGTCCATGATCCACACGCTTCTATAGCCAAAACACGGAGCAAGGCGCAGCGCAAGCTGGGAAATTTGCTTAAAGGGGACACACTACCCCACGCTCTACCGTGTTTTATTTTCGTGTATTCGACAGATACCTAGCGCCTGTGTTTCACTCTCGCTAGATGACTATTTAACGCGGGGAGACGCATACACAACGTGACGCGTACGCAACGCAAGCAGTGTACTGACTATACTTGAGCACAAAGTTTACGTTTCTTCTGGAGGACTACAGGTCATGTCCACCAGGAGGCAGTGCGATAAAACCATTTTCACCAATAGTCGGTTCCTTCCTTTCCGGTCTCGTGTATATGTATGAGGTTGTGACATGAAATGATGCACGCTCGCTCTTTTCACAACTATGGAGTAACTAAATTTGTAATGCTGCTGTAGCATTCTCCATAGTGATGGACCAACCAATACTGAAACGCGAACGCGTGTGTCGGGTACCATAGCAGCGTATATGACGCTGCATATCGACGCGCGTATCGCTTTAAGGATAATAAACTGACCTACATAGTTGTCGGAGTTTAGGTTCTGTATTACATATATGAAAAACAAACTGGAGTGGCTTTCCAGAAACCGATCGATCTTAGTGAATAACGAACAAGGTAAAGAAATGAGTGAGGACTACGTGCGTTTCCAGATACTGTTCGTTATTCCAGAAATAACGAACTAACTATAAGTAGTACTTTATTGGCTCCTCCCCCGCTAAGTAGTACTTCGTTGGCTCCTCCCCCGCCTCCGCGTGAGAAAAGCATAGATTGTCGATAGCAGGAACATGGATCCCACGTATTTCAGTGGTGAAATATGTTATATGCTTGTGGTATCAGACATATATAAATAACAATATAAACTAATTAGAAAATCAATAAAAACACACCAAAGCAACCATGATTAAGACCAAAATAAATTAACCTATTCATTGAAAATATAAAAATGAGCTCAAAATGTAATGTTGCTTCCTTGTAAACAAAATGCAATGGCGAGCAGGAGTAGAAAAGGAAGTAACGCTTCTCAAAATAAGCCTTAAAATAACTTATTGGGGAGGTGATCAAAAATACAATTTAATAAAATAATTACTGCAATGTTGTGCAGCATACTACACATAACAAGAACAGTACAGCAGCATTCAGGGGAAATCTTAGAGCTCCCAAGGACATGTGTAGGCACCAGCAACACATCTTCCACATGGCCAAAGCACACTCTACAGCAGTGTGTGTTCTTTGGTATGTGGAGTTATACCTTTCCTCAGCCACGGTTTGGGGATTAAACACTGGAGTCAGCAGGTATTCACTAAGAGGCTACCTGATGTCACTCAATAACCAGCCACCAGCAAATACACCATTCTTTTCCATCTGACACACACCAAAGCAGGACCAGATATAAGTATCATGTGTACTACTAAGCTAATTAGCCACAATGTCTGTAAAGGTCCTTGATGACTGCATATCACCTGGACATTTAGGCCTAGTGCCAAGAACCCTTTTCAACAGGTGCAGGTGGGATTCAAGGGGCTGCAAATATGATATGGTTTGAGGGTTCCATCCATTTCACCTACAATTCCAGGTATGTCTGCAATGGCATCAAAACCACTTTTAGTGTCGTGCATGGCATCCCCTCCTGCTGGACATTGTACGTAGTTATGTGCCTGGAGTAACAGAAATGTGATCAATGCATAGATGCAGGACACAGCAGCCTTGCTGAGGCCATGTGCATCTGTAGGGCTGCAGGAATCTACCTGCGGCGTAGAAACAGTGACCTGCCAGAAGCTGCATTGTGCACTGATGGCAATTTTCCGGTGTGCTCCTCATTTCAATTTATCCTGCACCAGACTAAAGAGGCTCATTATTTCACCACCGGCCAGCCTGTATTTCTCTATGAATTGTTCATTATTTGCGATATTCCAAGGGATTTATGGCCACCAGCAAAAATAACTTGGCTTACTGGATGACACTGTCTCAAACGCTGTCTTCTGTTGACTTGCACAAATCTTTGCTAATGCTGCTCATGCGGCGTGATTCACCTTCCCAATGCAAAATATGTGACTGAACACATAGCAAGTTTCCAATTTCCTGCATTATTAATGCAAATATATAAAAAAATTCTTTCTAGAGCACTACAAAAGCTCGTTTTTTCACTGCGATCAAAAATGGACACCACAACAAAATTCTTACCGTTTTCTGAAGATATGGAAGAGAGGCTAGATTTGCCAGTTGGTTATTGTCTGTCTGGCTGTTGGTCTCTCTTAAAAGAAAAAGAAAAGCTTGAAATTAGGGATAGGTGATATAGTGTATACTGATGTATGTATTATATTGTGTTTTTTTTGCCCGTATCGTCCAGCGCTATTTGAAATGTGAAGTTAACTTGGGATTGTAGATGAGTACCTTTACAGGCATGTTTCTGTAGGTAATATCATGTAATAGTATATGCTGTATATTTCAAAAGTCATTCTCTTTTTACAATGTAACTGACAATAACACTGCATGAAGACTAAAAAGTTGATGAAAACACGGTCGCAATGGAAAATGGCAGAAGCATTTGCAAAAAGATTTCAGAAAAAGTACAGAAATGTAGACTTTAAAGAGGGAGATGAAGTTCTTTTGCTTATTGTGTGAAAGAGAAGTAGGAAAGGAGGAAGAATAGAGGCAGATTACACTGGACCCTACATCATTCAGGCACTTTCAGGGAAGACTGCTATGTTGAAAACATTGCAGGGTGACTGCTTAAAAACAAAGTATTGATTTATCAGTCACCTGACACCACATAAAAGAAGTAGTGTAGAAAGCAAGGAAGTTGGCCCTGTTTTGGAAAATCTAGATGAGAGGTGAAAGCACAGTAGTGCCTTCAGCACAACTGCACAGGACATGCACAGGAAGTCCGTTATCACTTTTGGTGGAAAACCCAAAGAAATTCAGTTGACTAAGTCTGAAGACCAAGAGCTAAAAACAAGATTCCAGTCCACTCCAGAGATCTCTCCCCAGCATACATGTACCTATCAGAACATCATACTATTTAACTATAGGTCTGTTATTCCCTCAGCGTAAATATACCTGTCAGAATGTCATACTAAACTATAGGTCTGTTATTCCCTCAGCGTAAATGAATGTGTCAGAACGTCATACCACTGTATTAAACTATAGGTCTGTTATTCTGTCAGGGTAAATGAACATCATACCATACATAGGTTATGTTATTTTGATAAAGTAGCCTAAACTGATAGATATAGCTATCAATTTGCACTGCCGGTATGTTATTCTGACAATCATGCCAAACAGAACACCGGCGTCACCTAAGCGCCCTTCCCCATCTGCTTCTGTCGTAGGTGTTAGGCACTCAAGGAATCTAGTTGTGCTGCATTAGTGCTTGCTGCGGGGTTCAGTGCAAAAAGTTGGCATGGTTTTCAAAACTCTCTCCTGTCATTTCGTTAGGTTAGTTTAATTTTAAACTTTATTATCCCCATGGGAAAATTTGGCTTGGGCATATAGTGCACATGGTTGCTTTATACAAAAAACACATTACAGAACATCACAAAATACAAATAAAGACATAAGAAGAAAGGCAAAAATTCAAGTGTCAGTCCTAACTGTTATAGTGCTAGTGCATGTATTGCACATTCTGTTGCACATTATTAATATATGAGGGATTGCCTCATACAAAAATATATATCATTTTAGACTTCAGATTAGATTTCTGCATTAGAATAACTAATACCACCTTTACATTTTCACCTTCCATGGTGCTAGTGTAATCGTTTCCCCCCCTTTGATCTTGCATTCTGTTGACCTTGATCTTCCAGACCTGTGACCCCAGCAAACATCCCCACTACAGCATCCAGCATTTACCTGCAGGTAAATTCTTGATTGAGAGAAATTAATATTTTACTCAAATATTGACTGTAGATGATGTATACTGATTGGCATTTAAGACCATTCACAAACTATGTAAGTACACTGAGAAGCACTCACCGTTTTTATATATTTTTGATTTTTTACTTTAGAATAACATTTGTCGTGTAAGTTGTCACCATTGATACAGATGGATGTTGCAAGTTTCAGAATTCTTGTCAGGTATAGATGTTTTTATTGTTCCAGTATTTTGTTGATCTTGCAGACCCATGGCCTCAACAGACACCTCCACAACAGACACCACCTGCTGGTATTTTCTTTATACTGATAACATATCTACATATCAGGCTCAAATAAGGACTTTGATACATCATGCTTCTACTCGATTTCTGTTCTTATACTGTATATCCACAAAACTGCCTGGATCAGTAGATCCAACATCTGTTGGACTTCAAGAAACCAATGAGTGTAGGAATTATTTAAATGTGTAGAGCAGGGCTATTTAACTCTGGCCCTCAAGTCCAAATCCAGGCTGTGTTTTCAGTTCTCCCAGGTGGTTAGTTTAATAATTACTGATTCTGATTGGCCAGAGGCTTCACATCTGGTTCCCAGGTGAAGGAAGGCTGGAAAATCAGCAGGGCTCAGCCATTGAGGACCATGAGTTGAATAGCCCTGGTGTAGAGTAAAATGCTAATGTTACTGGCAATACATATAGAAGTGTTGCCTTGATAGAGTTCACCCTCTTATTGTTTAAATGTAGTATTATAACTGGAACTGTTTTGTTTGTTTCTATAGTTCATCAATGCCAAGGACAAAGCCTGTGGTCACACCATCCCTCACACGAACCTCCAACAGCTACAGATCAGACATGTGAAGGTAGCTTAATTTTGTGAGAACATTATGGCATTCATGAATTGCACTGCATTGAGTGTAGTGGAGGTATTATGGTATACTGGCTGGTCAAAAAAAGATGCACACATATGTCATTGGACTGCCTTTAGCTTTGATTACGACATTATTTATTGTAGCTTTGTTACGACAAGTGTATGCAATGTCAACATTTATTTTCTTTTTCTTTATTTTATTTACTTATTTTTTTATTTTTTCCCTGTCGTGTCTGGCAGTTTAGCAAGCAGGATGTTAGTCTGGGTGCCATATTGTGCCATTTTTATTTTGCCAAGTGGAGCTTAGGAGTAAGCTCCTCTTGTTACTTGAAATTAATCTTTATCATTCAATTTATAGCACTATTAACCCGGAGTTGACGGGGAAAGTGAATTGAAATAAGAGAAAGATAGAGAGAGGAGGGAGAGAAAGAAGAGAAGGAAAAAAAAGAGAGGAAAAATTAAGAAAAAAAAGTGGGGTTGAGGGGGAGGGAAAGAGGGAGGGAAAGGGAAAAAAAGAGAGAAGAAGAAAAAAAAACAGCTTCTGCCTCAACAATGGACATCGTGTCATCATACCAGCTGCTGTATCTGAAAATCAAGATCCAGGTACACACACAAAAAGCATACAGACAAAGAAACCAACGGTGCCATAATGATGAGGAATAAGTACGTATCAGTATCTGCATCTGAAATTAAATACATTAATAACAAAGAAAAATACATAAGCAGACCACAGCAGCACAGTCTGGATATCACCGCGTCAGTATCTGCATCTGAGAGAAAAAAAAAGAGGTTGGAAGCTACACACACACACAGATGAGAAACGGAGAGAGGGAAAGGATAGGGCAAGAAAGCCCTGGACTATCTTGTGTGTGTCTCTGTGTATGTATGTGTGTGTGTATGCATGACTACATATGTGCGCGTGCGCGTTCTGCGTGTATGTGGGTGGGTGTGAATGTGAGTGTGTATTTGTGTGTGTCCGTGTGTGTGAGTGTGTGTATGAGTGTGCAGGTTAACATGGAATGATTCCCAATCAGTGTGTGGTGCCACAGCAATGCTGCCCCGGGGCCCCCCAGCCGGCCAGGAGAGCCCCAAGGGATCATGGACCCAGTCGCCCCACAATGGCTAGGAACCCGGGCCGCCCGCCACCGGAAAGCCATGCCCCTACCCCAGGAGGCGGAGGGGGGAGGCACCGGGCGCATCCCCCACCGGCGAGCATGACACAGGGGCCCCAATGGCCCCCAGGGGCCAGCAACGTGGGTACGGACAGAGCCCGGGACCTGAGCCACCCGCACACCAGGCAGGGCCCCGCCAACCTCGGGCAGACCCGCACCCCCCCAGGAAGCCCCCCCAGGGAGGCGCCCATGAAGGCACCCCGAGAACCCCCTCCCCTAAACCCCCCCAAACCATCCCTCCACCAACCCCCGCACCTCCCCCAAATCCCCCTGCCACCACCC
>JAAGVU020000019.1:11273696-11285837 GCA_011763525.2 Mormyrus iriodes
ATAGGCTCCGGACCCCCCGCGACCCATATGGAATAAGCGGTTATAGAAAATGGATGGATGGATGAATTGAACTGAGTTGTTCTTACAAGTAGGCTATTCTTTTGATCCCCAATTTCTGTAGTTGTACGGTTTTCCTGTGACATGCTCACTGAATAAAATAAACTTGGAACAGAAGGAAACCCACATTACACAGGAAGAACATACAAACTCCACGCAAAAGGACCTAAATCACCACACCCTCTCTGACACTGTATTTCTTTACACATTCAACAACCTCACAGAACATAATTCATTAATTCATAATTAAAGAGTTAGAAGTTCTACAGCAAAAAAAAGATTGAATAATTACAATGTAAGACAGATGTAGATAAACCAATGTTTACATCTCATTCAGCTGCTTGAAATTAATACTCATGGCTGCATGTACTGAACATTGAGAGAAACCTTGCTGGTGCCTTGATTTGGGCTACCGTTGCATGTAGCCTGAACAATTCCCATCATCATTCTCTTTTGTCCCCTCACCTTCCTCTTTCTCTCGTGTACATCTCATGTACCCCCTTGCAATGGTTGTTATCGAGCAGTCAGCGAGAGCATGCCCATAGTGTCCTTGTGCTAGTGAAGTGATCATCTGTAGCGCCTTAGCGCTTTGTCTCAACACCCTTTCTGGGAGGCCAATTGGCACAAAGGGCTGATGCAAGTCAGGACTGATCACTAAGTGTCTTTCATTCTGGATATTGTCTGTCTGCTCACTGTCCTTTGCATCCAGATCTTCTTCCAATGCTCCCAGTGTCACAGACAGCAGGTTCACATCTGCACAGCCTTCCTCCATCTCCTCCTCCCCATCATTCTGAAGGTTCTCAGAACCTGAGTGCATACTAGCAGGCAGGGGCTCCATGCAACCCTCATTTTCATCCACAAGTTCTTCCAGCAACAGTACTGAGAGCAGAACAGCTTCTTGTATTTCTGATGCTGTTGTACTTGAGGCACCGGATTTCTGTGTAGTAACGGTGGTTATGGAAGTCTTGCAGTCTGCACTGTGAGACACCTTGCTGGAGCTTGATATACTGGAGAGTCTCATAGCTCTTTCCTCATAACAATTTCTCTGTTCCCTCTTCTCATGAAAGCTCTCTTTAAATGGGTCTTCTGTTATCCCTTTTCTTCTGCTTCCTAGTTCAAATCTTACAGGGTCTGGGACCAGTACTATAGAATTTTCCATAAAGTAGGCCTTCGGCAGGGATGTCTGTACAAAAGGAGACAGGAGTAGGAAGCCATGAATATTTACTCTTACTCCTCATTACACTCTTGAACCTTGAACAAAATATTCCATATCGCATATTGTTTCTTGCATGAACTTAACATTTGCCTCTGTTTAGTTAGTTCAGTCAGTGCAAACAGACATACTAGCTGATGCATACACATGAAAACAGAACACGTAAAAGCCCTGTACTTGAAAGTAAGCTAACCTTACATAGAAACATACTAGTGTATTCATTTATGATTGGCAAAATTCAGTGTTTACCTAATTCAGTTCAAGCTATTTTGCTAATATAAATTTTACAACAATGGTATACATTAGCCTATGTACATTTTGAGAACATTGACTAAACTTCCAGGCCCTTAGGGCTGCACAGTGCAACAGGTTTTATCGCATTTGTGATTAAAAAAATATTCGGTGCGAATGTAAATATTAACTTGCACAAGTGCGATCCCAAGCATTAACAATCAGGTTTTAAGCCCTGGACGCATCGGCTGCAAGACGTTTGCATGGCGGCTGTGGAACATATTGATTTTCATTTCAATGCCTATGTTAGAGCAGCCACACTGTCTGTCTCAGGAACATCTTGCACCTCGTGGAACCGGAGCCTCATCTAGAGAGTCGGAGTGGCACCTGTTTTTCATGTCTGCGGTTAGCGGTTCAAAAATAGACAGCTTAAAGATCTGTTGATAGTCATACTCACATAATAACAGCAACATTATACCTTCACACCTTTCACTATAGATTCAATGTCTAGGCTACATATAGACATGAAAAAAATATATTTTAATAATTTTTCTAATTGTATGTTTGTTAAAGGAGAAAATAGAGGCTACATGTGTACTAACTATATAGTCAGAGCAGAGAACCCAAATGTAGGCTATAATTATATTATATTGATAGGTTAACAGAACATTACATGAAGCGCAGTAGTTTTCAGGCGTGTGCCCATCTCTCTCTCTCTCATTCTGAACAAGGGCAAAGAAAAAATCACAAAATATACATGATTGCTGTATATTTGTAATGTATTACTAAAATTAATATCTTCGTCTTATTATTACAATAGAGCACACACTTCTTAACCCTTGTCTAAACTAAATGTTAAATTTATAATGAATTGAAATCAAACATTCTCTTTATTGATCAATGAACTCAATGTAGAAAGATAGGGCTCGCAGCTGTAGTGCCGCAGCAGCAACACAGGCAGTGTGGACAAATGTGCGGCAGCAGTTCAGTGCTGTAACCGTGACACACACCACCCACCAGGTGTGTCCTGGGTCTCATCTATTTATAGCAGTAGGCCCGGGACACCATTCCATTCTTGCTTTTCAATTGGAATAAAAAGTAAAATAAAGAACTTGTTTTGCTCAAGTAATCTGCATGCTAATGAATTTTTCTTCGTGCTACTGAAATTTTTACCCTGCTAGCCACAGTGCTACTACTTAAAAAAAGGTAAGCTGGCAGCCCTGAATATGGCTTTTTAATCCAAATTATAAATTTTATACTTCTGACAAATGTATTTTCATTTAGGATTCATTTTGAATAATATTGAAAAATGTGCTTTCCTTCCAAAAAGTCTGCTAAAGAATTAATATTGCGTAAAGGTGAATTGTTCTTTCCTGGTGAGGGATGGGTTGCTGCCTCAAATGGAAGTGTTTAAATTTAATTTATCTAGAATGCCTCCTGCATGGCTACCTGGGGGAGGTTTTTCAGCATTTCTAACCAGGAGGAGGCCCCGGGGCAGAGACAGGACATGCTGGAGAGATTATGTCTCTCGGGTGGCCCGGGTATTCCCCCAGTGGAGCTGGAGGAGGTGGATGGCAAGATGGGGTCTGGAGTATCCCTGCTTAGACTGCTGCCTCTGTGACCTGACCCCGGATAAACGGCAGTAAATGAATGGATAGATGGATGGATGGATGGATGGCGTAAAGGTGCCTACAATGTGTATAATAGTTAGAAATGTAAGCAGAGTTGGTAAGAATTGGAAGTGGTTGGTAAGGATCGATAAAGGAATCTGGATGATACACAGCCCAGGCTCTTACCAGGACCCTGGGATGTCTCATTTTCAGGTTACAGAGGTAACCGGTGTAGATGAGGCCTAGGATAACAATTCCTCCCAGAAACAGCACTATAACGAATAGCACCAAGAGACCTGGAACTGGCCGCAAAAAGACAAAGAAAAGAAAGAAACGTCATTAACACTATAGGATGCATTATGTCACTTCAGACAGAGACACAAAAATTATAACAATATACAAAACATAACCAACTACACTACAGGATTATTATGATAGCGCCAGGCAGACAGACATCACAGCAGTGACAAATAATAAGAAGGCTCTTTTCAAGGGGAGAACACAGCCTTTTATTATAGCCCTAAAAAGGACTAACACAGGCACTGAACAAACACTGTAACCAAATGTAAAACAGTGGAAAATCAGAGAGGATAGATGCCAAAAAATAAGGTACCCACACGGTAGGTAATTTACACATTAATTAGAGGCACGCAAGGATCAAACAGGGTTCACACAAGACACAGGTAAACAGACTCTTGACCACTGAGAATAAGTATTAATAGAAACAACAACACTACAAGGGGTTATTTACAATCTCTTAGCATGCTCCGGCTCTGAAATACATTACACTTACCAGGGCTTGATAAATTAATTTTACTGTGAACACAAGTTTTGGGATGAAGGATCCCTAATCCTAAGAATAATGGTCTAATTTCTGGCTATGCCAGATGGGCAGTCCAGCTCCGCTGAACCCTGGATGTGTGAGGAAATTCAGCAGTTCTAACCATGGAGTCTTCGAGGCACCCTCTAAAATCTACCTTTCTAAATGGAATGACTGCCTCACCTCTGATCTGAGCAACAGAGCTGGTAAATGCACATGTCCAGCTAGAAGGCAATAACTCTTTGGAGATCAGAAACGGGAGAACTTGCACACAGTACTCGACTCCAGGCTGCAGATCACTGAATGTGTAATTCCATTTTGAGGTTCGGACCGGCATGGCCTGTGAGTGAAACAGGAATCAATACCAGTTGGCTAAAGGTTATATGAACATTGACAGGACATATGGTATGCAGCGGAGAACATTCAGCCTACATGAAAAATAGCAAGTAGCAGAGCACTGAGATTATTATAGGCTACGGACACAAGGCAGGAAACAACCCAGGATAAAGCACCAACCCATCACAGGGCACACTCATACACCAGTCACTCACACATGCACCATCATTATTATTATTATCAATAATAATAATAATGATACTAGTAATAACAATAATATTAATAATAATGCTAAATGTTTGACAAATGTGTTGTGGTAATTTTAAAATAAACTGTAGGAAAGCAATTACAGTCAAACCTCCCTTATCCGGGTAGAATGGAACCAAAGGGTACCCGTAAGTAAGAAATGCAGCTTAGAAAACATGTACGAACGAACTTTTGTCCTTGTCCGGGTAAATTCAAGGTAAAAGCTGTAATGCTTTCTTTTGCAACAAAGACAGACACTGGAGCACCTTTAGCTCGCTGTTGCTGAAACCACAGGTAACAAGCTTTGTCCAGCTTTTGGAAATGTGCATCTCTAACAATAAAAAGCTTCTCGGCTAATGCAGGATTAGCGCTAGTTGTCACATGCTTCTCAATTTTTCTTCTTTACTCTTCCAAATATCGCCTACCATAGACTTAGCCACTCCATGGCATGGTCTGCAACAACTGTGTGATTTTCCTTGTCATACCTCTAATGATATCAAGCTCCTTTTGCAGGGACATCACACTACGCTTCCTTTTTGAAACCATGGATTTTGCACAGCTGCTGGTTGTGTAACATTAATTTGAGCATGCGTGTGCCTAGAGCTGCCCAGTAGAGGGAGGTGCCCGTATATTGGAGGTCTGGATAAGGGAGGTTTGACTGTACATATTTGACAATGGCCAATAATATACCATAAAAGTTATATAGGACATATGTTTAACTCTATATACTTGTACAGTATTTATAAAGGCTGTATTGTGTCAGTATTACATATTAGTTTGTGTGGTGGTAGATGGAACTTTAAGCACTTATGCTATTACCTGTTGTTCTCCCGATTTCTTAAGAAAAATCTTAAATTGGAGTGCATTGTAAATAATTTCAGTTGAACCTTTTTCTTTTCTTCTAGGTAATTTTATGGCCAGTTGAAGACAATTGCCACAGCCCACCAGAGACAATTCAGGAGGTCCAAGAACAGCTAAAATAAAACAAGGCATTAGGATTTATTGCATACACTCAGAGAAATTCATAATGATTTGATAATGTTATATTAATACAAATTAGTCAAATTTAAAAAAGACTGGAGAAGCGAAATTCAAATGCTGTTCACATTCTGAATGCAGCGTAGCCAAAGTACAACTCTTCACGTAAGTAACACATTATGTTTTTACATAATGCGTTGCAACATTGTGTTGCAACAATATGTGCTAGCACTATTATCTAACTAAAATTTGTTACAATTTGTTATTACATAATGCGGCATTATTACATCATGCACTGTTACACATCTTAAAGTATGTGAAGCTTAGAACTGGCATCTATCCTGATTTTTAGCTAGAACCTACCCCAAATAAACAATCCAATCATGTATTCATTTAGTGTAACAAAGTCATATGTCAAGCAAGAAACAAGACCGAAATATTGCTAGTCACACTGACAGTATGGCAATGGTACAAGTCAGCCGTTTACTTGTTAATTACTAAGGTGTACAAATAAATTACTAGGACAAAATGGCTAGTAGGAAAAACAGTTTTTAATATTCTAAATGTTAATTTTTCAGTTAAATAGCTGGGTAGCACAGTGGGCGGCCCAGAGAGGTTAGAATCCCAGCCCCACTCTATGTGTATGAAGTTTGCATATTCTCCCTATGGTGTGTGGAGTTAGTGATAGTGATAAAAACTTATTTTGATTTTGTGGGGACCATTTTTTGGTGGGAACCCAAAGGGGAAACCCAATTTTTAAAAAAAGTCTGTGACTGCAATCAAAATACTAAAAATTACAAGAGTCTTGTATTTTGTTTGGCTACTTATGATTAAGGTTAGAGCTGGGTAGGGGTTAAGGTTGTCATTGTTGGGATTAGGTTTTTCCTGTAACAATGAATGGATGGTCCCCACAAAGATATGAATACAAACATTTATGTGTGTCTGTGTGTGTCACGGAACTGCATACTGGTAAAGTTGTTTTGCTGCCTTATGGCATGTACTGCCAGGAACAGGCTCCAGGCTGCCCCATGACTCATAATAGATAAATGGTTGATAAAATGTAGATGTAACATCCATCCATCTATTTATTTAGTAGACTTATCTAAAAAAAGTACATTTTATGAAACGTACACTACTGTTCAAAACTTTGGAATAACTTAGAAAATTACACATTTACCATGAAAATTGATGAATAAAAGTATGAGTTAAGTTGTAAAATTAATAGAAAACAGTCAAGACCTTGACATGGTTAGAAATAATGATTTCTGCCTGAAAAACTTTGCTTTCATCAAAGAATCCTCCATCTGCAGCATTTACAGGCTTGCAACCCTTTGGCATTTTAGCTGTCAGTTTGTTGAGGTAATCTCCAGATATTTCACCCAATGTTTGTTGAAGCATCCCCCACAAGTGAGACTGGCTTGATGGAAACTTTTTCCATACCATGTGGTCCAGCTGTTCCCGCACCTGCTCAATAGGGTTGAGGTCCAGTGACTGCACTGGCTAATCCATTACAGAATACCAGCAGACTACTTCTTCCCTAAAAAGAGCTTGCATAATTTGGAACACTGCTTTAGGTCATTGTACTGTTAAAGCATGAAATTGGCTCCAGTCAAGCACCATCTCCAATGAATGGCACGACATTGCAGAATGGAGTGATAGCCTTCCTTATTTAAGATTCAACTGCTCTGAGATTCTTGTTACCCTGTACAAAACTCCCTCTATACCAGCACCAAAACACCCCCAGACCATCACATTTCATATCATGCATTACAGATGGTGTCAAGCACTCCTTCAGCACCTTTTCATTTGTTCTGTGCCCCAAAAATGTTCTTCTCAGTGACCCAAACAGTCAAACAGACAAGTTTGTCAATTAACATTTTTTTCAGTCTATGTTCTATTGCCCATTTTAATCTTTTCCTTTTATTGACCAGTCTCAAACATGGCTTTTTCTTTTAAACTGTGCCTAGAAGGCCAAAATCCCACAGTATCCTATGCACTCTTGAAGATGACACTTGTGGTTTTTAGGTATTGTTTAATAAAACTGCAGGCTGGGGACCTGTGAGGCATCTGTTTGTCAAAGTAGAAACTCTGATGTTTTTATCATCCTGTACAGTTGTTCTCCTAGCCCTCCTACTTCTCTTTGTATCCTGGTTAGAACAGGTTCGCGCTGTTCTGTGAAGAAAATAGTGCACCCTTTTTTCCATATCAGTGCCCTCTACTATTATTGACACCCCTTGAAAAAATTAGTAAGAAGGGTCAGAAAAAAAAAATCACCATTTGGTGAAGTACCTTCATATTGCACTGAAAAATTAGAAAAAAAACTGACTAAACAAGATTATTCAAAGAAAAACAAAATCCCTCATCAAGAAATAAATATTCTTAAGAAAAACAAGTACCACAATTGTTGGCACCCTTGGGAATTAATGTGAAACAATGTAACTGAAGCAGGTTTCTCATTTAAATTGGACATTGTTAAGTTGATTGGAGTGTATAGGAACTTACCAGCTGAAATAAATGACTTCCTGATTAACTAATACAAATGTGAGGGGAGACAGAACCAAAGTCCCCTAGCCAACCATCACCATGGCAAAGAAATGGGAACACTCAATCCCAATTAGGGAGATGTGTGTCACCCTTCATAACTCAGGTAATGGTTATAAAAATAATAGCTACTCGCCTGAAAATGCCCATTTCTACAGTTAGGACAATTAAAAAAAAAGTGGAGATCAACTGGAACTGTGATAAACTTGCCTGGAAGAGGACCAAAGTTTATTTTAACCCCATGTACAGTGTGAAGGATGGTAAGAGACAAAAATCTCTCCAAGGATCACTGTTGGGTAATTGCAAGAAAAAGTAAAATCCTGGGGCTCTCAAGTCTGTAGAACCATCAGATGGCATCCCCATGCCAACAAATTAATTGGAAGGTATGCCAGAAAAAAGCCTTTTCTGTCTGTTCTACACAAATGTAAGCGCTTTGAGTTTGTTAAACGTTACTACAGTGTTGACTGGAACCTGTTCTATGGTCTGATGAAACAAAAATTAAACTTTTCGGCAATAAACACTCAAAGAGGGTATGGTGTAAAAAGGATGGCTATAATGAAAAGAACCTTGTCCCAACTATAAAATACGGTGGAGGTTCTGTGATATTGTGGGGTTGTTTTTTCTCCAAAGGCCCTGGAAACATTGTTATGTTGCATGGTATCATGGATTCCATGCAATATAGTGAGATTTTAAATCAAAACTTGGCTGCCTCCATCAGGAAACTAATATTGGGTCATAATTGGATCTTCCGGTAGGATAATGATCCAAAACGCATGTCCAAATCAACCCTGCAATGGATAACTGTCCACAAAATCTAAGTTCTGCCATGCCCATCTCAGTCCCCTGACCTGAACCCTATTGAAAGCCTGTGGAGTGAGCTGAAGAGGGGAGTACACAGGAGAGGGCCTAGGACCCTGTATGATCTGGAGAGATTATGTAAAGAAGAATGGTCTCAGATACCATGCTTTGTATTCTCCAACCTTATAAAAGGTTACAAGAGAAGACTGTGCTGTTATATTGGCAAAGGGAGGTTGTACAAAGTATTAAATGCAGACAATTGTGAGAACAATTGTGACGTGTTTTTGTTAAAAATATTTATTTCTTGATGAGGGATTTGTTTTTCTTTGAATAAACTTGTTTCAATTAAAAGTCAGATTTTTCCTCCCATTTTTTCAGTGCAAGATGAAGGTAGTTCAGCAAACTTTTTTCTATTCCTTCATACTAATTTTTACAAGGGGTGCCAATAATAGTGGAGGGCACTGTATGTTCAGATTCTTGGCAATCGCTTGCTTGGAATAGCCATAATTTCTCAAAACATCAACAGATAGATGAGTTTTTGAAGAAAGCCATAAAAACCCACAAAAGCTGATGCTCCATGTAGCCTAAAGAAAACCAGTTTTATTGCTTCGATAAACAGCACGACAGTTTTCAAGTGCGCTAACTTAACTGCTGGGTCCTAACCCCCTAAGCCACATGCTGCCAATTGCAAAATAGAAGTCATCTTACTCTCAGTCCAGGGTGTAAAGGTCTTGGAGCTCCAGGGAGACACCATCCCATTGTGGAGAGTCTGGACCATAATCTCATACTCCCAAAAGACATCCTCCAGATAGTCTGTCAGGTTCAACTCTGTTTTAGTGGTGGGGGGAAGATACCCCCCACTGCAGCTGTAACAAAAGATTTTTTTAGCAAAATGTTGCTCTGCATTAGTGCAGCTTATTTTGATATTTATTGTTTGTAATGAAATATGTTATAAACAATGATATCAGAACAACAAATGGACAGCGTCATGCATTTGTCACTTATGTGTTTTATCTATCTATTCAACCATACATACATACATACATACATCCATCCATCCATCTTTCTTCCATAACTGCTTATCCAAGAGAATGAACCTGAAGCTTATTTTGGGAAGCGCAGGGCCCTAGACAGGAGACATCTTGGGTGGGATGCTAGTACCCAACTACGTATACAGTCCCCCACACAATCATATGTTCATTCTTCTTCTAACTGATTATTCTGGTCAGGGTCACGGGCAGCCTCTCTCTGCCAGCATAGGACATAAGGTTGAGGAGGCCAGTGCATCACAGGGCACACACGCACGCACGCACGCACGCACACATATTTATACTCTATGAATCAACAAAAATGTATGCAGCAGATGCATTTCTCCAAAAACACATACTAGTCAGGATAGCTTGGGGTCAGAAGACAGGGTCAGCCAGTATCCATCACCATTAGAGCTCAAGGGGTTGTCAATATAATTACTCTGTCAGTCAAAGGATTAAAACCCATAACCACCAGACGCAGGCCCAAATCCCTAACCCACTGAGCTACACACTCCCCCCTTGCTAATACAATTCATTTGTGCTAATGAATATTATTCCATCATTAAATAATTAGCAAAGCCTGCACGAATAAACCACACTGACATCAAAACCTACCACAGTGAGGTTCTCACGTATGACATTCTCACATGAGACCAATGCAATTGAGCACTCTGAGCATAATTAATTGTCTGATAGGTTAGACTAGTTAAAGCGTCCTTTTTTTAAAAAAAAAAAAAAACATCATTATTAAAACCAAAAGGTCCTAGAGTTGGTCTCCAGGAGAGAGTAACCTTAAATAAGAAATTCAGTTATGCTAAATGTCTTCCAGTCTTCTTCTATTTGTCCCTTCTCACCCAACATAAATTTTGAAACAAAATGGTCCTCAAAAGCTGCACACCCTAATCCCTTTAAAAACCAAAATTAGCGTATAAACACATAGCATAAAAAGTATGCATTACTCAAAACACACAACCACATTTTAAAAACTAAATAAAGACACTAAAACAATTTACTATTTATAATATTCAGTTCAAACAATGGGTAACTGCTTGTGAAAATGGGACATTACTTGAAACAAATTCTGTACATGGCCTCAGGAGGAGTGCCTGGTCCTGGTTCCCATTGGAGAAGGTGTTCAAAATTCATTGAATGGATGCTTAGATTCACAGGGACTGGGAGGCTGCACAGAGCTAGGAAACAAGGTTGCACATATAACACCAACAATTACAAAAATATAACTTTTTAAATATAAGATACATGCTTATATTAAGAGCTCTATAAAGTAGCTTCATATAGCTAAATATAGCAACAGTCCCACCGAGATATAGTAAGGATTCCATGCCATAATCGAATGCAATTGATCAAATTTTCAATTTAGAATATAAATAAGCCAAATTAAATTCAGGATTGACTTGGTTACGGTTTGAAGTATTAAATGTAAAAAATAAAATACCTTGTAAATACAGTTGCAGTAGGCAAATGGTTATCAGAACAGCTTTCATATCTTAGAAAAAAGTCTGTTTCCGTTGCCGCTGTGGCTCTTGATTACAAAACGGATCCTTTTTAAGGAACTGAAAGAATCGAGCAGACGGGATTAGATCAGTCAAACGATCATAGAGAGAATAATGACAAGCATTTCAATAAATAAGCAAGTATGATTTTTTAATAAGAAAATTACGGTAACTACTTTATGGGACACAAGTAGTATAGTACTACGCTGTTACTTATGTAATAATTAACCACAAACTAAGTCTTATAATATTGAGATCATTTCTACTGATCTCATGTTAATTCGTCATTGAATGGTGACACGTCTAATTTCAAGCAGTTACTATATTTGTTACTACATCTGTTAATTTTGTAAACCTTTAACTACTGAAGGACAACGTAATGGATAAAAGTAGTAAAATACCAATCTAAAGTTTGTTCGTCATTAATGGATCGTGACGCATTTCTTCATCTCACGTAGTGAGTTCAGTTGTTCATTATTTGTACTACATTACTACGTTTTTGAGCCCCGTCCATTAAAGTGTTACCAAAATTACGATCATGCGACTACAATTATTAATGGAAAAAAATGTAAACAAATGGATATAAGTAAAGCCGTTTTACTACTGGTTTTAATGGTAATATAACAGTCCGACTAATATGTGTATATAATTTAAGCCATAATGATATGTGACACTGGTTATAAAGTATATACTAGAAGTTGTGATATCTGCCACAACCCTGAACAAACTACTTGCAGACAGTACTGCAAAAATATATTACAAAATTCAG
>JAAGVU020000019.1:11285937-11298832 GCA_011763525.2 Mormyrus iriodes
ATGAATGATCAGAACATGCATTGACACATTAATGGACAAGCATAGTAGATAAAAATGGCATGTACAGCAGCACCAGCTGCCATAGTTACGGTGTGTTGTAAGTTAAGTTGTGGGTAAGCCAAACTGAAATAATGATTTGAGATTTAAAGACTGAGACCGATTTGGCATCCCAAACATAGCTTGGTTAACTACTTCACAATATAGGGGCCCTGTAGCAGAATGCTTTACCGCCAACTGTCACTTTATATGTGGAACAAGAAGGAAACTTGCATTCTGCGATCTGAGTGGAAGATGCGGCTTGTAAACTTCAAGAAACTTCAAGTAATGATCAGAGGGGAGCTACCACCCCTGCAGGCCACCTACACCAAGTGGTACTGGAGCAAAGCTGGGGACCCCAGCCACCCCAGCCATGCCCTGCTATCCCTGCTATCATCAGGCAGACGGTATCACAGCATCAAGAGCCGGACTAGCAGGCTCTGGGACAGTTTCTTCATCATGTCACCAGGATGTTGAACTCCAACTAATATCGGCCACCCCTCCATCAGGTCACCACCTCCACTCCCCATTGCACTAGTGAATGCTTCTGGTATACTAAACTGTGCTGTGTTACACCTACAGCCTGTCTGTCTGTTTATATATTATAAATATTTTTATATTATATTGTATTGTATTGTGGATTATACTGTTTCCCTTGTGCATATATAGAGTGTATACGCTTGTCATGAGTCAGGGCAGTCTACACCCTGTCTTTTTGCCCCGGGTGCGTGACGACACTTTGGTCCCAGCTTGAGGCAGCCCATCCAAGCAGTCTCTCCGGCAAGATGACCATCTTCTCCTGCTGTCGGGGAGCTTCGTAAACTCCGTAAAGCGGCTTTACGTACAATTTACATTTATTTAATGTACTGCACTGCTGATAGGAAACTCCTGACCCAAGACATTCAATCACTAGTTCTGGTGATGTGACAATAAAAGTGATTTGATTTGGTTTCATTTGAAAAACATATTTAACCAGACATGATCAAGAGTTATTAATTTTGCGTTTAGTTTTTGGGAAGAATTTCATTCAGACTATTCAGACTCAATTCTGTAGTGCGAGCACTACTACCTTGAGCACCAGGTACACTGATGTGATATTTACACGTAGGAAATCAAATCAGAATGTTCATCCAAGTGGTCTTTGATATTTGATAGTATATTCCTCTTATTAAAATGACCCAAATGCAGGCTGTGGTCAAGCAAAACCCACAAATGGGGTGTTTATTGAAAGGACCAGACAGGGTTACAAACTGACAGGTAACTGACTGAACAGGGAGCAAAAGACTGGGAGATGCTAATACTCTTGATTAACAAAAGATCAAACACAAGGCAGCTGTGGCTGATTAACAAGAGGGCAGGAACAAGAGGTATGACTAACAAGCTTCAGACACGGCTGATTAGAATCCACACCCAAGGAAAACAAAGGGCAGGGCTGGATGTGACAGTACCCCACCCCCCACAGGCACGCACTCCGGGCTCCAAGCAGGCCAGGTAGGGGACCCAGGGACCGGATGAGATGACAGGCACACGGGGCCAGGACATGGGGCAAAATCAAGGATGCCAGACAGGGCCGAACGTGCAGACTTCCAGGACCAAGAACATAGGGAGACAAATGAAATCAGGACTAGACAAACAAAATAAACAACCACGACACCAATAGAAACACTCAAAGCATGACATTATGGGACATGGAAGAAGTGTGCATATGGCTCCAGCAAACAAACAGATAAATACAGGAATGAACAATAATTAACAAGACAGGTAATGCAATAAACCGGTATGTAACTGCTATGAATAGCACAGTCCAAAGTGATGATCAATACCCTTCGCTAGGTGAGGATGATCCAAACAATGATTTGACTGGGCCAGAAAAAGAAGGATGGCAGGTGCAAACAAACCAGGAAAAAGAAAGTCCTTTCTGAAAATAAACAAATCATACATCCCACTTGCTACTAATCAAACAAACAAAAAAAAACATGCATATCATTCAAAGAAATAACTTACACTGCACCATGAACAATTTCCGTTCTTCAAATAAGGACTTCATCACTTCATTCCTTCCTCTGTATTGAGTACAGACAAATATGGCCGCCTTTGCCCTTATATAGGTTCTTATTCCTTATACCGCTCTAGGAACTTATACTAACCCCTGGAGGGCAGGAGTGCAATTACAAATAAGTTTATATCTGATAGTAAACCAGTATTTTTTATAGAATATGACAAATACCGATCATTGGACCCTTACAGAGGCATGGACACTGATGTCAGTGTAGGAAAAATTAGCTCAAATAATTTGTATCCACCAATATGTAGGGAAATTAATTGATTAATTAATTGCTTGGTTGATTATTATGTTCAAGTAGTTTGTTTCTCCAACAAACTGTACTATGGACGTCCCAAATAGTCACTTTATAGGTACCGGAGGATTTCTCTCAAGTGTCATGGCACAGGGCGGAACTGAGGATGTGGGAGGGGGATTCAGGACATACAATTGGGGTTTATTAACAGAACTTAACAGGACAAGAAACAAAACAAGATCTTGGTGAATCAAAAGGGAACCGCTAAGGCACACAAGACTGGGGAAAACAACAACAACAACAATGATGGAACCAATAACACAAGACAGGGAAAAACTTATAAAAAAGGCTAATAAGGGATCAAAAAAGAGGCAGCTGAAGTGAATCACATGAGTGCTGGAACGAGAGGTCAGACAAACAATTAACAGGCGTGGCTTATTAGGGCCACGCCAGGGAGGAAACAGGAGGGTCAAGCAGGGCAGGATATGACATCCAGCATGTGAATGGAATTCACTAATTACAGCATCACTACTTAAACTGGGTTAGAATGCTTGTCCCGTGAACATAACTCTCACCATGTACACACCAACTCTATGTAGCAAAACTCTGTTCACGGTCATAGAGAGAGTCTTGCTATACTTTAAGACAAGCTTGGGACTTAAAAGCGTAATAGCAGTGTCACACCAAAGAAGAGGCTTATTATGGGCAATCAAATGTGGGAATCTCGACTGTATAATTTCTGGTAGTGGGGTTCTCACTCTCCCCTGTTTTTATATGTCCTGGGTATGACATTAAACTGCATCTGGTCCTGCGACTGGTCCTACAACTTACAGGAAAAAAAATTTTTGGGGGTTCGTGGCAGGATTAGCACTCCAGCTAGCGTAAAACACCACATGACAGCTCGATTCAAACAAGGACGATACCCTTCTGCTCTCCGCGGGAGTAGCTCTGCTGCAGCCTCCCATATGAAGGCTGCACGCACCATGAAGGGGATGGGGGAAAGCTTTCGGGAGCCTCATCCCTGGAAGAACCAAAACTGTTGGAGAGCTAATGGGGTTAGGCCGTTTGGGGATCAGAGCTGGTATGGTACTGAGGCATTGCCTGCTGCATGACGACACTTTGGTCCCTGCCTGAGGCGGCCCATCCAAGCAGTCTCTCCGGCAAGATGACCATCTTCCCCTGCTGTCGGGGGAGCTTCGTAAACTCCATAAAATGGCGCTGTCGGAGATATGCAGACCTGGGGATGGCCAGATCTCTGTAGGTGGACACACCTACATTTGGTTTTGTCGCTCTGATGGCTGCCATACTCTGGGAGTAGCTGTTGCTGTGGCGGATCGGCTCCTCCCGATTATCACTGATGTCACCCCTTTCAACGGGCGTATTATGAGACTCAGGCTAAGGGCACTTCCTGGGTGTCTTGTCTGTTGTCTCAGTGTATGCTAAAAACCGTGGTGAGTAATGTCTCGTTGAGGGAGACATTTTACTCGCAACTTTGCTTGGTGGTTGATGGGTGCCCACAAGGTGACACTCCTCTGGTCATGGGTGACTTCAATGCGACCACTGGCACTGACAGGGCTGGCTATGAGGATTGTATCGGTCCCCACGGGTCTGGCGACCGGGGTGAAAGTGGCTCCATGCTCCTCAACTTTGTGAAAGGTCAGGGGCTGCGTGTCGCTGGATCCTGGTTCCAAAGCCCTGAGCCACATCGCTGGACTTGGTATTCCAATACTGGTGGTGTGGCGGAGATCGATCAATCACATCCTCGTGGGCAGATGCCGGAGGCTCCTGCAGAACTGCAAGGTCTACAGGAGTGCCTAGTTTATGAATTATGACCATAGACTTGTTTTCGTTTCTCGGAAGATTCAGCTTAGATCCAGTAGGCTACCACCTATTACAAGAAGGCTAGACTTGTCCAGACTCCAAGATCAAGCTGTTTCTGATGAGTTTGCACGCAGTTTTGGTGAGGAACTTGCAAACTAGGGTGCGACTGCCGACTCCAATGTAATGTGAGAGACCTTCCGTGATAAGACCCTGAAGGTTGCTGAGAGTTGTGTTGGTGTTGCCGGTGTTCCCAGAAGGAGGATATTATCAAGAGTAGTTGCAGTGCACGACTTGCTGAGAACTCCAGTCTGTACCGGGAACTGAGGAGGACGGCTGTGAGAGCTCTGAGGGCAGATAAGGAGGCGTTTGTTAGACGAATCTGTGCACAGGTGACACATCTGTGGTCCAGCAACCCACGTCCTGCTTACAGAGGAATTGAAGCATTATGTACATCTGAGTTTGTTCCTCGGAGACTTGCAGTCAGGGCAGGTGATGGAGTGTTCCTTACGGATGACACTGCAGTTGTGACCCGCTGGGCCGGCTACTTTGAGCAGTTGTTTAAAGCAATTCCTCCGGCTAGATCCACCGTGGATCTCTGGGTCTACAGTTCTTGAGGCTGATTCCCCAATCAGCTGTGAACCACCCAATCTCACTGAGATTGCACGGGTGGTGAATCAGCTGGGGGCAGGGAAGGCTGCAGGGATCTGTGGTATCTGGGGTGAACTTCTCCAGGCTGGTGGTAAGGCTGTCCTGCTGGCATTGCAGACAATCTTTGCTTCCATTTGGGAGACAGGTGTTATCCCAACTGACTGGAAAATGGGACTTGTCCCGATCAGGAAAGGGAAAGGTGACCACCTGGATTGTGGCAATGACAGGGGGATAACACTGCTCTCAGTGCCGGGTAAGGTCCTTGCAAGGGTCATCCTTAACAGGATCTGTGACCACTTGCTCGCCTCCCAGCAACCAGAGCAGTCTGGTTTTATGCCCAAGAAGTCTACCATCCACCGCATCTTGGCACTGAGGGTTCTCACTGGGTGCAAGCGCGAATATAGGCTGCAAAGAACCTCTGCCTTTGTCGATTTTCGCAAAGCATTTGACTCAGTTGATCGAGTTATCCTGTGGGACATCCTGAGACTTCGCGGGATCCCCCCGAAGCTGCTGGACGTCATGGTCGGCCTGTACACTGGTACTGTGAATGCTGTGCAAAGTGGAGGAAGAACCTCTGCGTTTTTCCAAGTTGATTCTAGGGTTCGCCAGGGGTGTGTTCTTGCTCCTATTCTGTTCAATGCTTGCATGGACTGGGTGTTGGGCACGGTTGTTGGGTATCTGTTGGTGAAGAAAGATTCACTGATCTTGACTTTGCTGACGATGCTGTGATCTTTGCTGAGTCAATAGAGGCTCTGATTGGGGCTCTTGAGAGACTAGGCGAGGAGTCCAAGTGTCTGGGATTGCAAGTGTCCTGGATAAAAACCAAGCCTTTAATAACTTCTTAGGCACAGCCATCAATGGTGTGTCTGCCTGTGAGGAGAGTGTCGACCTCGTCGAGAGGTTCACCTACCTCAGCAGCAATATTCATGTCTCTGGTGACTCTTCCCATGAAGTCAGCAGACAGATTGGCAGAGCATGGGGGGTCATGAGGTCGTTGGAAAGGGGTGTGTGGCGCTCCTGATATTTTTACAAGAGGACGAAGAGTCCTCGTGCTACCTGTCATGCTATATGGCTGTGAGACATGGACGCTACCCAGTGAGCTAAGACGAAGACTGGACTCCTTCAGTACTCTGTCCCTTCGGAGAATCCTTGGGTACCGCTGGTTTGACTGTGTCAAACAAGCGGTTGCTAGGGGAGTCCCAAATGAGGCACATGGGTTGCCAGCTGGGATCCCGAGGTGTTTCGTCATGTGGTGGGTGTGGCAACACGGTGGGTGTGCATCAGTGCCTGCTCCCCGACCTGAATTGAATCTGACCCGACTCCTAGTCTAGGGGTGTGGATAGTGATCCAATGGATATACGACCATATGCTGAAGCAACTTTACAGCTAATGTCATGAGCACAGGGCTGACAGCGAGGCATGATGCAGGCAGGGAGGGAACAATCCAGGAAGAGCTTAGAATCACCCCGTGGGGGGAACTTTATAGTAAAGTAAAGCGGGATAAAACAGATCACGTCTATCCATTTAAAAAAACTCCACGAGTTTTTATCATAGGAACATAGAAAAAGAAACCCACAGAAACCTTGAACAGTCTATTTTTCAAATATATATAGCCAGAAACTAAATATATTTTTAGAGCTTTGTGACAGGAATAAAAATAGCAAGAGACACTGCCTCGAGTGTTTGAGTCCCAAATGAGTCCGAATCACCCACCCATTTGCAAATAGCGCTATTCATATTGTATGGATGCGGTGATCACGCAGTCGTTATTGGGTAAAGAAATACGTGATCACACCCAGTGCGACTCTTATAAACAAGAGCACATGTTCGTTTACACTGACTGACTTTTTTTTTTATTTACTTTATTTCGCATTGCGAGCTTTTCCATTGC
This sequence comes from Mormyrus iriodes, assembly GCA_011763525.2. Classification (NCBI taxonomy): domain Eukaryota; kingdom Metazoa; phylum Chordata; class Actinopteri; order Osteoglossiformes; family Mormyridae; genus Mormyrus; species Mormyrus iriodes. The sequence goes on from JAAGVU020000019.1 coordinate 11,292,631, forward strand.
ACTTAAACTGTAAAAAGACTTAGTCTCTCCTTTTCTCACTTCTCAAACTGACTGGTCTGACATTCCAAACTGATGGTTATGTGGCAGCCACAATGACCACTACCTGTGACAGGATGCAAACCATTAGAGGTGTGTTGACACCCATCTCATCAATATTCATTGTTTAGATCACTGACTTACAAAAGTGTCATCCCAAAGTTCCAACACTTTAGTAATCAAACCACATGAGACTTCTGAATGATTCAGTAACCTGTGTAGCCAACCCCTACGTCTAGAAGGTTCAGAGCTCAAAAGCCTTGGCTAGAATGTCAATGTGCTTTTTTTACAATTTCTCAGCACCTCTGAAAATAGGTTTCTGAAAAGTGTATTATTAAAGTTGATTTAAAAAGAGAACAGAAGTATGACATTCTAAATTGTCTCAGATTATTGGTGCTGAATAAAAGCATATGAAGCAATTTTGGATAAATGTTTTTTGGATAGGTGAAAATTTAAAAAAATGTCAGATTACCTCAAAACTGGCGAAGAGGCCTCAGACTCCAGAGGGTTAAGCACAGCAGCTGCCACACTACAGCAGAGCATAACATCAATAACCCAACAAAGGAGCACAGGCCTGGGGAACTCTTATACACTGGCACACATAGGACTGAACGAGGGGCACCTGTGGCTGATTAACAAGAGGGCAGGAACACAAGGTAACCACAACGAACTACAGGCGTGGCTAATTAGCAGCCCCACCCGTGGGAAACATTAGGAGCAAACTAGAAGGGCAGAGCTGGACGTGATAGCTAATTTTGCTTAACAACATTCAACTTTACATATGTGCAGCTTTGTGACAATCCATGATCAGAGTCAGGTTTCGGAGAGTTTCTGTGTTATTTTGATACCAGATATGAAATTGCAACCTAGAGGATCACACATCGTACAATTGGCATTAATCAATTCATAATTTAAATGACACTATACATTACACTATACGTTATTCACATCGGTACATGGTACAAACGGTTATGTTGCACATCACCAGATATTGTCACTTTAAGATAAGTTTTACAGAAGTTCTATTCCAAATTCCATACAGCACATCTTAATCCTAGGTCAGTTTATGAGTTGCCATTACCTGCCTAAAATAATGGTCTCAATTAAACATTTGTAAGTTACAATTTTGTGGTTAACTTGGGATTATTACAATAATTTGATATTCGTATTGATTTATTCATTTAATGTAAGGAATGACGAATGTAAGAACAGACAGAAGGTGCCAACTGTCTTATTTATGAGTCCCTCAGGAATGCGGGGGGGGGGTGTCTCTAAATAAGTTTAACCAAAGAAAGTCGTCTTCTAGAACAGGTCTCATAATAGGCAGGGTGATAGTTAATACCCAGGGTACATTTCTTTAAATGTTTTCTAATTCCTCTAAAATAGATATGAGAAGATGAGTGGATATCTGCATGTATATGACTATAACTATATAAACTATATATATAAACGCTTACACATATATATATATATATATATGTAAGCGTTTATGTGAGGAAGACAGAAGAATAGGTAATAATATGTGAGATGAGGGTAGCAAAATTATTACGATCATTTAAAGGAACATACAAACATAAAATCTAGATATATTTCCTGACCAATGGTAAACACTTAGACAAGACACACAGCAGGCAAATCTTAAAACAGGTCCTTCTCTCTTCGAGGTACTCTGTGTGAGGAAAGAGGGGGTGTATGTTGGATTCTTAAAACTCGGGATGCACCGATCCCACTTTTTCTATCCTGATACCGATACCTGGGCTTTGGGTATCGGCCGATACCGAGTACCGATCTGATACCAGGGTTTAATTAATAAGCACTGTTTGGTTTTCTGTATTAGTGAACAAAGCGTACACCAAGATGTACTTATATTGGTTATTGAAACTGAATTGTTATTTATATCTAACATTATGTTTAGTTGTTTTATGTTAGATATAAATAACGCTTCAGTTTTATTCATTTCCCTATCACTCGAAATTTGGTGGGGAAAAACTGCCAAGGGCTAATGTGACGATTCTGCAAAACAACCCCTATTAAGTACAACTAGGTGGGCGGTTTGATATAATCTAGACGAATGGTTGAAAGGTTATTATGCATTTTTTTGAAGTCGTCGGTTTATTTTTTTTTACAAGATTTTTTTTTCTCGACACAGTGAGTCATTTACCTTTCTTTTTAATAGCAGGTTGCAATATAACTTACAATGTAATGCCACTATATATCTCGTTTTAATTGGTAATGTACTCATGAATTGAAACTATCAGCGTTTAACTTCTTGACAGTAGATTTGAAACACTTAGTTGGAACCACTTAATCCGTTATTGTTTCCTAGAGGGAAGAAGAGTCAGAGCACACAGGAATTAAAACAGTCTGGAAAGGAAATGCACAGCTAGCCAATTATTATTTATTTATAATTTTGATTTTGGTATATCTGGCTTGTCGTTAACAGAAAGAAACTTCTGTTGGTCACTGTTAACTGTATACATAGCTAACCATTCGAGTGATCCTCCTAGTATTCGCAACAGCTACAACAGTTGGCTAGAGAGCCTTTAAATAAAGTTCGTTAGCTATCTAATTAATCTTGGAAAATGTCATCTAAACCGACATGTCTGATAGTTGCGAGTGGCGCACTACATGGTTTGTTTTTTATGCTGAAATATCCGTGAATTTATTAGAAATGGTTACAATATGTGTAAATTGAGAGAGATTTTGTTAACAAGAGTTTGTTTAAATGTGCCTAGATGTGGTCATGATAAGGACTATTGTAAATAGCTATGTATTCAAACGGCTATATTCATATAGCTGTATTTTCGTATGTCAACAGTAAACATTGTAATAGGAATTTAGCCTCCTACCACATCGCCTTGTAAATGGGGTGTGTTATTACATACGTTTCTGTCTGTGTACAGGAGTGACTGCACAGTCGTTTCTCCAGTCTTTCAGTCTGTGCAGCCCGGTCTTTAATTTACAGACAGCGACACCAGGGGTGAGTGACATGAAGACCAACACGGCGTAAGAACAATATTTACTGATGCGGGAAACAATTTTAATGGGTTATTAACAGTTCGCAACTGACGTCTGTTTAACTAGAGGAGTGCATCTTAATTTCAATCACTGGCCTTTTTCTAACTCTTTTTATTATAATGTTGCAGTGATATATTGATCTGATTTTAAATGTTGGAAAATTGAAATGCCTATACTGTCAATAATTTACACTTGTGCTGATATTATTTATAGTTTTAGATAAATGTACCTCAATTAGCAGGGATATTAATTATGATCGCTAGTGAATGGAACTCAGGACTCTGCAAAGTGGGGCATCCTAGGGCGTTTTTCCATTGCACTAAGTACTGTATGTTTGGTACTTCAAGAAAGTACCAAAAGTAAAAAAATATATCATGCAGTCCTATATATTATCTTTTCATTTTGTTATGTTACAGGGCAAATCTGTTGACTTTGTTGGGGTGGATGAAAGCTCATCGAGATGGATACAGGAATTCAGTGCAAAACCATATGCCAGCCCAACAAAACTGGAGTCCATAGATGGTACATGTTGTATTTATTTAAGCAATATTCATCCACAGTGTCATACAACATGACAGTCACGGTTCAGGGATTTGAAACATTGTTGAAAACATTGCTTATGTGGTTATGTAGCTTGTTATATACAGAGGTCTGAAGAAGGTGGTGTCCTTACTAAAAATGACTATACATTGGATATGTTGTATGGTTTGTTTGGCAGGAGCACGTTACCAGGCCTTGCTGATCCCTGACTGCCCCGGTGCCCTCAGTGACTTGGCACACAGTGGATCACTGGCTCGCATTCTTGCTCATTTCACTTCCCAGCAAAGTGAGTACTGTCATCTAGGATTTCCTGTACCCAGACAATATGCACTTCAAAATCATTAACAATATATAAGTCATGCTTTGGCTCCTGAATTCACTGAATGCATAATGCTGTGTAACACTCAGAAGTATGTTGAGGGTGTGAGGCTGTTGTACTGTGATGCGCGCATGTGCATTACAGTGTTTTACCTCATGCCTCAGAACCAGTGTGTGCAGTGGGCCATGGGGTGTCTGCACTGTGCTGTGCCACTGAGGGACAGCGCTGGATCTTCAGTGGCTACAGCATGACAGGGGTGCGTGATATCGGACATCTGAGAGACAGGCTGGCCTCTGGTTCCAGAGCTCAGCACACACAAAGTTCAGAGATTTTTTAAGGACAAGAATATTTACCCTGAAAGTTTGTTCTTTGCGTTGTGAAATTAAACACCTCAAAAAAAGTTTAATTATAGGATGATGTCAAATTTTGGAATTTAACTAGTTTCTCCGTTCCTGTCTCAAATAACATTTATTTTTAAATAAGTGTAAGTGCAGTTAATAGTTTGTTACTGATCCCTGTCCTGCTCTGTCTCTTTCAGCCATCTGTATTTGAGTTGGTGCGGCAGAGTGACTTTGCCAAGCTGCCTCTTATAGTGGAAGACTTTGTGAAGGACAGTGGAGGCTCTTACACTGGTGAGTCAATCTTGCTGTCAGTGTCAGGCGAGCCATTTCAAGAGTAAACATAGTAAGTGATGGTTTGAAAGTGTCCTTCCTTTATAGTGCTACAGATAAGAACAATAAAAGAAATGCATTGCAAACTTTTGTGATTACAAACTTGACTGTATGAACGTGTCCCATTCCACAGCCAGCATAGAGAATGCAATCCATGTGGTTCTGGATAGACACCTGGTCACAGGTCAGAACCAGCAGTCGACTTGGGCCGCAGTAAACAACCTCATTATACTTTTTAATGGCAGGTAAGTTACTACATAGTCTATATGCAGAATAACAAAACGTTAACCAAGGGGTTTCACCCAGCACTGGACTGAGATGGAACCTCTTCCTCTCTCTGCAGCACCAACAAACACTTCCTTGGTTTTTCCCCTCCATTTCTTTGTCTCCTTTTTATGGAATGTTGGGACATTCACTTCCACATTGGAAAGGGTTGTCTAAATAAGGCACATATGCGATACCAGTTCTAAAAATAAAAAACAATTGTATTTTCGGTGTTAGTGTTTAAAAAATAGACACACCAACATTCATGGTAATGTCATAGTTATGATGGTCCAGCTTGTCCAAAGTTACTTGCTTTTTTTCCAACTCGGGACAATCTTGGATAAGAAATGTATTTATACTGTGTAATTTGGGCTTTTCAGTAGATGAAATTGGAGGTAAACTAGCAATAAAGGAGGACTACAGTGTCTCTTTATAAACATGTTGTCATGATTGTAATTTGTACTTTGTCTTACAAGAATTTGTCGACTTTAAGGTATTAGATGACTGGCTGACAGATGTGATGGTTTTTTAGTGTCATATTTTAAATGCAAAATAACTGTGCATTCTTTGACCATTCCTTAGTTATTATATTATTCATGAAATGCGTCTTCTCAGAAACAAGGCCAATATTTTCCCCAAACAGGTACCCAAAATAGAAAAAACACAAAACTAGATAAAATACATTTACATCTTTCAACTTTATTGCATGTTACCTACAATAAACAGTCGATGAGATGTATATTTTTGCTCAGTTTTTGGTTAGTTGTCAGATTTTCTCATCTCCGTAAGTCTTCCCCTTGATTTCATGAAATGCTTTTGTTAATTTCAGAAATAAATGATGACAAAACTAACCCAGAGGCAACATCGACAATTTGGACAATGTCTACAAAGATGTGTAATTTGATTCTAATTTTATTGATTAGAAAAAATTGCTTTGACTTCGTGAAAATGACCCATATACTCCGTTTCGTGTTAACTCTACATTACTTACACTACATATACAATTACATTATATAATGTATATATAATATACATCGATTTAGGGATTCAGTGTGTAAATATAATTTTAAGTTTTAATTTTAGGTGCAATTAATTGTGATTAATCACAGAAAACTGTGCAATTAGTTAATTTTTTGATCAATTCACAGCCCTAATTAATAAGAACAATAATTTACAAACGAGAATAGGCAATTCGGCTCATTAAGCTCGTTTGGGGAGAATTCGACTAATAGCTTAAAGTTGCTAAAATCTTATCTAGCCCAGATTTAAAAGAACCTAAAGTTTTAGCTTGTACTACACTAACAGGAAGACTATTCCATACTCTAACTACACACTGTGTAAAGAAGTGCTTTCT
>JAAGVU020000019.1:11298932-11309691 GCA_011763525.2 Mormyrus iriodes
TAAAATGTTCTCCCACTAATTTCCACCTATGGCCACGAGTTCTTGTATTTGAGCTAATATTGAAGTATATTGAACTAATAGCATCCTGTTAGAATCTTATATACCTGGATCATGTCCCGCCTTAGTCTCCTTTGCTCAAGGCTGAACAGATTCAGCTCAGCTAACCTAATGCCCTTGGTTTTGGACTGAGATGTTGGACGAGCTGGAGTCTATGCACTGGTTGAGGAGTAGCTAACTAAAATTAATGACACTGCTAACTTAACTACTTCTTTCAGTGGCTTATCAGTAGTGCAGCTACTTTTAAACTGTAACTTTTCCAGTAACTTCGCAGCAGTCACAGTACAGTATACATTCATATCCGTTTATGTATTAGTAGCTTAAATGGTGATAAAAAGGTTAAAAACACCAAACAGTATGGCTTAAAGATGATATAATTTTATTATACAGTGTACTATACATACAATAATTTTTACAGATAAAATAAAGGGCTGACTTATGACCAGTCTTTCAGAACTGATCACGGTTGTAAGTCGACGGCAACCTGTATTATTTTTCTCTCTTTACAAAGATGGGTATTTTCAACTACCAGGTGTTTCTGATTGGTGTTTTTTGCTTGAATACTTTGGGGATGGATGTTAATGAGTTGAGAAATAATTCACGGTAAACAATATTTTAGGCACATTCATGAAGATGCATAGGAGCACTTTAGTTCTTGGACAGATTTTTTGTTGTAACCCTTCTAATTTAGCAATACAATAGCTTGGCTGTAGCTTAGCTATTTTTAATCATATGTAGCTTATAGCTTGAAAAGCTACCATTCAAAAGTAGCTTCCCCTACACTGAAGAACAGTTTTAGAAGTGTGTATAAATTATGTAAAATACGCCACTGTCAACAGTATGGGCAAAATGTAAAACAGAAAATTGCTACCCTGACCTGGAATATCTCTCACACAACACACCACCATATACTACCTATCAGAATTCAGAACTTTGACACTTTAAGTATGTGTGAACAAACCAGAATTGTTTGTGGTCTGGCACTAAATATGAATTACAGGGCAAAACTACAATCTTGTTGTACTGTCATGTACAATGACAAAGAACTAAATGTTGAAAGTTTTGAGTTATAGTGCTAACATGTGCTTTCAGGTTGTTCTGCAGCAAACTAAAGACTGTTGTCTCTTGATTTGCTATCTTTCAGAAAGTAACAGCAACTATGTGGAACACCACTCTTCTACTCCGATTCATATTGCCTGTGTATTTATCCATTCATCACTGCTGCTGTCTGCTGTCAGCACCTCTGCCCTCATTTGCTATGGATCTTCCACAAATGGATCAAGACGTTTGATGGATTTGGTCTCAGTTAAAATTATTATTATTCTGTTTTACACAGTATGAAAAATCTTCATTGTTTATTTCACCCAGAGGTGTAAGCCCGTAGAGCCACCCACTGAAGTACCTTAATTCTGAATTCTTAATTCTAAAGTGCACCATTCTGATATAGGTACAAGACAGGATAAACAAAGACAGTTTTTAAGAACCTTTAATTTTATTCATGAATCTACCCAAATTAACTCCACTTATATTGAGCTGATAGTGACAATTTGTGCTCTCTCTGTAGCCTTAATGGCCAGTGTGGAAGTGTCACAGATTTTTCAAAGGACATAAAATACATAACTGAGAGTTTCTTTATGGTGTCCTCTTCAGGATGGCTGGGGCACACTTCTGAAAGAGTGCAATTTAAGAACATACGTCATACATCATACAACTATCAGCATATACGAAAGAAAAAGCCACACTTTGGTGTGTAAGTTTTAATTTTTAAGCAATAACATTCATCCAGATGTTATATAATAGGTATTGCATGATAAGCCATGTATTAAACGTTTTTAAACGCAAAGCTGCGGAAGCAAAGAACCACCCAATGCATAGTGGGGTGTGTTTAAAAATATAATGCAAAGCATGGAGAGCATTATTCTAATCACTACATATTTGGCTCACACATTTGTATCTAATGACATTATTTTCATGTTTTGAAGCTGAAAACATTAGCTGAATTAATTTCTTCCACCAATGATTAAGTATTTTGCTTAGCTATAACTCAAGCCATCGTTGTTTATTATAAAATTATCTGTTGCTAAGGTCAATGGTCAGCCGTTTAAAATCGCCTAAGTTCTAAACTTGTGACAATAATTTGGATTACATATCCTTGGAAAGTTATTGCTGAAATATTAGTAGATGTGTTTTTGCCTTGTAAACGTGAAAATAATGTACAAACTTGAAAATTAACTACAAACTTGTGGGCCATTGTGTAGTAACTGTGGGGTAAGTGTTGAGTGATTCTTCGCCTCTACAGCCGTGGTTTATCCCACTTATACCATGGCTAACAAACAAAAAATAATGATTGAATAAACTAGTCACAGTTAATTTTTCAGAAGAAATTTCAATCAATTAGCATTTAATAATGTTCCAATATCCTTTTAAAGATGTAGTCCGTATAAAGATGTCACATGATGAGAACTGATCAGGCAACCCACTGGAAGCAGCAAGTCTATAAAATTACCATAGAAAACATCAGCAGAAAGGCACTTGTGTTTTGAAAACCATGGAAACATTTGCTGATAATAATGACTGCTTATTTATGAGTAAAAAACCACATGGATTTTTATACACTGCCCACACTGCCCAGCAAAAAAAAAATACCATTTAAATTTAAATCAGCAAATAAAATCAGCAAAGCCAATGACTGCATCATTATTACAGCTCAGCAATGTTATGCAGCAATAAAGTGAAGTCAGCTGAGTACCTGAATCTACTGAATGACCAGGTTATACCTCCATCCATCGTCAATCAAAATTATATTCTTTGTCTTTCCTTTTTCCTATTTTATTCCTATTCTCTCAAATATCATGTAAAGTGCTTTGGGGTGACTGTTCTGACGGGCACCATATAAAAATTTATTGAATTGAATTGAGTAATGAATATTTCTCCTTTGGCAGACATGGCGACATGATCAAGTGTTAAAGTGCTTGGTAGCCAAACTTGAGTGCAAGCAAGTAACAATCAACACCATATCTCTCAAGCAGGTAGTGCCGCGACAACCTCCATCCTTAATCCAGGAAGGGGAAAAACTGAAGACTAACCCCTCACCTCCCAAGTCAGGGCCACTAAATGCAGCCAGGGACTGGGAAATGCAGCCGGATCTAGGCCAGTGATTCATTTTCCCATTGGAGATTGCAACAACCACCCTGCAACCAGACCTGGTCCTCAGGTCCAACTCTTGCAAACATGCCTACATCATCGAGCTAACAGTCCCGTGGGAGGATGCGGTTGACAAAGCTCATGAACATAAGCTAACTTACTCCAACCTAGCAGTTGAAGCAGAGGAGAGATGATGGAATGTGAAAGTACGCCCAGCTGAAGTGGGGTGTAGGGGCTTTGTAGCCAGTTCCACAGTCAAGTTCCTCGAGGAAGTAGGTGTCAGAGGGCAGGCCCATAGAAAAACAATCAAAGAGCTGGCCAGCACCACTGAGAGTAGCAGACACACACCCAGGTCTGATCAGGCAGTGGTGGGTCTTGTGATAAAAAGCAAAAACACCCAATAATGCAGAGGTGCACAACTGACGATATGTCCTTGTGGTAGCAATGTCACCTAGTGGCCATCTCCGAACAACCCCCTCCTCCCATCCCCCTCAATTGTGGTGCAGAAACAATAGTGATTGTAACATCTAGTCCTTCTTTTGAAATCATGACAAATGTGCGCCATAATCAAAGCTAAAGGCAATCCAATGAAAAATTCAAATGGAAACTTTTTTTGGTCAGGCAGTGTATTAACATGTTTAATAAAACATTAAAAACCTTTAATATAGATCTATAATTAGGCTGCCATAACTACATGTGCGGTTACACAAAAATAATCAACACAGTGACATCTCTAGACCAATAAGAAAATAGTATTTACCAAAGCCATGGTATAAGTGTTTATATTTTAAGGACATGTATTGATTTCAATGCAGGAACTTCAGTTCTTACGGTCTTACTTTGATCTTATTGTCAAAGGAAATGCATTGCTGACAATGTATATTAGTAATCTTTAAACAGTATTGTTCTGTTGATGCCTCATGTTTATTTGGCCTTAATTGAGGGAAAAACTGTACCTACTAAGCAGCTGTGATGAGGTCACCAAGTGAGAAGCATGTGAATAGTTGCCAGAGCTATGACGGTGACACTGACAGGCTTCCCAGCTGAAGCTGGAAGACAGATGGGACATTTAGTGGATACATGTATAAACTGGAGCTTCTGTGCGTCATTGCCTCTCTGACCTGTTGGGTGCCCTAAGCAAGTAAGTATGTTGCCACATGAAGTTTTTTGTGTCTGAGTAGTTAGCCTATTAGCTTTGATATAATAAATGCATTTTAAGGCAATACTGTATTTGCAAATGGTGTATGGATTGTAGTTTTAATTGAAATGTATACTGATTACTACATCCATCAATTTTCTAATCTTTTTATTCTGGTCAGTGTCACGGAGGGGGCGGGGGTTGGTCATTCTCGCAGAGGGGGCAGGGTTTGGTCGGTGTCACAGGGGGGTGGGGGCTGATCAGTGTCACAGATTGAGCAGGGGCTGGTCAAGGTCCCAGATGGGGTGGGGATTGGTCAATTGCACAGACGGGGCGGGGGCTGATCAGTGTCACAGAGGGGGTGAGGGCTAGTCAGTGTCACAGATGGGGCGGGGGCTGGTCAGTCTCACAGAGGGGTGGGGACTGGTCAGTCTCACAGAGGGGGTTGGGGTTGGTCGGTGTCACAGAGGGTGCAGGGGCTGTTTAGTATGGAGCACATTTTGAAATGCAAACAATTTGGCATGTGGGGGAAAATAATCGATGCAACATATTGTTGTTTAGTGTGCAGTACGCAGAACCGTGCCATGTTGAATGGCAATGAACAAGAGCCATTACATTTCAGTGAGTGTCGTGAAGAGAATGAGACAATGAAGAGCAAAACCATCATTTCATTGATTTGCATCTTGTTCCACTACTATCCAGAGAAACAATTAGAAGGGTTTACATTACACACAATTAAAAAAAAATTGAGCCACCAAAATCTTTGCTATCCTGCATCGGCTCATTTTCATTATTGAAAAGTACATGCTGAAATCATGGCACCAGGAAATGTATTCATTGTCCAATCACAGCTCTCTAGCAAGCTGACAATTGCTAAAGATGTAATCGATGAGGTGACCATTTTTGACAGTTGGGACATTATAGCCGTCCTTTTTACACCAAACCCACTTTAAGTGTTTATTGCCAAAAAGTTCAATTTTTGTTTCATCAGACCATAGAACAGGTTCCAGTCGAAGTTGTAGTAACGTTTAACAAACTCCAGGTGCTTACGTTTGTGTATAACTGACACACCAGGCTTTTTTCTGGCATACCTTCCTATGGCATGAAATGCTGTCTGATGGTGGTTGTGGAGACTTGATATCCCCAGGATTTTACAGTTTCTTGAAATTCCCCAACAGTGATCCTTGGAGATATTTTTGTATCTCTTACCATCCTTTTCACTGTACATGGGGTTAAAATAAACTTGGGTCCTCTTCTAGTCAAGTTTATCACAGTTCCAGTTGATGACCACTTTTTTATTGCCCTAACTGTAGAAATGGGCATTTTCAGGCAAGTAGCTATTTTTTTATAACCATTCCCTGAGTTATGAAGGGCGACACACGTCTCCCTCATTGCGATTGAGCGTTCTCTTTTCTTTGTCCTGATGATGGTTGGCTAAGAGAATTTGGCTCTGTGTCTCGTCACATTTGTATCCCAGTTAATCAGGATGTCATTGATTTCAGCTGGTAAGTTCTGATACACTCCAATCAACTTAACATTGTCTAATTTAAATGGGAGAAATGCTTCAGTTGCACTGTTTCACATTCATTTCCATTTGTTTGTTACTTGGCACTTGTTTTGTTAAGAATGTTTATTTCTTGATGAGGGATTTGTTTTTCTTTGAATAAACTTGTTTAAATTAAAAGATTTTTCTCATTTTTTCAGTACAAGATTAAGGTACTTTAACACAAAGAGTCTTTTCTAACCCCTCTTACTAATTTTTACAAGAGGTGCCAATAATAGTGGAGGGCACTGTAGCTACTAGGACAGCACTGTATTGGAAATGTTTCAAATATCTTAATGTGATTTTGTTGTAATATATATTGGTGTATTTTAAAGCAATGAAGGGATTCAACATAAATTTCTCACAAACACATCTAGGAGTGATTTTACCAGCAAGGATGAAAATCATTATCTATTGTCTGGGAGAACGCATGCAGCGCTCATGCAAAAGCAGCTGAGGTAAACTTTAAACTGATTTTTAAACATATACTAGATAATCCTGAAAAGGAATTACCATTAAAATTGCTACTTACTCAGTTTTTTTTTCCTATGACAGAGTAAAAATGTTTTAGTGAAACTTAAACTCCCTTCCCTATAATGTCCATAAAGAATTTAAGGTAATTAAAAACCTGATCTTAATCTAGCTGACTAGTTATGCAAGAATTGCATGTGCATAACATGCGATGTTGGTATTAATATCGCACATCATCCAGCCCTGTAATATACTATAGCCATTCAGTACAAAATATGCCACCTCACGTTGTGCTGTCATTCAATGCTGGTGCCAGTTTTGTGCCAGTGGAAAACCAACACCTTGAACTACCATACTTATGGTACTTTATTGAAATACCAAAAGTACGGTACCTGGTGTGGTGGATGGGAACACTGCTCCATAATAGACATGAGAGCTACTGTGGTGTCCTGGAAATCTTGGCTAGTTACAGCCACTGCCTTTGGCAAGTGTTCTAGGAACCACTCTACTTTATAAATGACAAAACCCTCGCTCACAGCATCACTTTCTGCCTGCTGAAGCAGAGAGGACATTTCTTGCCTTAATATTGTTCTAAAAGACATAGGCAGTAGCCTATTAACAGGGTCACAGCTGGAATGTAGTGGCTGTGGCCGTAGCCTGTCATGTCGTGGCTGTCACCTCATTGATTAGATCTTAAGTGATTGTTTCAGTCCGTTTTCCGTGACCATGCCCCCCCGCACTTTCTAGAGAGCTGTGATTACATTTCCTGATGGCACGATTTCAGCATGTTCATTTTAAAAATGAAAATGAGCCAATGCCGCAGAGCAAAGATGGCCATTGCATTTTGGTATGATGTGGCACCATTTCATTGTTAAAGTATATGTAATGTAAACTCTTCTGATTGTTTTTTCTCAATAGTAGCTGACCAAATCAATGAAATGATGGATTTGCTTTTCACTGTGTCACATTCTGCTCACAACACTCACTGAAAAGCAATGGCTCTTGAACATTGTATTTCCATAAGGCAGAGTCTGCGTGCTGCATACTGCATACGACATTTAGTCGACTATTTCCCCCCGCATGCCAAAATTGTGTTTGCATTTCAAGGTGACACAAAATCCACTCCATAGTTTAGAGATGGTGTTTAGCTGAAGTGTATGTCCTTGGACAAAGGAAAACAAACTGCACACACAAATAGGGAAGGTCAGATTCAACTCCCAAGTCTGGGAGTAGTGAGTATTGGTTGAACCTGTTTGTGGTCAGGTTAGCGTTAGTTAGAGAGTATTCCTTACCATATGATGGCATGGTGGTCTCTGTGCTGGTCATGGCCTGGGTCATGGGCATAGCATTTACATGTGTTATAACAGGACTTTGGGTAGATGGGGAGTTGATAAGTGAGATGGGGCCCGAGTAGACAATGTAGTCGCGGGTCACCAGGGTATCCAGCAAAACACCCTGCTTGGCTTGTTTACAGAGTGATGGGCAGGTCTGAGAGGCCAGGACGCTGATACACAGGCGTACCACACACTTTACATACATCTAGGGGGAAACAGAGGATGGGAGTGGGTGTTGGGGTAGGCTATCACAAGAGAATAACACAGGGTGTACATTGATGTATACCTGAAACATGAAACTGTAAAGAGGTAAAGTTATAAGTCACTATGGATTTTTGCCTATTTTTTTAGCCCTATTTATACAGCTGGACATGGACAATTCAGGTAAATTTGTCTTGGTTAACTGTACTGTGATCAGTTCCATATTGCTAAGATGATGATGATGATCAGGGACAGAACCTGTTTTTTGTTTTGTTTTTTATTCTTCATTTTTTCAAACAACAAATTGTCAATGCTCTTGAGATCAGATGTAAAAATAATGGTATAATGTTAAGATTAATTGGGAATTGGTAGCATTTTGTGGATTATAACAAAGAAAATCAAGAAAAAAACATACCTCAGTGTCTTCTATATTCAAAGAAGCTAAGTTCATTTCATATATATTCACTTTGGGATCACTGGATACCACTTCCATTATTCCACTGTTAGTCATGCAGCTGAGAGAAAAACAGACATTAGGAGTATTTATCCATTAGTGTGGTTTATGAGGAATGCAGGATAATGCAGTAAGTGCATGTGAGTCCCCAACTGGATGGCGAGCAAAACCATTTCACGGGTGCCATAAAGGGGGGGGGAGTCAGGACGGTTTCTAAAAAATGTGGAACATAATTGGATTGGTCTGGGGTGGCGGCCCAATATGTTATGCTTTCATTGGATCCAAAATCTCTAGCAGTATCTCTATTTCATTCATAAACTTGACTAGATAAAATAGTCTTTCCAGGTTTCTCTTCTTTAAAACACCACCAGACTAATCCAGCCTCTAAATCTTGGTTACCATTACTTCCCAAGAAAGCCATATGTTACACCAACTCCCCCAAACACAATCTGTAAGACTTGGCAAATATTTACTGGATACTATAAATGTATATTTATACATGCAAATTCCAGTTGTTAATAAATACCTGTATAAGTGAATGAGACAAGTGCATGGTTGTAATGAGTATGTACAAAATCGTACAATCATGCTGTGTAAATTGGGACAGCAAATGCTTTTAGCTGAAAATAAGCAGGCTTACTAACCCTTCCTCTATAATGGGTTGAGTGACTTCAAATCCAGGTGTGCTCGACAGAACACATGTCTCCACATACAGCTCAGCACGGCCCATGGTGCAATTGAAGTAGACATACATGTCCAGGACATCCATCCTGCTTGCGCTCTGGACAGAGGCCCTGGCGCTTCTCTGATGAGTGTTCATCTTTGTCCCTGTACTCAAGGGCCTTTCACCAGGTCTGTAGAACTTGAGCCAGAAATGAGGAATGCCGAATATCTCCTCCGTTGTTGGTAGGCTTACAAGCTGGGGGTTATCTCTGACCAGACTCTCACGAAAGCGACAGGCCAACGGGAGAACAAGTGAAGGATGGCGGCTGATGGTAGACAGAGGGTGCACGGTCCGTAATGTGTTTGTGTAAATCAGTTCTGAGCCTGAGTGCTGCGGGGAAATGGAGATACACCATGCAAACATGAGGAGAACAGTGAAATAAAATGATGTCTAACATTCAACGGTAACTTAATTGGGATGATAAAATGTTAGTTGCCACGTATGAGTCTGTGTCTATAAGGAATTACGAGATATGAAGCAGAGGTCTCCCTGGACAGGATGCCAGTCCATCACAGCACATTGTCCTTGCACCATTACACACTGATAGCATGAGTTCACAAACAATGCAAACTTTGCACACACTGATGGATCTAGATGGTCTCATTTTGTAACTCCAAACATGCAAGGCAAAAATACTCCCTATTGGGCCATGCTGGTAAACTTTTGTGTTGTTTACAACATACTTTAAAAAAACTATTTTGGCATCCATTGAGAGGTTTGTGCAGATTGGCGGGAAGCTCAAGATGCACATTATATCAGCATTGAAAATCATGTCTTAATCGTACGAAAAAGAAAGAATGATTCTACCACAACTTTGGTACCGCATCCTGTCAAGGAGATCACTGCTGTCACATGGGTGTCATTGTGGGAAATGGGACAGGATGGATGGTTGAGTTGAAGGTCCGTGAATGAAAGATGAGGGAGAGAAGTCACTGGAAGTATAAGATGCATTTCCTTTTTCAAGCAAAGCAGCACTGCAATGGAAATGAAAGGACATTTTCACCTTCTATTACCAGCATTCTACATTGTATTCATTATTAGTATACAAGTAAAATTAGGCAATAGCAGCAATTCAACTAGAAAGGAAAATTCCTGAAGAAATTTTGAAGTGGGCTTATTTCTATTCCTAACCTACTCAACATGGTTGCTAGGGTATAACTAGGGTGCTGCTAGGCAATTCTATGTGGTTGCTAGGTGGTTGCTAGGGTGTTGCTAGGCAATTGTGGATGGGTGCTAGGGTGTTGCTAGGATGTTGCTATGTGGTTGCTAGGATGTTGCTATGTGGTTGCTAGGCTGTTGGAAGGCATTGCTAAGGTGTTTCTAGGTGGTTGCTAGGGTATCGGTAGGCGTTACTTGGGTGTTTGTAGGTGGTTGCTAGGCATTGCTAGGTGGTTGCTAGGGTGTTGCTAGGCATCGCTAGGTGGTTGCTAGGGTGTTGCTAGGTCTTGGGTGATGAGGCATGAGGTTGATTATTGAGTCTTGTAGCTGTAGCATGAACAGTGGTCGAATAGGAAAACTTTGACTGAAATGCATTGAAGTCAATGGGAGAGAATGAGGGATGAAAGACGAGTGCGGGTCAAGATGGTGGTCATAACGTGTTGGGTGATTAGGCCTAAGGTTGATTACCGAATCTTGTTGCTGTGGCAGGAACACTGGCTGAGTGGGAAAACTGACTGAAATGCATTGAAGTCAA
>JAAGVU020000019.1:11309791-11321422 GCA_011763525.2 Mormyrus iriodes
ATTCGGAAAGTATCGTTTACTAGGTGAAGAGTAATATGGGCCTTTCATTGAAATGAATAGGCCCATAATAATAATAAATAATAAATAATAAATAAAGTTTTTTTTCGACTTTGAGAAGGGATTGCACGCGATCCGTAAGGCGTACCGAGACAACCGATATGTCAATCCGCCCGTCTAGGCTACCCCTACGACTTGGCACCAAATTCAGTTCCGTGCATTTCATTGGCTAAGCACAAATTCGGAATGTATCTTTTACTAGGTGAAGAGTAATATGGGCCTTTTCATTGAAATGAATAGGCCCATAATTATACAGGATGTAACAATCTAAGTCTTTTCCTAGTGAATGTATACTGAGGGTGGTAAAGCAGGTAAGAAAACTGGTGCTTTTGGTACCTGTGCCCCTGGGTAGAATATCCATAGGCTCTAACAGAGATGGAAAGAAGAAGGAGATGGTTAGTGTGATTAGTCGTCATTTATATTTCAATAAATCTTTTCCATCAAATTTCATCCATGAATGGAGATTAAACAAAAATAAATAGAAATTCTCTTACTTTGGTCAATCCATACACATCTGGTGTCGGATTGTGAGCTGATTACAGGAATAAAAGTTTTTTAATTTTAAATTTTACTTTACTTTAATTTAAAATATTATTACTACCATGTTAATAGAGTTTATAGAACTACCCACCAAATATAAAAAAACAGTAATGATGGTGTCATACCTCTCAGTATTTGCAGTAAAACAGATGGGTAGCAGTTGGGAGAGCTGATTTGGGGCTCTGACCCAGATCAGACTGATTGATGCCTCAGCACCTGAATTCTTACCACCTACAAATGGTGACACCCAAAGGCCAGGAGGACCAACAACAGCTATCTCTGACACACTGAAAAAATAAGGGAGATGAACATATACATAAGGATATTGTAAACAGCAGATGAGTTACATTTATATACATATATAACATATACAAATTCAAAGTAAAATAAAAAATAAACATGATGAATAATAATTTCTGTCTTTATAGTATGTTTTTATAGAAAACTTTTTACAAAATTGTTGTTGTAAATGTATTGGTGATATTTTTGGACACCTTTTGGATGACCTTTAACATTTTAAATGCAAGCACCATTCACAGAATTAAGGAAAATGAATAGAGATGAGAGTCTTTCCTCACACATCAGTTTCTAACTGAGCAGTGACTGTTATGTTGACTTCCTCAAAGGGCAACACTGTGAACTGAAATCCATCTGGCGGAGTATGTTTGGTAAATACAGGCATGGCGGTGCAGGGTCTCAGCCCAGCTGTCACTGAAAGATAGAGAGGCAGTTAGACTAGATTCTTATAGGGGCACACTCACATCAGTGGCGACTGCTCTAAGACTACAAAGGAAGTCGGCTTCCTCTAATATGTCACAAAATAAATGCTCATATATGCACTGTTTAAATAAAAGTGCGCTACAACGCGTTCAACTTCATGACAAGCTTGTTCAGAATCAGCTATTTATGTATGATTGTTTGACGCAATTTTCTTCTCCATGCGGCACGGTCCATTAAAACCTTCTGAAGCGCAGCTTCGCTGGACCTCTATGGCCCAACACAGAAGAGCTTTTTATACTGCAGAAAAGCTGGACGGTTATTGGATAAATGTACCAAAATCATCACTTCCAGGAAAGCTCAGCGTCCCTGGGAGTGAATTGAGCAGTGGGCGGACCAGGACACTGGGCTGCTGCAGGATGATTGGAGGAGCTGTCTAAAGGGCGGAACCTCTTTTTGATTGACAGCATGTTTTAAGTATACCAGTGCTACCAGCTTTGAGTTCAGTCCCATGCAGATTTGCAGGTGAAGTCGTAAGACAAACTGCTGCACTCTGTGTTGTTTCCTGGTGATATAAGCCATTTTTGTTTGTAGAAATCATTCTTTAAATAAAAAAAAACAATATTACAGCATTCTTGACTTTGCTCCTTGTTTCAGCATTGTAAAGTTAGTTCATTCATATAATTAAAGTAGCTCGTGGAAGGGGAAACTAGCCAGCTAGCAAGCTGTGCATAATGGCAAACGGTGCTAATATTGTTGACCTGCTTTTGGCAAAGCCATTTAATAGTCTTCCTTATGAAGAGAGACTCAGAATTAAACAGCAGGGCAGACCAACGCCCAAGATTGATTTGGTGCAAAAATCAGAGAAAAATAACAGGTCTTTTCAGCTCTCCTGGTATGACAAGGTGAACTGGCTAACTAGAAGTACTGTGACAAAGAAAATTTACTGTTGGCTATGCCTCTTGATGAAACCTTCTCAAGGTTTGGGATATGTTTGGTCAAATGTGGGTTTTAGGGATCTGGGTAAATTTGACAGGGCATGAAAGGTACAAAGAACCATACAAAAGGCATGAAAAGTGCAAAGAACATATGAGTTCATGTGCAAGGTTATGTTGTCTGTAGGGTTGAACATGCAATCAATGAAGGTCTTCGCATTCAGGTGGCAAAACGTAATGAAACAGCAAAAAAAACTGGACCTTCCTAAACCGTCTAATTGATGTGACTTCCTTGCTTGGCCGCCTGGAGCTGGCATGATGAGAGTAGTGAACCAGCAAATAAGGGGAATTACAGGGAATTTACAGAAACATTGGCTAAATATGAACCTGTCATGGCCACATAATTTCAGTAATCAGCTGTGTTTTCTGGTATGTCCCACTCAATCTAAAATGACTTGATCTCTGCTCTTGCAGCTACTGTTTCTGATAATATCAAAGGTGAAATTCAGACTACTCCTTTTTTGCATGGCAGGTGGATGAAGCAACTGACACATCTTGCCATGCCCAACTGTCTGTCATTGTTGGATATGGGGCTACTGCAGGTAAAATTCAGGAGCGCGTCATTGGATTTTTGGATGTGTCAGGGGGCTGAGATGCTCAGTCTGTGTTTGAAGTTTTAAATGAGAACATGCAGGGCTACAGTTTTAGAGAAAAACTTGTGGCACAAACCTATGATGGGGCTGCTGTCTTTGCTTCATCTCTCAATGGCCTACAGGCCAAAGTTAGAGTAATAGCCCCTAGTGCAATGTTTGTGCATTGCTATGCACACAAACTAAACCTGGTGTTGTACCAAGGTGCTAAATGCTTGCCTGAATCAAGAATATTTTTTGCATCTCTCTCTGGGTTTACCACATTTTTTTCCAAAGTCCACAAAAAGGATGTCTTTTCTTGAGTCTGCAGGGTCTTCAAGATTGCCCAGAGACGCTCCTACTCAATGGAATTTCACATCACGGATAGTGAGCACTGTGGCAAACAATTATGATGACCTCCTGTAGACTTTTGACAAGATTACCCAGGATGAGATGATGACACATTAGATACTGCCAAAGGCTTCATAATGAAACTGGAGGATTTTGAGTTTGCATTCATGTTGTATACACATGAACAAATCTTCTCTAAGACAGATGTTGTTTTTGATATTGTCCAGCAAAAGACTATGGATGTTCTTTACTGCAACAAAAGAATTGAATCTCTCCTTGCCAAGGAGGGGGGGACAGAGGAGGATTATCAAGCAGTTTATCCAAAAGCAGCAAATCTCACATCAGACCCTCGAGATGAACCTATGCGAAAGCGTCATCTGTCACAATTGCAGGATCCCCAGGACCGCTACAGAAATCTGTACATGGCCATCCTAGACAATCTCATGGAGCAGATTTCTCAGCATTTTTCAAATTTGGAAGGTATGAGCCTCTAAGAATTAGTAAATCCAGGTAAATTTGATTAAATGAGACAAGTGTTTTCAGAGGAGGCATTTGAAAGTGTCCTGAAAAGTTATGGCCATTTCTTTGACTCAGGGAGACTGAGAAATGGAGTTGGATAGTACAATGCCTCAGCTATACAAGCTGTTGTCATTAGTGGCAGCAATTGGCGCTACATCAGCAGGTGTAGAGAGGAACTTCTCCTGTTTAAAACGGGTCAAGTCATACACCTGCAATACAATGGTCCAAGATCGTTTGCGCAACCTTGCTCTCCTAGCCATTGAGAGGTCCCTGAAAAAGACGGTCAATTGGTACGACAGGGTCACAGACCATTTTCTGCAAAAGGAACAGAGGGCAGAATTCATGTACAAATAACATAATGAATTTTATGATGTAGGCCTACTTCTGTTTTTCTACTCTGTACAAGTAAGATTTTCACCATATACCATATACTTCATAAAACTTTCACCCCTTGAATCCCATACAGTGGAGCGTGATACCTGTGATGGACAGGTGCAGGGGAGTGGCGCTCAGTGCTGTAGTATTGTCATAGATGCCTTGAAGGCCAGTTTTGGGGAAATCTTCCACTATTATCTTCACTTCATACTGGCCCAGATTCCCCCCTCCACTATAAGTCAGCAGACAGTCCTGCCAAAAGAAGAGGAAGAGAGTGAGCTGTAAAGGATGGGTGAGGTGAAGCCTTGGGAGAAGAAGAGTGTAAGAGGGAAAGATCAGGCATAAAATTAAAGACATTTTGAAGATCCTGACAGCAGGGTGCCCTGAGCTTTGCAGAGCACCCCCCACTGACCTGACTGAGCTGCAGGAAGGCTGGTACTGTTTCTGCTAAGCGACAGTGGACCTGATCACCATCTACGTCTTTCACACTCAGGGCAATATGGCGAGTGCAGCCTGCACTGAACCTGTCACAGAAGGACAGAAACATTCACCTCATACTGGTGTCTGTAAACATCTGGACTACAGATAAGTATACTGGTGGATAAGAGCACACGTAATCTGTCTCTGGGTAACCTATTATATAGTATATGTAGAGTGTTCTGTATGCTTTATGTCTGTCAGTAGGACCTGTAGATAAACTGATAGGGTTTTATTGGAGTGCCATACCTGAGAGGGGGCAGCAGAGCCACAGTGGGTGCTTGGTTTACAGCCCGGGTGTCAGAGTGAACAGACAGTCCTGACCATATCTGTAGGGTCTCATTTACTGTCCTGTGCAAAGATAAAATGGGCAGTAATAACTTACTGGTTTTGTAACACGAGGTAGGTTAACTGGGCTGGTCAGCCACATACCCCACATTAATGGTAGACGTGAAGATGCTGGGCGTCACATTCTGCCACTGACAGAGACACCAGCCTGGAGCAGGGAACAGGCCCTGGAGAGGGGAAACGTAGTCCGGCCCGGTGTCTGCCGTTTGTGGGAGTGAGGGACAGGGCAGAGGTGCCAGTATGTTGTACTGGGCCATCACCTGTGTAGGATGGGGTGCATATCATTCCATTCCAATACACTCCTGATCGTTCATTCACAGGAGCACAATACATTACATTTTACAGGACAGAAAATGTTGTATTTTAGCTCGGTTGGTATTAAGACCATAGAAATTCACATGATGCTGAAGTACAAAGCAATGCAATTCACCTTTGTGCCATCCTTGTTTCCCAGGGGCGTTGTGTTGACCACTGCACCCAGTGAGGTGGACTCACAAACTTTGCTCAACATGAGAGTCACCAAAGTGACTCGCACTGGCATATACATCTTGACTGCACTCCAGCACACTGACAGCTCACTGGGATTGGTTAGGTCTCACAGAGCATCTTGGATTACAGGGCATAAGAAAAATGTATTGGAGGAACAAACAGAGATGTATTGTTTCAGTGAAAAACACATGACTGGTATAAACCTTACCAAATGCATACCCCGAGCTTCGCCATTTTGTCTCTCTGTATATTGGTATATGGTAAAATGACTATTTACTTTGACTTTTATGCAAGTACTGCTCAAAGCATTCTGCAGTTGGAGGAATGCTGTCTGTCATTCCTAAAACAGGTCTAACACCTCATGTCCCTGCTGCTTTGCTTAAACAATAACTAAGAATAAGAAACTAATAAGATTACACGCAGATTGTTTTTGGTAAAAGACTGAGATCTGTTCATTTATGTACAGTAAACATAAAACTGTAAATAGGAATATAATATAGCTATAGTCTTGGTTCTTGTAGTTTGCATACTTAACCCAGTGCAAAGAAGAATATATTTATGATGTTTATCTTAATCCTTGTCACCAAGGGCATAGGAGAGAGTTTGATATTGGGGGGGACAAAATTTAATAATTTAAATACAAAGATCTAGGTGCAGACTGGCCATCAGGAAGTAGGCCAGTCTTTCTTCCCCAATCCTGGCATTATATAGCCTATTTACTAGGGGTGTTCAACCTGTTGGTTGATCGTAGGAGATTATTAATGGGTAAAGCTGTAGTTTATTGGTGGCCAACCGGTTGATTGTGATATAATATACCAAAATATACCAAGGGGGACCCCACAATCAGCAGCAAAATCTTGAAGTGCCTCTTTGTTGGCAGTACGCTCCTCCAAAGGTCCAATTATGGGGAGGCTGAATGAAGCCAAATTGAATATTGGGGGTTTCTGGCCCCTGTCCCCCCAGTTCCAATGTCCCTGAGCATCACTAGTGTACAATTTTTAATATTCTAAATAAATATTGCCAATCAAACAACCCTAACTGGGAATTTCTTCTCTAAACCAAGACACACCCACATTAGTCAACAAAATTAAGTGTCCACATTTGATAGCATAACCATGACCTTGAACAGAACCTGTTAGGAAGATGGCTGCATGGATCTGACACATGGATATTAAATTTATTGTTTTTAGTGTTCAAGCATGAAATTCTTTCTCATATTGCATAAATACATTAATCAAATCAATGAGTATTTATCAGCATCTACTGGTACAACATCTCTGGTATTATCTGTATTATTACCATGATAATGACTTTATCAACACCATTTCCTATTGTGATATTATGGCATTGTATTTTATGTTTTATATATTATTTTATATTTATCCTACCTGGCAAAGCACAAGATGAATGCGGTCTATGATGGTTGAATCCTACAACAATAATCTTCCATTCTTCCCCTTTTTCTTTCTTTTTATAGCTGGAATGCTGAAGGAACGTGTCAGGCAATTTTGGTATACAATGAAAGAGGCAGAACTGGACTAACCAGTGAGGGAAAAACATGGTATTTGTGTGGTATGGAGAGAGCGTCAATGTGTTACATCACTTATGTAATCATTTTTGTAGGGATCTCTTTATTTTTATGGTGTATTTAATATCCCTTGAAGGTGTGTGCACTTCTCAGCAGCTGTGTTTGTATCAGCGTGAATGTTCAAAGTTGGCCATATAGGTAATGAATTCTTTTATACCTGATTGTTTTCATTTTCATATTTATTTATTAAGTACTTTAAAGTTACATACAATTGAGAAAGCAGGGTCAGATGATCCCTGGAGCAATTTGGGTTAAGGGCCTTGCTCACAACCATTAAAGACACACACCAATCCCCCTTTTCTTCTCCACTCACCCACTAAGATCAGCCAACACAGAGATAGAGAGAGAGAGCGAGAGAGAGGTTCAACTTGTTTACGGAAATATGTTCCACACTAATCATTTGAATGATAGGCATTACGAAGAGGAATTTTTGAACTCCACCTAAACCTGAATTGCTCAACCAAGAATGCTTGTTTTTTCAGATGTCAAAAAAACAATACAATATCGGGCGTCAAGTGTCAAGCGCTCATTTTCATACTCAAAATACATTCCACATCATGTAAAGGGTTATTTATTGGCGAAATCAATTAATACCTTGATGCAGTTTGACCACAGAAAGACAAACTTTGGTTATGTTTTGTCCTTGAATGCATGAAGGCGTGACTTTTTTTCATCCACAGAAATCAAAAAGAATGATTCACTTTGTGCACAAAACTGATATCAGCACCATGCATTCTGTGGACAGAGGCTGGAAGTACAATGGACAAAAGTATTGGGACACTTGACCATTATACATACAGGAACTTTCATGGCATCCCATTCTAAATCCATAGGAATTATTATAGCAGCTACAAGAACTGCTACTGTTCTGGGAAGGCTTTTGAAGTGTGTCATTGGGAATTTTTGCCCATTCGACCAGAAGAGCATTTTTGAGGTGAGACATAGATTTTGGATGTGTAGGCCTGCCTCGCCAATCTCCATTCTAGATCATCCCGAAGGTGTTTGATGGGGTTGAGGTCAGGGCTCTGTGCAGGCTAGTCAAGTGCTTCCACACCACACTCTCCCAATCATGTCTTTATGGATCTTGCTTTGTGCACTGGGGTATGTTCAAGCAGCAACTGAAAAGTGACTTCCCCAAACTGTTCCCACATAGTTGGAAGCATAGAATTACCCAAAATGTCTTGGTATATTGAAGCATTAAGAGTTCCCTTCACTAGAAGTATGGGGCTTAACCCAACACCTGAAAAACAACCCCGTAACATTATCCCTCCTCCACCAAACTTTTCAGTTGGCACAGTGCAGTTGTGCAGGCAAGTAACATAAGCAAGAACCATAAGCACAAACATGCTGTGACATCAATAATGACACACTACAAAACAGCGTGGTACAGCACTTAAATACACAAAGACAACCAGGCTAATGAGGAAGCAGTAGTGGAACATGACCATTACAACCAATCAACTGAGACATGGGGCAACATGTAACAGGTGGAGTTAACTAACACTAACAAGCAGCGAACTAGGGAACTAAACAGACAACAAAGCTAGGAAGCTTAAACCACACACTTGGAATACAATGAACGCAAGGATAATTAAAGCAGAACAAGTATAGAAGACATGCAGGTCAAACCTAGGACAAGAAAAATAAGATAAAATAACAAACACTAGGGAACAAAAATCCAGTAAATACAAATGAACAGATGAGGCTGGCCGCTAGCTAACCTGAAATCCATATACAGAGAGTTTACAACTTCAGACTTAACCTGTAGAGCTATGCAGCAGTCAAGGGAGCAGGGGAAACATACTAGGGCTAAAATACAGGGAGGGGAAAAGCGAAGCCTGCTGGCCAAACAAGAAAGAGACACCAAGGGAATACCGCCCCTGACAGATGCCAAGTTCATTTGTATTGCTGAATAATAAAAAAAATGAATATGCATTCAATTCAATTCAATTCAATTTAATTTTATATAGCACCTTTCACAAAAGAGTTGCCCCAAAGTGCTTTACATGATGTTTGAGAGAATACTAAGACAAAGAATTTAACTAAAGAAAGAAGGAAGGCCAGATGACAACGGAGGAGACGAACCAAAAACTCCCAAGGAGAAAAAAAAACCTCTGGGGGTTCAAGGTCAGCTGGCTGCTGGGGCATGCTAATATTTTTGCACAGACAAAAGTAGGCTTGCTTACTAAAAGCAAGGTGCAAGCTGTGGTTATGGTTATGCCAAAGTCCAACAATGAGTTTGTTCTCCATGCTGGCCTGTATAGGGTGGCAGACTGGAGGCTGCACCCACGTTGTTACAGTTCATAAGTCACATCCACAATGTCACCCATCCATGGGACCGAACCAGGACTCCAGCTCAGGTGGTGCCCTTCCCGGGCACCACCCGGACATGTGGGAAGGCAGAGAGCATGGATGATCAGAACATGCATTGACACATTAATGGACAAGCATAGTAGATAAAAATGGCATGTACAGCAGCACCAGCAGCCATAGTTACGGTGTGTTATAAGTTAAGTTGTGGGTAAGCTAAACTGAAATAATAGGTCTTCAGTTGAGATTTAAAGACGGAGACCGATTCGGCGTCCCGAACATAGCTTAGTAAACTATTCCACAATATAGGGGCCCTGTAGCAGTGCTTTACCGTCAACTGTCACTTTATTTATATGTGGGATGACAAGGAAACCTGCATTCTGTAATCTGAGTGGACGTAGAGTGACAGTAACTCTGTCAGGTAGGCAGATGCTAGACCTTTAAGTGCCTTATATGTAAGTAGGAGAACTTTGAAGTCAATCCTGTACCTAACAGGAAGCCAATGCAGGGAACTAAGAACAGGGGTTATGTGTTCAAACTATCTGCTCCTGGTGATAATTCGAGCTGCGGCATTTTGAATACGCTGCAAGGTGTTTAATGTGCATTAATAAAAGAAGAAAGAAGAAAGAATAAAAAGAAGAAAACCACAAAACATGTTTGTAAATTAAGTCAATTACTGGCATTTTTTTAACAGCAATCAAACTGTACATGTGTATTTCCTCTGTCAGTGGCCCACTGCCAGCATGCCTTTCTAGCTTCAGTGTCAGCCACGGTGTTGTTCTTCACTGTCACTGTACTTTTGAATTCTTCATTTTTTTTGCATAATAATCCTCTGTTCTGCTACAATGCAATCACGTGCAGAGGGGGCTTGAGCACCTGCCCCTTTCCTCTTGGGTACCCCAAGTGCCCTTTTCTTGAGGCATTTTTTTTTTATGTGTGTGTGCATGTGGAGTCCCGCCTGTGCCCCTCAACAATAGCATTTAACTATTAATCACAATTTTGCTAAATAAAAAGATCTGGCTCGCATCAGTCACATGATGACCATTAACCAACGCTCACCCTTGACGGCAGAGCGCGCTGGTTACGAGCCGGGAACGAGCTCGCAAAGAACACGCACATTTTTTGCCGGCTGGGCGGTGCGGAGCTTTAGGGGAAACACACAAATTAATTGGGAGACGCAGACTGATGCAACAAAAACCAGTAAGTAGGGTGTACAGTGTACACTATAGTCTATAGCACACAGGAGTATTAGGTTATTATGTACACGTTGTTAAGTTGTCTTGTAGCAACTGACGAATTGAAACAAATGAGCATGCTGTGTGTGCACAGTGTACAACAGCGCAACAAAACATTACCTGTCCTTTTATTAACTGCACAAGTAGTGGTGGTCATTAGCCGCTAGCTAACTGGGTATGTCTTTCAGGCACAAATAAAGGCAACGCGATCACTGGAGAACACTCTGTATTTGTGCAACTCGTATAATGTACGTAGCATATCACAGCCTCGGGACCCGAGTGCGTAATAACAGACAGCACCCCAGCGTATTACATGTGAAAGCAAATGTAAGCGTGGGGTATGCCACTAGTTGGCAGTCTGACCCTATAACATCTCCCTTTCTTTAAGACCGTAAAGAACAATATCAACTTTTCAATAAACAAAAGGGATTTATCAATTCTTAAGCATTATTTATAACTAAGTTATTAATGTGGCTAACCTGTGTGCATTTTACAATTGCTTATCTAAGAGTCACTCTTGAAGCCATTTTGGTGGACGAGATATCCGTCCACTCCGGGTAATGGTCTGGCCCTGCAGCAGGGTTGGAGTGCCGTTTGGAGCGTCAGTAAGAGGGGTCTTCGCTGTAGTGTCAGAGGCAGAGACTCTACAATCCACAGGACATGATACAGCAGCAGCCTGAGTGGTGGAACAGCTGTCCGAATTCCTGCCATGTTGTGAGAAAGCCTGGAGGGGTCCTGGACATGTTGCAGATTCAGCAGGCCGCAGGTCGACTCGGTTGCATTGATAAAAGGAACCATCCACATCCACCAGATAAGAGTGAGGGGCAACCTTCTGCGCACAGGTGCCCAGCTTCCAGATGCCCATACGATTACCTGGCAGGGGTTTCATTCTTATGCGGGTGCTTGGAGCCAGCTCAGGAAGATCTCTGGTGGTTTTGTCATAGATCAGTTTGGAGCGCTGGCGTTTGTGGCGTAGGTCCTCTAGAACATCAGTCACGACGCATGGCTCTAGGAGCTCCGCGGAAACTGGAAGCATGGCTTTGAGACGCCTGGCCATCAGG
>JAAGVU020000019.1:11330423-11345647 GCA_011763525.2 Mormyrus iriodes
TACTATTTGACAAAGTAATACCATTTAATGTTAATGCTGGCTTGGTATCTGTTAATACTTAATGAAGTACTACTTGTATTTTGTTAGTGCACATGTATTTGACCTAATTTCTTGCTGGTTTGTAGGGGATCAAATAATTATTTCCCTAAACAAATCAACAAACTGATTTGTACCTGTTACATAATGATTTTTTCTTGTTTGCTTTCTTGAAAATCTATCTTTTGATATTAAAATATGCCGACCAGTGAAATTATAGACTTCTCACTTGTTTATAAATGGGTCAACTTAGGAATTCAACAGGGGGTCAAATAATTATTTCCCTAACTGTATATGTATAGTTTTTCACCAAGTTTTGTTTGATAAATCTTGGATTTTGCATAAAAAGCCATGTACATGCATACTGGGCGTATTTTTGTGTGTACGCAACTTTGAAAAATGAAGTCCCAGACAACTCAAAAATATTCCCATACTACTACATGAGTATGTAGTTTAAATTTTTAAAAATCAGTTACATAATTGTGTCAGTGAGTAAAATATGGTGTATATATTAAAATCACAAGCATAATAGTGTAAAACAATAGATTACCTTACAAAAGTGACAAGTGCTATGGAGCCAAGGAATCCATAATAGGGAACATAGCAGTAAAAGTATCGCAAGTAGTAGGTTAGGGCCCATGCAAGGTCCTACAGAAGTGGGAGAAGGTGTCACTGATGTCAAGAACAACACTGGTCACATCATTTCCAACTCTTGCAGGTCTTAATGCGCTAGCAACAGTAACAAGTATTGTCATTAACCTTGTAATACCAGGCGGGTCAACTTACCACCCAGTCATGGCGAGACAGCATGGTGTACATGATCTGAACGTTGAAATACACAGGGATGAGCAACGGAGGTCCAACTAAAAGTGAGGAAAGGATTATTATTAATTATTATTATAATTATTATTCAAGATTCAAACAATTTATTTGCCATTTGTAGACGCACAGACAGTACGGGTATATTGGAATTTTTGTGCACAGCTCTTAAAGAGTCAGCAGGACAGAAATAGTAAAAGCCAGGAGAGCTTATAAGCACACATTATTATTATTATTATTATTATTATTATTATTATTATTATTATTATTCCTTGTTACACTCATTATGCATCACAATTTCAGTCATTATGTGTTTGACTAACTTTTAAGTTCTGCACAAAACTGGATCCCAGACAGTCTGATCAAATTAAGGAAAAGAAGACAGACTCACTGAAGAAAAAGTATTGGTGCTGATGATTGTAAGGCAAATATTTCAGCTTCTTTATCCCATACTGAAAAAGACAATCCAAAGCCAATCACCAAAACAGGCAGATATCCTCTGACAGCAAGAGTGTCAGTGAGGTTACTTAATCAGATTACAGTGTCATTGTGAGCATGGTGTAAAAAGAAAGCACAGTAGGCCCAGATAATTTTTCTGTCAGGTGATCTGGTAAAACCATTGAGCAAGGGGATACTTTATGGAACAGCAGAGTTGAAACTTTTAGCCATGTGGGAGAAACAGGAGCTGCTCGTCGTTTCTTTGTGTTGTTGTTTTCATTTCTTATGTTAATGGGCCTTTGTTTTGTAACTCACCCCTGGCAAAAGTATTTGTTACATGGGCTTTATTACTGGTACATCTGTGATCGTATTACCCTGTAACATAATACTACCCCTGGAAGACACAATGTAAAGTGGCAGGTCATCAGTACAACAGGACCTCGACTGGCTGTGTCTTCCCCAGCACTAGTGTGTGCAGCATGTTTACGTCTGGATCCTTGCTGAAGATGTTAGGCTTGGCATGATGCTGGAAGTGCCGATGGTTCCACCAGTTGGCAGATGCACCCTGAGGTGGACAGAGAGATAGACCAAGTGAGAGTTTCCATTTGGACTGAACCAAACATCTTGTTATTAAGCTCAGGTTGACAGTGGAGAGCAGAATAGACAGACAGGAACCCCGTACAATCTTTTTCCACACCTTTAGATGTCCAATGACAAACTTGTGAACTAAGTGATTCCAACGTGATTTTTTGAAGACGGACAGGTGGCCGAAGTCATGCTGAAGCCATCCAGCTTGGGACTAGAAGAAAAAATAAGAGCAAACTACTACATGACAAGTGACTTACACTACAGCATCATCTGAGGGTCTGAATTCTTTCATCTAGCTTGTATACTTCTTTTGCTATTATTCACATCCTTATCCCCAATTGCATCACCTATTTATTGCTTATTATCCACTGGTTTTATGTTGCATTGTCTTTTATTGCATTGCTGTTTGTCCAGTATTGCACTGTTCCCACCCCTGCAACTGTGGCATAAGAGTTTCAGTGAGTTCCTTCAAACACGTGTGACAATAAAACTTGATTCCTTCATTTACCAGTTCGTTTGTGTTATCTGCCTTCCTTTTTTGGGTATTTAATGATAGCTATTTAAATTATCCCAGGACTATGAGTTCATAAAATGCTTCTCCAATGAAGGGGATGCCAACACAAACCCACTGGTTTCTGCACATCACAATCAGGCTACCTGGCAAATGGCCAAGATCACTGCACAGACAATGGTTTGCATCCATCCTGTGCCCCAGGTCCTCAGTACCAGCAGAGCAAGGAACTCGAGGAGCAAGATATGCCCAAGGTAGAGAGAGAAGAAGAGTGGGTCTGTATGAAAGAGGCCATCTTTTTCCACACGATCACGCAGGTCCCGGAAATCCTGCACAATCACTGCCTGCAGGTAGATGAAAGAAGGCAGAAAGAGGAAGGGTACGAAAGGGGATGGGGTGATAACGGCACAGAAGTCATATGGAATAAGAGGAGTGATGATAACAGAAAATTGAAGAGAGAGCGAGAACAAGAGAGAGAAAGTTCTATATTTATTACAATATGGGTCATAGTTACTACTCTCAGATACGACTAACTAAAAAATACCTGCCAAAATCCTGGATTTCTGTCATACGAGTGCTTACATGCAGTTACTGATTATAGCATGAGTCTGACTCATTAATATATCTATTCATTCCCAATTCAAGGAAGGGAACAGTATGAAATCCATCCATCCATCCATTTTCTGTATCCGCTTATCCCACTCGGGGTCACTTGGAGTCCGGAGCCTATCCCAGAGGCAAGGCAGGGAACAACCCAGGATGGGGTGCCAACCCATCGTAGGGCACACTCACACACCAGTCACACCTACGGGCAATCTGGCAACTACAATCAACCGCAGCATGTTTTTGGACTATGGGGGGGGGGGCACGAAGTACCCCAAGGAAACCCCATGACGACACATCGAGAACATGCAAACTCCACACACATGGAACTCGGGCGGAGACGTGAAACCTGGTCCCAGAAGTGTGAGGTGACAGTGCTAACCACTGCACCACCGTGCTGCCCCCCAGTATGAAATCTACTAACTGAATTGTCTTCTGTTTTGTTACAAAATCAGCAGTAAAGACATCACGAAGGAGACATGGCACAAATTCACACAGTCACATTAACAGGCATCACGCAGACCCTATTATGAAATCCTGAGAAGGAATTAAGTTGACCAGCCAAGGCCAGTGCTCGGTACCCTGGCATACAAATGGTAATTAACATATCGCCTCAGTGTTATTGCTGTCTTAATGCTTAAGAAACTTGGTGCTCCTTTAAGTTTCATTGGAGTATGATCATTTGAAACATAGTATGTAGAATTATTCTGAAAAGAACAAAAAAAAAGGCTTTCAAGCACACAACAGATTAATAGTCAATTGTTAAAGTTGCGTCACAGTGATAATATTTGGCAAATGTGTATTAATGAAACAACCCCAGTATTTAAAGGAAAGTGAGAACAGCAAAGCTCACATTTTTCGGGTAATCCTGACTGGGCTCTGACGAGGACAGCTCCCCTATCAGCAGCGGCTTCAGAAACTTGCGCACAAAGTCTGGCTCTGGGTGGAATGCATCAAATGCATCCTAAAAAGGGGTTATTATTTAGTTATTGTGTCAAAATCACTTCCAGAAAACAGCAAAAAAATGCATGCCAAAAAAAGAAAATTACTTTAACTTTGCAGTACTTCAAAATCATATAAAACACTGTATGGAAATATATGGGATATATCTCGTTGCAAACAGCACAATAGGCCATCTGCAAATGAATTCATATATCGTATTAATTTTTAGTATCCAAGAGGAGAAATTATTTGCATTTTAGTCATAGGCCTATTTACACTGCCCGCCAAAAACGTCGCACACTTTAATATTTTATTGGGCCATCTTTAGCTTTGATTATGGCGCACATTCGTCATGGCATTGTTTCCACAAGCTTATGCAATATCTCAACAATTATTTTCATCCAGATTTGCATTCATTTCTCGCTAAGATCTCAACAGGTGAGTAGAACCACTCAGTAAAATCTTCTTTAGCACATCCCAAAGACTTTTAATGGGGTTCAGGTCAAGACTCTGTGGTGGCCAAATCATGTGTGAAAATGATTCCTCATGCTCCTGAACCACTGTTTCACAATTTGAGCCTGATGAATCTTGGAATTCTAGTCCTGGAATATGTCCATGCCATTAGGAAAGAAAAAATCCATTGATGGGATAACCTGGCCATTCAGTAGATTCAGGTACTCAGCTGACTAATTAACTGCATAACGATGCTGAGCTGTAATAATGATCCAGTCATTGGCTTTTAAGTATTTACTAATTTACATTAAAATGGTGACCGTTTTTTTGGCTGGGCTGTGTTTATTCATACGACATCACAGGAAGATACCAAACAACTCGCTGCTCTCTTAAGGAAACCATTATTCACTCATATTCTAATTTAATAAAATATCTGTCATAATAATAGCAAATAATATTGCCTTTACATTTTGTTTTATTCAGCGCAAACATATAGGAAAAAAGACATATTTTAACATAGTTGTCTGTACAAAACTACAGTTTTATTCCAAATAACAATTTGTTTGCCTAAATATCAAGAAATAATAACATGGAAGTTTTTAACAGAAAAGTTCATTTTAATACTTAGGTTGATGAGATGTTTATAGGTGGGAACATACACAGTTCAGATATAATATTGCACCAAACTAGGTGTCTGAAACTGAAGAGACATTACTTAAGTGCAGGTTTGGCCCTGACGTTACATATTATAAATTAAATGCCATGCAGAATAAGCCTCCACCAAGTGTCAGTGCAATGCGGGTTTATACTGCTGATGGGCCAAATTACTACGTGTCTCTTAAGTTATATTCAAGTAGTGAATATTTGTCCTAATCATCATGCAAGTTATTGATTAAATTAATGCAATATACATATACAACTTATGTAAATGAATTAATATATAAACTAAATATAAATGATGAATGGATAGGTATGGTAGAATAAGGTGAATTCTGATGGGTACCGTGGCATCCTCGCCGGCGTAGTGGCTGATCACCCGGATGCCTCCAGGGTGCCTCTTGGCCCACTCGGTGATGTTGTACACTTTCCTGTTGATAACCAGCCATTTGTCAGTTCGGTGACAATGCTTCTGCACCTCCTCCCATGTGTACACGCCGCTGCCACTGCCGCCTCGGCCACCGCTGGCACCGGGTTCTTTCTGCTGTCCTCCGCCACCCATGGTTTTTCCCACTTACTCACTCTTCTCGCCTCCACAACCGTGCGGTCTTCTCAGCTGCAAGGCCAAAGGACCGAGTCCATGTGTACTTTAATGCCAGAGGGACCTCCCAGAAACAGCATTGGTCACAAAGGATGTCGCCATAAGCATGCAAATCACTACACGCCTCAGTAAAAAGCAGTAAAAAAACAGTACTGATAAAAAGCAGAAAGGCAGTGGACTCTGATTTGGTGAACTGAGGATACGTGATATGTATCATGAGCGAATGAGAAGTGTCCGTCATTGATAAACTGATTTACTACCACCAACTCCTCTGCTAAGCGAATAAAACACATACAATAAATAAATCATTTGTAGGCGAGGGTAAATGTGTCATACTTTGCACAAAATGGTGTGTATGTATGTACATATATAATATAAGTAGCACATAAAATAATAACATATAAAATAGAATTTTTAACAGTTTATCTAAATAGTATTGGGGAAAACACCAACAGTGTCACGTTTTCAGGATTAAAGGAATGTAAAATAATAGATTACATTTGGGTTATACCAGGTACCGAATACAGTAAGCTGCAGAACTTTAAGTATCTTGTGGAGAAGAACCGTTTCTAAGCATTTACCTAAATTAATTCTACTTCTCACAAACTGACTATATTTATTTTTCTTTAAAAATATTAATTATTAACTCAAAACATTAGATGAGTCCCTCCTTGACAGTTACTAAAATGTCACTTCAACGGATATCCATAACAATCCTATCGTGCAAACAATCCTGCCGTGCAAAAATGCATTTTCCCAAAAAGCACGCTCCCCGTCGAAATGACTCACCTGCTGCGCCCTTCCCTCACACTCTCATTCTCCGCCAATATGGCAATTCTCTCTATCAGTGCCGAGACAAAGTCCACGCAGCTCAGATCCCGCTGACGCAAGCTGGCAGTTCACTCTCAGCTCGCTTCCACAGCGATCATTCGAGCACCGCTAGTCCAATCGCCGGCCCCTCCTGCGCCGCTCGCGCACTCGCAATTGGTGCAGAAGCGCTCTTCCGACTTCAAGGGAATCACGACGAGAGCGAGGGGATGAAAGGAAGTGGGTGGGAAATGGGGATGCTGAAGGGGGTAATGTCCGCTAGTCTGAAAGGACCTGAGAACGCGTTATGGTGTATCGGTTTGCCCTGCGTACCACTTTCCGTTAAGATAGCAGCCGCAATTACCAGGGGTAGGAGGCACTGCATTCATGCTGTGTGATGTACGCATTTTCATAGCATTTGGTAATAGTGATGCAGAGGCGCATTAACACGGACAGTGGCCCCAGAGCTATATGAGAAGTCCTCTACTATTTTGTACGATGTTGTAGCTGTCAACCGCGGAAAGGGGTGTGGTTGGCGGCGACGGTAGAAGTTGTAGACCGAGGGGGGCGGGGGATAAAATTAATAAAATTTTAAGCAGTTTTCGGTTTGAAAGATACGGCACAAATCGCGTCATGTATTGGTTCAAAATAGGACACAGCATTTTATTCTTCAATAGCAGAAGTTCCGGTAAAATACGGGCGGGATGGGTAGCAACTCATGGGTACGTTTAAAATTTAATCAAACAATGTTAGTTGAAGTCCCTTTTTAGGGGAGACCCCTGGGCTTCAATGCGCATCTTATGCAATGCCGTGCAGTCAGCATGAGTCGGATGCAACACTTTCTGAGTTCTGTGAAGATGCACGATACGGCAGTAAATAGCACGGGTGCCAATTCATCTGTCACACTTTCAGACTCTCACGCAAGAAATCTTACAGTAGATATATATTATTCTGTATTGTCCCATTATAAACCCAAAATTAGCTAGATCAAAAACTTAAGGGCAGGTTGGAAACCATACTAACTGTTTACAAGTTAATAAAGTCTTACATACACATAAATGTGTGCGCAGACATGTCTCGAATTGATAATCTGACTCCAGCCAGTTGACCAAACTTGTCAACTGTGAAATAGAATAAATTATTGTTATTAATAATAATAATAATAATAATGTCACGATAGACTTATAATCAAACATATTAGGTAGCATCTTCAAAATGGGTTAATATGAACAAATAAAATGACTGCTTTTCATCCAAATATCAAATTACCACCATATTCAGCCATTATCAGTAATTTTACACCTGTTCCAGCAATGTTAAAATACAGAAATTTCTTCAAACCTAAATAACTTCTATTAGGAATGTACTTAAATAACTTTCAAAACTGCTAACCAGTACAGCGCCCTGCAAGTCAGCAGCATTTTAATTTTGGCAAGCGTCCACTTTTGCTTGTACATCATGTGGCTGCACTGAAAGTTACGTGATAAATTCTGCTTCAACCAACCTATATTAAGGTGGGGAAACTGTAAAGGGACCATACAATTATCTGAAAAAGGATAAGGAGATGGCAGTAATAAAGTAATTGATAGAAATGTTACCACAGGTCAGTAATCTCTGAATAGTTGTAACACATGGACATTAACCATACCAACATAACAGATCAGATATATTGGGGGCAGGCACATAAGTCAACAGCAGAGGTATGAGGAAGGATAGCTTGTTGTCCATTCAGTACCACGGACAGTCCCAATCCAGACCACGCCTGTATATTGCGGCAGAGTAGACCACTGCCCAGGCACTACATATGGAGGAATATACGGCAAGAAATTAAAGTGCATACAACATCTTACTGCTGTGTTTTAGCTGTTTCAGTAGAGCACAGGCCACAGTTCACCCATTAATTTCAAGTTCAATGAAGTTCGATCTTTAAATGATGATTAAAAGATGAGAAAAAAACATATTTTCAAATGCAAACTGGCATCTTTATTTACAGTGATGGATACTGTGTCCCAGGCATGAAGACAGTTGCAGAACCAGACACTTAAGAATATGCAGGGAGTGGAGCTTGGGTCTATGCCAGGCCTGGGGTCACTCTGATCGTGTTGATCCGAAGCACTGTCTGAGGCTGCACAATAACTGAAAGAAAAAGCAAATCACAAAAAGCCCTAAGGTCACAGCAAATCGAGAGCGGGGCCCTAACACAAAAGCTCTGCCTTTTGGGAGTCCAAAAGGCAGACATAGGACTAAAGAGCCCAAAAAGACCAAATTCTGATGAAAATGTTGAAAACAATCACAGTACTGTGCTTTAAAATATTTAAGTTTTTTGTTCTTTTTAGACTGATAAATGGGCCACATACTACATAACACACAGTTTAAATTAGTGTCAGCAACAGAAACACAATAGAATACTTAATAGAACGTATGCACGCACTGCACCACTTTAAATCAGTTTCAGTAACACAAACTTCATATAGGACACATAGGAGATAATGTACACACAACACCTTTCTACTTTAACCAGTCTTTTACTTTAAATGGGTGTCAGAAACAGGAACACAGTATGACAGAACACATACTTCTTTTCCTCTGGTATCTGTGACGCTTCCAAAACCGCATGTGCACCATTGGCCAAGACTCAGTTTTTTCGATGACTGTAGCCTCAACTCTGACCAAATTTTGACTGTATACATGAGAGGGAAGGGAAATATACAGAAATAAGTAATATCCCACACAAAAACCTCAGGACCAAAATTTTGTTAATTTTTAAGGTGGGTCATTCCATTTTAATTAAAAAAAATGACCTTTGCATCACCATTTTGGATTTTGATCAAATTTGGCATACGTCCAAGAGCTCAGAAATGTTTATCTTCTAGACATAGTGTTCTCTACATTGCATGTAATTTAAAAATGATAATTTAGTGTGTTTTAGCTGTAACTGTAAAATTGCTAATTCCTATGGGATTTCCCTAGAGTTTTTTGCAATTGTTCCTTTTGAACACATGCTGATGGCGTCACAGGACTTGTAATGGTCCAAATGCAAGTGGTAATTTCTTGCAGAAAAGCTGCAGTAAATTTTAAAAAGGTGCAAGCTCTTGCAAAAGGCATAGTTTGCTTGATTTTGCGTTAAATTCTGTGCTTGCTGACTCATGAAATCCTGGAAAGACTGTATTACAGCTACATGGCATCACGTTGGAAAGTTCAAAAATTGTACTGACAATATGGTCAAATTCAATATTTGCAAAAGTCTAAGTTTC
Organism: Mormyrus iriodes; assembly: GCA_011763525.2. Taxonomy (NCBI): domain Eukaryota; kingdom Metazoa; phylum Chordata; class Actinopteri; order Osteoglossiformes; family Mormyridae; genus Mormyrus; species Mormyrus iriodes. The sequence goes on from JAAGVU020000019.1 coordinate 11,340,133, forward strand.
TACTTTCAAGGTCAAAGTTCATCTTGTGACGTGCATTTTTTACTATCAACACTCTGCCGGAGTGGAGGATGCTGTCCAGATTTTGGTGGATAATGTACAATTCCTTTATCCTCTTCAGTGTGTTGTGGTTGGACAGAAGAGCACTTTCAGTGGCAGACTGATCAACATAAAATGCACTACAGAACGCCTGAGGAAATCACTCTTTCCGATGGCCATAAAACTGTACAATCGGTAAACCAATCATAAAGTACATGTGTAATAATATATACAATAATACCCATTTTCTTATCAATATCTATTTATTATCTTTCAAGTGCAATATTTACCATACGTATCACTATAATCATCCTCCTAATCTCTTGATGCCATACTTATTTATTTTTATACAGATATTGTTATATATGATTCTGGGTACTTTATATTTTTGTCTTGTTGTGTAGATGTATAATGTGCAGTCTAACAATTTCCTTTGGGATAATAAAGGTATTCTGATTCTGATGTATGTGTGCTACTTGTAAAACCTTAACTGGTTACTTGTTCCCCTTCATGAAATAGGCAAAGTGTATAAGTTCTAAAAAGGCAATTTTTAAAATGCAATTCTGAAATTCCTCAAAAAAGGAGGAATATATATTTGTTCCACCATATTGGGGAAGAAGTACTCATTACCTGCTTTCAAACAAAAAACGTATTGTTATTCAAAGGGGTGTGGTAGATATGAGGCTCTGAAATTACAAAAAAGAAATCACTGAAAACACAGCCTAATCTCACCCTCTTTAAATCTGTTTCTTTCATAAAAAATAGCCTAAAATATGTAGCTGTAATGGTTAAAAAAGTTGCAGCTCAGAAGACACTGAATTATCATGCTTGTTGTTTTTTTGCTACAAGTGGTGTAAAAAAGATGCTATATCTCAAAGGGAAATAAAAAAATGAAACAAAAAACGTCTCTGAGTTCTGAAAAACAGGTGTGATTCACATGTCAAAGTTAATCAAAATCAAAAATGGTGATGCGAGTACTTTTTTGGAAACGTGAATCAAAATGGAATGACCCAGGTGCTTTTGTTTTGTACTGTAAACAATATTCTTTGAATTCCTTAAAATCTGTATTAGGAATAAAAGTTTCATATTTTTCAGGCTCAAATTTGTATTAAAGTTATACAGTGGAACCTCAGTTCTCTAACTTAATCAGTTCCAGAAGACAGTTCAAGAACAGTTCAGAACTGATTTGGTCAAAAACTGAATTTTTCCCATCAGAAATAATGTAAACTGGATTAATACATATATACATACCTAATGCTAAAATCATAAATAAAAACTTTAAAAGCCATAAATACATGAAATAAATGGAAAAAAATATTTCACAATTCCATACTCTGTGGCAAGATCAGACACACGAACACCTCTATCATACTTTCCAATTATTTCCATTTTAAGTGGTTCTCACAACTTTCCTTTTTGGCTGCTATTATCATCATTTTTAGAACTCATAGTGGCTTATTTAAAAACAAAATATGTGCAACAAAAGCAAAAAAAAAACAAAACAAGAATATTCACAGCACAATTCGGCAGAAATGTTCATTACATGAGCGTTAGCAGTAGACTGACTCATCTTCTTTATGCATAAAAAGTATTGTCAGACAGGTTTTAGCGCGAAAGGGTTAGTTGGTTGAGAATACATTCAACAACCAAAACATTTTTTTTACCGAACAATATAGTCAAGAACTGAATTATACTAGATGAATGTTCGAGAATTGAGGTTCCACTGTATTGTAATTTTTTTTCCACTTAAATATGCAGTAGTGGATAGTGGTTGACAGTTAAACAATAAATAAGATAGAACCACATTAAATACAACAGGTATTTAATACCTGAATGAATGAATTTAGGTATTTAGGATCTGGTGTAGTTGTAGATAAATCTTTTTCTTTTGTCATGAGAAAGTAACATGCCACTCTTATTTGTTGTATGCTACAAATGCCATACTAGTTTTAACATTGAAATCGTTTACACTTAAAAATCTTACTTTGTTTATATATGTTTACAGGTATTGGCTACTGTTTTCAATTTTAGAATTAGCATGACACCACCATCAGAACATCTTTTTAGATTTTCTTGGACTACTTTTGTTTGGCATAAATGTGTTAAAAAAACATTATACCATCACTGTACAACACTATGAATGAAACACAACATAATGAATACATATAAATAAAAAATATAATAAACTACACACCTAAGAAGAGGTCTTCCAATTAACGTGAAAACTTCACCACCAACCAGCAAAACCTACAAAAATAGTGAAAAAAAAACGGCATTTCAAATTTATTAAGATGGGTAAGAAAAACTGTATTAAAATCATATGCTTTTTAATCAAATACATTATGAAACACTGCTAATGGTGAAGGAATTTCTGAATAACTTTTATGAAATCACTAACACAGTACACAGCAAAATTATTCATGGCAATGCTACAGAAGGGAGTTTGATCAAATTTAAAAATAAGAAGAAGAAAAATAATAAACATAACCATATTATAGCCATATGGACAAGAGTTACATTTTTTGGCTCTGAATGGTGGCCTTTAAAATATTATAACAAAAAAAAATATTTAAATGAAAAAACAAACCTTTTCCAATCTTATCCGTTCTCCACATTCAGCATCTATGTGATTTTCAATGAGTATTAGGTCTTCATTTGTTACTTTCCACTGCCGACTTGCAAAATGCACAACAGCAAATAGTCTTCCATATTTCTCTGTAGCTAGGATGTTGTTTACCTTAGAAATGACTGCTGAAAAAAGGAAAGCAACGAATTTCTCCCAATATTTTCTGAACAGCAGAGCTGATAACCAAGGAGTTTTAATATATCAAACTGTATGCAGCTATTCTGCAGCTCAATATGGCTCCATAATCAAAGAGAAACAGTCACAAATTTGATGAAACCAGTAATAAGCAAAATACTTTAAAGTACAAAATGTAATTAGCATTGATAATGACCCACGATTCAAGCCCTTGAAAACAGATTTCACATACATTGTAGAATCAGATTTAAAAGTATAATAAAACCCAATTAAAAGTGCCATTAGTGCTACAATGAGCCATACATTTGCAGAATGCATAAAAATAAAGTATCCAACCTAGTTGTCGCTTTTCCTCTTCAACGGGGTCAATGACTGACAGGTCCGGCCAGGGAGGCCTCGACAAAGAGGTTTCTGGAACATAGTATCTGAGATGTAGGATTGGAATTAGTCCCTTTTTAAAAGATTACACAAACAAAGAACTTCTTGTATTGTTACTGAAGTACTGAGGGTGGGGGGGTTACAGTTGTCAAAGTACTTATTTAAAACAGATTCATTAAAAGGTAAAAAAAATTAAAGTTATACATTATATGTAAACTAATTTATTTTACTGCACATACTCAAGAGCAGTTAACACCGCCTGACAAATTACTTCACTGAATGTTGCAATGTTTCAAATTGAACACAGGATTACAGTAAGGTGCAGCAGATGAGTGCTATGCTTTACCTTGGAGGAACTGTAATACTCTGGGAACTCTCATGACGTATTCCTTGAAACCTAGGTTCTGAAAAGACACTTCTGTTACTGGTGCTGCCATTTCTGATTTGGATAAACACTTCAATAAACTAGCATTACCAGAAAACAAGAATACTCACAAACTAATCCTTGTTCACAACTAAGTTTATATTCAACATACAGTAGAAACGGCTTAGAGTGATCACATTTGTCTGGGTGAATTGATCACTACAAGGGCATGACCATAATAACCAATGTTTTATTTTTCTTCATATCTCAGGCAGGTTACCATCTAATTGATATTTATATATTTATTACATGACTATAAGGTAACAAAACGGACAGCGTCGCAATTTACATAAGTTTATTGACTCTTTCAAAATACAGTACCACTGTTTCAAATGCTTTTCAAATTACAGTGCTGCATAAATTAAATTACTGATCTATGTGTAATTCAAATACGCTATAATACAGTACAGTACTGTACATAAAATACAGCTTATTGTAATTTCACTGCTACATATCGGTGGCTCGTTTTAGGCAACTTATCATAAGCTTTGATGAGTCCATATTAGACATTGAAAGAAAATGACTTTCCTTTTCTCGTCATCTTTTCTGTGCACGCAAGATTAGCCCTAACAAAAATTGTGCTCCTATAGCTTAACAAGTACAGGATTACATGAACATCATAAAGGTCGTGGGTTCAAATCCCATGGAGCGCCCATTAATTGTAACCCTTCCCTATAAGCTGTTTTGAATTAATAACGTCAGATGATTAAACTGTGTAGCTGATATATTTAACAGTGTTTGACGGGATGACTTAAGCTGTTCAAACAATCTACACATTGCGGCCCTGGTAAATGTCTGTTAAAATATTTAAAAAAAACTACCTTTATTCTGTTTTTGAAATGCCAACATAAAATTCCGTCCGGTGAAGTTACAGCACGACCGCAGTACTCGAAAGGCTGATAGACCAGCACACTTCAGAGCCACCGCCATCTTCCTGAAAGGTTACAAAACTAGAAACAGCGGCGGAAGTGCACCACAACGACGGGGTGTTACAGCGAAAGGCGTCCGCCTTTGTTATTCTAGTACTGATCATTTTCATGCAGACAAACAAACAACCACAAGAAATGTAAAGGAATGTAACTGGATTGACCATGTAATACCGTTTAATATATGTATACTTTAATTAAATGGTTACTAATATCTTAATCACAGATTGTTATTGCTCTTTAGTTAACCATCTCGCGTGTATCTCATGGTCTGATTCGTTTCATTTTTAGAAACAGAAGACTGTTACCTCAATTTAAACGTGGAATTTATTCATTTAATTCATTATTAATTTTTGCTAGTTGTTAACTTTTATTTCTATGATTAATATTTAGGCATTATTATATAAAGTAACATTAATATGTAATACTAAAAGTTTAACAGTGTTTAACATGAAGATCAGTAAGTAATCTGGTATTGTTTAAAATACAGTACCAGTCAAAAGTTTGGATATGCCAAGCTGCCCACAAAGGAGAGTGATATTGTTGCATCACATGACCTGGCCACCTAACAGTAGACAAGGTTTTGGAGGAGTTTGACCAAAGAATGAAGGAAAAGCAGCCAAAAACTACTCAGCATATATGATGGATCTCATTCAGGACGACTGGAAAAGCATCACTGGAAACTGGCATAGATAATAAAGTAGTGTCAACCAATCTTGCTCAAAGGCCCAATGGTGGGATCACGCTGCCAACCGTGGGATTTAAACCCAACCCACAGAGCGCTTCACTCCATATATCATATTTTCTACTTGTGATGTCTTTATTATTATTATAAAATGTAGAGAATAGTACAAGTAATCCTTTTTATGGGTAGCTGTGTCCAAACTTTTGACTGGTACTGTATATATATTTTAATATTTAAAATAAGCGTATTCCTATATATTCTTTATGTTCTGTTACTTTAAGAAGTCCGTTATTTGCCAGCAGATA
>JAAGVU020000019.1:11354610-11366193 GCA_011763525.2 Mormyrus iriodes
TGAAGTGGCCGGGGAGAGGGAAGTCTAGGTTTCCCTGCTGAGACAGCTGCCCCCGCGACCCGACCTCGGATTAAGCGGGAGATGATGGATGGATGGATGTTTATTAAATTTGGTTAGCGGAGCACGTTGCATCCTACTGTTTTGGTATAACATGGAAGCGATAAGCACTGAAGGCATGGCGAATAAAGGGACAGCTCAAGAGCAACATCATCATTTAATAGAGGAGATACTGTGGATAAACAAGGTAACAGACTGTGGTGTGGTGGTACTTTTTGCAGTTTAAAGTCTGATATTTTTGGTAAATATAGTTTTCGTTTTTATTTCAGTTCACAATTTTTTTTTACTTTAGTGTCTATTTTGGAATGTTTGTTTGATAAAAACACTGGTCCCAGCAAGCCCAACTTGCACGAACACACACACCGGCACCATCAGCCAATGTTGAATAAGCCAAGATTTCTAATTTAAACATTTCTTAAACATTTATTCAATAGAAATTCTAAGGTAGCAGGCAGAAAACTTTATGGTTTAATGATGGGTAATTGTAGCGGTTACATGGACAAGAGATATTACAAAGTTCTGCAAACTAATGGTCATTTAATAAACATGAATAGACAGCATTTATGGTGGTTTCAGCTATTCTGAATTCTTATTAGTCCAGAATAGCACCTGTGTGTTCTCTCTTCTGGTACTCATGGATAGCACTAGTGCCGGTGTGGTTTGCCATCGAAACTTTGCAGTGTACAAATCACGTTTTTGTTTTGTGATAATTTGAACTACTCCTATTATTACATTTGATATTAAAGGAAACATTTATGAAATGAAGCGTTTTAGAAACCATAAAAGTAATTTCATTAAATTTTTTTTAAAAAGATGCGATCTAAAATACTGATGACACATTTTCATCGTCAACGACCAACCACGTCAACTGATTGCAGACCCTAGTCTATACTACTTTGTTTAGTCTTGTAAAGTACGAATAAACTTACTGGAGGTAAGTGAGTATTTTGTATACCTGTTGCTATGTCGTCTATGGTGGGTGCTAGATATAAACAGTGCTTCAGTTTAAAATCAACAATAAGTACACCTGGGATATATGCTTTCTTTGCTCCCATAAAAATAAACAAACAAATAGACAAATAAAAGAATCCTACCAAGCAGACCAATCACAGTTCTTACGTCTGCATTGCCACGACATGGAGTTACGTTTATGGGGAGGTGCACGTCAGGCTACGGCACTAACTACAGTGCAGTGTCCATGGCTACACCTTACTTATGGCGTTGATTTGATGCAGAAGTATGTAACAGCCTTTAAGGTTGGGAGATGTCATGGAATAATTCGAGATCCACAGTGATCTATCCTTGACCACATTTTACAAGTAGGACAGAATCTGTAAACAGACCTTTGACCCCTTGTACACAGATCTGCCTACATGCACCACGTTGCACTCTACTGTTAACTGGATTGTCCCATTGTAACATTCTCTGGTGAGGGCAGAAATTAACCCCAATGGAAAAACCTGTTAGAAGTCACCAGAGGTATGCAGGGCTCATAGCTTTAGCAGTGAAAGGATTTACTCAAACAAACTGGTCTGTACCACAGGTCAGTCAATAGCTGACAACTGCAGATTCACAAGTGAGGTTTTGGTTAAAAAAAAAAAAAACACCACCAGACAGTGTAAATCTTAAACTATTTAATCATACGAAAACAGAGGTACCACACACGGCATACAAAAGGACAGCTTGAAGAGTTCAGTGTTTTTTAGCCCCATACCAAGATCTTTATGTACTACTATCAAGACAAAATTAAATCCTGAAACAAAATGCTTGCATGTTCCAAACCCAGTCTACAGAAATCTTATAAAAGAAACATTTTAAGCATCTAATTTTTGAACTATGTTTTACATCAAAAACCACACAATGACAAAACAAAAAAAAGGATTTTTTCAAAACTCTTGGCTTTTGCCTTCCAATGCTGAATATTACTGAAGGACAGACTTAGTTTGGTCAGATGCAAATTGTAGAAGGCTTCTCTTGTGATTTAAATGTTACATTGTAAAACAGATCAACATTTTCTTGGTAGAAAAGGCAAAACTGTACAAAACCTAAATTTTAAATATAATCCCATCACATACTATTAAAAAAAAATCCCATAGGTTTCATTCAAAAACAAGAAAGAGCAGCTGGAAGTCAGTCGCTACATTGTCTCGGATCAATGAAACAAGGAGTCTAATCTGAAGGACATCTTTTCATGTCTCAGTTTTGAATTTCAAAAAGTCAGGGATCAGGAAATTAGTTTACAGTTCAAAAATGTGTTTTTTTCAATTTAGTATTAGTTCTAGCAGGTGGTATCCACCTAAAGCCACAGTAAACTAATCAAACCAGTATGTTCCTGGATGGTCTAGGTCTGATCTGAATTCCATCCAGGACATATTGGTTCAGAATTTGAAGAAGTGATTTAATATTACCTAACACAGAAACAATATTGCATTTAAACCACTGCACTAACTTATAAGGTTGGGAATTCATGTTTCCAGCTCAAAGGGGTAAAAAATCCCACCCAGTTTCATAAGGCATGTGCTCTACAAATTCCTGGATTTAAACAAAGCATAAAAACACCACCCACCTTCAAAAAACCATTGCTTTTGACCATCTTTAAGCAGTTGTGGAATGCTGCTCCAAACATTAAGGTCAAATCAAGACAAATTTGAACGTAACTGAACTGATCAGCAATTCATAAGCATGATCGATACAATACTTTGTGCTGCCAGGACAAAGTGAATACCCTAACATGAACACACTGAGATCAGAATTCTGTGCCTTTCCAAAATCACACACCTTACAAATTTCAGAAGATAAAGCAGGGTTTCCCATTAAAAAACAGCAAGATGTGACTTGTTCAATTGCAATCAATCACTTATGCTGTGATGTACATCTCACCTATAAAGCCACATACATTATGAAACGCTTTACAATGCTTTTAAACCAAATACTTAAATTTCCTCAAAGCAATAACCCATAAACTTTAATGAACAGGGTCAGTAATGACAAACATGAGTTACAGTATGGCAGGATGGATGTTTTATTTGGAGTCCCAGCATGAATATATGTGGATTAAAGATTTGGGTGCATTCAAGGTTTTAAGAAGGTGGGTGGGGGGGAGGGAGGGAACCTACATAGCTGAATACATTATTCACACCAGCCACCAAACAAGTGACTGGAATACTGATCATCTAAGTGTGATTTAGTCTAATGAAATAACCACGAGCCTCCTTCCTGAAACCAGCCACACTGTACCCCATACAATGCAAACATTCATTTCATAGACAGTATACACAAACTTTATACTGGAGCCCCAACAACTCACCTGGTAAGAACCTGAATGGCACCCGTTTTGATTAGTCACTGCAACACTAAGTAACCTCAAACACAGAAACAAAACCACCTTGTGTTAATGCATGGTTTAACTATTGGGAAAGTAACAGGAGGTACAGAAAATGTGACCAAACATGCTAACTTTTGGCACTAGTTTATTCATTTCCAAATTTCTAAACAAAAAAATAATAATCACATTTTGCTGAAGATTTCAGTGCAGTTACCAAAATTATGCATGCAAGATACAAGCTAAACTAATTGTGACAAGTAACTGAATTGTGCCCATTTTAGATTTTCATATCAAACTTCAGACAAATGCTGATTTCCCAACGAAAGCAAATTATGTGCCTGTGGTGGCTGGACACACTAGACAGAAGAGGCAATCCATGTGTCTAATGACATCACTATATATAGGAGCTCCCAAATGACACATTACAGTCAGCTAGCCTAGCACATTTACAAAGTCATCCTCAGTTTAAGCATAATGACATAACATCCTAAAAAAGTTAACAGGAGAATACACAACCACACGCACACACACAAAGTAAATTCTATAAATCTGTTTCTGACAAAAATGAATAGGAAGACTGCTCTAAACATAAAATAGGGAAAAGAAAACCTGTAAACAGGCTAAACTATTACAAAAATTACACTTTTGCAATATCTAGTGGTTACCTTAGGAAGTTCTAGAAAAATAGATTCTTTTGCTTGTAACAATATTTAAATGTAACTTTATACATTTTTTCTTGAGAGCAGTCTTTCTAACTCACTATCAACAGTAATGAAGAGCACACAAAAAAACAAAAATCATTGTATAATTAATAAGCGTCAAAAGTTAAGTGTCAAAAGATGAAAATTTCAAGCATCAGAGAAGCGCAGAGGACAACGACTGGACGATGAACTTTTGACGTCACATCGACATGCTAGGCAAACGATGAACAAACGGGAACGAAGATATCTAGAATGAAACAAAACAACAAGGAGAACAACCTAGTTAAAGCAGCGATGAAACAAGGAAAGGAAAAAAGGAAGATCACAAATGATTATCTTTGCATGGGACTTTACGGGCACACATCCGAAACACTGAACAATTAATGCAGAACAGAAGAAGAGGAGGGGGAGTTATGAGCGACATGCTAAGGAAGCTACAGATGAGAACTGACAGCACACGGTAAGACACCACACAGACTGCCTAGTCCACACCGGATAAGGACTTGGTGCTCTTATGGCAGGTATTGCTTTGGAGGAAATTAACTTTCTAAAAATAAAAATGGCAAAAATGATCACTGTCAGGGTTGCTAGCGAATAAATTGGTTCTAATTTAAATTGCAAAAAGGTAGCTTAAGTTTGAGGGGCATGACAGTCTTATATAAGTATGTACAAGATAAAGCATTTAAACATTGACAACGTGCAATTTCAGAGGATCATATTCAGAGTAGATATGTACTGTATGAATATGCAATAATTGATCAGTTATATTAATTTAGGCCACGCAGATCTGTCAGAAGTTCCAAACCTAATTTTTACAAATGAATACTCTACCCTAGCATGGAAATTTGCTATAGTAATAAAAGGGTGTGGAACAAAAAACATTTCAGAGACCAGAAATATTGGCAACATTTTAAAGCCTTCACTTTGAGAGCACATTCACCTGTTTGCCGAAGGATAACTTTTGCTACGTGACAGCATTTGGCACATTACTTGCTCACTAAAGAAGAGTCAGTGTAAGGCTGCCTTATTAGCTTAAAGGCCAAAAATGTCACTGCAATCTCATTCACTATAGAGTCATCTAAAATGTCAAGTAGGTTCTGCTTTAACTGTGCAGCTGCATGTAAGAAATATCAATTAAGTATGCAGTATAGTACAGCAAGTATGCCCCACCCCATCTACCGCTGATTCAACCCATGCTGTTTTCTGGTGAATGTTATCCTTCTTGTTCATTACAATGACAGGGGCAGAAACACTGTGGTAGTTACACAGAATCTAATACCTAAATATAGACAACCAGTATGATGATTGGCTCATGTTTAAAACAAAGAATACTCTGAAATATTTAGCAGCATGGTAAATTCTTCCATTGATAGTATTCAGCCATTTTGATTTGTGTATCAGTAATAACATCACCGAGTGAAAAGGCTAACAAGTCAATGTCTTAAACCTCGCACACCCAAATGCATTATATATTAATACATTTACCAATTTAAATACTACAATTCTAAAAAAGTTTAAGTAAAAATGTTTTATTAATTTAAATTCAGAGAAATAATTTACGCAATAAATAGTCTCCAACACTCTGGAGAAATATAAAACCCTATAAAAATAGAAAAGGCATAATTTTGTAATATACATCTGGACAATTTCCATTTGTATAAAAACCATTAGTATGACCCTGGATGCCTAAGAACTGCTTAAGTTATTACATAACACTTACATTACCAATTTGAAAGATTGTAGATCACGTCAACTTCAATAATACACACACACACACACACACACACACACACACACACACACACACACACACACACACACACACACACACACACACAAAATTTTACTACAGGAAAAACAAGAGTGGGGATTGTCTGTTATCTAAAAAGGCCCAAGAGATAACAGACTAGCTAGATAATCAGAAATTTTCCTGGTTACCAGCAACCACAAAAGGAAGGGGAATTCTAGAACTTGGATATGCTTGACCAAATTAGAAAAAAAACTGTTGCCATTTTAAAACCTAAATATCCTCCTTTCTCATGTCAACTGGATGTGACATACAATTCAGAATTATTGCTGAAAAAATGGTCAAATGTGACGATATTCAGCATAAAACAGCAGTGACATTACCACAGCGGAGAAGAACAGTTATGAACACAAGGACGTTGGATACTAATCTTTTCTTTGACAGGCAGAATACTAGCAAGAACTCAAAAGGTAGATAATGTCTGACTGGACCTAACTAGTGTGGTGTTCTGCAAAATCTTAGGCTGTTATATGAAATAAAAAAATCAACTAAACTAACTGTGGATCCCTGAACATAAGTCAAGGGCTCACTAAGTGTGTGTGTCTATATTAGTGAGACATGTAGTACGAATGAATTGAAAGTCACCTTGTCACAAAATTACCAAGAGTGAACAAAGTGGCAAACCAGGGTTTAAAAAAATAAAAACTATCAACCTACTACCCCAAATCTAAACAGTCTTCAGCATTAGGTAAAATACTTCAGTGAATAGACAATACATTCTAGTGCCTATAAGCCTCATAGCATCATAAAATTCATAAAATTTCATGTTAAACAGAAAAATATAGTGACTTCTGTGTTTGAGGAGCTGTCTAGGTGTCCCCTGGGCTGCTCTGAAATATAATCTAGGGTTTGGACAACTCTTCATTAACATGGGGAAAAGGCAGTTTGTGGGAAATCTTGCATTATTATAAATAGATAGGACTAATCGGTTCGGTGACGAAACTCGATGTAAACCCAACCAATTGAAATTTGGGAATAACAGTAGTAATATTTTGGCTACAAGGTTCCATTTGTATAACACCCTTTAGACGTCTTCTGTCACACCGCAACCTATATCATATGGCATCTTAAGAAAACATCAGGGTTTTTTCCAGTTGAAAACCACAAAAAAAATAGTACCCATTTTCAGTGAACAAATACCTTGAAGTTAACATCTGTTACTTTTCATTTTTATCTCCTTCCTTGCTAATACAGTGAACCAGAAGGAACCCCAGAGGAATGTAGCTAGATTTGTGTAATACTCAATGGGGCTCTCACACCACACTCCACTTACCAGAAAACATTTTATAACAAGTCCATTCGAGAGAAAAAGCACTCAGTATGGCTTGCTATCATTTTTGGAGCGCTTCAGCTGAACCTTCAGTCGCTTCATGCCGATCTGGAAACCGTTCATAGACTGAATGGCAGCCTGAGATGAAACGGGATTGTCATAACTTACAAAGCCTGAAAAGAAGAAGGTAGGGTGTCAAGCTGACAGCTCTGCACAAGCAGACTATTCTTCAGTGTACTGATTATTAGTCGGAGATACACGTGGGCAATTTAAAACTGAAATGCAGGAGGGTTGGATTTCAGTCCATCACCACCAACTACTTTATGTTGTAACACTCACAGGGGCCCACCGGTGACACTTCTCATTTTCAAGAACTACCTTAACACTATATCATTTGTGCTATCAAATCAGACTGCTAATACTGAAACCAGCACAGCGTGCATAGAGTAATGTTCTTCCCTTTGAGGTTTAACTTATGTTGTTCTCGATTTCACTTACCAAAACACTTGCTAAGGTTGGTCTGCTTGTCTATGAACACCTTGGCAGAAATTACGTTGCCGAATGGCATGAACATCTGGAGCAGATCCTGGTCTCCAAACTCCTGGGGTAGGTGGTAGATGAAGAGGTTGGCACCTTCGGGACCTGGATTTTCAATAAAGTAGGGGAAAAAGCCAACCACCATCAAATGGTGCCATAACGAAACCTTTTGAGAAGATCTAACCAAAACTATGGCAATCCACAAAGTGGCACTCCTCTTAGGCAATTATGTGCACTAATGATTTTAGGGTTAGTATGTGCAGGAATCAAAGTTTAATGCCTTTTGATAAGCATTTCCATGCCTTCCTGTAACACCTGTAATAAGTGGTGTAACTTATACTTTAGAAGTTTGTGAAACCCAGACTCTGGTTCTTTCTTGCACTTTCAGCCCATTGAAAAGAAGATTGATGCGTAAGTAAAGGGTGACAAAACACTGAGACCCCCACCCCCCAGGAAAGACATCACAGTGACAACTGCCATAGCAACAAATTCACCAACATATTATCAACAATTTACAAAGGAAGACTGAGAAAAAGGCACTAAAGTAAAAGCTAACTTCAAACATCTGGAATGAATCATCACTTTGATAAACTCCGAATGTAGCACCAGGAAGAACATGACAAACACCAACAGTTCCCATAGTCTGCTGCCACATGACAACACACCTTCCTTCTGGCTGCCAGCGGCACCCATGTTCTGCTGGGAGAGTAAGTTCTGGTTGTAGAGGCTAGGCAGGGCAGCTGCAGCATACTGCTGGATGCCTGAGTATGCCTGGCTGAGCGCCTCCATGGTGCTGCCTGTACCATTGGACAGGCTCCCACTGCCAAGTCCGCCGTTCAAAGCAGCCATTCCTGTAGATTCAGGACAGGGTGAGATTCTGACAGCCAAAACAGGCCTCATTCTTAATCCACACATCAGTACAAGACAAAAGAAACGGACAGCTGTCATTTTTTAAACCATGTATTTGACTGCTACACTGTAATTGGGCTGATGGACAGCATTTCAATAACTTGCATACTGTAACATGTCTACTTTGGGTACATGCTTGGGTATGAATCCAACATAACATAAGTTGATGATCTGATTTCAAAAGTTGAGCCAAACAGTTAAATTCTGAATATAATTCAAACATCAGAGCCTCAGAGCCACAGAGAACACACTTAGCTCTGCAGATGAGTCTAAATGTCTGGAGCATCTAGTTTCCATGGGACACCCGCCATGCTCACCTGCGAGAGACCCCATGTTGAGTCCAGCCCCAGCTCCAGCTGCCAGGGACTGAAGGGCCCCGAGGGAGGCCATGGGGTTGACTGAAGAGTTGGTGCTAGAAGTTGGAGATGACCCTGCTGCAGACACAAGGAAAGACCTGAGAACTGACAATTATGACAATGTAAGGTGTTTACGTCTATCTGGGGGATATGCTGCTGGGTAACACCGAAGCTGGAAAGAAAAGGAGCAATTCAGAAGTAATATTATCATTAACAAAATGAAATTAAATGGGCAAATGAGACACAAAAGCTAAACAAAATTAAAACAAACTCAAACTGAAATAAGAGTACAAATGAAAATATTAGCCCGTATTTAAACTTTATCAATATTCAAAAGTACCAGAGCTAAAGACTTTACTACTACAATAAAGGGGATGGTTGCAATGAATGACCAGCCATTTTCTGAATTGGAGGACAAGGCATTTCATTGGCTCATTCACCATTCAGAAGGCAAGTTTCATTGCCAGCAATCGTAAGAGTTAAATGTACCTATCTGCAAAGGTACAAATGCAATACGCATCTGCAAAATTACCTTGTTTAGAAAATAAATGCATCAAAACTTAAATTACCTTGAAGCAAATTCACTGATTGTTGCACACACCCAACTGCAGAACTACATCCTATCCATGGAAACTCATTCATTCACATTCAGGTCATCCTTTACTGCTGTGTGTAAATAGGCTTGAATGAAGAGGGGAAAAGTTTGACCAACACATGTAGCTGACCCAGGGGGACTGCTTGCTGTCAGGGTGTTGTGCCTGTGCTGTCTCTGCACCATACCTGAGCTGGTGAGCACGCTGAGTGGGCTGCTGGAGGTGGTCAGCGCGCTGGAGCCTGTGGGTGTGGACTGGGTGGCGCTAGCTGCGGCTGCCAGGGCTGCCAGGTTCTGCATAGCATTCAGGCCTGGAAAAGAGCGTCGGGAAGCGTGTTTACTCGTACAAGCAACTGTGGAGCAGTTCACAGGAGCGGAGAGGCCCAGTCTATCTTAAGTTTAAAATCAGCAAACAAAGTTCTAACATGACAGCACAAGACTGAACTGTAGCACTCGTGCTTGAGTGTCTTGAGCTCCCTGACACTGATACAACAGACACACAGGGCAGGAAGCAGACAGGCATCCCAAAATACAGCAGAGGTACACTGTCCTGGGAGCTGACCTCAGTCAGCAGGGTTGACCCCCTGAGAGGCTATTCATAAAGGCACAAACCATGTACGCACGGTTACCTGCGGAATGAGCATGTTACCCACACATAAGGGGGGAGGGGCCTAAAAAATCCACAATCTGACATGGGGGGAGGGGGTTGGAGACAGGAGGGGAGGTTTCTACCTGACATGGGATGCAAGTTGTTGAGTGTGTTCCCAGAAGAGGCGGACTGGAGAAGCTGCAAATAAAGCTAGACATTACACCAAAACAGAGAACAGAGAACGTTAGGACTGCTTCCACTCTGGTGAATACTGGAGAGAGAGAGAGAGAGAGAGAGAGAGAGAGAGGCGCAGAGAGAGAACTGCTGAAGGAAGAGAGGCAGGGGAGAAGGGGAAAAGCCAGTAGGAAGAAGAGGAAGAGAGAGACTTCCACAGCACACCCATGGAGCAGCACTAACAATATCAAACAAGGCCTGACGTCTATGCTGGACTGCGTGATGATGTGAGGGCCAAAAAGAACTGGCCAAAACTCAATCAGAATAAACCTGCTAGATCATTCTGGATGCTAGATCCATGCTAGATCGTCGCAAGAAGCCACTGTCCAACATAGGCATGCAGCCACAGTGGCAAAAATGACATTCACCAAAATTAAAGTGACTAAAAGCAGAATGTTTTCCACGTGCGGTGTTTTAACTGCTAGAGACCGTTTTAAAGTCTAGTGGGGCAAAAATTAGATGCATTATGTACCAATGCTTACAGCTAAAAAGAAACATGCAAATTATCTGAGCTATGATCAACATCCCACTGTCAGAGCTGTCAACCATGCAAGCTTTAAAGAAATGAACCCCACCAGACAATCTCCAGAGTAGCAAGCATTTTAATTTGCACAGTAGTGTTTACATTTCAAAGCCATCTACAAGGCACCACAACCCAGTTGTTTAATATGGTTTCTGTTAAACTGCAGAGTGGCAGGAGCAGGACTTACTGCAAGGTACTGCGGCCCGAGTGAGTTCAGCCCTGTCAGGTTCCCCCACATAGATGCAGCGTTGAGCTGCTGCATCTGCTGCTGGAGCTGCTGGGCAATGCGCTTCTGCTCCTTGTCCTTCTGCGTGTCAGCGAACTTCACCACGATGGGGGAGGAGCAGCCCTGTCGGCAGGAAGCAGTCAGCCTGTTAGTGGGCAGGGAGAGGGCGGTGTGCCACGGCTTTGGGTACATGGGTCTGTGAGGAACTCAAGTGTTATGCATTAAAGAGAAAGATATACCATACACCGACGGACGGACAGGACTGACATGGACAAGCAAGCCTGTATGGATTCAAGAAGGAAACAAGATGCCACACCACAGGGGCTCCAGAGGGAAACACTGGTGCTGTTCAATGTGTTTGACAGATGGTGGGTGGGTGGGTGGGGGGGGGGGGGGGGTGGGGGGCGGGTCCACCCCCCCCTTTCCCCATTGTGGTGTGACGGTTTCTTTGGTTTAT
>JAAGVU020000019.1:11366293-11390537 GCA_011763525.2 Mormyrus iriodes
GGGGGGGGGGGGGGGGGGGGGGGGGGGGGGGGGGGGGGGGGGGGGGGGGGGGGGGGGGGGGGGGGGGGGGGGGGGTCTGTCCATCTCACCCTTACCTCCATTGTCTGTGACTGATGCATTGCTTTAATGGCTGTCTGTGCCATCTGCCTTGCTGTATAGGTGATGAAAGCACAACCTGCAACACATGTACCCGTGAGTGTCCCCGCTTGGCCTCCCCAAAAAAACAAAGATTTGACAATAAAGGTGAAGCGGGCTGCTAAAGGTGCAGTGACTGCCTTACCACGGCTCAGCCCGTCAGGACCACGCAATATTCTGCACTCCTCAATCTGCCCATATGGTGAAAACATAATCCTGATGTCATTCTCGTTGCACTTCTTTGAGATCATTCCTATAAATAACTTCCTGTCTTCTACTGCTGAAAGCAAGACAGAAACATCAAGTTGGACAATCATCTTTATAAGAAATACTGACCACATACAAATCAGGCCACTGAAGCATTCTGCTTTCGTGCACATCTTAACTAACACGAAAGTCAAATCCACTACTTAAGTACCACATGTGATAAGTAAATCAAGCCTATTTTTTTTATTCAAAAATCCTCAGTGCGGTGTTATAACTGGAGGCAGGAATCACCTAGCTGTTCACATACAACAGAAAAACCAGTCCAGAGAAACATTTCTTTAACCCCCTGGAGTCGGCAATCCCGCCCGTGGGACCAAACAGAAATCGCGTCTATCCGTTTAAAAAACTCCATGAGTTTTTAACATAGGAACATAAAAAAAACCCGCAAAAACCTTGAACGGTCTACTTTTCAAATATATATAGCTAGAAACAATGTATTTTTAGAGCTTTGTGACAGGAATAACAACAGCAAGAGACACTGCCTCAAGTGTCTGAGTCCTGAATGAGTCCGAATCGCGCACCCGTTTGCAAATAGCGCTATTCATATGGTAAGGATGCGGTAATCAGGCAGTCGTTATTGGATAAAGAAATGCGTGATTACACCCAATGTGACTCTTATAAACAGTCGAGTGACATTTACTTTATTTACTTGATTTCGCATTGCAATCTTATCCATTGTACGTAATAAACTATAAAAAGAATTCTCTCTTCTTTTCTTACTTCTCAAACTGACATTCCAAACTGATGGGTCTGATATTCCAAACTGATGGTTATGTGGCAGCAACAATGACCACTACCTGTGACAGGATGCAAACCATTACAGGTGTGTTGACGCCCATCTCATCAATATTCATTGTTTAGGTCACTGAATTACAAAACAATAGTGTCATCCCAAAGTTCCAACACTTTAGTAATCAAACCACATGAGACTTCTGAATGATTCATTAACCTGTGTAGCCAACCCCTGTCTAGAAAGTCCAGAGCTCAAAAGCCTTGGCTAGAATGCCTATAATGTGTTTTTTTACAATTTCTCAGCACCTCTGAAAATAGGTTTCTGAAAAGTGTATTTTTAAAGTTGAATTAAAAAGAAAACAGAAGTATGACATTCTAAATGGTCTCAGATTATTGGCGCTGAGTTTGTGCTGAATAAAAGCACATGAAGCAATTTGGGATAAATGTTTTTTTAGATAGGTGAAAAATTTAAAAATGTCAGGGCATGTCAGACTACCTCAAAACTGGCTAAGAGGCCTCAGACTCCAGAGGGTTAAAGCAACAAGGTAAATTTATCGTCAGGACTATTTCTGTATATGCATGCTTCATTGAGAGGTTTGGCTATAAATCCATTTTCCTTTTAGGGCCCATTAAAAAAAGAGCAGAGTCTGCTGACTGCTTCTGGATTTCCCTCTCCACAGCCAGGCAAATGCAGCTCTGCCCTACTTGGAGCAAATGTATATTTACCATTGTTCTTCTCACTGTCTGCCGGCTTCATCTGGATTGGGTGATGCATCTGCAAAGAAAAAAAAAAAGGTCACCATGAAAGAAAAATCGCAAAGTAAACTTTACAATCAAATTTACAAGGACTCTGACAGCTAATGAACCAGATCTATTGGCAGTGTGTTCTGCGGCAAATCCAGCACAATTTATAAACAGCAAATAAGAAGCTTAAACTGGAAAAGTTCAAATTCTGCAGGTTCTATTTGTAAGTAGGTGTAAGCAATTTACGCAAAATGTCAAATATGTTTTGTTAGTCATGATCAATGATATAGATGACTTTTTTTGGTTTACAAACCAACCAATTTGGTATGCAATAATGTTATTTTACCATTTAACCACTTAACCAGCAATTCTATCCTTACAGAAACACTGCTTGTTAAATAACTGTAAACTTAATTAAGGCATGTAAAACACTGTACATATACAGTGGACATAAGGACAAATTTGTTGGTATTCTCAAATTGTCTCCAAAATACTTTGAATCTGATAAAAGTAATTGGAAACAATGATTTTTATTAAATATGGGAAAAACAGACTTTTAGAAGTTTGATTCAACAGAATATTTTAAATAAAAACTGCTTGGACAAAAATGAGGGGACAACCTAATATTTTTAAGCACAACCTTCAGAGGTAATCACTGCAAAAAAAAGTTCCTGCAGCTCTCAGTGAGACTTCCACACCTGTCAACAGGTAGTTTGTTCCACTTTTCCTGAGCAAACTGCTCCAGCTGAGTCAAGGTTCCAGGGTGCCTTCTCCACACAGTTCTTTCTATAGATGTTTGATAGTAATCAGATCAGGGCTCATAGAGGGCCACTTTAGAATAGTCCAGGGGTTAGTTCTTAGCCATTTCTTGTGTGCTTCAGCTGTGTGTTTTGGGGTATTATCCTGCTGGAGGACCTGTGACCTGCGACTGACAGAGCTTTCTGACACTGCAGTACGCTTTGCTCCAGAATGTCTTGACAGTTTTGAGAGTTTGTGTCTTGCATAGATTCAAGCCCCCTTTTGCCAGATGCAGCAAAGCAGCTCTGAAACATAACCGAGCATCCTCCATATCTCACACTAGGTATGGTGTTCTTTAGACTGGAATTCGCTAAAATGCATATTGACAACCCTCAACAGTCCAGATTCATCATGTGTTCCTTTCACCAGTGAACTTCTCCTGAGTCTTCTTCCATTGAACCCATTGTCACTCAAACAGCGACGGATGGTGTGATCAGACACTGATAGATCTTGACCTGGGAGCTCAGTTTGTATCTCTTTGGAAGTTGTGCTTGGCTTTTTGTCCACCATTTACACTATCTTTCTGTCCAATCTAGGGTCAATTTCTCTTGCAGCCGTATCCAGGGAGGTTGGCTACAGTCCCATGGACCCTAAATTTCTAATATTTACAACTGTAGTCACGGGAACATCAGGCTGCTTGGAGATGGTCTTATAACCTTTGCCTTTAACATGCTTGTCTACAATTCTCTTTCCAATCTCAGATAAATCTTTCTTTGCTTTCTCTGGTCCATGTTCAGTGTGGTGCACAGGATGAAATAGGCTGATGAAATGACTGATTACAAGACTGAAGACAGGTGCGAAGACTAAAGAAAACAGCTTGAAAAATCACAATAATCCAATTATTTATAGTCTTTTCAAGGGGTACCAACAAAGCTGTCCAGGACATTTTATAATATCTTTGCAGGATATGTAATTTCTCTCATTTCACACTTACTTTACTTGATGACATATCAAATGCATGCAGGTATACTCAAAACAATTGCTTTTAATTTAAATCGCTTTTCAGGAATCATAAAACACTTTCTCAATAAGCTGTGAGGGTACAAAAACATTTGTCCACATCTGTAAAATAAACTGACTAAATATGATTTTATTATTATTACTTTATCTATTACTAAAAAGTACAACTGAATATCTCACACAAAAATAGAATCTTTTTTCCCCCCAAAATCAACACCACATGACTAATATTTTTTACAGCCCAATGATATATATACCTTGAGTCATTTTTTTTTAACCAGATTTGATAACTGATTAGAAAAGATCAATTAAGTTTTGACTTCATGATTAAGTCATTAAGCAGAGATTCACTGAGACAGATTTGACAAAGTGAGATATACAGACAGCTCTGAGATGTTATGCAAGCTGGTATTGCTTTGTTTCACAGCAGTCTGTTTTTGCTGTGGTACTGTTGCAGCCTCTGAACACATCATGTGATAGGTGCTTTCTGGTTTGTTCTTTTAAGTAGTGCTGTATTGTGATACACTTGATAATTCTGAAACGCTTGTCATGGATACAATTGCAACAGATCACATACATTATTGCCCTATCACCTGTCACTATCTGTAAGTAATGTCTTGCATTCTAAAGATGACCAAGTGAGTTATTTCATAAACTGCTGCAACATACTGAAGCAAACCTAACTAATATCACTTGATATAAATTTCAAATGTTAAGCACAGAGATAAAAACGGGACAAGAGTATCCAACCAACTGGGTCATCAGACTCCAAATCCAATGAAACCCACTACTGTTCTTCATATATTTGACACTGTGACTTAGTGGTATTTTGTTTATAGCACTCAAGACTTCTCTCATGGAAACAAACCTTAGGTTTCTGCGATATTAATGTACCACCCCAATAAAACCTGAAATTCAAAATTATACACACAAACTCCATTCAAAGTTACTAAACATCTGATGCCATTGATAAGTTTATAGTACTTGGCACAATTATGCTTTAATGACTTACAAAACATTCCAACTTACCCCAGGCAGAATTTTCATATTATGGAGGGCATTTTGTGCTTCTAATGCTGCTTTGCGAGTGTAATACGTTATGAAACAGCAGCCTGCAATACAGGAAAGATTTGAGATACGCTTTATTTTTCATCTTGCCATTAACAGCGAGGTCACATTGTACTAGCTAATGCTGAACACCACATCAGCAATTAAGAACCCTGTAACTGGTGTGTGTCAGTAAATTTTGGGGCCACCTTTCAGTCACGATACTGTGATGCCACAAACAGTGTTAAAGAGTTGACTGCCAATAGCATTATCTACTGGACAACTGCTTATTATTCAAGCCAAAAGATAGAGCATTCGGGCCACAAAAATCACAATTTTTGGGAATGCCTGAACTTTTATTCCCACACCTTACTAGACTTTCACAGTAAGATGACAAGTTCAATCCAGATTTTACGCACACACTTGTATCGTGTATGTCTGTCTGTTAATGCTACATGAATGTTAATGATCAGCATCATAAGGAGTCTCACACTGTGGATCTGGCTTCATCAGATCAGGTTAAATGCAGCAGTAAGAGTTCCCGCGGCTTAAATACTTTTACTTTTTAAATTACAGAACAATAATGTTGGCAAGAATGATACAAAAGCTTATCACAATTAAAAATTTTGTATAATAATAATTACATACACTAATATTTTGGCATGGCCAACAATGTATTAATCAATGTAGTGATATTAACAGCAGAAAAGCTTTGCATTCACAGATAAAGAATTTCCTCCCGGGATCAATAAAGTTGCCACCTCTCCAGGTCACAAGCATATTTCCTGATTTGCAAAAATACAGTGAAACTGGTCGACCTGGACATTTGTTCTCTTAAACTCCTTAGCTTAGATCACCATTACCAGCCTTAATGATACCTAAATCATTAGTATCATTCTTCAGCAAGAAAGTGCTATGACCTGAAAAGTAAGTCATTCAGTGGAAAAACTGATGCCCAGAGATCAGCTGCTTTAAAATTCCAGCCAGAGACATGTAAACCCTAAGAAAGGGCCTTCCCTGTCCTCTCAATGGCTGCCCTCTGTGCTCAAAGCTAGTCATGAGGATCAGCCAATCATTTTAAATCAAATTTGATCTTAGTAATTGCTTCATTTCTTTTGTCCAAAGAATGTGCATGTGGTAGCTCTTGAATATCTTGAAGAAAATGTGCTAGTGTAGGTGTCCAGAAATTAAGCTCAAATTGCACAACAATGTGTTGTTGCAAATTTATTCTGATCTGTGTTTGTCTACCATTTATATCCAACCCCCTAATGATGCATTCATAACTTCTGTATTAAGAATACAACCACAATAAGACACTGCAAAACCTTTTGTCCTACTTGTAGAGAAACGGCAACAACAATCCCAAATTAAACACTTTTTTTTCTCCCCCAACATTATGGATAACAGAAGCAGCCCGCTGTTGAAAAGCCCTTGCCTGACCTTTGCTCTGAGGGGGGTTCTGACTGCGATCTCGCAGGACATTGATTTCATAGACAGCACCGTAAGGTTCAAAGAGTTCACGCAGTTGCTCCTCCGACCAGGATCGAGGGATCTGACCCACAAACATCTTGATGGCATCAATGTCAGGCTGGTCTGGATGGTCCAGAGTACCATTCATCTTCTTCGCTCTGAAAATAAAAACACGGGTAGATGGGGTCAGAGTCTGGAAAATGAAGGCACTGAGACACGAAAGCTACTTGTTAAAATTGAGCAAGACTGTCTGAACCAACTTAAAGAGCTTAAATTTTTAACCACAATATCCCCTCTGCACTTGAATTTGTGTCTACGATAGGGATGCACTGATACCGGTATCGGGTATCAGGCCGATACTGCGGTCAAATACTCATCTCGTACTCGTAAAAATTGTCTGATACCAAGAACCGATAACACTTAATTGCTACATTACACTAAAATTCAAAGCAGCGGCATTTTGTCAGACTGTATGGTCTGTTCTGCTAAAGTGTCAAGAGGAAGAAGGGACAGTATGTCATTTAACACAAGCAATTAGGTCAAACATCTAGACGCACCATAGTGCAGAGTACACACAGTTCACTAATGCTTGCAGGGAATGACCGCAACAACAAGCTTGAGCGCAAATTTTGGAGAAGCGAGAGAAAATGAAACCAATGCGTTATTTATATCTAACATTAAATAACTAAACATATTTAACGTTAGATATAAATAATACTTCAGTTTTAATCACCAATGTAAGTACACCTGGGCTATTTTCGCTCCTATAAAGAAAAAAAACTATCATGGCCAAGCAGACCAGTCACAGTTCTTTTTTTCCCTCTGTAATGACCATTCAAGCTGAGAATTGAGAAACCTGATATGAATGATTGAAAGTAAACTGAAGTAAATCGCTTAGAGTGATCAACCGCTTACATGTAAGAAAATGTATTAAGGTCAATGCAAATTCTGGGCAAGCGAGAGAAAATATAAATAATGCTTCAGTTTGATCTAACATTAAACTAAACATTTAATGTTAAATAATTCAGTTTCAATAAATATAAGTACACCTGGGTATACGCTTTGTTCACTAATATAGAAAACCAAACTGTTTATTAAATACTCGTATCGTATCGGTACTCGGTATCGGCCGACACCCAAAGCCCAGGTATCGGTATCGGGACAGAAAAAGTGGGATCGGTGCATAACTAGTCTACGATATTTCATACTTACAATTACTCATTCCAATAGAGAGGGCAGCAATTTTAGATATTTGTTCAGAAGTGCTTATTATGGCATGTATAAGCAATTACAAACATCTTAGCATTTGAAGGCATAAACGCAACAGTGAAAGTCATTAAACTGCACATGAGTAGATAACTGATGAAAGATCTATAGATCAGGTGCTCTCTTGCTCAACCTGCCTACTGTGACAAAATGAAAGCAAAGCCAATTACACTTCAACTTTCAGTTAAATCATTTAGGAGACATAAAAATAAAATTTCATCTCCATGTGACAGAGGACTACAAATCAGTGCCACACAATTAACTGCGTAAAAATCAAAATAGTGATATGGATTTGAGCAATTATCTAACAAGTTGCGCCTTATTACCAGTAACATACATTCATATGGAGTTTTGCCTGAAGTACATGGAGCATGACTTATGCATGTGAGAAACTAAAACAAATAGAGCTGCCCTATTAGAAGCCTCATTATTCACCGTTTGTTCTGAACTAGTGGTGTATGTGTGCACGTGTATGTGGTTTTGTAGATGACAAAGATGGTTAATCTTCCAACTTTTGAATACTAATATGAATACAGTACAGGAGATGGAAGACTGAGTTGGAACAAAAACCCTCTTCTACCATTTGGCAGTACTGTACTTTGGATTTAAAAGCAGCGACAATGCTTAGACAGAATTATTGTGCAAGACAAAACTAACATATCAAGATCTCAAACAACACTCCGAACTTTACAATTTTTTTGCAAAAAAGGAAAGCGCAAGTACAAATGCCAAAGAAAGTCTTGCTGAATTGCTTGAATTGAAACCCAGCTTCTTGTATAATGGATGTGTGATGGGTCAAAAATGTACATAATTTGAATTGTTGTCCAGAGGTAGAACAAGGGAATATTAGGTCTAAGAGAAATCCAAACGGGGGGATGGCAGAGAATAAAATGGTGCATTACCAGGAAAAGCTGGTACCGATAAAAAAAAAAAAAAACAGAAGAGGGCAGAGTAGAGCCTTGCCTTGGCAGCATGCATGGGCACAAAGCTATAGCCATCTTAAAACTCACTGCACCTGCCATCTCAAAAGCTACTGCAGGAAAAAGTGGGAAAACTTCACCGACCTGAACTGTACAGACAATGCCTTAAAATCCTCAGCACCAGGACCACTGCAATTGGGAAAAGTTCAGACCAAGGAACCAACTTGTCTAAAATGGTGGAAATGCTGAGAGCCAGAGAGCCTGCTGGTTACCAACTGTGCAGCAGCCCTAGCACAAGCATACAATCTGAGAGGATGTTCAGTAGAGAAGATAGCAAACACACAATACCAACCTGCTGCCCTCACAGGAACCTTTATAATGTATAACGTGGTGGACTAAGTATTTTAACACCGGTGGGGGACCATATAGAGGACTTTAGCAGTAAGAGTAAGCCATTCACAGAGCAAAATCAATGCATAAATGTGGGTGACAAACTTTCGAAGATTTCAGCATTTCATACTGTACTGAAAGCATTCCATATATGTTGCTCGTGGGAGTTTTACTTATAACAAAAAATGATTCAGAGCGATGACCAATCAGACTGTAGAGGAGGTGGGTCCAAGCAACTAGAGGAGGCGAGAGCAAGACATCTGACTCACCTCCTCTATGATCTGATTGGTCATCTCTCTGGACCAATCATTTTTCGTTCTGCCCTCAGAACATTTTTGTGCAAGTGAAACTTGCATGAACATATGTTCGCAGGCCAGAAGAACACAGGGTGACAAGATCATTCCAACCACAGAAACACTGCTTTACAGAACATAAACATACATTTTAAACACCTTTCTGATGATGCTTAGGGAAAAGGGCTGTCTTTCAGAAAATGTCTGAAAAACAATATTTTCAGGTGTCCTACATGAAAACTACTGTAGAGCAATTACTAAATCAAATACTCTTGTTATTCATTCCAAATTAACTCTCATACTACATCATAGCACACTACAACAATCTGGAAAATTTCAAAGAGGCTTCCCATTCTGTTCAGGAGTATGTAATTTCAGTTCAAATGCCATAGGTTCTATGGGATATAAACATTACGTACACTGTACAAGTAAAATACTTGCTCACTGATTTTATATTTTAAATCTAGATATGCTCTCATTGTATCGGCCAACTATGAGTTGGATTTATTTACACATTAGTGAAAACAAACACATTTTGCAAATACTGCTCTGCTAAAATTTCATGAGGAGGATCAACTAATAAACATTAACACAACAAATGATTGCTCACCTTAAGAACAGACAGTGAAGAGTATGAAGTGTTTCTGAAAAACAAATCCATTCCAATAAAGGTGGCTGCAGTATTGCCGAAAAATGCTAGTATGTCAGTAATGCGTTTGATAGCAAAAGAAAATTCAGTGCAGACTGTAGAAAGTATACTTTACTCTGAATGTTTCACACTTAATCAGCCCTCCTGTTATAAATGTTATAAGATGTATACAGTTATAAGATGTAGTGCTCTGGGACTGATGAATGCCACAATTGGTGTTGTCTTACCAACAATAAATGAAAAAAAACAACAACTTTATTTTTAGAATGTATTTGGTTGGAGTGTCCTTTTAACCTTAAGCAGAAACTCCCAAACAAATCGGTATCGGTTTTTGCGAAATAAACAGCTATCAGTATCAGCCAGAAATTTCCTTATCAGTGTATCAATAATTAAAATCATAACACAAAACAATGGTTTTTCACTATTTAAAACCAAACAAAACATTTTAATACATCCACCTCACAATTCATTTGCAGACAATTTGAAGAAACTGTAGAAGTGCTACTTACACTGGACTGGTGTTCAATGTACAATGATCCACCATCATGTCAGGCAGAAAATCTAGTTTAAAAGAAGCCATGCTTTTAAGATCATACAAAACCAAAACTGGAAATGACAGTATCAAAAGTAAAAAAAAAAAAAAAAGCACCAAGAAGAAAATCCCCTAAATCAGACACTTCAAATTTAAAAATTTTTTTCTAAGGCTCATTCCAGTAAGAGAGGCCAAAAGCTCAACTTGTACCACAATCTGATTACAAGGAATGAGAAGAAAAAAAAAAAAACAAAATAATGACCAACACACAGGTGGAAACAGACAAGGGAGCCTTCAGCAGGAGACTCCCAATCCCAAACCTGCATCTGGATATGAGATAGGGAGACCAGTTGCGACCCGAATGCTAAATGCGATTGCATAAGGGGCCACAATAGAAAATGCTGATGGGTTTGGTTTTTTTTGTGAGAGTTTCTCCTGTCCAAGCAGTATAGGGTGCAGTGTCAGATAAACAGAGTGTCAGATTGATGTTGATAAGAACATGTGACAACCTGCAGTGAATAAGGACAATGACAAGCCCATAATCCTGAACTAATACATGGCATTTAAAGGCAGATCACCTCTGGGGGGAGAGGGGAGGATCAGGTTCCTATTTTTCAGAAGCAAGAGCTACAGAATGGGGGGCCCAGACATATTACATAGATTGTGTTCCAGCAGCCCTGGAAACTAAAACGCAGAGGATCTGTGTAATGAAGATCAGGTACTGATTCAACCAATCATCAAGTCCAACTCCACATTTATTTACGACAAGCTAACACAGCAAAGTCCAGCCTAAGATGAAGATTTACATTGCGAGGATGGGGGCCATTGAAGAAGCACAGGAGTGGGCCAAATTACACTTACACAGACACAGACACAAAAGAGGGGAGAATCTGAGAAAATTTACTCTCACCCCAAATGGAGAGATCCAGGGCAGTTTGGGGAAGCTAACATTGGCTCTGTATCACACCTGGTATTAACATCAGTCGTGTGATCCGATCACAAACTGACTGCGAAATACAGGTGTGAACATACTTGTTGTTGTTCTGATTGTCATGGGTGCCCTTGTTTATGTCTTGTGTGAACCTTGTCTTGTTCTCATGGCTAATTATGATGTTAACTGCAAATAGCAAGTGGGCAAGTGTAGTGTGATCGCAAAACTATTTTAAAAATATTTTCCCACCCCAGTATTAGGGGTTCTGTATATACCGCCTATGTCTCGATTATTATTGATTGCTACCCATAAATCATATTTTAATCAGAGTAATCGTATAGTATTTTCAATGAGAAACGTGATTGGGTAGAGGTAAATATTAAACATTTACTGTACAAATTGTGAGGCAAAGGAGACATCAGTTAAGTAGTTTTACAAGATTTTTGTTTATAGTTTTAAAAACCCGAGAAGACTTGAAACTTGTGATGATAAACCATATTTCATCCTGCTTTTGTGTTACCTTCATTCAGACCTAGGAGACGACATCTGCCCTCTGCTGGTCTGGAGGAATATCACTGCAGTATGCATGTGCCAACTGCAAGCATCTGCATCCATTGTATGAACACAAGCAGCCGCGCGGACGACCGTCTCCAGACAGGAAGCGCAAGAAAGCGCACAAGGTACACACAAAGTATGAACTAGGTTTTACACTCCTGCGTCAGACCTTCCTGTGTTTGACAGTCATAAGCGCTTGGTGGTTGTTCAATTCCTGTGTTAGTTGTTTTAATGGCTTAATAAAAAGGTGTTCTCCCATCAGCTGCAGTCCTAGCTGTAATTAAAATTTGAAACAGTTATATTAACAGTCAGAAAATGTACCGTGGTTTACCGTGGAACCGTTTCATCCCTAACCAGGTGTGAACAGGGCCATTGTGGCTGCCCATGCTTCTCTAAGAACAGATACAGGATGTCAGGGTTGGTGCCATCCATCCAGTGCAACTGACAATCACAACAGAAATACACCAGACAGCACAGAAGACAGCTATGACTTAAGAGGGCATACACCAGTCTGAGAAGTAATACTATGTTCGAGGTCTGTATGAGGGAAGGAGAGTGACAGCAGGGCCTTGCACAGGACCACAGCAATTAACCGCAAATAAAAACTTCATGCCTCTCGATGTCTTAGTAAACCAACTGCAGTAAGCAGGCATAACAAACAATAACATGCACAAATTACTTTAAAAGGCAAATGGGAAATAGTTACAATGCAGAGAACCTAACTTGAAGGCAGGTATTCACCAAATAAGTAAAAAAAAAAAAGATAAAATGTCGCAATACTAAAGGAAAGCCATTTTTAAGCGTTACGACCAAAGGTCGACGGCTGAAAGATGCCCAAATTGGTAAAAGCCAAATATTTAACTACAGCAGTCAGTATACAACACTATGGCACATTTCAAATATCCAGTGTTATCTTCATTTTACCTGAAAAAACAGTCTGTAAGAGTAATAAATGTGTTCCCCTAGACACGCATGTCTTCCATTTTACCATTTTAACATGTAATTTTACTTGCAAGTTTGAAGTTTTCAAAAAGTATCATACATCCAAGTCAAAGACTAGCTTTTTTCCCCCCACCAGTCAGGTCCAAATAAGGCTAAAAAACAAACGACCTTCAAGCAGCATCATATGACAGAAGCAGAAGGACCACTGATCCCCATTCCCACTCATTCCCAGTCTCGCCATTTCCTCCGACCACCACATGAAGGCTCTGACACAAAACCACTAACAGAAAGGACCATTAGATGGTAAAACAAAGAACGCACAAGCAAGCCCATTAAAACTGGCATCGGTCTAAGTAGGATGGGCAGAAGAGGTACTGGGGATGAAGACAAACTCCACCCCAACTCCCTCAGGCATCCTAAAAGCAACTTCACAGCCAAAAATTGCCCTATCGGTCTTTAAGCTATGTTTAGGCACATATGATTAAGAGCCAACAGGGATGTAACAGTAAAAAAATTCATGGTTCGGTACAGTTTCAGTACAGCAGGGAAAACAATTTCTTTGTTTGCATATTTTAATAATTTCAAAACAAATTAAGAACAGTGGTAAACAAAACGCAACACGTTTGCTGCTAGAGCTACAATAAATGCTTGTCTAGTACCAAATATGATTGCATATCTGTAGTAGGGCACTTAAGTGTGCTTTAAGCATTTAACTATGGGAGACAATGTACACCATGTAACTTTCATGCGTGTTTTAATCTTTATATTTTATTGTGTCCATTCACCACCGGTCACTGTAAATAAGACAGCTGGGCTATCGGACGGAAACAGAAAACCAAACAAAGTTAACTTTACCATGGTGTCATAGGTAAGGCTTAAACCTGAAACCGCTTTCAGGTATACCTCCCTGGTACTTTCACTTAATGATGTCTGTGGATGTATATGGATCTATATTGAAATATTCCAGAAAGCGGGTTCGAGCTTAAACCTTAACTCCAAAACTGTGGTAAAGTCAGCTTTACATACTTTACTGGCCATGATATCTTTCTATGTTTATAATATTTTTCAGCGTTTGTGTGTGCGCTACACATTCAATAGCCCAGCTGTCTTGCTTAATGTCACTGTCAGTGAATGGACACCGTGCAATTATTAATAAATATGTATAAAAGCTAGGGATGCGCCGGTCCCATATTGTCTGCCCCGATACCAATACCTGGGCTTTGGGTATCAGCTGATACAGAGTACCGATCCAATACCAGTGTTTAATTAATAAGCACTGTTTGGTTTTCTATATTAGTGAACAAAGCATACACCCAGGTGTACTTATATTGGTTATTGAAACTGACATATCTAACATTAAATATGTTTAGTTGTTTAATGTTAGATATAAATAATGCTTCAGTTTTATTTTCTCTCGCTTCTCCAGAATTTACGCTAAAGTTCATACATTTTCATACATGTAAACGGTTGATCACTAAGTGATTTACCTTAGTTGAAACCTGAATTTTCAGCTCAATCATTTATATCAAGCTTCTCAATTCTCAGCTTGAATGGTCTTTACAGAGGAACAAAACTGACTGTAAATGCTGATTTATACTTCTGTGTCGAATCTCCATCATAAGTTGGGCGTAGCCACCACACACCCTCTGCCGTAGACTGACGCGCACCTCCCCAGAAATGAAACTGCAAGTCACACCGATGCAGACCGCGAGAACTGTGACTGGTCCGCTTGGCCATGTTCATTTTTTTCTTTTCATTGGAGCGAAAAAAGCGTATACCCAGGTGTACTTATATTGGTGATTGAAACTGAAGTGTTATTTATATCTAACATTAAATACATTTAGTTATTTAATGTTAGATATAAATAACACATTGGTTTCATTTTCTCTCGTTTCTCCAATATTTGTGCTCAAGCTTGTTGTTGAGGTCGTTCTCTGCCAGCATTAGCAATGTCCGTGTACTCTGCACTATGGCGCGTCTTTAGATGTTTGCCTCCAATTGCTTGTGTTAAATGACGTACTATCCCTTCCTCCTCTTGACACTTTAGCAGAACAGACCATAGTCTCTGACAAAATGCCACGGCTTTTAATTTCAACGTAATGTAGCAATTGAGCGGTAGCGGTTCTTGGTATCGGACAAATTTTATGAGTACGAGTATGAGTATTTAACCACAGTATCGGCCCAATACCAGATGCCAGGATCAGTATTGGTGCATCCCTAGTAAAAACACATATGAAAGTAACATGATGTACATTGTCACCTATACTTTAATGCTTAAAGCACACTTTACAGGACATGTCTGTATTACATAGGGTTATCCTTGCCATCATGTTGCGGCAAATGGCAAGTGAGCAAGTGTAGTAGGACCACAAAAGTACTGTGAGGGAACACAAAAGTATTTCAAAAAGTCTTCCCACCCTGACCTTTTAGGGGCTCTGTAGACGGCAAACAAAATTACAACAAATGGTCTAATGCAGTTATAGGCTACAGTGACACTTTAAAATTTGAATGGATTATAGTTCAAATACGAATTTTTCACAAGTTTGAACGAATCTTTGAATATCGTTTAAAAAGTGACAGCCCTAAATTGTAGTGATAAACACTCCTATAGCCGTAGTTTCCTGGCAAAAGCACCTAAGATGCCACGGGAAGACATGCCGTGCTCCATTTGTACACACTATGGTTGCAGCGGGACACCAGTTTCTCGGTATACCACAATATGAAAATTGATGGTTATCATACTATGTACATTTACTTAGTATCAGTATACAAAAAAAAAAAAAAAAACAAACAACGGAAAGGAGAATCTCACCTGCGCGCACACATCTGCTTACTCAATGGCTCGGCAACTGGTGCAGTCATCTGAAATCTCTTCCAGCGTGACATTACCCCATCTGTACCACCTCCCCAATTTGAACCTTGCAAATCTGTGCCTGGATTTTGGAGCAAGTGTGAACTGCATTACACCTTCTGGCACTGTCTGATCTGTTCATTCTGCCATTTTATGGTAAACTATATTGTCCGCAGTAACATCAAATTACAGTGGTTGCTTAATTGTTTAGCGAGAACGGGTGTTAATGATTCTGTTGACTTGAAAAATCCATTTTCTTTGGTTGTCTTTGTAAGAGTTCAGTTTAATTTCAGAACTTGCTCTGGTCATCCATTTCCAGTTTCTGAACCAACACTATACCTAAAAATTCCATGTCTGAAATAATAGAAGCAATTTCACCTGATGATAAACTATCCAGCAACATGGTATTTTTGTATACTTTGGTTCACTCTGAACTGAAACAAGTTCAGCATATCTTGCATATCTTGCATTTATTGTAGCCATATTTATATCATTCCAAATCAGTGAGACCAGAAAAAACATTTCAGGGAACATTTAAAGAATGGTATGCGTGTGTGCTGTGTGATGGGTTGGTCCCCCATCCTGGATTGTTCCCTGCCTTGAACCCATAGCCTCCGGGATAGGCTCCAGCCCCCCCGTGACCCTGAACAGGACAAGCAGTTACAGAAAATGAATGGCTGGCTGGATGGAGCATTTACATCAAGAAAATGTTCACAAATGTTTTACAAGGTGTGGTTGTATAATTCAAAAATCGTTTGCATCCAGCTTCATGGTATAACTAAAATGTTTTATTAGATTGTTAATGTATATGTGGCCCAAAAGCAACATGTTTTATGGATTATAACCACATTCAGTTCAATAAGAACTGTTTCATCGACATGTTCTTAGGTCAATGTATATTGCAACATTGCAACCTTAGTACACACACTCGGATGATCATCTCAAATGAGAATACGTTGGATGGATTTTTACAGCAACTTAGCTGACAGTCTTATCAGCTACTCTCGCTCTGGTGTTGATGTATTTTATGGGGAAATAATGCTCCCAAATCAGCCAATTATTAGTCTCACCAGCATTAGCCATAACCAACTCACAACCAATTACTATAATGTTTTCTGTGGTTAATATCCTCATGTTTAATAAACATAAAAAAGTAAATTCAGGTTCCGCCTGTGTCAATAAATGTAGCTGTTTCACTGTGTGTGCCAAACTGATGGACGGATCGGTACACAGCAAATATTTGTACTGTTACAGACCTAAGAGTTATCAATATAACGTTCAGATACACGTATGCTTGTCAGGGACTGTTTCTGCAGAATAGCAGGGTTGTACACTTCGTAACGCAATGTGCCACCCACACCAAGCAAAGGCCGTCGTCAGCAATACTGGTATAGAGTTTACAGTCTGTTGCAATGCCCCGTGTGTAATGTCGGCGCTTTTTTGCCGCATTCATGATTCATGATCACACACACACAATGGAAAACTAGCATGCCTCGTGGGAGGATTAGCACAAAACCATTTAAAACATAAGGCACTTGGAAGCACATCCTTACATTTATTAGATCCAGTTAGCATAGCATGCCACATATGTAACTATTTTGGTATATGATGGAAACAATAAGCACTGAAGTAGTGATGAAGGAAGGGACATCAACAACTATGATGATATCTTTTCAGAGAGGAGATATTGTGGATAAACAAGGTAAAAAGACGTCGGTGGCGTGGCGGTACTTTTTGCAGTTTTAATTCCAGCATGTTTATTAAACATGAGGATATGCTGAATTTATATAGTTTTCTGTGTTTAGGGCATCGCAATATGCCTCTGATATTTTAGGTGTACTACTAATCTGCTGACCAAATTGTCAGCTCAGACAGCACTTCTCAATGGCAGTTTCATTCTCTACAGCACAAAATTCTTTTCCCCAACCCAAAAGCAGTCCTTAAAAAGGCACATTTGTTTACAATTCACTCTATACAAGTAACGTCAACCAAAAGTCAAACTAAACATATACAATACAACTTTTTCCTTAAGCGCATTTGATCCACTTAGAGTTTAAAGAAAATGTTGAAACCTCATTTTGAGCCATATTAATGCATTGGCAGCCCAATTAGGATTAGGCCTTCGGAATCATCCAATTTTAATTCTAGTGAGACTTAAATCAAGATACTACTCCCTGATTTCATTTTCAAGTTTAGTTTCCATTTTTCAGATGCACTAATTGTAATGCGGGGTTATGATGAACAGGTCTGACAACATTTCCATGGTACCGTTCAACTCAAAAGACAGATTCTCACAAGATTTCAATGCTGAGCACGTTATTACAAGCAACAACTGATATCAAAGTACATAAATAAATTTGCATATTTCTTGTTTGGTTCTTTTACTCCATAGCTATTTGATTTATAAGAAAAGATTTGCTTCAGACTGATTCTTGAGCCATGGCTCAGTTCACACCTTGGTGCGACTAGCCTAGCTTTTACTGCAGGTGTCATCTTTTGATTACAATTGGACCAAATAGCAAAGAGTCATGCTGCATATGCAATAAATTAGGTGTGATGTGTATCACATACAAAATATACAGCTTGCCCCAACTTTAAATAAAAAAAATATAAAATCGCAATTTACATGTGATGTGGTGTTGTGAAATGAAAAAATTAGTTTTGTGACATTAGTAACTTGAGAGCTCAAAAGGGTGCAGCTGTGGCAGCAAGTTGGGGTTGAGGGAAACTTAAAAGCCTACCCTATGCTCATCCTTATATCCAGGGTAGACTTTCTTGTCAAGAGTGCAGGTTTCAGTTCCCCTTCTGGGTCATTGCCAAAAGGTACTTACTAGGGTTATTATAACTAACAAAAACTAAGACTAGGACTGAAAAAATTGTTAAATAAGTTTTCAAAAAAAATGAAAACAAACTACAATTAACAATGCAAAATGAAATAGAAATGCAGGTAAAAACAGCTTTGTTTTCATTTTTCAGAAGCATTCAGGTTCAGAAGCATCAGAACCACCACTGCCAGAGCCCCCACCTCGAACCAGAGGCCTGAATAGAGGACTAATACACCATCACACAACTCACTGCTGACACTTTAAACTGACTATTCATACTTACCTCATTCACACTACACTGAAAATTTAAACTGGTCTCATACTGTTTGTATGTTGCCTTTTAAAAGTAGGTTTTTATACTGTATTTTATACTACTACACTTAAACTGATTTTTATAGTGTCCTTACTGTAGTCTTTAAATTGGTTTATACAGTCTCTCTTATTTGGTTATCCTATTTTTTCTACTCTACACTGTATTTCTTGCAGATACTGTTTATAGCAGCACAAACTGAAACTGTATTATTCCAAAGCTCTCTCTTACCCACTCATTGCACTACTTGCTGTTTGTACTTTGTTGATGTACCAGTGTTGCAATAGTTTGCCGTCTTGCCTGACATTACACATCATGTCACAGCTGCACTTTGTCTATCCTGCCTTGTTAATAGTCACACTATTTGCCCCCAGACAAATGCAATTTCAACCCTCTATGTACTTGTATATAGCTGGGCTGACAAACATTCAAACAGTCGTCTTGATTTTTACCCCCTCGATTTGCACTGTGGTCATCGTCCGCCATGTTGGTGCATTTCACATTGGGTTGAGGTATTATCATTTTTCTGTGCACATCAAAGTCGGATGTACCGTTTTCAACAGGAATAAGTGTTTCCGACAAAAGTAAAGGATTCTTTAGGATTCTGAAATAATTGCAAAAACCATGATCCAGAGAGGAGAGATTAAGTTGTATCTGGTGAGCGCCGCTGCACATTTTCTCCTTTTTCTCTCAGACATACGTGTATGTGCTGTGCAGTTATGTAAATGATAATGTACTCTTCTAGGCTAAACTTTTGTTAACATATGAGATATATAAAATCACATTAAAGAATGAAGACCATTACGAAAGGATAAAAAGACATTATTACAAAAAAAGATCAATCATGCATGTCTTTCCCCAAGACCTTTATCTAAACCTGTGTCAACACTATACACACTGTGTAAGCACTTCATATTTGGGAAAGAAAATTTGATGTTGACATATTTCCTCATTTATCAAAATTTTGAAAATAATTATACACACACACAGATCCGACTGGCTAATAATTGTGGCACAAAAGTAGCGCTGTGCTAAGCTGAGTGTGCACAGAACAGATATGTGGCTTGTGAAAGGCCCACTGTGTGCTTAGCAATGAGGCACAAATATAATGCCATACTCAACCCAAACGACTGTTGCAGTCCTTGTGATGTGACAATTGCATGTGCATAAAATGCGATGTCTGCTTTAGCATCACAAATCATGCAGGCCTAGTACTGAGGGCAGCAATGCAACTCAATTCAAAACTTCCTGATGTTGAGGCAGCAGTTAGTTAGGGCTGGCAACCACATATCAAATCCCACCTCAGTGAACACATGTTCAGCTCAGGGCTGTGTCCTGAACCCCCTGCTGTTCACATTGCAGATTTAATTCCAACCACGTCAAGTTTTATGATGACACCACAATGGTGGGTCTCATCAGTAACAGAGGCTAGTCGGTACACAGGTTGGAAGCGGAGCAACTAATGGCAGGGTGCAGGAATCTCAGTCTTGTCCTCAATGTCAAGAAAATCAAGGAGATGCTAAAGTTGAAAGCTGAAGAAATCATTGGTGGTCCTCTCCCCACTCTGCTGGAGACTTACCCCCCGACACGGTGTTTGCAGGGCCTCCAACATTATCAGAGATCCTTCCCACTTCGCACACAGGCTGTTTTCTCTCCACCTGGAAAGATACAGGTGCATCCAAACCAGGACCACCAGGCTACTAAATAGATTCTTCCCCCGCCTGTTAAATTCCTGAACTCTCAGTGCCACCTCACAAATACGCATATTCCGTTCTCAGCTTCCCTTCTCAACTTTGCCGATTATCCAGTTTGAATATATTAATTCAGCTAGACATTCTCATATTTTATACCCTACATGTCACTGTGATGTGTCTATTTTGTGTACTGTCTGTTCAGTTTGGGGGTAATGGAATTTCCTTTTTTAGGCCTGCAAACACACACACAAAAAAAAAATCTAAACAGACTTTTGCACAGTGCCATGTACTAGGGGCAGGTGATATAGCCTCAAAATTATATGATACTTCAAGGAAAAATTATGATCGTTATTTATGAAGACATTTTTTCTGACAACATTTTTGCATAATTTATTAGTGCAAACAAAATTAAGGGCATTTTCCATCCTTACCAATGAGCTACTGCCATTGATGACAGAATACCTGATTCAAAATGTGAATCTACTGCCACAAGCATTATAGTGCAATAGCAGCAACACAGCATTGTATATATCCTACATGATGCAGAGCAAGTCAAATATAAGGACAAAAAGTAGCCTAGGTAGTGTCTTCCCTGGAAATCTTAAGTAAAAGTATACCATAACTGCTTAATGTTTTAGTTCAGTAATACGTAGGCCTGCCACTAACGACAGTTTTTCGATAGATTAATCTATCAACCGAATTGGTCGATTAATCTAAATGATTAATTTTCCTTCAGAAAATCAACTTGACCGTTTAAGCTATTTTATTTTGACAACAGTGAATTGTATTCCATTGCCAGGGCTTCATATGCCCTGTACACCGGCTTTTCGGCACTATACGGACACTATTTACGCCCACAATTCGACAAGCAGATTAGCAGTATGCCTAAAAATATTAATGAAGATGTGTATTGTGATGCCTAAAAGTAATCTATAAAAATCTGGCGTATCCTCATGCTTAATAAATTCGGTTATATTTTAGCCTTACAATTTTCACAAACACTTATTCAATGAAAATTCTGTTGGAACTTTATGGCGTTAATAATGAGTTTATTTAGCAGCTACAAAGACAAAATATATTAAAAAGCTCGCCATTCTGATGCTAATTTAATAAACAAATAGACAGCACTTAGGGTGGTTTTGCCTACTCTGGTGGCCCATAGTCCAGAATAGCTCCTCTTCAGGTGCTCCTGCATAGCGCTAGTGCCGCTAAAGGTATGCCATCGCACTTTGCACAGTGTAAAACCACCTTTTTGTTCTGTTATAATTTGAACTACAGTGATCCCTCCTCGATTGCGGGGGTTGCGTCCCAGAACCCCCCGCGAAAAGTGAAAATCCGCGAAGTAAAGCCATATGTTTATATGGTTATTTTTGTATATTTTAAGCCCTTATGAACCCTTTATATTCTCTTAGATATTAGGTAAGATTAGTAGAAATTATGCGTGTAAACACACTGTTTATATATTATGCGCCGTATATCATTGAGGAGTTTTATTTAATATGTAATACAGTTGTAAACACATTGCAAAACATTTTAACAAAAATAAATTTACTATATTTACTATAATACACAGTAATGCACTAATTTTACTTACCCATTTATATTAAATATATCATGATTATTCCTTTAATGTTAGTATCATATTTCCAAAATACAAACACTGTAGTCATGCGCCATTTGCATTCGGGGAAGGTTTACATTCTCAGCCGATTTTGGCCGGTAACACTGCCAATTCTTGCCAGTTATAAAATGGTATAAAGTTATCAATTGGGTAGCTTCTCAGCCATCCACCAATAGCGTCCCGTGTATGAAATCAACAGGGCAAACCAACTGAGGAAGCATGTACCATGATTAAAAAGACTCATTGTCCACAGAAATCTGCGATATATATATATTGATATGCTTGCATATAAAATCCGCAAGAGTGAAGCCGCGAAAGTCGAAGCGCGATATAGCGAAGGATTACTGTACTACTGTATAATTACGTAGTGATATTAAAGGAAAACATTTGTTAAAATGAACAAGCATTTTATAAATCAAAAGTAATTTTATTAAAAGAAACGATGTGCCGATTTGAAATATTGGACAAAAGTAACAACCTTGTAACTCAGCACAATACTGTCCCTTGATAAAACTGACCTCATTTTTAAGTACAAATGTAAAGCCAAACAAAATGTACACACTCACTGCTATCAATCAGTAACAGTTGCATCATTTTTTATTTAATTACCATTAAATGAGGTACAACAGTGCTGGAATTGTTGCATTGCCTCTAATAAAATGGCTATACCATAAAATGAGGAGAGTTAGAATTAAAAAAACACCGGAAATCGGCAAAAAGTACCGCCACACCACCGACATCATTTTAGCTTGCGTATCCGCAACATCTTTTTTAAAAGATGTTGCAGCTGCTGAGCTGGAGAACTGGGAAAATGATTACACTTTTAAAATGCACTTCTTAAAACAGCATCTTATCTAAGGCACAATGAATGATTAAATCTGCATGTCAGTATAACCCAGCCCCCAACAACTATTGGTTGACAACTATATGTTGTCAAAATAAAATTAACTTAAATGAGACTGTCAGTTTGATTTTCTGGAGGAAAATTAGTCGTTTGAACTAAATCGAACAACTGGTAAAATAACGGATAGATTAAATCGACTGAAAAATATTCATTAATGGTAGCCCCAAATGCACCGCATCACTATGTCATTGATATTGTGACCATCACACAAAAATTTATACTAGTGTTATCATGGATGGTATGACATTGTACATTTACACACTAGGACTGGGAAACTCCTTTTAAAAAGGATTTTTTAAAAAATGAACAAATTCATGATTAGAAGAAATGTGAATATTAACCATAAATTTATACTACAGACCCAGCCCACAGTCATGCTGTGCAACTGACTGTGAAAGGTAGAAACTGCAACGTTAGCCTGCCACCAGTCTTAAGTGAGGAAAATGAGAATTTAGCTACCCATAGAATAAAAACGCCTACAACAAAGCAAGTTGAAATTTCAATGACTGACATTAGACAGCTCACATAGACTGATGTGCATAAAACAGCTTAAAACTTGACGTCATGCAATCGAATGCTGCCTTCAGTTTATGCTACATCTAACTAGGCTGGCAGACTATTTAAATTTTTCATACCATAATATTATCCATACATTATCCCACGGTATATGGTATTTTCCAAAGCAACACTGTTCTGGTACAGATGCTCCCCGGGTTACAATGGTCTGTGTTATGATATTTCAACTTTACAATAGGTAAATGTTTTTCACCTTCAGCACATTATTCATTAAATTACATGAGATATTCAACACTATTATAAAATACGCTTTGTGTTAATGATTTTGTCCAACTGTAGGGAAATGTAAGGGTTCCAAGCATGTTTAAGGTAGGCTAGGCTATGATGTTTGTTAGGTCAGGTGTACTGTATTAAAATGTATTTTCACCTTATGATGGGGTTACTTTCTGATAAACCTCTCCACCAAGCATGGGATGGGATCCCTACAATAAAAACTGCCAGTGAAATGCAATCAAACTAATTTTTAAAATTAGTTTGACAATAGACTCACTATATGAAATAACTTTCCCTCCGTTGTAGTTAATTGGGTGCGGAAGAAAAACTGACAATACAAAATGGAAGAAATGGACGTATATCTTATTATACTAATGGATTGTGGGTTACCTGCAGAAAGGTTCAAAGATTCAAAAACATTAGTTTTGAGTTACTTGATCTTAAAACAGCAACAATAGTGCCTATTTGAGGAAAATGGTTGAGGGATAATTAAATCAGAGCTTAAAGTTACATAATTTCAATATACATACACTACTCACAAGAAGTTAGGGATATTCAGCTTTTGGGTGAAATTTCAGGATGAACCTAAAATGCACTATAACCTTTACAGGTGAACTTA
>JAAGVU020000019.1:11390637-11414650 GCA_011763525.2 Mormyrus iriodes
AACAGAGATACAGAGAGACTGGAAGAGTCACAGAAAGGCATAGAAGTGGACGTCCTTTGGCCACATCCCACACTGATAACCACTTCATTGTCAACAGTGCCCTGCGGAACCGGATGATGAATGGCACTCAACTCCAGGCACATTTAAGGGAGGTGAGAGGCACCCAAATGTCACGTCTGACCATTCGAAACCGTTTACATCAGCGTGGTCTGCATGCTAGACGACCTGCAAGGGTACCTGACCACACCACCAGACACAAGCGTCATAGCATGGGCCAGGGAGCATTTAAGCTGGATGAGGAACCAGTGGGCCTCAGTGCTGTTCCCTGATGAAAGTCGATTCACGGTGGGCAGAAATGATGGCCGCCAACGATGTTGCACACGTCAAGGAGGGTGCTATGCATCAGCCACTGTTGTCACCAGACTTTGGTGGTGTTACAATGTGGGCAAGTGTGTCTAGTCAATACAGAAATGCCCTATACTTTGTGAATGGTACAGTGACAAGCCCATACTACTTGAATAACATTAATCCAGTCATGTTGCCCCTGCATGAACAACACAGGCCAAATTTCATCTTCATGGACGACAATGCTCCAGCTCATTGAGGTCACATCATTAGGGAACAGCTGCTGGGGACTGGGGTCTCTCAAATGGAGTGGCCTGCACTTTCTCCAGACCTGAATCCCATAGAAACCCTATGGGATCAGCTGAGTCGCCGTATAGAGGCTCGTAACCCTGTACCCCAGAACCTCAATGACCTGAGGGCTGCCCTTCAAGAAGAGTGGGATGCCATGCCTCAGTTGACAATAAGTCGACTTGTGAACAGCATGATACGTTGTTGTCAAGCTGTAACTGATGCTCAAGGGCACATGACACGTTACTGAGACATTGACATTTTTTGTTGTGGTATACTCACCACTGTTTTTGGCTTTTGTTTCAAGAAATTGTTTGAGATGAGGAAATTACCATTGCATGCTTCTACTTAAATGCCCTACTTTCATGATATAATATCACTGTAGTGGGATCTTTTTACATTTTCCATAAATTTCACCCGAAAGCCAAATATCCCTAACTTTTTGTGAGTAGTGCAAGTTAACAATCATAAAATTCAAGCACTGTATTTCGCTGTAACAATGTTTTTTGTTGAAAGATTTTTATGTTCGTGAGAATGACTCAGTGCTACAGCCATGCTTTTGTTTTCAAAATAAAAGGGCTACTGTAGATTTCAATTAGGTTCACAATGTAAATTAAAATTTCCACATAGGGATGTCACAATACCAGAAATTTCAGTGTCAATACCAATACCAGTAGAATTACATGATCTCGATACCGAATTCAGTACCATGGTTAAAAAAAAAACAACTTATAATTATTATTATTATTATTATAATCATTAATGATTATGATTATTATTCCATGTACTTAGACAAACTCCTTTACTAAAAACATTTGAACATTATAAAAATGGCATTTCTGTAAATGAAAGCAACAACAGTACAGAACAGAGTACAGTACTATGATTCGTTATTTTTTTTGTAGATACTGCAATGAACGGCATTGTTTTTCATGGCTTTTTGAACAGCTGAAAAGTAATTTTGAACTGTTTATTAGCACTTACATCTCATTCGTGGCTCATTAACTCGGTCATACACGGTACAGTCCAGCCACCATCAGTGGACTACAGTGTTTTTATGCACAAAATACCGTGTACGGTGCTGTCATTAAATATTGTTAACAATGGCTTACAGTTAACCGGGCTAGAACTGTCATGACAAATCTTTTGTACTGTCCGAATTCCTTCCCCCGTAAACGCATCGCTCAGCTGTTTGGCCAATGACGTAATTGTGATGACGCAGTGTCAAAGTACCCCGTAAGTTTCAAGTTCACCCTTACCAGTGCGGCAAGAGCTTGCATCAATAAAATACGTTTACAAATGTTTTGTACGTGTTTTTATTAAAAGATCATTTGCATTTAGCTTTAAAGTACAACCAATGTTTTACTGGACAACTTATCGCTATCGAGATAAATGTACATTACATCGAATAGTACAGTCGGCACTGTACTGTCAGGCTAAATGTAAACAATTAGCCAGGTGTAGTTTTTCCTTGGCAGGTGGGCACCCTCCTTCTTCAGCACATAAGGATAGACTAGACCACTTTTTAGGCATACATGCTGCCCTTATCAC
This sequence comes from Mormyrus iriodes, assembly GCA_011763525.2. Taxonomy (NCBI): domain Eukaryota; kingdom Metazoa; phylum Chordata; class Actinopteri; order Osteoglossiformes; family Mormyridae; genus Mormyrus; species Mormyrus iriodes. The sequence goes on from JAAGVU020000019.1 coordinate 11,392,822, forward strand.
AGGAGAAGTACAGCATTGGTACATACACTGCCTGTAGTACCTACGGTATGTCAAAAAAAAAAAAAAAAGTACCATTGCGTTTTCAGAATTTTGGTATCAAAAGGTATCCTAAGTACTGGTTCTGGTGATAGCCCTAGTTCCACATTTTGATTGATGCAAAAGGAAGAGACAAGTGGCAGAAAATGAAACTAATTACCCAAAGTTTGGGACCATTTCAAATTGAGATTAAAAGAAAATATACAATGCACACACTGTAAAGCCAAACTGGCATTATGCAAGTTCTCAAGTTGAAATACTCCCAAACTTTTGAAAGTTTCTGCTGTTTTCCCTATCACTCTACTTCCTTTCACTTTATTCGAGTGTTTTATCAAATTATTAGCCTCATTCTGAAAAGTGGATTGAAAAATTTGGTAAAGCTAATTATTATATACTGAACTGCATGGGTTTGTAAGAAATTTATCTAGGAGTGATTTAAACAGTAAGGATGAAAATGATTATGATTGTTACGGAGAACGCATGCAGTGCTAATGCAAAAGCAGCGGAGGTAAATTAAAGTGATTTTTAAAACATATTACATAATCTATAAAAGGAATAACAACTAAGATTGCAAAGCTAGCTATGGTCATTTTTTGACAGAGTAAACATGTTTTAGTGAAACTTTAACTCCCTGTGCTGTAATGTTGGTACCAAACTGAAAGTAAGAAAAAGCCTGATCTTAATCTAGCTTACTAGCGATGTAAGAATTGCATGTACATAATATGCGATGTTGGTATTACTATCGCCCAGCCAATTTGTTTCGAATTTAGCACAAAATACCACACTTCCCTTGGTGATGTCATTCGGCGCCGGTACCAAGTTTTACGACAGTGGAAAACCAGCACCTAGAAGTAGCCTACTTTTGGTACTTTCTTTGAAGTACCAAAAGCATGGTACCTGGTGTGGTGGAAAAGCGACCCAAAATTTGCTCAGAGCATTTGTTGAAAGGTTCCAAACAACTCATTCACCAAAATTTTCTTATCATCTGGCAGCACCGTTAGGGTTAAAATATCTTAAAATATTGCTGAATACAATGCCTCCATAAAATGGGGGATCTGTTAGCAGCTAATCATGCTGTCAGCAAACACAAACAGCTTAATGTGTTAACTACATATGAGGACAATGTGTATTGCAATATTTTTAAAAATATTTTGACAATGTGATTTTTATATATTCTGGACTGTCACAGGGGCAGTGGAGATGTGCAATAAACAACATTTTGGGTCAAGTAGTATTATGTGCCCTTCTTAATACTACCTTCTAGTTATAGGTTGTAGATCACCTCATTTTAAACTGACTACAGCCATATTCTCTATTGACAGACTATATAAATATTAAATTTAATCTTTCAGTTAAGAGTCTGTTATAGGCAACTTTATAAGGATAAACCATGTTCACTGGAGCAGGCAAAGATTTTTTCTGACAGCATTTTGAACATGCTCATCACATGGCATTCATGCATTTATTTTTTTATATTCTGAACTTTTCAGTACAGGCAGTCCACAGGTTACAAACAAAGACTTAAGCAACGGATCTCAAGTCGAATTCGGAGACAAGTAGTAAAAACACGGTTCAGAATAATAATTATACAGTAATAAAAGTACATACAGTACTATACTGCATCTCGAATGACCAACCGCTAATACCGTGCAATGGTTTCACAAGCAGCGCAAAGCAGTCTGTGTTCATTACTACGAACCATTATATTAAACCAAATAAACTTTATGGTAGTCCATTCGTAAGTATGAGTTGCCGGCAAGTCGGACATTCTTAACTCAGGGACTGTCTGTAAATGTTTACCTCAGCAATATATACAGATGCAGTATGGCAGTTAATGCACTAAGGAGTGAGCGGCACTTAAAAAATCCTTTGTTTTGCATAAATCTGCAGATTTATCCAATAAAATTTCTCTTTTCATGACATGAAAACCACAATTTGTATATTCAAAGATCTGGTTGGCATAAATTCTTTCATTTACTCTCACACTTGCAGAAAATTACTTATTAATTGTAAAAATATAACTTATAATCATAGAATACTCAATTATATTAACACTTTTCCCAGTGTGTGTTCATGTACTGTCCCCTTAAAAACATACAACCACGTGTGCTGTCACGTGACTTCACCCAGTCCAGTAGACGACATGGAAGCAACATGGTGGGGGGAGGGGAATAAATGATTAAAAAACATCTTATATATCGAACACCGAGCAGACTGGGCAACTCCAGAAGCTTGTACCAAAGAAAAATGCTGTTTGGACACATTGTGGCTTTAGTGAAGATGACACCAAACAAAAAGAGGTCAAATGTAAACAATGCAAAAAAACTTTCAGCTACAAAAGGTAATACCACCAGTTTCAACACCAGCAATATTTAAAATGTAGTGGAAACCACTTATAGTGATCAACTGCTTGAAAGGATCAAAAAGCTTGGGACAGACTAATTCCCGTACAAATACCGTTTAAATAATTCACTTATAGTAATGAAGTGGTCCGTGTTCATTTTGGGTCTACGGTAATTTTTGTTTTTTTTTTCTTGCCTATTTTGCCTTGCGGTAACCCGTCTGCTGCTGGCTAGCTACCTGAGTTTAATGCTGCATGCACATTTGTCCAAAACAACTGAGAAAAACAGTCATTTCCTCTATATGTCAAATACTGACTCAAAGCTTATTATAAACTGCCAAAAACGAGCCAACAAGATGCAGTAGTGAAACTAGAATAAGCTATATTTTACGTACAGTATTGTACTGTATTATAGTATATTTGAATTATACAAAATTCAGTAATTTAAATTTGTGCAGTACTGTAATTTGAAAAGCATTTGAAACAGCTATACTGCATTTTGAAAGTCAATTCAGTAAACAGCGACGCTGTCCGTTTTATTACATATTTGTGTAATAAATATACAAATTAGATGACAGATGGCAATCTTCTTGAGACATATAGAAAAAGTTTAAAAAGTTGGTTATAAGGATCATCCGCTTATAGTGATCAATTTCACCCAGACAGCCGTGTTCACTATATGTATGAAATATTTTTGCAAGGTTTGTTTGCAAGAAACAAACTATTTATTTTCTACTTTTAGGGAACTTGCTATTTACATTACAACTAAAATGTGACCTTTTTCATAACATGTTTTCATTTCAAACGATTTGTGCTTTGAATTCAGTTGTTAAATGGTTCTTCTGTGTGTTTCCTTCAATTATTTTGAAATCTTAAAGATATACAGTCTTTCATTAGAAAAAATATCCCAATTTTAATATTAATATTTAATAGCATATTTACAGTACAAACCTTGCTAATGGAATATGAGGGCAAAAAAAAAACACACAAAATAATCATTCATTAATCGTCAATCGAAATGAAGTGATATTGATTTGAGATCATACTGCTCAGCCCTACTTAGAATCCTGTATATGATCTCAGCCACAAAGTAAGTATTTTGTTACTTACAGTTGTGTTATTAATCGTGTTAAAGCCGGTGTCCTTGACTTCAGAGAAGGGCAGATCATCTAGTGTGATACATTATAGAAAATTATGGAGTTTGTTTTGATTCTGTGGTGTCAGAACTGAGTTTTCTATTGCCATCAAACACTTGCATTACTGACAGAGTAGTGTTATTGGGCAGTACTGTACACTTCTTGGGTTAAAATTTTTACTAGCTAATACTCTGTGAAATTTTCGCAGATAAATGTTTGCTAAACTTATTTTTAATGTCATACTGACACAAACAAAGTAATTCCTCACAGATTTTTCTAACTTGAGTACATATGGTGCTCAAGCATCATGGGGCACCATTTTTAAGGGGATTATAGATGGTAAATATCGGCCCATTCTTAAGGTAGCCGTATACTTCAAACAACATCCAGATAAAATTAAATCAAATATGCTGACCTGAACAAGGTCACGTGCCTAAAATGATGCCACCTCCTTGTTTGTTCTGTCACACCACAGCCCTAGAGGGCACAGAAAGTTTTCTATGTAGCAGACCCACATACAGAGCACAAATAAACGTAATGTGGCAAGTGCGTGAGTCATGTAATATAGGAGATAACAGCTCTTTTAAAATGGAAGTTGCCATTTTTAATAGCCACTATTCATCTAATACTAGCAGTGGTACAGACAGGGAAGCCAACCATTTAAACTACCCTCATGGTTAAACACTAACAAAACACACACATTCCCCAGTAAAAATGACACAGTTACAACATAAATACAGATACACATTAATTTACAGTATTTACAGATGCATATGGTGCGATGCAAAGCACGTCTGTTATTGCATGATTAGTCTGCTGACCAACCCTGTAGCATCACATTATATCAGCCAATCTTGGACAGGGGGTGGGATCAGAACAAATGGAAAAAGTTTGCCTCCAAGTCCCTACACAGTAGGGGCGCTGAAACAATAATCAATGAGGTGATTACAGCTCATATGGCATCATACTGCTAATACAACCTTGATTACGTCAATTTTGTTTTAAGTATACAGCCACCTTTAGCCAACACTGATGGCCAACTGTTGCTGTATCTGTTGATACCAATAGTTCTCCAACACAGTCGGTGCATCTGCATTTGTTATGGAGAGAGGGCTCAAAAATTAATGGTTTGTCTCTGACAGAATTTAAGCAATAGTATGCCAAGCTCATACCAAGTCCCTGCCATGAAACAGGGTACCCACCAATGTTCTGGACAGTGCCTGTTTATGATTTCCATGGTTTTCCTTGTTACCTTCTTTACCACTTAACCTGCAACAAGTTACTAATGTCAAATTTGCATTAAGCAGCAAAGACAGCGGAGACCTACCAAATATTTTTAACTTTACAAACAGGAGGTTTAAACTGGGATGGGCATAACAGTAAAAAGAATCAAACTTCCAGAGATAAGATACTGACTTTCTTCTCATGCTCACCACATTTAGCTGTACAAGTATAACATGAATGCTGACACCAGCCCTTCACTCGCCAAATTTGTTTATATTTAAGATCCAGGAAATGCACTGGAATTTGCGCGTCTATGCCTCAGGGGTTTTTTACATTCTCCAATAAGATACACAACTGAGGCACTGCCTCACCACCTTGATGCCCACAAACAACCAGTCCCTGAGAGAGAAATTGTGCAAAGTGCATTACAGTTATGCAACCTTCTAAATCAGTGGTCGTCAACCAGTATATCGGCAAAACAACTTCCAGTCACCCCCTTACCCCATCGATAAAACATACCGAGCCTACCCCCACCCCGGCTGGCAAAATAGACTATCGAGATCTCATAACTCGTCAGAGTGTTTTCTAACTCTCACTATTAAAAAGGTTGGAGAACACTGCTCTAAATCGCTGACTATTGCTTTCCAAAACACTTAAGGTCAATCGGGCTAATCAGTAGGTGACCTTACAAGTACACGGGCAGACTCCGATCAGGGTAACGCAACGTGAAAAACACCGTAGAACCACACCAGCCGGCCGGGGCCGACTCTGCGACACTCCATATCACCACCGCTCCCAGAGACGACCCACACCCAACTGACTGCGCAAATCAGAAGACGTCTCGGCTCGACGTTTCAAGCGGCACGCCTGGTGCCGAAGCTCGGTTATTAAAGGTTTTTTTTTATCGCCCTGGCGTCCTGAAACCAGCACGGGGTGCCGAGCCGAAAGCGAGGCCTCGACCAGAAGCACTAACGTTACTAGGTCGTTATGCAGCACCATTACGCGTGTTCATGTGATCCTGGGCTAGGCATTACAGGACGATTTGAAAAGGGGATTATTCAGAACCTCCATGTACGCCGTGTATTTATAAGGGTTACACCTTTAATCCTGTTTCGCCCGATGATAGTGAACACGCCTTAAGACAGTTATACATAGTTTCGGACACCCAGTTAGCAGCGCACAGACCTGTGTTAAGTAAAATTTAACAAAGCACTGAGTCCAAATGAGAAATTCCCTAAACTTTACCGAGCCTGCCGGTGATCGACCTACGGGTGCAACTTATCCTCCGACAGCCAGACGCCCATACTACGGACGAACCAGGCAGACTTAGCTGGTATGGTCAGACAACGACTTCACAGAAAATCAACTGGCGTTCCCCTGAAGACAAGAACCACAAAACCAGGCATGGAAAGTTCGCGAAACTGCAGAGCAGCAGACGGATTTTGGGCCTCAGCCACGGAGAGCCCTATGACGTGTTCTCTTATGGATAGCTAGCTAGCTACATAAACAAGCAAATATCCCGACGACACAGGGGTTCAACTTACCCTTCTAGCGTTGTTTCAAAAGAAGAATATTAGCAAAGTGCCTAATGCTCTGTATGTGTACCGACTCGTCCAAATATTAACAGCAGCTCCAAAATTAATTAGCTAACTAACGAAATCCCCTTATAAAACTCCTCTTGAGCAATGCTCTTTAGTTCTATCTTCCAACACGGGGGCTCTGCAAAATGGCTGTCTTTCCTGCATGCACCATCTAAACCTCAAACGAGGGGGTTCGTTCATCTGGAAAAAAAATAAATTCACCAAAATTATGTGCTGCTACACAAAATGCAATTTATTTCATTTTAGTATTTATGTACTCGACAATTTATTAATTTTAGTTTATCGATCTGTTCTATGTAAATTCTGTAGTTACTGAGAAAAAAAACCACCCCCAGAGTTACTTAATGGTAAATCCCTTAACAGTTCCTACAGAGTGGAAAAGAGTGATATCGCGTAGTGGTTTTCCTTGTGACAGTTTTTGTGCATATATGCTTCGACAATACTCTGCGTGCTTTTTAATTTCAAAACAGCATTTTAAACAAGCAGAATTGTTATTTTCAGCGGTGCGTATTTTAAATTTGTCAGTAGTTTATATAGCAACAGAAATATTTATGTGGTTCTATTTATGCATGTCGCTTGCACTGCACATCTACTGGTAAAATTACAGTTTTGACAGTAATGAGTTGATGGGCAACACCTTTTAACCGATGCAAAATTTGTCTTAGCTGTTGTATCGCGTTCAGGCAGTGTAAATGTCACCTAATCTAAAAGAAAACTATTTCACCCTTAAATAGGGCGTACTGTCACCAGAAACAGAACTTATAGTCTAGTTTCCACAAACTGGGTCGTTATAGAATTTCATTTCACTTAAACTGGATAAGCTGTTTTGAAAATAAATGCACCAACATTTAGTGGTTTCTACTAAAATCTTGTATGGTAGGTTTTTCCACAATTATTTAGTCGTTCTCGTTCTATTTAACAGTCCTTCGCACTGGAAATAACTGAAGCGAGAATAAGTTTCACTATTTTCACTGAGGACAGTTGCCATTTTAGGTGCCACTTTTGACTTTGCAGATGTCAGCACATATTGACTGGGGTGGGTGGATAACAAGAATCTTAAGTTAATCAGTTAACAATAACAATAAGTAATACGTTTATTATAAATGCCACAATGCATTTATCAAAATCTTATGTAATCATCATTCCATACATACTAGGAATTAAATACAAAAATGTTTCGGTTATAGTGTTGTACTTGCGCCTGTCAGGTACTGTAACGCGAGGATTTGGCAGTGATACTGCCAACACATTGGTATTTCAGCTCCAGTGAAGTCTTATTTTAAACATATTACTCTTTGACTCTTTTATATATCCCAATATGGCTAGATTCTTTATGCAGTAAGCATGATGGCTCTAATCCTGTCTCGCTGGTGGTGCTTCCATTTACTAGAAATACGGTTTAACCTGCTTTGTGTCTGTCTCACGGACCCTTTATCGATGAGTTATAGAAATGAATTACATTGGCTAGTAGTGACGGTAATAGGTTTGCAGAATCAGCAGCGACACAGCAAAGCAGAAAGTCGTAATGACAGACGCGGCAGACGACATTTCACAGGGCGCTGATTTGCTGTTAAATTAACAAAGGCAGGCAATAACAATTAGGCATATTCCCCAGTCTGAAATCTCTTATGTACATTTCATATTAATCATGTAAATGGAAAAAAACAACATGAATTAATCGGCTTAACCTGTCAATTACGGCTATAATTAACCGTTCTGCCGTGTTATGGTATATTATAGTTATGAATAAGAGCACGACTCGAGTTGGTAAACATGATGCTGTTAATCCTCCGGGCCACAGGATAGCGAAAGTGAGCGATGCTCCTAGGCCGAATGGAAGTTGGAATGATCAGTGCAGCTGCTGTCTTTCGGGCAGTTCGGAGTGAAAGGTGACGGATGTGGGATGCAGTGATAGCGTTGGACTCTTGGGGATGTTGCGATGTCGGCGGCTTTGGCCAGATTGCTGTTTTATCCTACTCTTGGCTACAATATCGTTATGGAAAAAGTGTCGTCCAGAAGATGGTTTGACCGTGTGGATAATACTGTAATTCTCGGAGCTCTTCCCTTTAAATCAATGACAGCAGAGGTAAAGTGTATCAAAAATGTTCGTGTTGCCTTTTAACTGTCTGTCGAGATACTGCTATCTATATACGGGTCTGTATACGTATATTAGAACATTCTCCCTAAGGCATTTATACGTTTTTAAAATTCGTTTAATTTCTAGTTGGTTCAGACAGAAAATGTCCGTGGGGTGATCACCATGAATGAGGAATATGAAACTAAATACTTCTGTAACTCTGCTGAGGTAAGGCAAGCAGTGGTTTATTCTCAAGTGAAAAAATAGTGGCCAAACTCTTGATATTTTCAGCCAGTTGAATGAATAGTTAAGTAATCAAGGGAGCAGTTATCAGCTGACCTTTTTTTTAACAAAGGAGAATTAGTCTGCCTTCATAACTGGTCTTTATTTATGTTTTTGAAATTGTGGTGCTTATAAGTACTAAGGAAACAATTGAGAAAACAATATGAAGTGATCTTAAACCACATGTCTTGCATGTATGTTTATACGTGGCTTGCAATGTGTGTGAAGCACTTCTTAGGGGGTTATAGCCAACACATCAGCCAAAGCATGAGAAGCATGTCAGAAATGCTCATGACCCACACTGATTGTGCCTGTTGCCTGCAGGAGTGGCGATCAGTCGGTGTTGAACAGCTACGCCTCAGTACAGTGGATCTGACTGGGGTGCCCAGCCTGCTGAACTTGCACAAGGGGGTGGATTTTGTATTTCAGCACAGGGAAAGGGGAATCAGTGTGTACGTCCACTGCAAAGCTGGCCGTTCTCGAAGCGCAACATTAGTTGCAGCATACCTCATCCGGGTGAGTCCTTCGTAAAAAGACACTCACAGGTGCTCAGTCTAGTGAGAGAATATTCCACCATGTTCATTTGGGTTTTCGCAAGGGGGTGACTTGTGACTGTCTGGGTTTCTTTCATCCCCACAGCTACACAAGTGGAGTCCTGAGGAGGCCTGTGGGATGCTGCGATCGATCCGTCCACATGTGCTGATCCACAGAACTCAGATGGAGGTCCTGTGGCAGTACCACAGGCAGGTCTGTGCAGGCTGATCATGCCATATGACACATGGATCCCTGGCGCCAAGCAGTGGTAGAAATGTTCACAGAATGGAAAAAATTCAGGATCGGGAAAATCAGGAAAAGCCACAGCGACCTCAAAATATGTGCAATTTAGAGACTGACCATTGTCAGAGCAATTTAAATTCATAATGAAATCCAGGGTTAGGTCAAATCCCATAGCTGCTGTGGTATAGTGGTCAAAACTAAGTAAAATTGCTGAATTCTACTTTTTATTGTGAGAATGTTCACGTATGTTTGATTCATATTTAACTGAATGAGTGAGTGTTTTTTATATTCATACAGGCCTATTGAATTTCCTCTGGATTTTCACACTTCTTTTTCTGGTGATTTTAGCTATTTCTGTGGGATCCCCAGGAATTCTATTGATTGCTGTAACTGAATCAGTAGCCTCAGATTAAAAAAGAGCAATATTGTAATAAGTGAAGTAGGCCGTATTTTCTTTTCTTTTCCATTTCCCAGGTTGTACAAGTAGAACATAATGGTTTCTTGGCGGTGTCCTGTCAAAATAAGCCTTCAAGAAGATAGTATCACACATGCAGATCTGCATGCTTTCGTCAAATGTTGATAATAATAATAATAATAATAAGAAGAAGAATAATAACATGGCCTGACCTGAAAATTTATGCCGGAACCAACATACACTTACAACATCTGCTCCATATAACTGAAAAATTCTCACAAGATATAAACATGGAGTTTGGCCTGGATAAATGTAAAACACTCCATATAGAAGAAGGAACCATGAGAGAAGGAGGCTTCACTCTGCAAACTGGTGGCCAAATTGATGCAATGACAGAATAAGCTCTACAAGTACCTGGGATCCCAACAGGTCAAACTCACTGAGCGTAAACACATTAAATGCCCACTAACACAAAAATAAACATCTCGACTTACAGAAATACTAAAAACACATCTACACACGTCATGCAGTCAAAGCCATCAACACATATGCAATACCAATACTTGCGTATTGGACATCCACAGAGATACATCAGCTCCAAAGGAAAACACGCACACTACTAAAAACGCATAAACATCACTCCAAATCAGCCACTGAGAGGCTCATTCCCCCCACGGGCGAAGGTGGAAGGAGCATCATGACGTACTAAACCTCCACAATGCACTGACAAACACACTGAGAAGCTTCGTTCACACAAAACAAAACACAGAGGCACTTCATGATACTGTAGTGCATGCAGACACCAACTACACACCATTTAACCTACATAGCACGCACAATAAAATAGAACATATTACAACCTTGCACCTCAAAAAGCTAGAATGGACCCAGAAAGAACTCCATGGCAAACACCTCTATGAATTCAGCCAGCCTGAATAAGGGGGAGTTCAGCCAGGCGTTGAACAGCTGGCTTAGTCACAGGGATCTATTCAGTGAGACTGAAAGATTTGTGTTAGCTATTCAAGACCAAGTCATTAAGACCAGGAACTACAGAAAATACATACTCAAGGACAGAAGTATTACAGGCACCACCTGTAGATACTGTCGTAATTCACAAGAGACGATACAGCACATCACTTCTGGATGCAAACTACTGACACAGACAAACTATACACACAGACACAATCAGGTTGCCAAGATCATACACCAAGAACTAGTGTTACAACATAAACTAAATAGACCCACACACGCCACAAATGCACACAGTGCCGGAGAATGCATCACATAAACTGTACTACGACAGCACCATTCTAACAGATAGAACTATCCAGCACAACAGACCTGACTTCACACTGATCAACAAACAGAACATACATTATAGACATCGCTGTACCAGATACAACCTGCAGAAGACACAAACAGATATAACATGCAAACACACAGATCTGGCACATGAAATACATCTCCTGTGGAGAATGGATACAGTGGTCATTGTCCTCATTGTTCTGTCCTGCAAAGGTGTCATCCCACATGCACTACTACAAAAATTACATTTACACCCAAACTCATACATTACACTACAAAAGCAACAATAATAAACACACAGTCAGGAAATTCCTTTAACATTTATAAACCTGTCCTGATGTCTTGGTCTTTGCCCGCCATCGGAGATAACCACGGGATAGCCCAGAATTAAAAATCCTGCAGCGATGCCCATGGAGCTGGGAGTTAATGGCCTGGCTCAAGGGCCCACGGACATGACTATTCTGCCGAGGCTGGGCTTGAACCGGCGACTTTCCAATCACAGGCACAGAGGCTTAACAAGGAGGAGCACAGAAGGATTAAACATTTTACACACTAGTGTGTAAAGTTGTCTTTGGTTGTGCCAGATGGATTGATTCTTTGCCCATACTCTACCTGCCCTTAGTGAGAAGGTGGGCAATTCCATGTATCCCGAGCTGGAGGCTGCGCTGGTTTTTTGTTCGGACTGAGGTTGTGTTTTATAGTGAAGTGGCTGAGTGAGTTAACCCTCCAGGCCCGTGATTGTAAGATTGCCAGTTCAAGCCCCAGTCTTAGCAGATCAGTTACAAGTCTGTAAGCCGTTGAGCAAGGCCTTTAACCCCCAGCTCCAGGAGTGCTGTGTGCTGGCTGGCCCTATGCTGTGATCCCTCAAGCTTGCTCTCACCTGCACATGTGCCTTATGGGAAGCATGATGGTAGCATACAACATACTTAAAGAATAAAGAATCATTTCATTGCCGCCTTGAGCTGAAGGCATCAGAATGGATAAACTCACCATTGGTTAAGCTATAGTTTGCTTTGTTTGTCTGTTAAACCAAACATATGGTTGAGTAATAACTATAAAGATTGATAATGTTGTTATAACTTTATAAATAATTGTTTGTTGAATTAAGTAATCAACAATTAATCTTAAATTACAAATAGTTAATTCATCCATTTTTCATAACCACTAATCCAGTCCGAAGTTGTGTTGGTTAAAGTTAGTTTCAGTGTGAATTTAATTAGATTTAATGAAAGCATTTATAACTTGAAAACATTTTATTAGGGTGAACACATTTATTAAGATTAAGAATGAGTGATGTTATTTCATTGTGCTGAGGCTTTTTTAATTTTGGATCTGCTTTGCATGAAATGTTATGCAAAATAACAGTGATGACCCACAATATTATAGCAGGACTATAACTGTTTTGATGAATTCTGATGATGGCAGAAGCCTTAGTTTAAATCACAAAAATACAGTGCTTTGAGAGCTGAATTTTATGGATGAGATTTTTTTTCAGCTTTGACTACGAAAATCTTGACCTTGTAAATATGATTAAAACATTGGGTTATGTATTAAAGTCAAATGTTTGGAGTATATGATGAATCCCTGTTCTCTTTTTGGATGTGATTCAGTACTTTTGTCGAATTTACAAATAATCTTATCTGGGCGATGATGTGTGTGCATAACTTTTCCAATTGCATATATAGAAACCTAGAGATGTGACTGTTTCCCACTGCTATATTAAACTATTTCTACTGTTACTTGGAGCTCTAACCTGGCATTTCTAGTAACGTGAGAAGAAGGCCACAGTACACTTGGTTTTGTGAGATAGTCATAGGCTATGTGTTTTTTTCCTTTGGTCAAGCCTATCCCCAGAAGGTTTTTATTGTAGCATAAAATCTGCTAAGGCAAATGTTCACAGCGTGTCTTCCAAATGCAGAAGCATCTCCTCACTTTTTGGAGACTTGTTCTCAGGACAAATGAATTATGCCTGGAGTAGTATCGTCAAGTTGTGAAATGCGACAGGGCTTTCTAAAGCTTAAGATAATTCTTATTTGTTCCTCTTTTTTTGCTGCTGTTAATTTGAATGCTTAAGTACACATCATTTAACTGCTATTGAAATGGTTGATAACTTTTAAGAGCATTGGTCACAAGGATAACCTAGATGTTTCCAGAGCTGGTCCTTGCACCAACCCACATTTCCCATTATTGTTTTTCTGACCATTTCTTAGTGAGTGAAGTGTTTTTTTGCTGTGTATAACATTTTTTTCTGATGTCCTTCATTAATTTATTCTTCTATACCCACTATAGTTTAATTTCTTTAATTCTGAGCACTGTCATGACCCAGCTCAAGGCTATGACAAAACGTGGGCCATCACACCAAGTACTTACAAAACAGCCTTCATTAATAAGCTAAGGGTTAAAAACAATGGGATGTGCGTGGTCCTTCAAGATATCAGCGGAATGCGTGTAGTATTGGTGCAAAGGCAAAAAAAAAAAAAACTAGACAAACCAACTAAAATCTTTGCCCAAAAATATTATACCAATAAAATATCTGCATGGGACAAGGAAAGAGAAAATGGAAAAGAGAAAGTGAACAATGCATTCTCTAAGGCTAATAAAGATTCTTGGCCAAGCAACAATCAGTCAATGAGGAAACTGTATGTAAGAGACCACACGGGTCAGCGACGTACAGTAGGGGGCGATATTCGTCCGTCATTTATATGCACCTTGAACCTACACGAATCACCGTGACCTTGTATTTCAAGTATTTCTTCCGGTTGAATATGGCGTCTTCACTGCTTCGCTTAGTTCGTGGAGGGCTTAAGACTTCCTTTAACCGTAAGTATGTAACAGTAACGTGCTTACTTTAGTTGTTCTCAGGTATATTTTGTAGTGCTTTTCCACTCATTCATGCAGTTACATCATCGTTTTACTTGGAAAAGGTATATTTTAAAGGCGGTTCATGTACCGCTTTCTCGCTTGTCAATTGACCTTCTGGATGATCCCAGCTCTCCTCTGCTGATATGTGAGCGAGGTGCCTGTAATTGTAGCATTATAGTAATATTTATAGGATAGTTATGATAGTTTTGTGATATATTTTAACGTATCCGGAGTTATTTTCCTACCTTCCAGTTGTCGATCGAAGAGCCACGATCGTGCTTGCGAGGTCTGAGACTACGGCAGCGGAGATGAGACGTGAGCATAAAGAAACATAACAGCTTACTGTTTATTTAACTAATGTATAGGTGTAGGCAATTATATATTTACGAATGACTATGAACGGCGGTCACAGTCTTTAAAAATCTTTAACTGACTTAACTTTGCACAAGCATTAGATTAATATTAAGTTAATTTGTAAAGGGTCATTACATTTCAGTTCAACAAATGGCCTTTGCTTCATCATTTTTGATATAAAAGAAATTTGGTGTATGAAGGCTATCACATGTACTTTCCAGAGCTCAAATTTTTTTTTATTTTTTTAAACGCCTTTGCGATATCACGCCTTTCTACATCCCAGGTAGTAAAAGGTGAAAATTCGGAGTGTTTTCTTATGAACTGTAACCTTTTCACTATAGCTACACGGCTCAGCTGTAGCTCGTTGGCATGGTCAAATTACACTTAGTCATTAGTCTTTCCTCCCGTGTCAAGCAATGTATTAATTTCTTTCATTATTCATACCGAACCGAAAATGATGTACCGAACGGTACACGACAAATGCACGTACAGTTATACTCCTAACACATTTGTTTGTATATTATTATACAAATGGTTTCTCACTGTTTTTTCCATAACAAAGAGCAGTGTAATAAAATGCAGTGCGTGAAATGAACTTTGACCTTAAAAAAAATAAACTTAATTTTATGCAAAAGTTAAATTTAACCATATCATGAAAAAGTGAACTTTCTAACAAGCTATAGTTGAGCCATGTAGCTGTAATAGTAAAAAATTACAGCTCATAAGAAAGCACTCTGAATTATCAGTTTTTGCTATTCTGGGTGTGGAAAAGGTGGTATATTTCAAAGGGAATCTTATAAAAATAAATAAACAAACATAAACATTACTGAGGCTTGGGTTGTATGTGAAACTCACATCCCATATTTCATCACAATTAAAAATGGTAATACAAAAACTTGAAATTTGTTGAATTTAAATGGAATGCCCCTCATAATAACAGCCCAATGTGCACTGTCATCTGACTGATATTTAGATCGTCTGTCTTTCCAATGCACCATGTAATGTCCTTCTACCCATCTTCTCCTCTCTGATTCAGCCACTGTAAGACCCAAGGATGTTGTCACCCACAAACAGCTTTCAGCTTTCGGGGAATATATTGCAGAGATTCTCCCAAAATATGTGCAACAAGTCCAGGTATAATGTTTAGTTTAAGAGGACCAATAATTTATGTGTTATGTATGTATATGAAGTAGAAATGTATTTGGGCTAAATTGACTGGTGAAAACAATTAAGATAAGGCATAGTGGGTTGTTTTTTAAAATGGTAATTGCACTTTGCATCTTTATTTTGTTGAGTGTGCTTGTAATAGAAATATTTACTTCACCTAATTGGTAATTATTATAATTTTGGTGAAACCAAACTAAGAGCTTCATTGTGTAGCCGCTGCATGTATGAAAACAAATTGTTTGATTTTCGACACATGTGCAGCTATTTTAAGGATGCGATCACAGTAGAATGAAAAAAAATTGCCTCTCTTTTGGTTCCATTCTAGCCACATGATTCGTCAAGCAGAAAATTCGCTTGCGGTAGCACAGTAAATTTGCAAGGCGTTTTCACTCAGAATTGAATTGTGAATACCCTGGACATTTTTTTTTGCACTAGTGTGACCACACTGTTAATAGGTAAAGTAACCACTACTCCTTGGACAAAAGTGCTTAATCAGGTATTTATTTTAACGTCATTGATATAAACATACCCAGTTATAGTTACATGCGATACATTTTTAAATTTTGTCTGGATGATCAAAACTAATATCCTAATTTGCAGTAACGTTGATGTCCCACTGTGTTAAGAAGTTGCAATCTTTTTTTTTAGTCCAAAGAATAATAGCCATTATCGCTGAAAAGTACACTGTATTACTAAAAGTATTGGGACACCCCTCCAAATCATTGAATTCAGGTTTTCCAATCACTTCCATGGCCATAGGTGTATAAAATAGTAATGCAGACTGCTTCTAGAAATACTTCTGAAAGAATGGGTCGATCTCAGGAGCTCAGTGAATTCCTGTGTGGTACTGTGATTGGACTTATTGCACAGGTGGCATCCTTTCGTGAAATTTCCTCGCTACTAAATATTCCATGATCAACTGTTAGTGGTATTATAACAAATTGGAAACAATTGGGAACAACAGCAACTCAGCCATGAAGTGGTAAGCCACTTAAAATCACAGAGCACAGACAGCGCATGCTGAGGCGCACAGTGTGCAGAAGTCGCCAACTTTCTGCAGAGTCAATAGCTACAGACCTCCAAATTTCATGTGGCCTTCAGATTAGCTCAAGAACAGTACATAGAGAGCTTCAAGGAATGGGTTTCCATGGCCGAACGACTGCATCCAAGCCTTACAGCACCACATGCAATCCAATGCGTCGGATGCAGTGGTATAAAACACATCACCACTGGACTCTAGAGCAGTGGAGACGTGTTCTCTGAAGCGACAAATCAAGCTTCTCTATCTGGCAATCCAATGGACAAGTTTGGGTTTGGCGGTTGCCAGGAGAATGGTACTTGCCTGACTGCAGTGTGCCAAGTGTAATGTTTGGTGGAGGGGGGGATTATGGTGTGGGGTTGTTCTTCAGAGGTTGTGCTTGGCCCCTTTGTTCCAGTGAAAGGAACTCTTAATGCCTCAGCATACAAAGCCATTTTGGACAATGGCATGCTCCCAACTTTGCGGGAACAGTTTGGGGATAGCCCCTTCCTGTTCCAACATGACTGTGCACCAGTGCACAAAGCAAGGTCTAGAAAGACATGGATGAGAGAGTTTGGTGTGGAGGAACTTGACTGGTCTGCACAGAGCCCTGATCTCAACCTGATAGAACACCTTTGGGATGAATTAGAGCGGAGACTGTGAGCCAGGCCTTCTTGTCCAACACCAGTGCCTGACCTCACAAATGCTCTCCTGGAGAATGGTCAAAAATTCCCATAAACACACTCCTAAACCCTGTGGAAAGTTGGAACTTTTATAGCTGCAAAGGGTGGGCCAACTCCATATTAAAGTTCTTGTGTGTGTACAGGCATGCATCCCAATACTTTTGTCAATATAGTGTATGTCCAAGGTGAAAAAGCTTGATTGTTCCTTTTCAAGATTACTTGATGTTCAGTCAAAATCAGAATCAGTCTAAAGATACTGCTGCTGCTTTTTGCCTGAGCTTTACATGCGCTGTCCAAGCCAGTCATAATAGTTTTCCTTTTTGCTGTTAGACAGTGTGGCATGTTTGTAGGAAATTTTATAAAAAGGAGTGGTGAGGAGCAAAGCTAATAAGGATTACTTATTAAATCACATTTGTCTTCCACTGTATGTAAATATTTTGGATTCCTCAGAGATATTGCACAAAAGTAAGTGATTAGTTGTCACTGCTTTATGTCTGTTAGTTCATCTCATAGCAACACCATCAGCTTATTTCACTGCAGTTAATTTTGTATAGACCATTGTTATAGCAATAATTTACTTGGGGTAAATTTTCAACTCCTTTTTAGTTAAATAGAAATTGCAAAATTTCTTGCAAAATTTTCAAATGACAATGTGATTTTTTTTCCCCCAATACTGTGCAGTCCTGTTGAAATATTGGAGATCCAGGTCAGTCAGGCTAGTGAGTTACGTGTTTTCTGCTTCTCAATGTGAAACTGCAGCCTATTTGTTTTCAAGGTGACATGTTTCAATGAGCTGGAGGTGATGATTCACCCAGATGGTGTCATCCCGGTGCTGACCTTCCTGCGGGACCACACCAACGCCCAGTTCAAGAACATGGCAGATCTTACTGCTGTGGATGTGCCAGCTCGCCAGAATCGCTTTGAGGTACCGTGTATATATATATATATATCCATCCATCCGTTATCTGCCGCTTATCCGGGGTTGGGTCGCAGGGGCAGCAATCTAAGCAGGGATGCCCAAACCTCCCTCTCATTGGCCACCTCCTCCAGCTCCACCTGGGGAATACCAAGGCGTTCCCAGGACAGCCAAGAGATATAATCCCTCCAGCGTGTCCTTGGTCTACCCCGGGGCCTCCTCCCAGTTGGACATGCCCGAAACACCTCCCCAGGGAGATGTTCAGGAGGCATCCTAGTTACATACCCGAACCACCTCAACTGGCTCCTTTCGATACGGAGGAGCAGTGGCTCTACTTTGAGCCCCTCCCGAATGTCTGAGCTCCTTACCCTATCTCTAAGGCTGAGCCCAGCCACCTTGCAGAGGAAACTCATTTCGGCCGCTTGTATCCACGATCTTATTCTTTCGGGCACTACCCAGAGCTCATGACTATAGGTAAGGATCGGAACGTAGATCGACTGGTAAATTGAGAGCTTCGCCTTCTGGCTTAGCTCTCTCTTCACCAAAACAGAGCGGTGCAGCATCCGCATTACTGCCAACGCTGCCCCGATCCGCCTGTCGATCTCTTGCTTCCTTTTTCCATCACTCGTGAACAAGATCTCGAGACACATGAACTCCTCAGCTTGAGGCAGTAACCCATCCCCCACCCGGAGAGAGCAATCTCCCCTTTTCCGGTCGAGAACCATGGCCTCAGATTTGTAGGTGCTAATTCTCATCCCGGCCACCTCACACTCGGCTGCAAGCCGCCCCAGCGCATGTTACAGGTCCCAGCCCGATGACGCCAACAGGACTACATCATCTGCAAAAAGCAGAGACGCAATCCTGAGGCCCCCGAACCGTACCCCCTCAGCCCCTTGGCTACACCTAGAAATTCTGTCCATAAAAGTTGTGAACACAACCGGTGACAAAGGGCAGCCCTGACGGAGTCCAACACCCACCGGGAACGAGTCCAACTTACTGCTAGCAATGGGAACCAAACTCTCGATCCATTTGTACAGGGATTTGATGGCCCGCAACAACGGACCCCGTGCCCCATACTCGTGGAGTACCTCCCACAGGACTCCCCAAGGGACATGGTCGTATGCCTTTTCCAAGTCCACAAAACGCATGTAGACTGGTTGGGCAAACTCCCATGAACCCTCCAGAATCCTTGTGAAGGTAAAGAGATGGTCCAGTGTTCAGCGACCAGGAAGGAATCCGCATTGTTCCTCCTGGATCCGAGGTTCAACCAACGGCCGGACCCCCCTCTCCAGTACCCCAGCATAGACCTTCCCAGGGAGGCTGAGGAGTGTGATCCCTCTAAAGTTGGAACACATCCTCCGGTCCCCGTTCTTAAAGATCGGGACCCCAGTTTGCCAATCCAAAGGCACTGTCCCCGATGTCCACACAATGTTGAAGAGGCGTGTCAGCCAGATCAGCCCCACAACATCAAGAGCTTTCAACAACTCGGGGTGAATCTCATCTACCCCCAGAGCCCTGCCACCGAGCAGTTGTTTGACTACCACAATGACCTCAGACCCCGAGATGGGAAAATCCTCCTCTGAGCCTTCCAGCTCTACTTCCTCCAAGGAAGGCGTTTCAGTGGGATTTAGGAGATCCTCGAAATATTCCTTCCACTGTCCGACTATATCCCCAGTTGCAGTCAGCAGCCCTCCATCTCTGCTAGAGATACCATTGATGGAGCCCCGCTTCCCCCTCCTGAGTCGCCTGACTGTTTGCCAGAACTTTTTCGAGGCCGACCAAAAGTCCTTCTCCATAGTCTCACCAGACTCCTCCGACACCCAAATTTTTGCCTCAGCAACTGCCCAAGCCACTTCCCACTTGACCTGTCGGTACCTGTCCACTGCTTCCGGAGTCTCACAGGCTAACCAAGCCCTGAAGGCCTCCTGCTTCAACCTGACAGCTCTACCGCTGGCATCCACCACTGGGTTCTGGGGTTGCCGCCACGACTCGGTAGCCGACGATTGGTCTGTGGAGGCCCCTGCCTTCGACCGACACCTGATCATCACTGCACTCATCCCCCACGGCCACCCCTACAGGTGGTGAGTCCACAGGAGGACGGACCTATGTTCCCTCTTCGAACTATGCCCAGTCGGTCCCCATGGGTGGAGGACCTGCCCCAGGCCTGGCTCCAGGGCAAGGCGCCGGTCTCCCCAAATATATAATGTCGCAATAATTTTATTATTTTTTTTTTTCCCTCATCACCAGCCCTTCTGGCAAATTGTATTGTTAGTAGTCCAGTAGCTGGTCAGTGAAATTTATTGTTGGGAGTTTAGAGCTTGGTTTTAACAAGGATGTTTTGGAGAGATGCAGAGAGTGTGTAGGGTAGGCTTGTAAAATTGCAATATTTTCGGTATACAGGTAGTCTCTGGGTTAAGGACATCTGACTTACAGGCAACTGTACTTACGAACGGACTGACATGAAACCTGTAATAGTAAAAATTCAAGTTAAATAAAATGGTTCATAATAACGAATGCATGCACTACTTTGTGATGTTCATAAAAATGTTGAGCAGCTTCTGCGGTTCGTCAGTTCAAGGTACAGTACAGTATTTAGCTACTTTTGTTAATGCTGTACTATTATTGTTCTACCTTCTAACTTCTTAACGTTCTAACTTACCTACAAATTCAACTTAGAGACAGACTTAGGAAACCGATCTTGTTCATGACCTGGGGACTGTCTGTACTGTGATATTTCCTTTCTGTGAAATTTATCACAGACAACCTCTTCATTCTGCAAAATTATCTTGGTGGAATTTTTAATCATGTCACTTAGTCCTAGTCCTTGTCAACACATGAAAGGACAGGCACAAATATGTGCCTGATTACATTACAAGAAGTTACAAAGTTGGGGTTTTAATAAAGATTTTCCTCAAAGAGTTGGGGAGTGTGTAGGGTAGGCTTGGGCGGTATAACAATAATATTTTTGGTATACTGCAGTATTCCAATGTTCTCGTTCAGAGATTTTGTTGCCCCCCCCCCCCATACCAGAAATGTGGCTGTTTCTGAGATGCTGGAACCACCATGTATGGCAACAGCAATCATTGTATGTTCAAAATTGCTTATATCAGGTATCTTAATCATTCTGTTGCTTAGTGGAACAGTAAGTGAACCTCCTGACCCTGTCTGGGTGCTGTTAGTATTTACTTTCAGCCACATGATTCACTGTTTGGAGGAACTTGCTGCCTGCATTAACCAGCTGGTGTGGCTAATAAACACACACACGGCCTGTAAACCCAATGGATAGCAAGACTTGCTACTTAAAAATACTGGTAACTTTAGCGACACTTTGTTTATAAATCTGTTTGCTTGCCCATCTGGTGTAACTTGAACTGCTTTTGTGCTGCTTAAATGGGGACAGATTGTGTACAACCTCCTATCGCTGCGCTACAACTCCCGCATCCGTGTGAAGACCTACACAGATGAACTGACCCCTGTGGATTCGTCTGTCTCCATTCACCAGGCTGCCAACTGGTATGAGCGCGAGGTAAGAGTCCAGCTTCCTAGATGACAGTACAGGATTGTTTTTTTACTCAGTTTGTTAATACCCCTACCAGGGGTGAGGCCCTTCTTGATCTTGTTTTCTCTAATAACCA
>JAAGVU020000019.1:11423255-11435251 GCA_011763525.2 Mormyrus iriodes
TTTGAGTCTTTGTAATAGGGTGAAATGGTCAACCGTATCAAAGGCTGCACTAAGGTCCAGAAGCATTAGCACAGTTGTGCTGCCAGCATCAGTTGCCATTGTTATGCCATTTACGACTTTAGTTAAGGCAGTTTCATTGCTGTGTCCTGGACGGAAGCTCGACTGGAAACTATCCAATATGTTGTGTGTCTTCAAGTATGACTGAAGTTGAGCAGCTACTATCTTCTCCAGAACTTTTGATAAAAATGGTACATTAGAGACCAATCTGTAATTGCTGAGCTCCTCTGGCTCCAAACATGGTTTTTTCAGGAGTGTTCTGATTACTCCTGCCTTAAATTGTTCAGGCACATTACTTTCAGACGGGGATGCATTCATTATGGCAATTATAGGTCTTGCCAGAACTTCTAGGGATTCTTTAAGAAATGAGAGGCAACAGTGCTAGTCACTGAAACACAACTGAAAAGCTCAGAGTTTATATTAACAAAATTTCATGAGCAAGCAGATTATTCATTTATTTTACATATAAAACAAACATACAGGCTATGATAGTATACAGTGACTATTACTCCTCGAGAATGATATGTTTTCTGTTCATCTCGAAAGAAAATTCACACTCAGTTGTCTTCCAGTCAGTCATGTCATAACAGTTTAATTGTCAACCTGAGTAAAGGTATAATTACCTTAATGAAGAGTGCTTCACCCATTCTGTTCTTCTGGAAGACACTAGTGTTTAGGCATGCAAAAATTTGCTCTGTAAACTGGAAAAACTCTGTGTGTCTCTCTTGAATTTTTATCAGGAATGTGTATGTTAGAAGATTGTGCATCTAAAATGAGGAGCGCAGTTTTAGGCATTACAATATAAATATTTGTTAAAGAAGTAGGTTTATAGAATAGTGGGACTGGGGACATCAGCTTCGAGGTATGTGTCTCTGCAGCAGACCGTCTGTGATTCCCTGAATTAATCCATTCATATTTGCCGTTTTGTTGTTGCGTTATACATACAGGCTACCCAATATGTCTAATCTGAACTATCAGACACAGTGTTATTCAGGGGAAATGGCGCATTCAATGCACATTAAACATCTTGCAGCGTATTTAAAATGCAGCAACTCAAATTGTCACCAGGAGCAGGAAGTTTGAGCATATAACCCCTGTTCTTAGTTTCCTGGATTGGCTTCCGGTTAGGTTCAGAACTGACTTCAAAGGTCTCCTACTTACATATAAGGCACTTAGAGGTCTAGTGCCTGCCTAGATAACATTTGTTATGTTATCTATGTTCTGTTGTGAATGAAATATTGGCTCATGTGATTTGAAAGTCTTTTAGTTTTCATTTTATTCAAATTTATAAAACGTCCCAAATTTTCCGGAATTAGGGTTGTATTTTGGGTTAAACTGCATTACTTTGACATTGTGGACTAGAAAAAAATCCACAATTTTCCTGTTATTATCAGTCTAAATGAATACACTGTCAAATACTGATGTGTGTTAAAGCTTGAACATTAGATTTTACTGGGGCACAGCATATCAATACTGGGGCACCAGGGCCAGTTCTAGGCAGGGGCATGGTGGGGCAATGCCCCATCAAATGCTCCGCATGCCCCACTAAAGTCAAAGATGTGACCCACCAACATCTCTTATTGACCCCCCCATTTGATACAGTCTAAAACCGGGCCTGTGGGGAACATGCCCCAGAAAAAGAGGTGTAGCAACACCCAAGCTCTGCAGGTTAATTATAGTGTTTTGTCCCTTAATACATTTATAAATACCTTATATAATATTTACCAAAAAATGTAAGATGAATCAGCAGGAAGTCAATACCAGCCTCAGATCATGACATGAATAGGGCAATGGTTGTAGTTTTAAATGCATGGAGAAATATTATTTCATTTTTTTAAACCAAGTCATTTAAGCAATCAGTAATTATAACAGGTTAGGGTACTTAGTACACCAAGATCTCGATTTTCCTTGGTAACAATATTTTCACCTCCCTCATATAATAGAGTACTGTGCCTAAGGATGAGTTAGTTCTCTGAGTGCACCTTGTTTTCTTTGAATAAACTAAAAAAAAGAGAAGGGTTTTTGCATGTGTACACAGACTGCTGAATACAGGGCACAGAAATCGAGTAAGAGGGAGGCATAAATGCACAATGTCTCTGCTCTTCACCTAGTTTCTTCTGGGAGGGCTGGTCATCGATGCAGACAACAACATTTCGCTGATGGATGAGGAGCTGGCATCCATGCGTCAGGGCAGGGCCTTCATAGCTCACCTCAACGATCATGTGCCGAAGACCCTTGTTGCCATGGAGAAGCTGCTGGCCTTGACATCAGCCCAGGAGAAGAGCCTGCATCCTCTGCGTTTCGAAATTTTCATCTTGGGAGCAGTCTACTCTGCATACCAGATGAAGAGGCAGACAAGGGAGCAGGATCAAAAGGCTTGGGGTGGAGTCTTAGCCCGCCTAGCTAGTTCCACCCTCACTAACCTGCGTCCTAACGTTATCTATAATTAAACATAGCTAACGCCACTTAATTCCCATATAGCCAAGAAGATTTCCAAAACTAAACTGCTTCTTCTTCACCATCAGTTATCCGAATATTTGCGATGACGTAGTCAGCTGTATCTATGCTGTATTCTGATGAAAGATTTGGCATGTGTTCAGACTCTAAAGATATAAGTTATAATTAACTTTTAGATGTTCTTATTTGCAGTTACCTTCTGTCATCTGCTGTTATCTGAAAACGAATTATTTTTTGCTTTCCATTATTATATATTCTTTTATCTATTTCAGTGTCAATAAGGCTTTCAAAAATGTCATACGTATGCAATAGTTCATCTAAGCATAAATTTAATCATAATAAGCTTTCTGTTTAGAAATCAACCGTACAAGAATTCTGAGATTATGTCTTTGGTGTGTATTAGACACCTTTTTAACTATACAGATTGTTTTATGGCTATATTTCAGCATATACATTTAAGTATCATCCTCTAAAATTGTTGGGCATGATACTAAGGAATATATACTACATTTACACAGTCAGTATTTTCACAAATAAATATCATACATTCTCTTCAAAATAATCAGATTATCAGCACGTTTTGGTTTTAATATCAATTTATTACATTTGCAAATACCAGGCAATTTCCACTAAAGCATACATTTTAAACATAAACTTTGACAGGTTGAAAGTATTAGACTGTACACAAGAGGATCCATGATCCAGTATTAAATAAAAAACATTTATTTTCTTCTTTTGTCAGTTGTACGTATACTCACGAATAACAGCATAAATGACTCACCAACTTATAACAAAATCCTTACGCCTGCAATTAAATGTGTTCCACATGTTACAGTGCTTACAATGAAATACTGTCTTGCATTATACAAGCCCAAAATATGTTAGCATGCAGATAATGAGCAATGTACCTGCAATACACCTAAGGTGTTAGTAGATAAAGTATTTTCTTCTAATTGCAGGCCTTGATGATGTTATTCTAGACAATTTATATTCAGTGCATGTAATATTGTCCTTAAGGATCCTGAACTTCCATTTAAATCTACTGAGTTTGACAGGAAAACTGATGATAGCCATTTGACAGTCCTGAAAATTGACTCTGTAAACTATGTACAGAAAAATTATATGGTATCTGTGACACAACTTTTTTTAACTTCCAATACATTTCCAATAACTGAGAATAGTACACAAGCATCAAATGAAGATATTGTGCTATAGTTGGATTTCGAATGAGATGAAACACATCTAAGACCATTTGATTTTATCTGACACAGTTATGATGTTGGTTTGATGACAAGGAGGTGATTCAAATTCTTCAGTGGAGATATAATTTTTAAAAACTGTATAAAAATCAAATTACAAAGTGACGATAAAATATGGGAAAATGTGCTTCCTGGAAAAATTCAAAATTATATGATGTATACAGAAATCTCTGTAGAATATTGGGAGAAAATGAAAATAGCAAGGACTTTCTGTATTATTCTTTGTACTCCACAGTTAGTCTTATGGATAATTCATGGGAAAGTTCATTCCAGAATGAGGAAGCAACATAACCTGTGTTGCAAAAGGATAAGGGCCTCCTAAGTGGAAGAAAAAGAACAACGAAGAGCTCTTAAATGAGGCATTCATGCCCAAAAGGAGAAGAAAAAACAAGGTTACCGAAGTTCAAGTAGGCTCATATCTTCTTTTCAGGCTTCTTGGTCAACTGTGGTCTGTGCCTGGGAAGCTCAGGATAGACCAGGAAGCCTGTAAAGGTTATATATTTCCCATGGTTGCTGTAGGCGCCATAGCCATCATGCTGATGGCTGAAGAGCCAGATAGTGTCTCCCCGCTGCAGTGTTAACATCAGGCTTTGACTCTGTAGGGCCTTCTTACCATCACTATCGTTGTAGATCATCGCTTGCACCTCCAAGTGGTTCTTCATCAGTTTAACTGACATGATCTTGTGGGGTAACTTTCCAATGTTGAAAGAGAAGTAGTAGGTTCCTGGAATGCGGCAGGTGAACATGCCGCTGGAGATGTTGAAGTCCTCACCAATGTTAACAAAGTCTGTGTCAAAAATGATGGGTAAGTGCTTGACAATGTCTGTATCCTGACCTATGATGCTCTGAGTGCGGGCTACTGAGAAAGCTGAACGAGGGTCCTCTTCCTCCTGCTCCCCATCTTCACCTTCTTCTTCTTCAGCCTTCTGAGTGGTCTGGTCCGACACCATGTCAATGGAAAGTCCGTGATGGTGGCCCACTTCTTTGCCATAACTGTGGATGGTGTCTTGTTGTCTGGTCTTCTGATAGGGGTAGGTGTCTGGGTAGATCAGGTAGCCATTGAAGGTGGTGTAGTGACCCGTGTTGCTGTAGATGGCGTACTTGGGGTCCCCGTGCAACCGGAGCCAGACCGTATCACCGAAGTCCAGCTGCAGCATGGCGCTCTGGCTCTGCACCTTCCGCTCCTCACCATAGTTCTCATCATAAATAATCACCTGCACCTCATTTTTGTTTTTCATGAGCATCACTGACAGGTCTTTGTGGGGGAACTTGCCCACTGTGAAGGAGAAGTAGTATGCACCAGGAAGGCGGCAGCGGAACATGCCAGTTTTGGGGTCAAAGTCATGGCCTATGTTAACATAAACTTTGTCAAAGGTCACCACCATCTTGGGGCCACCCTCCATGCTGCTGGTCCGAGCCACAGAAAAAGCTGATCGCTGCTCCATTGTATTGTCTGGGGTGTGGGCTGATGTCCACACACAGATCACGTGACATAATAAGCCCATCAGGAGAAAAGCTGTCATTTTTTTCTGTAAAAGAGAAGAATTAGGCCATCATTAAGCATCTCTTAAATGACATAAAATAGCTACATTAATCACACACAGTTGCAACAGGCATGTATATCTTTTCTCAAGTAAAACAAGAACAACAGCAACAATAATAATAATAACATAAACATCAAAGAATAATACTATATGGAATGTGTATTATTACAGAGCAGGTTCTAAACTATAATTAGGCATTTTCATGTTTTAGGTGTTTGAGTGCCACTGACAATACATGTCCTATCCAACACAACACTGAAACAAAGCAAGAGTTAAGCTGGCCTTATACTAAATCTACAAATATTGACGGAATCAGTGTTCTTTTGGCAATATGAAGTTGTAGGACACATAGCCACCTTTGCAGGGTCCCGGAGGCAAATTTTTTCGTCTATTCTGATCCCACCCACTGTCCAAGATTGGCTGACATTATGGAACGCCGTGCAGTTGGTCAACAGGATTAATTATGTAGTTACCAGCATGCTTTGCACCACACTGCATTTTAAGTAGTGTAAAGTAACATGTGTAATCTTGAATTTCTAATAATATTAAATGTCGGAACAGTGTAATGTTTGCCGTGTAATTTGTGTGTTTCGTTAGTGTAACCATAAGTGTCATGTAAATTGTTGCCTGTCTGTGCTGCTGCTAGTATTAAAATAATAGAGGCTGTTAACAAAGAGAGTAATTTTCATTTTAAAAGAGCTGTCATCTCCTTCATTAAATGACTCACGCACTTGCCACATTACGTTTATTTGTGCTCTGAATGTGGGTCTGCTGCATCCAAAACAATCTGTGCCCTCTAGGGTTGTGCTGTGACACAGAAAGAATAAGGTGGCAGCGTCGTTTTAAATAGGTGAGAGTTTGTTCTTTCCTATGTGTTTGATTTCTTTTTGTCCAGACATCGTAGTATAAGGTCAGTTTTACAGATTTCAATCAGGTAGACATCATAGCTTTACAGCCCATGTCTGTCATTGGCTGATACTGACTTTGCAGTGTCATACCCACGTAATGGGAATACATTTCCAGGAGAGACAGAGCTAACATACACAAGCTCTCTCCTTGTTGGCAGTAACACTACACTTGAATGGATGTGGGGGGAGGGACATGTTCTCATCGGGTGGCTGAGATGCTTCCTCTCACTGGTGGTGTTTTTTATTTTTAGGAGACCTCCTGAGAGTGCATGACCTGGTTCTCTCATATGGTATCTCACGAGACGGCATCTAAGACTGCCTGCCAAACATTGCAGAAAGGGGCTAGAGGTCAAAATAATGCCATGCCCTGATGGTTCCTGTTCTGCACAGCTTGACATTGCTTTGAGAAACCTGATGGCGTCTGTATTACATTCAGAGTCAATTTTATACAATTAGAATCCATGTTGAATGTGTTTTATAGTGTAATGTCAGTGTTTGAGCTTTGAAACCAGAGTTAAAGCTAAATATTTGAGATTGCATGGCTTAATTTACACAGTAACAAGTCTGATTGGACAATGGGGAAGTGAAAGTTCAAATATTCAGATAGTGACTTGCAGCAGTACTTGATATACTAATCAAGTACTTGATATTTGAATCACACTTGGCATTCTTCTTAGTATATAAATAGAACAGCAGTGTCGTTATCAATATCAAGGGAAGACAGAGCTGGGAAGACAGGTGTGCAAGTAGGAAAGAATGCACTGGGCTCTGACAATGCCACAGCATAGCAAGCTTGCTGTTTGCACATGTAAACATGTGACATAAAGTCAAGGTCGTAGCCATGGAATCAACACTGGGGGGAACCAAGGCTGTAATTATAATATATATAGGTGGAGACATTGTGAGCACATCTGACCCCCCCCCAATATATATTATAATTACAGTCTTGCATAAAGTGACACTGAGAAATAGAAAAAAAATGTCTATCACACTGCAGGGTACAGTAATATAGACTACTAATAATGCTATAGGGTAAGCTACATTTAACTAAAAGACAATAAAAGCTTTCTTGCAGTTGAATGCAAGAAACCTCTGTAGTATCTGGCCAAGAAAATGGATGAATAGAAACTTTAATAGATTTTATAGAGATCAACTTAAAGTTAAGTTTTGTTTAAAAACTGCACCAGATATTCACAAAGCAAAAACCTTACACAAAGGCGATTCACCCTGAAGCTGTGACATCACTTTTTCCAGCTGTTATTGTAGCGTGTGCTGCAAAAAAGCCATCCAGCATTTATCATTTGTGCTTAAGTAATATAGAGACAAACAAACACAGCGCAGCTTTGAGGTGGTTCAATAAGCCCTAATTAATACAGCAGAATTCTTAAACTGGCTGTTGTTATTCCAGGCCCATGTAGCATTATACAAGGAAAAACAGATGACATGTGTGAAGTGCAGCAATTATGTATGCCTGTGTCTTCCTCCTAGCCTTTATGATAACAGCATTAAATCTACTGGCTTTGATTGCCAAGTCTGGATTTTCAAGATGGTGTTGGACAGGAAAATCTGTAGCATTTCTGCACCACGACATAGCTGGCCCAATAATCATGGTGCTCTCCTATTGCCTGAACTGTCCTACATTCCCGATCACTGAGCCTAAGCATCACAGATTTCCAGCTGTAAAGGGCAGCCAGTGGAGGTGTCATTTTACAGGCTAATAATCAAGACAGAAAGATTGTAGCTAGAATTTACCGTGCTAAATGTACTTAAATTGCATTCATTCTGGAATAGCTAATATAATAATTTACAACCATTTCTTACCTCACACAGTGGGTAGATACTGTATTAAATATTGTATAGTGGAAATAAAATTTTCACAAGAATGATAGTTCTGGGCGAATTCATCTACATTTAAATATCAACTGATTTGTTTTATGTTTATTGTATTCTGTAGACGGGGAATATATGTGGTTTTGGGGCTGGTCTATGGCCGCCACAGCAGGCACTCATCTCATTAGCATAATACGAGTAACTCAAAACTATTTGATGGATCTTGTTCAAACTTTGCAGATATATTGTATAGGTGAAGAACTGGAACTGAACAAATTTTGAGATAGAACTGAAGCAAAGCAAAAGTGATAGCAAAGAAAAGGACATTCTCAGACACTTGATCTTGGAATAACTCGAAAAGTATCTGACAGCTCTTTTTCAAACTTTCTGCAAGTTCTGAGACAAAATGCACCATAACCGAAGCAACACCACTTAATGACAGCAAAGGGAAGGGTGACTGCAGAAGACACTTGACCTTCTGAACAGGATAATGCTAAAAGTATTTGATGTATATTATATGGCTGAAGAAGTACATCTGAATTCATTTTGAGATAAATCACACCAAAATTGAAGCAACAGTGCTAGGTGACAGCAAAGGAATGAAAGGGCAACTACAGAAGACACCTGATCTTGTGAACTGTAAAAATATATGATGGATTCCTTTCAAACTTCCCAGAAACATTGTGTAGTGTGATAATCACACCAAAACTGAAACAGTTTCACTTAGTGGTGGCACATGAAAGGATAGTCACAGACACAGATTCTTTGGGAAAGGTAGGGAGAGCATGTAGGGGAGCTAGAGATTGTGGAGGTTGGTGGGTGTGGGAGAAGTTAGGATTAGATAGGGGTGAAGGGGATGATGGAACCATCCGAGGAATACATTGGTGTCATTCTGCTAGCATCTAATTATGATTGGTAACAATTTCAACCACTGGGAGGTCATTCCTCTTAGGGCTGATTTACACTTCACTTTTCCTTGTGTGCTGATGTAAATTTCATCATCAGGGGTTGGCTGCAGACAATTTCAGTTGATGCACGTGTAGCCCAGATTTTTATGTCTAGCGCATCCATGGGCATTGATCATGCATGTACAAGATAATTTATTAGGAATTTCCAGTAGGTGGCAGCGTGAACTTTCACTGATCAATGATGAAAGAGTAGAAGAAGAATAGTTCTTGTTGTAGTAGTTATGGAGCAGCTGTATGAGGAGGGTCAGAGGTACCTTCATATCTAATTTTTCATGCTGTCCCAACATTATACCGAGGTATTAGGTATTTTTAAAAGTGGCACTCTTCCGGCATTTTTAAATCTTGGTGATAAAATTTTTTGAGTTGGTGGAGGGAGGGTTGGGGTCCTGACTAATTTTGTTGTAAGGATTTCAAAATATTGCGGTATACCTTATTACTGCAATACCACCAATGGCTTGACTAATAACTTTAAAACTATTTATAAGAGCTTACCTGCTTCACTACACTACTTGTATTTGTATTTGTTGAAATACATCTGCCCTTTTCTGGTGTGGTGGAATATCACTGCTGTATGCATGCACCTGCCGTAGTATGTAAAATGTAGTATGAACACGTTACCACTAACAACCGTTCCCAGCCCAAAACACATGAAAGTGTATGCGGAAAAGTGAAGATTGAACTAAACTTTACAGGCTCAGTCAGACATAGAAGGGGGCATCATGAATGACTGTTAAAATGTAAAATATGAGTTTAATCATTGTATGTATGGTTACAAGACTATCAAGTAAGTGGCTTAAATTTAATCTGTTCTAAATTCTAGATTCTATAGAATTTATCCTCATTTTGAAAATGGACTAGGGTAACTTCAACCCCAAAAATAACACAGGGGTTATTCATAATTTTTAAAGTCTGTGATATCTTTAGCTTTGTTACAGAGGTTTAAATTCAAACTGTAGGCTTAAGGTTGTTCTCTTTTGACCAAGGTATGCTAGCGTTTTTATGTCATCCATTTTGTTAATTTTTTTACCCCACCTGAGATTGCGTTCTAAAATACGAAGTTTTTTAACTTACAAGATTTTGGAGTTACAGCTAGCTGGAGGCTTAAATCCCATCAATAAAAAGGCTATTCCTTTTGAAGGAATCTTCAATGTAATCAGGGATATATATCCTGATGTTATACAGCAATCCCAGGGTTAAGTTTCACCTGGCTTTCATTATTAACGGCAGCTCTTTGTTGGTGAACAACAAAGAGCATGTAAATGAACATATTTCCATTGTGTTTGACCAGCACTGAGGTTAGTCACATCTTATCTTCAGATTTGAAAAACATCTATATTTGTTTTGGGTGGTGCTGAGACACGGCAGGGTGAATCTGTATGTTTTTGGGTGGTGCTGATACATGCCACGGTGTATCAGTTTGTGGCACTGTATGTTTTTTGGTGGTGCTGATACGTGGCACAGTAGATCAGTAAGTAGCACTGTATCTTTTTGGGTGGTGTTGATATGTGGCACAGTAGATCAGTATGTAACGCTGTTGTCTCACTCCTCCAGGCTTGAAGTTTGACTGCTCCATCTCTGTTTTTGAATTTTTCATGCCTGACCCCCCCCCAGGGGTGGTGTGGTGGTGTGGTGGTGCAGTGGTTAGCATTGCCACCTCACACCTCAGGTACCTGGGTTCAAATTGCCACCTGGGTTTCATATGTGTTGAAGTTTGCATGTTCTCTTCAAGTCATCATGGGGTTTCCTCTGGCTGCTCCAATTCCCCCTCCCCACAGTCCAAAAACATGCTGAGGCTAATTGGGGTTGCCAAATTGCCCATGGGTATGAGTGTACCCTGCGATAGGTTGCCACTCCATCCTGGGTTGTTCCCTGCCTTGTGCCCATAGCCTCTGGGACAAGCACCAGACCCCCTGCAACCCTATGTAGGATAAGTGGTTACAGAAAATGGATGTTATACCCCCTTTTTGTGCATTTCCTCTGGCCAATCTGGTTTTGTCCCACAATCGAAAGACACACAGATAGGCTAATTAGTGTCTCTAAATTGCCTATGGTGTATGACTGTGCATATGGTGTGTGTATGTATATGCCCTGTGATGGACTGGTACCCCAGTCATGTGTCCAGTGCTGCCTTGGATGGGCTCGAGGCCCCCAGTCACCCTGACCAGGGTATGCAGTTGGAAGATAGATGGATGTTGCTGTCTATTTCCTTACATGGAATATTTTCTGGCCAGTGACTAATGTCACTATGCTGATAGCTAAAGTAGCTTTGACAGTTTGTTTGAATGGTTTCGTATTCCTGAGTAACATCTCATATTTTGCTTATAAATATGCAACTGTAAAATATGAGTTACATTCCCTGACCGGATAATCAGTTTTTTATTACGATTGTAGAATTGCTTTATATCTCAGACAAAGGCTGTAGCAATGGGTGTTATCTGTAAAATGGTAATTTGGCAAAACACGCTGAAAGAAAAAATTCATGGTGTTGCATCACTGACTTTACTTCAGATGCACCGTTATTTTGGATCTGGATCCTAACTAGCCAAAACAAACAACAAAAGTATCACAAGGGCTGTCTGGAGTCGGCACACAGGAAATTGCCCCAGGGCAGCAATGCTCCCACAGGCCAGGCAGCAGAGATACTACTAGGCAGCATAAATGAGAAGGCGGCATCATCGATTCAGCGTCAAGCACAGAAAACACAGGGCAGAAAAACGAAAATGCCATTATGATTTTGATGCGGCTGGAAGGTGCATGCTTAATGCTTAATGCTGGTGCATCACATCAACAAATGCTCCAAACGCGAAAGTGTACTCTGACTCTGCTGGAAAATTACCTCATATCAGCATGGGCAGCATTCCCCAATGCCCAGCGAGTTCACACATGAAGGTTGCTACGCCATCACTCTCCAATTTGGGGCCACAGTTGGGCCTTCAGAACAGCTTAGATTCCATGCAGCAGCAATAGGTCAGA
>JAAGVU020000019.1:11436619-11453746 GCA_011763525.2 Mormyrus iriodes
GCGAAAGGGGGTCAAACACCGTATTAGTATGGTGTTCCTAATAATCCTTTAGGTGAGTGTATATATATATATATATTTGCATTATATTTCTTTAAAACAGCTTGGCATGCATTTATGTTCATACAATACTGACTACACGTTTGGTTTGCACATTTGTACAGTTCGTACATAAGTACTGGTTTTTGAGCTTATGAACTAATGACTGTCTTATGGTCTTAGCAATGGACTATTTTCAAATTATAGACAGTGGCTCATATATAGGCCTAATCTAATTTTTCATACCACCCAGACATTACACCACGGTATATAATATTTCAACTGTATTTTAAAAAGCAATACTATTCCATTTTTAGAAATCTTAAAAGAAAAGAGAATAAAATAGAATAAAATTCGCTGAGTGGAGGGGGGATCCCCAAGATACAGTTTTGCCTTAAGGAAATGTCATGGCAGGCTGTGTTATCGTGTTTTCCATTCGTAGGTCAAAATAATGTCCTCAGATACAAACGTGTAAGCAAATGTGTAGTATCTGTGGGTAAGCAGGTTAATGCACTCCAAGATGTTCATTATACATTTTTTAACGCACCACATAAAGGCAACTGCTCTCTGATTTGTGTCAGGCAGTTCTTTGCCTAAGCAGCTATGTATTTACAAATGTTTATATGCAAGGCTTGTCATGCATTAACCCTTACTTAACAGTAACATTAATTAGTTAGGTAAGGCAATAGAAGAGCCACAGTTCATTTTCAAAGGAATTAGCCATGCTATGGGATCACAATGTAATATAAAATCTATGAGTTTTACATATTCTGAAGATATACTTATACAATAGACAATTACGCATTCACATCAATTCTGGAAGATTTTTTATACACAAAAATTAACTATCAAGCCCATAAAAATATTAATTACATGAACATTGTATTAAATCTTGGGAACTTTGAATTTCTTGTTCATACTACAAGTGAACTGCATAATTTAAAATATGCAAAATGGATTAGTGAAGACATGATTTGACATGACACCATTTTCCATTCTGCAAAGAAGTAAATGCCTTGTTAATGAAACTTTAAAGTGCATCAATCAGCCTGCTGTGACAGCAGCTTGTACAAAGTAATCGAATTACAAAATACGGTATTAAAATTCCTGTTGGTCTCAGTCTATCAGACCAGTCATGGAGATGGTTTATGAAGAATGCTGGCGTGGAGTCAAATATGAAACCCTTAGGAAATGTGTTTGGAGGCAAGAACTGAAAATGAGCTCATAGTTATAGTGGAAGAGCTTGGACTGTTACATCAAAAAGAAGGAACCTCATGCAATAGAGAAAGTATACGGCTATATTATACTGTAAAAGAAATGTAAAATGAATGGTAAATAAAGCAAAATTTTACTGTGATGCAGAATTGCCTATTTGTCTGAAACTGAAAAACACATCAGTTCACATCACATGCGTTGTGGACTTTTCGGTACCTGCCCACAAGGGTCCAATCAGTCCCTGCCAACCTCACCTGCTGATTTACAAATTAATACAACATTGCTTCAATCAGCATTTGGAGTACTAGTGCAATGTGACCTTCTGCAGTATGTATAGGAGGTCTACATGATTAAAGCTTTAGGTTGACACACAGTGTTATACAGATATTATTCCCTGAATAGACCTGTTAACCATAACCAAAAAATTTTTGCCAACTGGGACACCCAGCAGGTGAGCAACATGATTTAAGTGGCAACAACCACAAATTATGAATTTAAACAAGTCTTTGCTTCCACATGAATTACATGTTTTTGTTGTTACAAACACAAGGTGAACGTATAACAGTCATAATATAACAAAGCCAGCATGTCCATTTCTCTGAGAGAAGGGGTGATGGCTGCTGCGGCTGACCCAGATCTTGGGCCATGGTGCTGCCATCCCAGCTACACATGAAGCCCACAGCTATCTGGCGCTTATCAAGGTGCATGTTTTCTCCACATCTCAGGCACCACACGGAGGAGACTGGCGTGGCTGCATGAGGAAAACACAGCAGCGTGCCCCACAAGAGAGCTCCCATCCTCACCCCTCAGAAATCAGCTCTGCATAATTCTATTAATAATCAAAACTGAAAATAGGCACACTAATAACTTCACAATTTTTATTCACTGAAGACAGTTGTTCACACTCCTA
This sequence comes from Mormyrus iriodes, assembly GCA_011763525.2. Classification (NCBI taxonomy): domain Eukaryota; kingdom Metazoa; phylum Chordata; class Actinopteri; order Osteoglossiformes; family Mormyridae; genus Mormyrus; species Mormyrus iriodes. The sequence goes on from JAAGVU020000019.1 coordinate 11,438,781, forward strand.
ATTTTGATGGTTTTCCCAAGTGGGTTGTGTTGAGATGCATATGGACATTCAGAAATAATACTTAATAATGGTATAATTAGGAATTATATGATGTCGTACTATGAAAACAGGACAATTCAAAGGTGATGTAAAACACAAAACTGTAATTTATGGTCCATAAGGTTTATTACTGTATTACTCTGTTTATTACAAACAGGTCACTATCACTTTTAGTTATCAGTCCTACCAAATGTTTCCTTCTCCAAATTGGTGGTGGATATAAAATATTAAATTAACATTCAGAAGTTCCCACATCTTTCATTTGGCTTCATCGCCATGCTGCTCCAGGTAACCGAATGGAAGCTGACAGGATGTGAGTGAGACATTTTCAGATTAATGCTCAGTATGATAACTGCAAAAAATTCTTCGAAAATCTCTAGCAAAAATTATTCCATCCTGTTATCTTACTGTTAGGAAAGACACCTTCCCCCTGTCTTATCAGTTCTCCCATGCATCTGCTTTCATATAGTTCTAGATGAAAGGATCATCAGGACTTATTTTGTAAACAGCTTTTACTCCAGCTTACAGCTTCTGTTTCTCAGCACTTAAACAAGACTGAACAATGACGGTTCCCACTTCACTGAATAGTCAGCCAGAGAAGGAGAAATCCTCTGAACTGTCCAGGAGGTGCCTGAAAAAATCAATGCATGTTCATTTATTCCTTGTGCCAGAAGGACCTCTATTTAGCATGCCACCTTCTATTTTGTCTAAATATCTCTTATGTTGGTGCATGAAAGCTACATACATATAAATAAAATGTCTTCTGATGTTTTTGATAAATATAGTTGCCCAATGACTGGTGATAGAATGGAAAATAAATAGAAGTCCACTGAATTGAAAGTGTGCTTGATGTGTTTTCTGGAGGATAGTTCAAATTGCAAAAAAAGGCAAGAGCATGTGTTTTTGGAACAATGGTTTTGAGGTTTCAGATGCAGAAATATACATTACATCCAAATGAGTCACAAATAATTACAGGGAACAACAAAACTGATTAATTTCCTCTCTACCCTGTGAGTCTGAGCAGGATAAGCTTTGGCATACAGATAGCTGAGTCTATCTCTTTCATTCCAAATTTCAAACGGACACCATTCCTACAAACATCAGTCTGAGTAATTGTAGACCTGAAGCACTGAAATAGTGTTAATTTAAAGTATATGGGTGTCAGTGGCAATTGATCTGTCACTAGTTTTTCATGGTAAGAGGCAGAATGAGGAATACCCACTCTTAATCTTGGTTGCAATTCAACTACCGATGACACAGATTGGAGCAATTGCGTAGCACTTCTCTTTGCTAATTCTAGGATAACACTATTATTCTTCCAGATATCTGGGCCAGTCATTCATGTTAATTATAAGAGAGGGGATCCTCTCTCCATATAAGATCTAGTGCTTTTCCAGTGTTGTGACAGTAATGATAATTTTTACTTGGGGATTTCTCAAAGCACCCTTACAGCATTAGTGACTGGTCCACAGATATAACATTGCAGTTCTACCGATGCCTATTAAAGTCAGAACCCATCTTTATTGCTAAAATTTATACTGATCCTACAATGCATTGACTTCTTCAACATGCAGCCTGAAAACACATCCCACTGGTCACATTGTCCTTTGTTGTGGATTTTTTTCCTAAGGTGCCGGGTACTGATATGTATCATCGAAGTAAGTATTTATGACATTGACTGCAGATATTGAATTAGAAAATGAAAGGAGTGTAGCGGTAGGGGAAACCCGAGGCAGATACAATGTGGTCTCAGGGCTCAGAGAGAGCTGCAGGGTATTCTCACTGCCAAAACGTCTAAACGTTGGTTAAAGTCCAGCTGGAACAAAGCACTCTGTCAATGACGTGCAGGCCACCTCAGGCTGAAATAACATTCTGCTTTTCATCTATTGCTGCCTTTTAACTTAGGACTACCCAACAGAAAAGCCACATGAAATAATGAAAAGAAGAATCAGTTATTTCACTGTTGTCAGCGTAAAAAAATTTCTGATTCCATTTCAGCTACGCAGAAATAAGTTGTTCAGATCATCAGGTCCTTTGCTATGATGCCTCTCGCTCACGCTTACAAGGAACCCTGCCTCTCAGATGTTGCAGGTAATGTGTTAGAAGACATATATTTTTCATCAAGTGGCTGTGTAATCCACATCGGGTATATGAAAAAGCAATTATCACCCAGCCATTGTCTATGTGTTCACAGCTGCTGAACATATAAAGCCTTGAGTCAGAATAGTAAACTGGAGAAGGTGCTCTTTGCAACACCTCCGTTTGAAACAGGGTGCAAGTGCATTGGAGGAAAACAGCAGCTTGTCTACAGTGAAAAGGACAGAAACAACGAGTGCAGGCAGTGGAGCATATAAAACAAAGTTTATACATCATTGTGAGAGAAACAGGTGCCGTACACACTTGGGAGTCTGGGGCCTTCACTGTTTTGTATTGATCAGGAATAATTTACAATACATGCCGTGATACAGTTACATTGTGTTATCTCGCCAACCCCACAGCCCTAACAGTGCGTTGAGTACTCGAGCCCAGGAATTTAATGCAATCCTTTCATATTTCACTAGAAATATTCTTACCTGAGCCTGCAGGAAAGGGGTATTTCCAATTCTTCTCAATTCAAATAGAATGGATCCAGACTTGAGGCAGTTGAAGGTCAGTCTGTGGGGCTGCACTGAAGACACTTCGTTTGCAGGCAGAAACAGATGGGCTAGACCTAACACAAGAAGCAGCTATCCAGAAATTGTGAGAGCAGCTCAATCTGCTGCTCTCCAGCGAGCTGTGTGTAGAGCTTGTACAGGCTGGAAGCCTGTTCTGGAGGGATGTGTTTGAATGGGGGTCCTTCCTCCTTTGAGGGGGACTCTGGAGGGGCTGCACGCACAAGCTTTTTTCAGTGGGGCGACAGGATTTTTATGGGGGTGGTGGGTGGTGGTTCGAGGTTTGTGAGAAAAGGTTGTCTGGAATACAAAAATTTCTCATTTTCACAGTCATAGGCATATATGTATAAGGAACAGCTCCTGCCTGTGGCTTCAGCAGCAGGACATGAGAATGTAATTATCTGGTGTGTGTGTGTGTGTGTGTGTGTGTGTGTGCCAATTAAGTGTGAGAAAAGGGATGGTGTGAATGGGAAAGGGGTCGTGTTAATGCTGTGGGTGTATTTACTGGAGAACATGAGTTGAGACAGGACTGGGGCAGAAGAATGAGAGCAAGGTTATTATTTTGATTTTGCTGCAATGCACAGAAACACCAGAGCCAGTAGTCACTCATCCATATTATTGGGTGTTTAGCCAATCAGCTGGAAGCCTATTGTTCTTGCTGGTACTATTAAGCTTCCAAGAATTGTAGCAGAAGCCCTCTGGCTTCCATATACGGTTATCAGCCCTTCAGGACCATCCGTCTATGCCCATTTATGTGGGTGGTTAGGGCCAGAAGGTGAGCTTTTCTGGACATCATGCTTATCAATGTTCATTGCCTTCCTTTTGTACTGTTGGCAGATTGTTCATACATATAAGGCTATAGATGAGCTGTTCCTTTATAGGTGAGGCTTATTTGCTATTTTTCCTTGTTTTGTTTTTTTATGGGTTTAAGATGCTTGATGCATTGGGTCCCATGCGTTATGGGGGGTGTTTTGTGATATTATTCAATAAATAAATACGTCATGTAAATGATTATTTTAATTATAATTTGAATGGATATTTAAATGTTTTTATTTTAAATTATTGTTTACATTTTTATTTAAATGAATCGTTTAAATGACCATTTAAATGATACCAACAACCATTAAGATTTTCTGTCAGTTACCCATCAAACTCAGGAGGCGGGTTCTAAACAAAACATCTGATTGGTTGCATTGCAAACTAAGTCACAACAGATCGATCTCACCTAGTCGACTGAATTCTCATTTATAACCATGTCCCATCCTGGGACTGTATAACCTAACTTCACAAAATAAGACGAATAAGCCGAAATAAGCTCTCCTAATTTTACATTTTCTAGGAGAATGAAATATTTGAGATTAGTCTGTGAAAACCAGTGGCCCAGCTGCAGATAACAAAGTAACATACCTATAACAAAAAAAAAGAATATATACTCCCTGCAATAAATAAATGGATAACCACAAAACCTAAATAAATTTCAAAACAGTAAACATATACTGGATGTGATATTTACACTACACATCTCTTTGTATGGATGGTGAATGCTTTCAAGTATCAAAATAAACATGAAAAAACAGGCAAAAATCTCTATTTGCAAATTGTCGTGCAAAAGAAATGCAAGGCTGCAGAATTTTGAGGATCAACAGAAAACAAAAATGTATTTATTTTGCCTAATTTATTAACCAAAAAGTAACATTTGGTAAAAAGAAATGTGTTGACTGTGAAAAAAAATTTCAAAAAGATAAAAAATACAATGCACTTTTCAATAATACGCTGAGGCCAGCAACTGGTATAGAAAACGCTTTTATTCTTTTGTCTAGTACAATCGTGACCATTGTTCTCACACTAAATTATCATTATACTTAACCCTACAGTTATTCTATTGGGAAAATGTAGAAACTGTATGCAGGGATTAAAACTTGTCAGACCACCAAGACACCCACACAGTCAAACACATCCAGCTGTGCCATTGCTGGGAAGATGTGCCAGTCTGAGTTGGCTGCTGTGTTATAGCATGGTTAAGTAGTAACAGAAAGGTTTTTATTACAACAAAGGGAAGAACTAGAGCCTTAGTCATATGATTTACTACCTTCCTAATCCAGTGATGAATAATGAATAGTGTTTCTGAAAACCAATTATACACCAAAAGCAAATAATACAAATTAGGGTGTGGTGTGGCGGCGCAGTGGTGAGCACTGTCACTTCACACCTCTAAGAGCAGGGTTCTGCTCTTCATCCTGGTTCCAGGTGTGTTCTACCCCTGTCATCAAGGTGAACCAGAGCTGCCAAATTGTCGAGATCACCCCCTCCCATATCTGAACTGCAGGAATTCTGCCTGAGGGGCCACAAGGCCTGGACACTACAGGAAAACATTAACTGCTGGGACTGGCAGTTGCTCACTGGACAGAAGGTGCTGCAGTGAGCTGTACAACAGGGCTCAAGTACAGATGATAGACAGTAGTAGTATTAGTAGTATTAGAATGGGAACTGGAGGAGAGACTGGACATGGATTACAAAACAGAACTACAAACTGACACTATACCAGACAAGATAAACAAATCTTATACTCCAGGACAATACTCGTGCAAAGCTGACTCCTGAATATATATCAAATGTGGAACTTCTAGTGTTCATTAAGTCCCAGCTGATAAGGGTGTAACAATCCCTGTGTAAGCAGCACTTCAGCTGGACCAAGCCATTTCCTGTTTGTCTGTTATCTTAAATTCTGCTAAGCCTAAGCAATATGTGCAGCTGTATTCCATATTAAGTCACAAAGGAATGTATTAGTGTGAATAAGCGTGCTCTGTCCCATTACAATGCACATACATGACAGCAGCAGCATAGCCTAAGGTGCTCAGAACTCATTGTTATTAATCATGTCTTTGTAGATCTGAAGCCAGCACAGCAGCTGCTCTAATATATTCAGACCCAGGTTTACAAGGGTGCCTGTGGGGGCAAAGCACCCTCAAATTAATAATGTGGCTCCTCAGTCAATGGCTGTGACATGGCTACCGAGATCATGTCCCCTCACTAATTTCAGTGCACTGAATATATTTTACCTAGCTCCCTTTTTGCTGACGGTTCCCATGAGGCTCAGAATCTTACATCCTCTTCCTTTTTAGCCGTAAGTATGAACCTTCTAAAGGCAGCAGACGGCCTTCAACTGGCACTATTTAGAAATTATTGAAGGAGTTACAGCTCAGTGTAAGCAGAGAGGTAACAGTGCTCTCCCAGGATACTTTGAGGAACCATGGAAGTAAAGGGCCCCCAGTCACCTGCAAATATCACTTTCATCGTGATGAATATTATACTGTTATTTGTGCCAGAATCCCGTCTCCAGGATCTTGTGTGTATGCAATAAAACAGAAAAGCAAACAAAACTAACTACAGTCCGTTACTACAGCCATTATCTGGACAAGTTTCAGAAAACTGGTTATCATTAACCTTCCTCTTTATATAAAATTTTGGTTAATTAGCAATCACACATTAGGGACATTTAAAATAGCAAGAGCTGTGTGACTGTCTAAAGCTTTCATATACAAACTGTTGTTATGATTTTTACTTGTTTCCCTGTTGATTCCTATTTATATAAAGAGCATGAATGCAGATTAGCAGAAACAAATTGGTTTGTTATGTTAACGTTGTCTTCTGCCTTTCTGTTTTCATTAAATATACTAAAACAGGATAGTTCATTTGTGAAATTTTCACCCAAATTGGTAAGTGGATTAAGTGTAGTAATGTCCCTCTTCTTCTTTTTGCACATCAGTTGTTGTCACTGGGACCTTGACATTACATTGTACTCAGAATTGTCTTACATTTTTACCCTCTACTCAGTTCATAAACTTACATATATTTATTTAAATTGTGTTCTTCTCTATGTATGTATGTATGTATATACGTACATATGTGTGTGTGTGTGTGTATATATTCAACTTCTTTTTGGCTGTATATTTCTATATTGTATTTTTATCTGTATAGTCATGCCTGTCTGCCCTTACGTCTGCACCTTTCGTATCAAGTAAAATTTCCTGTGCATGTTTGTGCTTTTCAAATAAACCATGATTCTGCTTCTGATTCAGGGCACCATATATCCAAAACTGCTTCAATGGGTGCACAAATCTCAATGACAAATGGAGCAAGTGACAATGGAAGGACTTCTTTCACTGAACATTTTTGCGATTAACATGACTGTACACTTAAAGGAACCTTATGAGCAGTTACCCTCCTGGGATGCAACCCAATACTTCCCTGGTTGTGGGTGTAGCTTCCTAACAGCAAAAGCAATCACTTTCCCTGTTTTCTGTGTGGGAGCTAAATCGGTGGTGATGCCCATTCTCAGTGATAAGTCATCATACTACTTTTGCCACTGGTGCCGCCATGGACTAGCCTGCCACTGCCATCAAACAGTGTAGCCCTTCACGCAGAGCTCTGCAGCTTAGCATTTCATGGTGTCCGAATTATAATGTGTAACAGCAGCTAAATAATGAAAGATACAAGTTTACAGGAAAGATAAGATTAAAACTTGACATGAAAATGAGAATTCTCTGTCTTTCCTGAAAGAAAGTCATGATAATTCCTTACATTTTTTCTTGAGTGCCTTTGGAAACACTATATCCCCAAGAATGACACTATTCCTCAGGCCCAAGGGACTAATGAAGGCTCAACTACTATATCTTAGTTTTAGAATATACCATGCATGCATATTTGCTGTTATATTTAGCAAGAATTGCGCTTAATAATAATATGTTCATATGCATATGAATCTGCATACAGTAGGCACACACCCATGCACGCACACATGCACACGCACACACACAAACACAAACACACACACACACACACACACGTTGTTTTTATATCTTTGCGGCACTCTCTATTCATTTCTATGGGCATTAGCCAAATCCTAACTCTGACAACCTTAACCCTATGCAGCCCTGACTTTAATCATAAGTAACCAAACAAAATACAAGACTTTCTGCATTTTTAGTTTTTTAATTGCATTCCCAAATTTTTATAAAATTGAGATTATCCTTGTGAAAACCAAAGAATGGTCCCCACAACATAAAAATAACAGATTGCATTACCTTGTGATTATATTTGATCCCTATGATGTAAAATATACGTGACCATATGCACACACACACACACACACACACACACACACACAAAATGTATCATCAGTCCAGCAGAAAGGAAACAGCCCATTGTGCTGCCGTACATAAACAGCTCGGCTCTTTGCTCACATGGGGGATGTGTGTACCAGCTGCCAGCAGCATAGGCATTTACATAAGCATTAAATTTGCATCCAAGTTGCCAATACTTGTGTTTACCACAAATAAAAATAAACAAATGAAATGGCAGGACCTTTGCTGAGGGGAACCATTATTTTAAAACTCTTATGCGAAAACGATGGGATTACCCACACCTCCCCCACACTGCAGTAAGTCATGTGGGACATAGAGGGGGTGTACGCCTGTTATGGGACCCCTGATCCAGACACAAAGTCTGACACGTAGCATGAATACATGCTTATTTAATGACACTGCACTAAAGCCCTATTAAACTGTAACAGAAAATATGTACTTGATAAAAAATGTGCAATTACAGGGTAATGAGGGGGTGAAAAGTCACAGGGCTCTTAACAGATGTTTTATAATATTAATTTCATTAACATGTACCTGCTTAAGAGGCTAGTAAAACAGTGAGGAAGTCCCTGTGACTGGGCGGAGCCATGGGTGGCCTGAAACTCATCAGTGGGATCCCGGTCCATTTCCCACATAAACCATTTCATCATCCCACACTGGTTTTAAGGTGTAAACCTGAAACACTGGCTGGCCATTTTGCATTTACTACCATGTATGGGGGATACGGAGCTCGTATACAATACATGAGGATTCCTCAGCCCTCAGCTATAACCATATAAGTAAAGTGACAGTTGGCGGTAAAGCATTCTGCTACAGGGTCCCTATATTGTGGAATAGTTTACCAAGCTATGTTTGGGATGCCGAATCGGTCTCAGTCTTTAAATCTCGACTGAAAGCCTATTATTTCAGTTTAGCTTACCTGCAACTTAACTTATAACAAACCGTAACTATGGCTGCTGGTGCTGTTGTACATGCCACTTTTATCTACTCTGCTTGTCCATTAATGTGTCAATGCATGTTCTGATCATTCATGCTCTCTGCTTTCCCATATGTCCGGGTGGTGCCCGGTGAGGACACCATCTGAACTGGATTTGGGTTCGGTCCCATGGATGGGTAACTTTGTGGATGTGACTTATGAACTGTGACATTGTGGGTGCAGCCTCCAGTCTGCCACCCTACACAGGCCAGCATGGAGAACAAACTCATTGTTGGACTTTGGCATGACCATAATCACAGCTTTTGTGTTTGAATTGAATTGAATTGAACCATCTTTACAGGTCCATTCATCTTATTTGATATATTATGAATGACAAATTATTACATCCATCCATCTTCCAAACATTTATCTTGATGAGGGCTGCAGGGCGGCTGGGTACACTTTTGATAGAATGCCTTTCCATTGAAGGGGACACACAATGAAAGATTTAGAGATACTAATTCTCCTAACTGTATGTGTTTGAACTGTGGGAGGAAACCAAAGTACCTGGAGGTACCCAATATGACACACACAGGGAAAATCAGAACTCCACACAGACAGAGCGGAGCTGGGATCCAAACCCCCAACCCTGGAGGGGTGGGGATATATGCTTCCACTGCACCGTCACACCACAAAAATGATCACAACATTTAGCAGTTCCCTTGGATCTTCTAACAGCATACCTTGAATTAAGGCATATATTGTAGGACAAATACAATATAGTATTCATGTTACATATTCAAAATAAAAGCAATGCCAAAATCATGTAGCACATTAATGGTACACAGACAGCTTGGAAAACAGAAATTATTGCATAATTAATAAAAAAACAGGACTATTAAAGCAGAATCCAATAATAGCTACATTATTTCCTAATTGCTACCATGGCAATAATGGAACTGTATTCTACATTACAATAAAGATAATATTAAATAAATAAATGTATAACTACATGAATAAACAAACAGATAGATAGATAGATAGATAGATAGATAGATAGATAGATAGGAGTATTTCATATTTCAAAAAATTAATCTCTCCTCCTCCCTCTCTAACAAGTCTGGTAACAGAGACCCCCTATGACGAAAGCATCCTAAATGATAGACCCACTCCAAATTTCATAGGAACCACCATATCCCTAATTAATTAGATTAGTCCATAAATTACATGTTCTATATGGTAATAAGGATTATAAGGATAGTTATCAAAAGGATTATTCTCTTGCTCAGTCCTGCTACAGCATGATTAATGAAGTGATGGTAGGGGGGCATCTTTTTTTTTTTTTTACTAGGCACAATGTGTTGTTGTTAGTGATTAACCGTAAACATTTGGAAGTAACTATCTAACTGCTGATACACAGTCCAGCCCTGAATGACCTGTCTACTTTCCTTTTTCTTTTGGACTTGATTGTGATGTAACAGTGACAACAATAATGAGCAAGGCACACTAAAATTATGCAAAAACATACGATTAAGAGTATGGTTGTACTCCAATATATCACGGCTATAATTTGATTGTAGGCACAAGGCCAACAGTTCACTGTTGCCAAGCAACACAAACATTCCAATGCAACAGAGCTCACTTGCTCAAAACTACTTAGCATCATTTAAATTTGACTAAGTAACAGTTATTAGATACACCTGTAAAGCAGAGTGTCACATCTGATGTGAAATGTCCGAGTGCGGTTATACTCTGATAACAGCACTCATAGAATGTCTCTTGTCTAATCAGATTTCTTAGTTGGAACTAACTGTTGTATGATTAAAAAGGACCAGAGCACCAATTCTATTACAAATGTACATGGCCCTTGTCCTACCTTGTGCCCAGTGCCTCCTGGGGTAGACTCCAAGCTCACCAACACCATGCAATAGATGAGTGGATGGATGGATGGATGGAGGGACATGGAGAATGGTTTTCCATTTAAAATGGCCATGATTGTGAAGTATTGCTGCCACAGGGATTCTGGATTCACAGCTGGATCATGGTTGGCTCCTGTGTTCCCACATTTCCAGAATGGCTACATCATGGCCTTATTCTGGTACAGTGTATAAAGATCATCCAGCCAACCTGACAGCATACAAGGACAAATACGGAGTGTTCTAGCAGCTTGGGTCCTGCAGCAAGCTGCAGGTCTGCTGAGTGAAAATGCACAGGTACAGACTGCTGCAGATAGATACAGGCTGCCATCATATTTACCAGGTTCACCTTGCAGAAAACCACTTACAGGATGCTACTGAGGACAAATGGCCAACTAAGTAAATAAATAATGGTTACCTTAAGTTTGTTTATTGTCTGTTGCACCACGGCCATTTACAGATTTCAACCAGAGGTGGATGGCTTTGAAGTGCTTATACACTGCTAAGCCTGCTCACCAGTAGATCTGATGAGCTTAGCCGCTCAGCTAGGGAGTTCATTATTGGCAAGGCTGGGACAAACCTCTGTGGTTGCCTAGCAATCAGTGGACAACCTTGCCTCTGTAGCTTAGCACCTCTGAACTTCTGTGCCAAGGAGAAACTGAACCAGTGAACCACTACAAAGGGGTGGCTGGACTAAAGTCTCTGGCCAGTATCTTCCAGCCACGGTGGCTGTTATGTTCTACGGAGGCGCAGATGGTATAATGAAAGGCACGTTTTCTCATCACATCCCACGGAATCTGCTCACTTTCACTCACCCACATGCGGAGGATTAGCTGAGAGGCTCAAAATGCAAATCAGTCAAAATGGGATCCAGTGTTAAAAAAGCATGTTTTTATTTTAAAAATGTAAGCAGCGCTGAAAGGAGGCTGAGATGAGAAAGCCCTGGATCAGAAACATGCACGTTCATGATGAATATGGGTATGCAATCTCTATTGAATATCTTCTCCCTCTTGATTCTGTATCAGGGAGCATCTAATATTTGATACTAATGTACTTCAAGTTAAGCAAAAAGACTGAAGTGGTGTTTAATTAACTGCTATGACCTCAGTCACATTGTCATTTCTGCTTGTGCCCTATATTAGGGAAAAAACAGCAGCTACCAAATATGTACATTTCTTTTTTTTTTCTTTTTTTTTTAAAAAAAAGGTAATTTGTTAAGCGTCAGCCACTTTGTTACTAAAATAAATATACATAAACCAGGGCTGGAAAATCTGTCAAGTTAATACATTACTATTTGTTTTATCACATTAACGCTTGCAGTATTTTGTTACCCAAATTGGAGAATAATATGAGCATAGATTTTAATAAAGGTCTACAATATTCCTTGCTGGTCGTAAACAATGTGAGAGTTTAGGTAGTGATGTTGCACAGAATCCCAAAATTCAGAGCTAATATCAAACATTCAGTTTGAATCTAACGGGGAAGCTAATGTTATCTGGTTTATTTAATTTTTAAGAGTTCTCATACGGAGGCATAAATAGGATAAATATATCATAATTTGCGATATTTGTTTTATTTTCTTCAAGGTTTATATCTTAAGATTTTAAGATCTTTCGTGTTATAAAGTGCACTTTCAGTGGTTGTCAGGCTTCTGTTTTTAGAGCCATTTTCCAAGTAGGTTTTTGATTTTAGATCGATGTCATGGTCGGGATTGTCAATCCGCCTGTTCAGTACCTGTGATATGTACATGTGGTATATGGCATTAATTGCTAAGGGGTGAAATTAAAAAAAATAGTTTAGCCTCCTTACTTATAATTAGTGGTGGGCAAAGCTAACTGAAAAGTTAACTTTGATAACCGCTTATCTGCTAACTCCAAAGTTTAATTCGATAACCGGTAAACCACAAAAAAGTTTAGCAGTAGCTAATTATAACCGATGATATATGAATTTAGTTTTGGTTTTAGGCTCTGAAATATACCTAGAAAGCTGAAATTGTAACCTGTTTAGAAATTTAGTTCCACGGAGCTGGAGTGATTACCTGGAGACATTATTAATTAATGCTCTCGAATTAATAATTCATGCGCGAGTTAGTAATTTGAACCTTTGTATTAGTAAGTTGAGCATTTGAATTAGTAATTTGTGCTCTCGAAATAATCATTCGTGCTCTCAAATGAATATTTTGTGCTCTTGAGTTAATAATTGCAGAGCCCCACTCACCTTACATTAAGACATTTAAAACATCCCAGTGGCTTGTCATAAACTAACGTTTATGTTTCCATTAACATTAATGGAAATGCTAATCCGCTAGCAAAACATTAGGTTTTGGCAATTAGCGGTTAGCGGAACCCAGCCCACCACTGCGTATAAACACAATGCCCTGTCTTATCTTAGTGCATCTACCATTTTCTATAATTTGAAATTCAGTTTTTATTTGCAAGTAGTTGTTTTGTTATATTACAAGTTTAAGATTAACTATCCATCCATCCTCTGTAACTGCTTATCCTACTCAGGGTTGCGTCGTGTTCAGAGCATATAGGTAGGGAACCGTCACTGATGTGGGACATGGTGCAGGAAATGAGGTGACGATCCACTTGCAGCTCAGAGACAAATGAGGGTTTATTTAACTAAACAAGAACACTGGGGAAATGCACAAAGAAACAAGACCACGTGGGGTGAAAACAAAAAAAAAACAAACTGGAGAAGACACAGATTAACACACTAAAGAAACCATAACTGAACACAGCTAGGGAGCAGGACTAGGGAAACCAAGCAGAACAGCACAGATTAACATTAGCACAGGCACCTTATACAAAAGCTAGAACTAGGGAGACAGGCAGGGTAACAATCACACAAGGACTGACTGGGGAAATCAACAACGGCAGGCACTTAAATACACTGATACTGAGGAGTAATAAAGGGCAGGTGTGAATAATCATAAACCACCAATCAAACAAAGGAAGGCAACAGACGACCAGTGAAATGAACGACAATAGATGAGAATTGGACATGGGAACTAACAAACACCAAGACTAGGAAAACGAGCAAAATAAGTACAAGCAGAACATAATAAAACAGAGCCCAGGCACGCTAACTCAAAACGGGGAAGCAAAGATGACTAATAACAAACACTAGGGGAAAACATAAAATAAACAAAACAGGTGAGGCTAGCCTAGAACCCATAACCAGATAGTTCTCAGCCTCCAAGCCATACACTCAACCTATTAAGCTACATGGTGGTCCAGGAAATAGGGAAAACACACTAGGATTGAAAAGCAAGAGACAGAGAATGGGAGGGGGGGGAGGCAGAATGGCCAGATCGGTCAGATCCACTAGCTAACAACCTTGGTCAGCCAGCTCCAGCAGAGTATCCTGAGTTTGCCCCCACGTTTGTCTTCTGGGACTCCCATTGCTGTGCATGAGCACTATAATGGTGACCCAGACCGGTGTCAGGCATTCCTCATGCAGTATGGGCTCTACATAGATCACCAGCAAGAAATGTTCCTGGGTGACACTGATCCACTTTGTCATTTCCTTATTGGCGGAAAGAGCCTGTGAACCCCATGTGAACTGCCCTTTCGACCAAGAAGAGCCTGTGCTTTCCAGCATGCTTTCATTGCCAGCTTCAATCATCCTGCAGTAGGATGAAGTCTAGGAAATCGGAAATCACTACCAACTTTGGCTTCAAATTCTGCATGATCACCATGGGACTGGATTAGCCATTGTCTTGTCCATTCCCGGCGTGTTCTGAACCCCGATCTCCAGGTGGAGCTGGTATGCTGAGGTGAGGCGTGGACTGTCAGTGAGTACCTCCAGCTGTCCATTGGGGTGGACAAAGTCAATCGTGAGCACCAACGACAGTGATCTCACCATAAAGTTGCTTGGAACCTGCCTGCTCTCCCTGCTCCCGAGCCAGAACCCATGTGGCTGGGTCGGGCCCCGCTATCTCCATCACAGCGCCTTCGCTGCCTCCAGCAGTGACTTTGCATTCATTGCGGGGAACTGGGTGACACCCTTCGTATCTGTCCCATTCATCCCAGTCCGGGGTCTGTACCCTCATCTCAGGTAGCCTTCTTGCCATCTCAGTTTAACAGATGTCTGTTCCTGTCTCCTTGTCCTGGGTCTGAGGGCAACTGGTGAAAATAGCATTGCTCGACTCCAGAGCAGCAGGAAACTTTGTGGATATCCAGCTGGTGAGACGCCCTAGGCGAGCATCACCAGCGGCACCCCCCCCACCCCTCCGTTATAGGCAAAGTGTAATTGGCTGGCAAGTCAGCGCCCCCTCATAAGTTAGCACCCTAGT
>JAAGVU020000019.1:11453846-11465253 GCA_011763525.2 Mormyrus iriodes
GACCCCTCCATGATTTCTAAGTGGGAGAACTTGCAAAATCGCAGGGTGTTCAAATACTTATGTTCCTCACTGTATGTATGTGAACCATTCGACTTACGGTGAAAATGTTGTTACATCGCGCCGTAGGAACGGATCTCCGACGTAAGTCGAAGACCTACTGTATATGTAGGATCACACACACAAACAATCAGGGCTTACAAGTTTTATGACCTGTAGGTTTGGAAGCCTCAAGATAAGGTCTGAGCCTGGTACAAGGGGTATTAGGTGGTCTAGTCACAAGGGGGGGCTAGTGATTCCAACACCCACACACACGACCACTCACACACACATACACACACACACTCACGGAGATCCAGATAACAAGGAAGGCCAGCATTCTAAGTTTTATGGCTGAGAGATTTAGGTATTTAGATTTAGACTTATGTATAACAGCCTAAGCCTTGAAGATAAAGGTCCGATCCTGGTACGGGCTGGTAAAGGGTAATGTATATGTAAGTGCTGCTAAGTGGCTGTACAAAGAACAAAGAGTGCTGGGGGTCCCACAACTTAACACGTAACCCCCCCCCCACACACACACACACACCAACACCTTTCCTGCCTCACATACTGCAGACACACAAACCCTTGAAGATAGATCTGTTTTAAGATTTGCCTGTGTATGTCGTGTATACGTGTTTAAAATGTATTAGTATCAATCTGTAGATATATTATGTCTGCATGTGTCTTTAGACAGAATTATTGGTGAGTTACCCTTATAAATGTGCCTCACTTAGTATTGCCTATTCTATCTTCCTCACTTAAACAATCATATATATAAATAAATATATACCCAAAGTCACCCATCCATATTCTTATGTCTATGTTAGAGAAATTAGGAAACATTTAAAATAAGGTAACCATGTATCTTAGTGATTCCCCTGACAATTAGAAGAAGCTCCTTCCTTTGAACTCCCCCCCCCCCCGCATTCCTGAGGGACACTCAGTTTATCTGATCTCACAAATGAGCCAGTTGGCCCTTTTTCTTTGTCATCTACTTTTTACATCATGAATAAATTGATATGTGTGTTGATTAACATGGATAACAGGTTCTTGCAATAAGCCTAGTTAACCACGGATTGTAATTTGCAAATTGAGACCATCACTGTAGGAAGCTAACAGCAACTCCTAACCCAACCTAGAGTTAAGCTGTACTGCCAGAATGGGTAATTTGGAATGTAACTTTTATAAAGCTTACCTAAAAGTGTCAACACCTGGTGATGTGTAACATAACCACTCATACTATGAACTGAATCAATAGTGATATAGTCAAAACCAATTTAAGTGAGACCAAGTTATTAGTAAGACAGAGTGTGTTGAGACCGAGACAAGACCAAGACCAAGGCAGGGCTAAACCAAGTCAAGATCAGAAACAAACTAATGTTTGAGTCTACATGACACAACACAATGTGGAGCATTAGCACTGTCTTGGGGCTAGGCAGTACGGCCTAAAATTAGTGTCATAGTATTATTTGAACCATGGACGTTTTTTCTTAAAATTACAATAAAAATGCTTCTGTACAAATGTAACATTTTTTCAAATAAGACGCACCTTATTGGTTGCATTTGAACTTTTTAGCAGAACAATTTACACCCAATCACAATACTCTTAACCCTTTAAACCCTATCCACTTTTGAGAGTTATTCTATCCTTTTGATTTTAGGCATATTACACTGCATGTACATGAGGTAGCCACATATGCTTTAAGGTTTTTTTTTCAGGACATTCTAGCCTACTCAGATATGTCATAATTTGGTGTGTAAATGCTGACACAGTCTTGATATCATCCATTATGGAAAAAGTACTTGCGCCTATTGAAATGTCTCAAGTTTTAGTCACATCTATTATAAAAAATTTGCAGGCACTATAAATATAATATAATAAATGTTGAGATTAGAGACTTTGTGATGTGGGAATGCAGGGTTTTCATTGGAGACTTTTCTATGGCTTAGAATTATGAAGGAATACATGGTTAGTGCCAGGCAGAAATGAATATCTTTGATTTTGCATCCATTTGGTAACTTGTTGAAGTTATCTGATAGACAGCAATGTGTGGTTATATATTTTATATTGTATTATTATATTATAACTTTTTTATTTATTACTTTACAATATCTGAAAGAACTTTTAGTCAGCATTTTAACCTCAAACAACAATCCAATGCTGTCATGTCATTGTGTTTACATGTGTTCCAGGTACAGGATAGGCGTTTTTTATTTCAACTGTTTTGACGAAGCTCTACATCAAACCTACATATACAAACTTTTATGAATAAATATTGCTAAAATATCAAGTAATTCTCTTCCTAATAAATGAAATGCTGCATTTTGTTGTTATTTGTAATAGAACTCCAGCCCATTTTTGAGTTTTTATGCCCTTTTATTCATAGGCTTATAATAAATAAATTATAATTATTTTTTCCCCAGAAGGGTACTGCGTGGATCATTGCAGAAGCGAATATGCGCTTTGTTTTCAGTATAATGTGACTAATATTGATATTTTATGATTAGGGGTGCTTTATCGTGGAAAATATTTAAAATATATGCTTCATTGCGCACAGGAATACTCTGGAATATTTTAGTGTGCAACATTGCAATTTCAAAGACCGGATCAAGTCAGTTGCAAAGATATGCGATTCATATCTATGCGTTATACCTCAGCCTGAGATTAATGGGTGCAAAAATCAACGCATTTTGCATTTGTCGGGTTGTAAGGGCTAACAAACAGATGAATATTAAGCTGTTGTGATAAATATTGAGACGTTTTGATGAGTGGTCTTGACTTGTCTTGAAATAAAACCTTGGGTCCTCTGTGTCTGAGACTGAGACAAGGCCGTGTCAAAATAAAGTCAATTTCGAGCAGAGACCAAGACCACAAAATCTTGAATAGTCTTGAGTAGTCTTGAACACTACAACATTAGTAATCAACATGCATGGTGTAAGTTAAATAGTGAATTAATTAATGCAGATTGTACGAGGTGCGAACCTCTAGGTTGGTTTGGCATGTTTGGTGTCAAAATCATGGACAAATTGTCCTTGATTTGAGTCTGATCTTGGATGATCATAAAATTGCATGTATCTAAAGCTAAATTTGTTTGATCAAAGTCACCTCTAGACTTGCATTAGAGCATGCCGTAAATCCGTGAGGCCACTAACACACCCCTGTGACTGGTCCCCCGGATCGAGATTCCAAACCATTGGCCCAAGTGTGGAATCCCTGTTCATCAGTATTCATGGACCTTAGGCCATTAAACCCAGCACCTCAGATTCAGAGGTGTGAAGCCTAGCTCTGAACTCTATCTGTGATGCAAGCTGCCAAGAAAACAACAGCAGTAACAAGAAAACCTTACCACCTTAAAGCTTCACCGAAAATGGAAAATCAAAGGGGCTTCAGACAAAGAACCCCTCCAGACATCGCTCCTTTTTGAGTGCCATCGCTTTCACATCTCATCACCTCAGCAACCAACTTCCAGAGACTCTAGCACCTTCAAACCAAGTTAACCGATTTCCACTCATTTCACAATCTAATTTGTTCTATTAAATCTATTTTATAACTTTGGGTCGCATTTTAAGATTTTGTGCTTGCTTTGCAGAATAGTATTTCCTTTAAGGGTATCCATTTAAATCTGATCACTGACTTTCCATATTCCATCTTGTTTTGTTGATTTAACTCTGTCATTTTGCATTTGTTGTTTTATGTTAAGTGTAATGTGTGTTGTGTGTTAGTTGTAGTGTTAGGAATAAATGCATGCCTTTTATGCAACTTAAATCTCTGTCACACTGAGTGCTCCCAACAGTCCCTGGAAATCGCTCCTAAGCTCTAAATCCCAAGCTTGCCTTAAAATACCATGAGACTCTCTCTCAATGGCCATGAGAAGAGCTCCACTACGTAATCGCTACATTACCTGTCAAAGTATGTTCGGTGGACGACCATTCTCGCCCAGGTTATGGAGTGATACTGTAATTAGTGAATCCCATTCAGGTCTTCCATTAACTGACTAAGTGGAAATTCCATAATGGAGTTTAGAGAAACAGACCATTTGGGCATAATAATTAATTAATATCCACCATCAAATAATAGACAATAAAAGAATAATTAATTTCCCCTACACATTGGTGGAGATTTTTCCTACATATGATAAGATGCATGTTTTTGTTCAATTTTTTTATAGTTATGTCATTTTTCTTTCATCACAGTAACTCTTGCCTTGGATTTCATTAAATATTTTTGTGTATTACAAAAGTATATAAGTTTTAATATTAGGTGCACTTAATCACAATCAATCACAGAAAACAACACTAAAACACATGACAATGACAAGTGTTGTAGATTCAGACTGTTTGCAAAATAAAGCCAAGGAAGCATAGTGATGTAATATATTCAAATCCCCATGTCTTTCTCTGCCTTTGAAGACATTGAGAAGTCACTTTGATCTGACAGCATTCTGGGGGATATCCAGGCAACCAGCGAGCCAGCTTGGTTATGCTTGGACCGCTGTTTGGGTATGCATGAACTTCAGCTGGAGTATACGCGGACCTCTACAGGCAGCCACTTTCAGCGATGACCCATTTGCTTCATATCCCTCCATTGTTGAATGCCATAAAAAGCAGGGAGACTGTCAGTTGTACAGTTTTGACAATCTTTTTTTTTATTGATTCATTTTTGAAGGTCTAATTTATGCCCTCAGAACTGAGCTAACCCTTGCTTAATTTAACTAAATTTAACTCTTATGATCATTTAAAAATTAGCACCTATATTTAAAAATATTTAGAGCTTCTAGTTGTCAAAATGCAATATGATAGGCTATAATTATACACTAGTAATACCTTCATTTTCATGCACGTAGCTCTTCACCAAGGCTTGCCAAGGCTCATTTTGCACTCTCTGTCACTTCCGTACTATCTAGCTGAATCATTAATAAAGGCCTCTCATTAAACAAATTTTGTTTTGCATACCTAACTCTCTCTGGAATAATATCAACGAAATAATGAAGAAACCTGAAAAGGTACCAGAAAAGAATTGGTGGCCTGACAGACTCCGTGCCTAAACTGATATTTTCTGTCATTAACACTTTGCACGTTCTATGCTGAAATGGTCAGTGAAAAGCATAATATAATACTTAATCCAAACAGAGATACATGTCCACATAGCATAGAGTGAATACAGTGTCTAAGCCGTCAGAATTTTTGTGTAGACTTGAGGTTGATTTTATGCGTTAGAACGTTTTCATATGAAGACAAGACGTCTGGACTTTAATAAGTGCAAATCTTTTCTGCTGCATACCTCAACAATATATGTGGCAAAACGTTTCAGATGTTGATTGTTGCATAGAAGTAGGGTATTTTTGTGAGAAACGCATTGAAGTCTCCCTTCTCATCTGTGAACAATGAATTTCCCAAATCCTATCCCATCTATCTGTTTTCCCACCTCCAGCACTCATGCCTCTAGAAAGAGAAGTTTCTTCTTTTGCTGCTAAAAATAGGAAAGAAAGGGAAGGGAGAAGGTAAAAGAAAAGCTCACAGTGCCAACCTGTCTACTAAACAAATCATCTGAAAATAGAATGTAAAGTAGAAGTTTCTCACGTAAGCTGTTTGTATCTGCTACCATTTTCTGTTTAGTTGGTTGTCTACTACTGATATGCAGAGTAACTGGAGGAATCACAGTCTGCATATTCCCAGTGTCCCCTGTTATTTTTCATTGCATTTTGAAGTCTGTTTTGAAGCTGTTCTGAGGGACTCGCAAACAGTTCAGCAGAACCAGCCACCAAATCCTCCTTTGTTAACGTGTATGCCCTAGTGTTTCCTCATTCAGCTCTGTGAATCACAGCTGCCATGCTATCTCTTACCCTCCATCTTGCAGAGCTCAATTATGGCAGCACACACCACTCCTGCGAGCCACCTTTTATAGCCCCGGCGGCCATCTTAATCTGAGCGGGATAGTAGTGGAGCAGCTCGTGCTTTTCCTGCCTCATGTAGCTGTCACAGACGTCTGCAGTGAAGCAGAAGGTATGAGTGCTCGCCCATCCTCATGAATAACCCAGACCCTCCTCGGCCAAAGATGAAACTCTGCCCCCTCCCCCCGGGGGAACGGTGGTAGGGGGGCCAGGTACACCCCCAAGGAATCAGCATCTTCAAAAAGGCGTTCACTCTGATCTCTCTAATGCATCTCCGAATGACACTGTGATCACTACACAGAATCGGCAGCTTTGCTAACAAAAACAATACAAAAAAACAATGCCCCACTGAGAGAAATGCTACATTAAATAAAACTAGAAACAAATAAAATGCTGACTTGACCTTGATGGCTAAAGGCAGTAATAGGACACAGAGAAAGGTCAAATGGCAGAATGTCATGCAGGGCATCTGCACAACTAGCTCACAGCTCGCTAAAAGAGTGCAGCGAGAGAGAAGATAGTCTCTGCAGACACTGGCCTTTGACCAGGCTGTTTCTCATTAGCGGGACAGGAGCTGGCAGGGCTCAGCGGGTGAAGGATGACTTTGTGGTGCCACCCTGTGCCCTGCTGCCTTGTCCTGGCTCCTGACATCTCTCCAGTCAGCTCTGTATTTTCCCTCCTCAGCTCAGTATTTGTCATTTGAGGGATATATCTGTCACTCTCCTGGGACAAACTGTCGAGACGTGGTGTTAAATATAATGAAAATCCTATTTCCTTTTGGGACTTTTTACAAAAATTTACTGTATTTTTGTTAAATAAATCAAGCACATATTTGTATAATCAACAGGAAAATGCAACACTTCCATCTAAGATGAAATCAAATACACAAAGCATCTTACAGCAAGATATACTCTGTTCATGTGCTAATGCAATGCTTTATATACACATTACAGCACAAAGTTGACCTTTTTTCAATTAAGACAGGAAAGCCACTTTCAGCTCTAAGTGCAACACCAAATTAGCGTACTTAATTTTCAGCCGCGAGGGTTCACTCATTGTGAACTCAAGAATTAAGGCACGACGCCATTATGAGAACACTGCCCACAAGCCAGGCTATCATGTGATCGCTCTCAGAAGCAGGGAGGCTCACGTCTGCTGTCCCCGCTGCCTAGACTTACAGGACATTCTTCACCTTCACTGTGGCTACAGGCAGGTGAATTATGGTGATGCCAGACTGGATGTTGGAGAGCTTTGTAGCCTAGTGATATATTTGTTTAGATACCATGGTAAAGAAGAGTTAGGCTTGTGCAAACAATTTGTAGTAAAAATGAAGGACTCTGTGGCAGTGGGGGGGATGGTTCTGTGGTGGGGGGACAGCGCTGTGGTATTGGGGGGTGGCTCTGCAGTGAAGGGGGGGGGTTCGGTTCTGTGGCAGTGGGCAGTGGACAGCAGAAGCTGCCCTACACCGATGCCCAACCATCCTTCCACGCCTGTAATAAACCTGCATATTTAGAAACAGTGGTAGAAATGTGTAGATGCGGGGCAAACTTCTCATGGAGAGGGAGTGGGGAACGCCTGGGAAGCTATCTGATTTTTTTCTTTTTACTTAAGCAGAGCAACCGAGACACCAAGGGAACCGGGGAGCTGGTCTGTGAGCAACACTGATGAAATTAATAAAATGTAGAATTTCTCTGCAATTTGTCCACATTGCATACAAGCCAAACGGGACCAAACAGGAGAATCGTTTCACCTTTTGTCAGCATTTCCTAATGTAACTGTTGCAATTCACTCATTTTTTTCAGCCCCATTTAAAAACTTAGACTTTCTTTACCAAAATGTTGCACAACAGAACACTCTGCTAATCTGCTAAGGTAAAGCAGGATACCCACAACGCCATGGGGATTAGAGAGAGGGAAGGTGTTGCATGGATGCGGGCGCACACCTTTCTAAATCCTCCAGGGGCCCCCGGCTGTTTTGCTTTTAATAGACCATCTGCTACATCTGACAGCAGTGCGGGATTCTGCAAGGCAACATGGCGGAAGCTTCTGTAGACCCATTTTCACTTTTCAAGGTGCCACATCTGAAGGAAAGAGATGCGGGAGCACTTATCTCCCAAGTCGCACTTGGATATTGTGTATGAAACAGCCGACTCCCTAAACATGCCTACATACATACATGCATATAAAAACATATATATTACCTTGCATAAAGAGAGTCACACAATATCCACCAAAAGATTTTATATATCATTTCCATGTTTCTTTGAGGTGCAAAGTAACTTTCAGATTATACACATTTTAATGTTCATTTATATGAATATAGTTACATTAGAGGGAGTGTGATTCATATTACCCACCCATAGCATGCTGTAAGATAGACGCTTTGTTGAGATTTAATTATTATTTTTCCAAAAAAAAACAAAACAAATGCAGGGCTCATGTAAAATCCACCACATTATGCAGTAATAACACAAAGAGTTTCAGTGCATGTTTCACACAGAATTTTTTCCCCCTTCTAAATGTGCTGTTGCTAAGAGACTGGCGGTCTTTCACATTTTCCCCAACACACTCCGACAGAGTGGTAAGCTCACTGTTTGCGAGGTGGCCATCTCATTAAGGTGAAGAACATAACACAGAGTACAACGCAAGGCACAATTCACAAAACCATGGCATATGGGTGGCATGTCCACTAATACAGGAAATACTGCTTCCATCCTGTCTAGGCTGTTAAAATTCAGCCGAGAGCCTGTCGGATTTTGTGCTGCAGCCTTTCTGCTTCGCTTCACTCCAACATAAAAGACTTACTCCTGTACTCATGAATGTAATAAAAATGTGTGTAGAATACACTAATACCTTGTCATGCGTCGATTTATGTTACATCGAATTCGACTCGGTCTGCCGATGTCAAAATATGTAAAATAATATATTGTAATGTATAAAATCAAATCAAAGCTTCTAAATTAAAATACATTGTCTTATTTACCTGGTGTTTGGTGTTGATAACTCTGTTAAAAGTTCCAAGTGGCAGCATTGTTGGTCAGTGTTGTTATTGTTTTTTCTTTAAATTTAGCATTAATAAAGTTTATACATTTATGGTAATTGCTCATTAGGCATTTATATGGGGTCTAAATAGTTTTTTTTTTTAGGGGTTTTTCGTGTTAAGTTGCTTTACAACTTCAGTTCACGCACACGCACACGCACACACATATGCACGCATACAAAAACAGACAGCGCTGTTGGACATCCACACTTTGAGAACCTTCATCCTGAACAGACATGGAGAGCAGCACTGGTGTGTCACTGGCATCCAGCATCTACTCTAGACATAGGGGAAGGTTTTCAATAATTTAAACGCAGCACATTGTATAAGGGACAAGAATTTCAGATTCATTAGCATCTAGAGAGGCTGGACAAATAGGTAGGGCATGCACTGAAGCTTTCTGAGAAGAGTGCTGTGTTTCTTCTTTTAAACCAAAAGAGAAGTCTTTTCAATATCAAGGCATGTTGTCAATGTACATGCCTAAAGAAATCTTTGGATGGGGTAAGACAGCTGGGAGTGACAAAGGGTATCTTTAAACTCAAAAATGGCTGTTCTAATTATGGAAAGAATCCAGAGAAAGGCATCAATCACGTCAAAGCGTTGCTTCTGAATTATGAAACTCAAGGTAAATCTAGGATTTTAGTTGGAAAAAAAATAAATGTGTAAGCAATAAAAAACACACAAGCCACACCCCAACCACAAAGAACACAGTAGTAACTATATCATCAAACAGCAAAGTGACACGTGGAAATGAAGAATCGTGAATATAGCGTCCAGTGTTTGAAGGTGTTGAGCTTGCTTGGTCACCAGTTCTCTTCTACTGGATTCTCTAGTTTCACCCACCTAAGCCACACTGCTCAAATTCTGGCCCCCATTTACAAATGACTATTGGTCTTTGCTGACCAAAGACAAATCTGTGGAGGCTGGGGGCAATAATCCTGAGACCTTGGCTGTCAGTTTGTGTGGGGTGTAACTATTTTCGTCATGCATGAGTGTAAGCAACCATTAATCATACAAATTCACTAACTGTAACACATTTAGTTATACTTTATATATGCTATGTAGTATGCTAAATGTAGCATGAAATATGTGATTAACAGAGGCAACAGCAGATTTAAATTTGCCATAATCACAAAGTAGTTTTTGTTACAGTATGAGAACAATGCCATAAAGTATCAGTGCTGTTCTTCATACATCTCAGTTACAAAAGCCAGCAGAGGCACTTTTATGTCTTGCACTTGCACTGAAAACACAGATTCACCTTGGGTGAGAATTTTAAAGGAGCTAAAAACAGTCCTCGCTAAATGTATATTTCATATATTATTATTATTATGCTGGTACCGAGACCCCGAGGGGACCAGGGGAGCTGGTATGTCAGCTGCTGGTACCGGGACCCCGAGGGATCCAGGGGAGCTGGTATGTCAGCTGCTGGTACTGAGACCCCGAAGGGACCAGGGGAGCTGGTCTATGAGCTGCTGGTACCGAGACCATGAGGGAACCAGGGGAGCTGGTATGTCAGCTGCTAGTACCGAGACACCGAAGGGACCAGGGGAGCTGGTATGTAAGCTGCTGGTATCGAGACCCTGAGGGAACCAGGAGAGCTAGTCCGTGAGCTGCTGGTACTGAGACCCCGGAGGGAACCAAGGGAGCTGGTATGTCAGCTGCTGGTACCGAGACCCCGAAGGGACCATGGGAGCTGGTCCGTGAGCTGCTGGTACTGAGACACCCAGGGGACCAGGAAAGCTGGTCTGTGAGCTGCTGTTACTGAGATACCAAGGGGAGCAGCTCGGTATTGGCTGCCAGTAAGCCCTGCCTTCCAAAGGGTCCGGCACCCCAGAGGAATGTAAATAAGTGTGTCATAGCTTCGGTGTATAACACCTCCAGGAAAGCAAGGTGTGGGACACAGATAGCTAGAACACAGTTTGGGACAACTAAATACAAAGAGGGTAAATAGTCTTTAAAATAATGGCCTAACATGCACGCAATCATCCTCAGTGGCTCTTCCCTGCTGGCCATTTCAAACCTGTTTCCAGCTTGGGCAGATCCTTGCCTCTTTCAGTTATTATGCTGCTCTTGTTGTCACAGGGCTATTTGTTGGGCTTTCTCTACCTGTACGTGACCAAACCATTTGCTAACAAAATGCTCCCTTTTCTCTGCTTTCTGTGACGCCTCCTGCTTGGGGCCATCTGCTCATGTGCAATTACATTATCAACTAGACCGAGACAGTCAGGGCCATAATACTGTCCAGAGACTGGAGTCATGTGTTACCCGATGCACTGACAGGGTCCACTCATTCACAGAATCACAGGCTTTTATCACCTGACCATGATCACTCCCACCCATATTGTCATCTTCTGTCATTAAAATACACTCACCTAAAGGATTATTAGGAACACCATACTAATACGGTGTTTGACCCCCTTTCGCCTTCAGAACTG
>JAAGVU020000019.1:11466556-11480810 GCA_011763525.2 Mormyrus iriodes
ATTGGTTGATTAGATAATTGCATTAATGAGAAATTGAACAGGTGTTCCTAATAATCCTTTAGGTGAGTGTATATTCTATATATTCTTTTCAATTGGTTTTGTCAATTGTATTTCTATTAAGTACTATATTTTAGGACTGATCACTACATTAGATGGATTAATAAAATAATTGTGGGAGAAAAATGAACTTTGTTGTGTTGTTTTTATAGAATCTGGACAATAGATGTAAAACACTCTTTTGTGACCAACTCACTTTGTGAAAATGTGCTGACGATTGCTCATTTAATATGGCATGTGGTCTCATGACAGCACGAACAGGCCTGTCAGGAGCCCATTTTGAATGCTGGTCTGCTAGCAAAAGCATATCAAGTTACTGTTAATCTGAAGCTTAGGGGTGCCCTCAGAGACCAAAGAGGCAAATGACACTGTTTGGGGTGTGACATTGCACTGCATAAAAAACGGTGGATTGAATCAGGAGCTACAGCAGGTGTCACCAACATGGTGCCCACGGCCTGCCTGATGCCCAATGTTGCAGGATATACATATCAATCAGCAAAGAGTATATATGATTCATTTTCAATGTTGCAGGATATACATATCAATCAGCAAAGAGTATATATGATTCATTTTCAACTTAAAAGGTAGATTACTCAATTATTTCTTCCCCCTGGCATAAATAACCTTTATCCATCGACCCATTCATGGT
Source organism: Mormyrus iriodes (assembly GCA_011763525.2). NCBI lineage: Eukaryota > Metazoa > Chordata > Actinopteri > Osteoglossiformes > Mormyridae > Mormyrus > Mormyrus iriodes. Next base: position 11,467,263 of record JAAGVU020000019.1, read on the forward strand.
ATCGGGTGTATGCCCCAAGGACCACATGTGTGGTTGTATTTTAATTTTTTATTTGGATGTCAATCATAGAAGGGTAAAATAGGCGAGCGTCTCTAATTGTCAGCAACTGCTTCACCATTTAAATACTATTTCACACAAGATTCTAAGATTTGTCAAAAGCATACTCCGGGTAATTCCCCACACCCATAGGCATAAAGATTTGTGTCATGCAGTAAACTGATGTGAAAACATGTAAAAATACAATATTCTGTATAACTTACAATACTTTAATTAGCCACTAAAGGGCCACACATGTATTATACATGGCATGGAGTTTAATCCATTGCAAAGTTAGTATGGAACTATATCCTTACATGTTATATCTTTCTTTTAATCTGTACAATCGCAAACAACTAATGATAAATTTCTGAAGCTTGTGATGAAAAGTAAGCAATAACAAACTTTAGCCAAGAAGAAAAACGACGCAAAAAGGAGATTAAGTACACATTCAAAAAAAAAAAAAAAAAGGAAAGTAGCCTACTTGGCCAACATTTGAAGGGTGCCACTTCCAAGACACCTATGCCCTTCACTGTACATTTTTTGGCAAAATGCTTTTTTCATATCAATACAGTGTGAGTGAAGTGTGATGTCAATCACAAGCACTCAGGGTCACACCATGGAACCATCCCAAAAACCACATGGAAATCTCTGCATTAGAGTACACAGAAACGTTAACATTGGGGTAATGAATGCCAAGGAACCCTGACCATGCATCCCATTGCTTTGTTAAAGATTGATTAAATGAGTACACCTGAGCCAGCATGGTATTCTATGGGGGGAAGAAAAAAAAAACATTTGAAACTTTGAGCTGCCAGGTGAGGCAATTAGAAATGTGGAAGGGTTCTCCTCAGTCAAATGTGGAAGGATAGTCTCAGCTTTGGAAAATGCAGCAGGTTAAATCCCAAACCCCAAACCCATACTTCTCTGCACCTATACCACATAAGCAGTGGCCCTTTTAAAAAGCCTTAATTAGTAAAAGGCCTTATACCATTTATTAAAAGGTATGACTTCTCCCAAGCTCAGGCAAAGTACACTAGGAATCATATTAAACTGGACTGGTGTTGCCATCACTCTGTCGGGCCATTCAAGTGGTGGGTCATCTGGACCAGATCACCTCGACATAGTTCGCAGGGTACAGTCCAACTTGCCCACTGTCCAGTTGTCCTTTGCACCAACCCTGCTCGTCGACCTCACTAAGCTTCATTAGTTCCTCACCTATGGATCCAGGAGAGGACAAGATCAAGATTAAAGCTACAATCCTGCAAAGATGACAGATTTCTGTATTTCAAGTCTGCAGTTGCCTCAAACATTCTGGTTATATAGCATACAGGTTAAACAGCAACAATAACATCAAAGTACCGATTATTTCCCAGGGAATATTTGTGGCCCTTCAAAAAAAAGGGGGGGGGATAATTACAAACACCACAGATGGTGCATGTCCACTAAGAACAAACCCGCTTTGAAGCTCAGCTCATCCTCCTCTTGGCCCACATAGTCATAGAGGGCTTTCACGCGCTCTCCCACCAGCTCAACATCACTGTCCTTCCCATTCCCTGAAATGTCTCCATCAGACCAGGTGTTCCCACTGCAACAGATTGGGGACAGAGAGGGCACCATCACAACGCTAGGTCGTCAGGCAAAATGATTATCCAACAGAACAGTCATAATCCAGCCCAGGGCTCAGCGCTAGCCATTTCTCCAAGTAGCACATAAGGTTTTTAAAAAAAAGTTTGCAGCACACACACACATACAAAAATTCTAGCATACAGAAACCTGCATAACTCACACAATGAATTTCAGTAAAACACTATTCCATGAGGTCCAAGTAAGGTCCTGACACGTGCACAAGTTTTAGTTAATTCACAACTCAGCTAATAATTCAGTTTTATAAACATTCAAAATAGGGCAATAATCAGCCAGTTAATTTGAAGATAAAAAATACAAAAAGGAGTCTGCACTGATCTAGGGGTTCCCAAAGTCAGGTTACCAAGAAAAAGAAAAAGACTACAAACAGATGAAATATTCTGAGGGGGATCCCCCCTGTTCTGCAAAATCTAGTGTAGGAAAAGACCACCGCAGCCCCCCTCGCGAGTCTCTGGTGCTGTTATTTTGAGGGTTGTGGGCTGAAGTTTGGGAAGCCATACTCATCTTAACACATGCTTACAAACACCCTATACAGATATGCAGGTACGCACACATACAGAGACACAAACACTAGTTTTCACAGTACACTTTAGTACACACTGCTAATGGTGCTGGTAGCATAACCACTACCTCCTTCTGAGACAATGTCATCTCCCCATTCATCCATAATATCAGCATTTCTCTTGAAATAATGAGATGGGCCAGGGCAATATAACAATATTGAGTCGTTATTTGATATCATCAGATAAGTAACCATATGTTGATCTGACAGTGACTAACTGGCGATTATTGCTTTTGTCAGGAATGTAGGCTTAGGCTACACACAAAGCAAGACAAAAGTATTTATGATCTCACATTTGGTTAAGCCTTACAGCCTTTATTTCCAATACAAAAAGGCTGCGCTTCACAAGCATAGTCTGTTGCAGTTATAGTGTGTTTTCCATTCTTGCAAATGGAAAGTTAGACATTAGATGTTGTCACATCAGTCTTCCAGTCAGCAGCCAGAATATCAGCCGGTCAAGTGCAACTTCTTAGTGGGAATTTCAGGCTTCGCAACTTAAGTGGATGGTTGAAGAAGAAAACTGCTCACCATTGCTAATCGCCTTACAGCAGGTGTGTCAAACTCAGTCACTGAAAGGGCCATATTAAAAACGGCCAACAAATTTGTGGGCCGACCAAGACCATTTAGCTAACAGTATGGCTCAAAATATATTATTGAAATATTTACTATATGTAAATAACATTTACAAATGTGATCTTTGTAGTAAACACTACTCCTGAAAATTCTTTTAAAAAAAAAAAAAAAAAAGTGAACAATGATATACAAATAAACAATTGCATATACAAGATTTAAAAGTTAAACCAAATGCAACTGGGCTGATTATCTATTATTCATATTAAAATTGAAACACATAGTAATGTAGAGTTAAGACTATTGATCTAAAGCGAATATTTCCCTTGCATCTTTTTATGGTTGTGTGTGTTTCTGCAAGGGAGGTTGGATGATGTAATTGTTTGTCCGGATATTTTTAACATTAAAATATTGTATTTTTTTTTTTAGATACTGCCCAGCCCTAATGAGCAATTGATTACATTTTTTGTTAGCTAGTACCATTAGGTCGTTACTGATAGACTTCAGTCATTTACATGTTCAGGGAAACATACAGTTTGCCCTTTAACTAGGGTAGTAATTTTATTAATCATGAGCACCAGATACTTACTTTGTTTTGAATGCTCAGTACTGGTTTGTTTAGCAGTGTAATGCATGCTAGGAATATTAGCTTTAACCTACCTAACAGTTACTTGTTGATTCAGTGTAGCTTTCCAAAAAGAACTACAGGTAGAGGTGTAATTTCATTGCTCAGTGCAATTTACACACATGGGAGAGAATAGTTTTTGTAATTTGCACGCATTGATTTTTTTGTCGCATTGTGATGCAAATATTGCATTGTAGAGGCTTGATCCAGCCATCAACTAAGATACATAAAGGTAACGGATTATATGTTATTATGCCTGGCAAACTTCTATTCATCAATGCCTCCAAATAATGAATATTCCATGTCTACAAACTCCACATAACCAATACCATGCACACAGTCTTAATTTGCAACAAATCAAAAAAAATTTAAAGGCATAAGAGACAAAATAATGTGAATAAAAATAAACTGGATTAGCTGAAAGAAAAGTAAACAAAAGGTAATTAAATACTGACATCTACTGGAAGAATGAAGTCCTCTACCAACATTATTCTTCATTGAATGCTCTTATGTTGCACTTACTAGCCCTTGAATACTATTCTTTGGTTCCTACTTTGTTAATAGTTGTATATGTAGTTGTGCAGCTGTTGGGTCGATTCTGCCCCAAAACCGCTTGCACCAGAACTTGGGCATTCATTCTAAGTTCAACATAACCTCCAGTTCACTGGAGACAGGAGGCAACACACAGCACTAAAGCTTATAGCTAACTGGATACAGGAGGTAAGGATCTGCAATAAAGCTTATAGCTCACTGGATACAGGAGGTAAAGCACTGCACTAAGGTGTCCAGGTCACTGGGCACAGGAGGTAATGCATGCACCTACCTGGGCACTGGCTCCACAGCTGAGACAATGTTAGTCAGAGTAACCACATTCTCTGCTTGGCTATTCCTCTCTTTCCGGCTGATGGAGAGGCTGGTGACGGGGGACCACTCCTGAAAGAAGATGTAATCACATGACCACAATAGCAATCCGCAACTGCAAGGTAATAACTAATAACAAACAGTCATACCACTGTTAATGTACAGTCACCTTCAGCTGGGCTTAAACATTTAACATACATTACACTACTCATTGAATGAGGGTCCACACAAAAAGAAAACAAGCGCCTCAGTTCTGTAGAACCACTTCAAATTAAAAATGAATGAAAATGCAGTCATTACTAATGTCAGTATTGTAATGCATAAACTCATATCACCACAGTACGACTCCAAAGCAAATATACGTTAAAAGAAGACATTCACGTTTGACGGACTCACTCAATAATGCGATGTCAGTCATAGATAACTATAAGCTATGTACCCTTTAGCCTCTTGGGGTGGCCTAGCTTTGATAATTGCCATTAAAATGAAGGCTAGCCTCGCTTAGCCACATCATTCATATTACCTTTATATACACACACGCATGTACACGCGTACACACGCATGCAGTCTAGGAATGAGTCCAGCACAGGACTTGGGCAAAAACAGCAGCAATAAATTTTAGGCAATTTTTTTAGCAAAGTTTTGTTTACTATGATAGTAAAAATGTTCCAGCATAACTTACTTTGGTCTCAATCCAGCTGATTATCAGGGTCTTTGACAATTACATGTGCGATGTCGATATTAACATTGCTCATCATGCAGACCTAGTACTGAGGGCGGCACAGTGGTGAAGTGGGTCACTATGTTGCTGCACACTGCCACTTTGTGTATGAGGAGTATGCATGTTCTCCCCGTGTGCGTGTGGAGTATGCATGTTCTCCCCGTGTGCGTGTGGAGTATGCATGTTCTCCCCGTGTGCGTGGTTTCACACAGGATCCTCTTGTTTCCCTCCAGTCCAAAAACATGCAGTTCAGTGAACTGGAGTGTGCAGGCACAGCCTGCAGTGGGCTGGTGCCTTGCCCCGGGAAGGTTCCTGCCTAATGCCCAATGTTGCAGGATATACATATCAATCAGCAAAGAGTATATATGATTCATTTTCAACTTAAAAGGTAGATTACTCAATTATTTCTTCCCCCTGGCATAAATAACCTTTATCCATCGACCCATTCATGGTATCGGGCAAACACCTCAAATTGTGGCCAATTCATGGCCATGCCCGGTCCATATGTGTTCCTCCACCATCTCAGGTCCTCTGCATCACTGGTTGCAGCTAGAGTCTTGCCCAGGTCTTGAAACAGTGTCTTGAATCTGTAAATGGATTTATCCCAATTAACTAGCACACCACAGCTGAATGACATCCATCCATTTCATTACTATTAACAGTAAGTAACCCATTAGTAATTGTGTGGAAATATCATTATTTGCAATGTCAAAAATTCCACAGTAATTACGATTTAATAGCAACACCATTTTCTTTAGGCAAACATCACAAATTACTCAAACTTACATTAATGACCAAACTATGCCACGCACACTCTTATAGGTCCACAGCACAGGGCGGATGGTTGGCTGTACCTGTCACTGCTGGAAAGGTCCAGGTGCTTGTGAACGCTGAGCAGGATCTCCTTGAAGAAAAACAGCCTCTTCTTCTCGGCCTCCTGAGTGATCTCAAACACCTGCTCCATGTCCTCCATGTAGCGTGGGTTACAGCGGTACAGGTCTTCCAGTGCCCTCTCATAGTGCTGCTTGGCCTGTGAAGCAAAGGTGGAGTCTGTTTGTCTGTGTCTATCTATCGTACGAACAGGCCAGAGCATCCACACAAGTCAATCTTTCCCAGGCTTGATGAAGTACTGTACAGATTAGCTTTGTTGACTAACGAAGGCCAAAACAGCCACTCTCCTCCGATTAAGATATCATTTGTAAATGTTGAACTACACCACAGGGAATTCCCCACACACCCTCCCTGCCCACAGCATTTCAACAAAACATGTTCTTTATTTTACGAACATCCACAGATTGCTGGCTTGCAGCGATGCCAAGTCTTTGGGGATAACATTAGCAATTTTTTCCAAAGGGTTGAAATAACTGTGAGGGAGATGGTCTTCAAGAAATGCATCAAAAACTGTCGTACTGGCGTACCTTAACAAAAATGAACAGCATAGATGAGCAACAGTTAATGAAATTTTCTGAAAGAGAACAATATTGTCCAACACAGTTTGTGGTTAGATGTTATGGTAATTACACATATTACTGTTCAAAAATTCTAATGATGTAATTCTGCATTACATTAAACATAAACCAGTTTCTGGAACATCTGTACAGATAAAGACACTTCTTCCACAAAAAAAAAATAAAATAAAAAAAAACCTTAACATGTAGAAGTCACATAGGTTGAAATTGTTTGTCTTCCATCTTAATGCATTAAAAAAACTAATTATGGAATCAGTAATAATCCCTTCCATGTTACAATCCATGTTTCCAGCTTTTGTTACCCCAAGCTACAGTGGCACCGTCGATTCCCCTCAGTATTGTCGTAATCCGCTCGCAGGATTACTGAGCATCTCATGATGCCCATGGCATTGACCTGCACAATACCACAAAAAAGGCTGATGACTGCATGTGCTTTTACTTCAGTTATCCATGGAAAAACACTATATGAAGCAATACTCCCTCAATAGAAACTATGTACTTCATGTTTGGTGATTGAACAAAAAGTTAAAGATTTCACATCAGATAGTATAACAACTGGATTAGCCATTTATTCACAGTAAGTATTAATCATGGCATGCTTCTGCCGGGTGCAGCTGATTGGACAGAAGGCTGTTGCGATGATCACAGGGAGAGGTCTGTGTTGGCTGTTGTGTTTGTGCACGTCTGCACTGACCCCCGTAACTAAATCGCCCCTCATTCCTTTTCTGCAGCTGTTGCAAAAGGTCCCATGGGCATCGAGCCCAGTGCGGCAGACATTCCAATGCAGCGGGGCCATCAAAAACGTGCTACTGTCAGTCTGAACGGGGTCCCAGTGCTCCCAGGAATGCATGGGAAAATGTGCATGAGACCTGGAAGTCACCATGAAGCATGAATGCAGACTGCGCTCAGTCACATGCTGTCATGTAGAGATGTTAAAAACACGGGTACAAAGGACTCATAACACTGCCCAAAAAAAAAAAAAAAACATTAGCAGACTACTTGAGGTAAAATATAGCTAGACCTAAAGCTAGTGGATTTCAAACAAAGAGGCTGCTGCCTATAGGATTAGCTAAGCGCTCACAGTAAATTATAAAGTAACGTTAGAATGACTTCTGAATGACTTCCGCTGGGTGCACGATGCCACACATTTTTACTGGTACCCATCATAATGGGCACCAGGTCAGTGCCTCACAGGCCCAGTTGCATTTAGGAGTGCCTGGGCATACCTCCGTTCACGCCCCTCCACCCCGCTGTTGAAGCAGCAGAGGCTCTGTGTACTTATTTGAGGCAACACACTGTTCTGCAAAGACTTTCAGAAATGCAATACATTTTTCTAAAAGCAGGGATTTGGGGATGCCTTACCTTTTGGGCAACACCCGAATTCCCATGGCACCTTAGACTAATAGACACTCCATGTTCTACATTGTAATATCTCACTCATTTGCCTTGACTGTCTTTTTCTATTGTTTTCAATAGACTCATTGCTGCATTCTAATAATTCTTTATACCCCCTTCACTTTCCATTTTACAGCTTTCCCTCCAATTTCCACATCAGTTCCCAGATGCACGAATACTTCTTTATTCCCATGTCTAGTTTCCCTTTCGCCATCCTTCCAGCTTTCCATCCCTTCCCTATGGCCAGCAGAATTTCTCTCCTGCTTCTGTGTTCATTGGCTGTCAGACCCCCAAGTCTGGCTACTGGCCACCAACCTTCTCAGCCTGCTGGCTGCACTTCTCCACACGTTCCTGCAGTTTCTGCACCTCCTCCTGGCACTTGGTGGGATCGGCCTTTGCGTGATTCTCTCGGGTCACAGCGGTCCGCTCCTCTTTCCTTGCCTGGTGGTAGCTTTTCTTGGATGACTCTACCTGGTAATCAAGAGATAGACTTTCAGAGATTGGCTGCCTGCCAGCCAATCTGGCTGAGAAAGGGGCCATACCAAAAGATTGCGTGCATACTTAGAATGAATAACCCTGAATAAAACATACAGGGCACAGGATATATTTATTGCATTCCCCCGACTAGGTTTATAAAGAGTGTACATACAGGTGCAATCGAAGTGTCTGCAAATAAAGTATTTGATTTTTTTTTGTACTGTGGAAATACATTCTGACTGTATGTACGCATGTGTACACACACACACACACACACACACAGACACACACACACACACACCTTTGCAGCTTAGGGAATTCCTTGCAGGAATAACTGAATCCTCCCCCAGCTGCTAGCCATACGCGTACTTACTCACAGCTGAATGTCTGGGTGTAGGGGGAAGGGCAGGGGCCTGTGTGAACACATACATTCAGTACCTAATGTTCTGGGTTAGATAAGGCTTGAGTGCAAATCGCATGTAGATAGTAAATTTTGGGTGCAAGCCCAGGCCCAGATTTTCCATGCCCCGGGACGCTTACATTCTTCATCCTACGGATCCACGGCTTCTGCGCCTTACGGAAGCCGTCCTCGGCCTCCTTGGTCTCCTTGAAGGTGCCAATGATCTGCTTGTGGAAGGCATCTTTCTGCCAATTCTTCACCTTCTCGCTGTCCTCCACGACCAGGCTCTCCCTGAGCCCCATATGGATCTCACTGAGATGGTCGCCGGCATCCATGAAGGCATGCCAAGCCCTCTTCAGAGTGCCATATTCTGGGCCTTAAAGAAATAAGCCCGCACGGACCATTTCAGACCCCACTGTCATTTTATTGTATATCCCAACCAAATATCCCTCACAAGTCGGGCTGAAACATGATAAGATCAGGTTTTAAAATCAAAATGAAATCACTTTTATTGTCACATCACTAGAATGAGTGAACTAGTAAGTGAATGTCTTGGGTCATGCGATCCAATCAGTAGTGCAGTGCATTAAATAAACGCAAACCTTTATTTCAAGATCCTGTGCAACAGGAACTGCCCAACAGATCACCCACCCGATAAATTTGCATGCTCATCACAAGACCCCTGATTCAAACAGCAAGGTGCTTTGTGAAGTAATGCCTTTAAAAGACATGCTTTTTTTTGACCCTAAAGGACACTATTAATGTCACAAAGGCCGTAGAGCTATCTTAAAGTTCAGTGCTGTATTTGCCATATAAGCTAGATGATTATTTGTAAAATAATTGACTAATTTACTAGAGAGCCAAGGATCCAATGGCAGCCCTTGTGACGTCACGATTGAAGTTTAAGTCTCCGTGTCTAATCAAGCTTGCAGAACTGAATTAGCCAATGACCACTAGCTTACTTTTCTGAGGTATGCTATTAGTAATGTATATCACTTTAAACTGAGAACCAACTTATGTTTCTGTTATCCCAAAGTAGTGTGCAGCCTTGCTACGGGCCTCAGTAATAGGCAAGCTTGCCTCCTTTCCCCCACCTTTTTCCACCACTAGCCTCCATCTCTTAGCCCAGTCAGCCAGCTGTTGGCCATAACTCTTCTCGATCTTGGCTCGCTCCTGGAGACAGAGCACCAGCTCGCTGCTGAGTCGGTTGCCATCGTCAATGCGCTTCACAGTGCTCCGGTAGTTCCCCGGCTGAGCAGAGACAGATGTTCATGACAGCAAACAGCCAGCAGGGACAATGAGATCCTCGTACCAGAAGCATTTCAGCACAGCCAGCAACCATACAGAAACAGAAATATGATTTGGAAACAAGCGAAAAAAAAGATGCATTTCAAAATAGAAACAACTGTAAGGTACCCAAGCGTCAATAATAGGTATTTGTTTACTTGTTACATGATGTAAAAGTAGTCCCTTCTTTTAGATATCCATTGATCTATAACAACACTGATGAACAAATTTTGACTTTTCAAACTGACTGAATTCAAGTATCTAATTGTAATTTCCTTATCACGCAAGGATTTTGAGTGACACACAAACTTTTCTCAGGCCGGTCCTCAGGAACCCCCAGATGGTCCATGTTTTTGTTCCCTCCCAGCTCCCCATGAGACTGAACATTTTTGCTCCCTTTCAGTTTCCTATCGGATTGAGAAACACTGATCTAAAAGGTGGAAGTATATGATTTTCTGCCGTACTTGGCTTCAGGAACAACAGAAGTTAGCAAGCATACTGGGACCCCACTTGCCTTATCATCGTTTTTCCATATCAGAAATGTCCTGATGACACATCCAACTGTGTTACAGCCTGTAGACTCTGGCAAAACAGACTTATAATATGTTGCTCCCTTCGGTCTTAAAAATGTTCACCAATAGAAATAAAATCATTTTTCCTAAATTAAACTTTCATATACCCATATATTCTTAAGAAAGAATTATATAGACCTACTATCGATATACCCCATGGCTCTTCATATCTGGCTTTCAATTCCAAATCCAGGCCTTGTTTTCGGTTCTTCCAGGTAGTTAGTTTAATAATTACTGATTCTGATTGGGCAGAAAGGTTTCACACCTGGCTCACAGGTAAAGGAAGGTTGGAAAATCAGCAGTGCTTGGTCCTTGAGGACCATGATTTGAATAGCTCTGATATAGCCTAAGAATAATGTCACTGAAACTATGGGTGAATTCTGAGTACATTTCCGAAATCTGCATTAAAAAGTACATAAACACCCCTTAGTTGTTCTGTGACAAAATTTTTGTTGACCAGTGTGAACAGAAGGTATGAAATGAAGCATGGATAACAAATAATTTTTTCCCATTTGATTACAATGCATTCCCTCCTTGCTGGGAGCATTTACAAGAAGCCTTACCTCCCAGAAGCTGCCAGAGCCAGCCAGGTGGCTCACGTCGCCGTTGGAGGACATGGCGCGGCTGGTATCACGGCCTGGAGTGCTGGCGGCCACCCGTTGGGCCAGCAGAGAGCAGGAAGCAATTGATGGTAAGCCACAGGAGGGCATAGTCACAGAATGCCAAGCAGAGGCCACATACACCAAGATCACCTTGCATAAGTCAGCAGTTTTTATATAGCTCATTGTGGAATTAAATGACATCAGTAACTATGCAATAACTACCCTGTCTTTCACAGACAAGAAGAGTTCCTAGAACTAGAAACAATATGGATGGATGGATATTGGAGGTCATTGATATAAATGATATAATTGACTCATTGGCATATAACATTTAAATGATAAGAAAATAAACTGTGATAAAAGAAATCAAACTCAATTGGGGGAGTGTGTGGCTCAGTGGGCTAAGCCTCAGTGTTTATGATCAGAAGGCGGGTGGTTCAAGCCCAGCCTCAGCACATCTATGGCTCCTTTAGCAAGACCCTTAACCCTCAACTTCTCGGACGTCACAACAGGTGGCTGCCCTTCATAGACAGCTTGCCTTCACCTAGACAGAACAAGTTGGCAGAAGCGTAATGAGAATTTCCCCCATGGGGATCAAAAAGTATCTATTATTATTATTAAAAATAACATTGCTTGATAGTGCACATTAGCCACATCACATCACAAAAAATAAACACAAATCTAGCCAATCATATGGTAGTCTTTTAAGAAGGGGCAACCTATACCCAGCAAAGACAAAGCTAGGTTGGTAGAGTCAGCAGAGCATACCACATGCTGCCGTTTTGGTAATATCATAGAGAGATGAAGCTTCCTCAGAGGAAGCTTCAAGTGTCACTGAAGAAAGCAACAGCTCAGCAGCAAAAAGATCTTTTAGAAAAAGAGATACTGTTAATAACCAAGGTATACCAACCATTATAATGGATTATAATGGTATCTATAAGAGCTTCATAAAGCATTCAGAATGCATAATACATATGGCTATAATGCCTTGATAAATATAGTCATGTTTATAATGCTTAATGAATGCATTATTATTTGCTATGAAAGTATTTATAAAATTACTAAAAACATGGCCTTAAGTAAAGTGTTACTGGCAATTCTAAGGGGTTTTTAAGCAAAAATGGAACCTTGAAGTAAAGAAACAATGACTTGAATTATATTGTGATAATTAAAAATATTGACTGATTTGTCTTGATATTTTGTGATATTACCCAGCTCTGTCTGATAGACAGACAGACACTTATTGCCATTGCACAGGTACAGTGAAATGTAGTATAGCATTTACCAGAAGCAAACAGTGACAAAGTGCAACGCATGCAGAAACCATGAAAACTAAAACATAGATACTCTGGATGTACAGTACGAAGGACAATATACAATGAGAGAGTCAGGGCAGAACTGAATTTCACATCTAAAATGTAAAAACAATAACTGTTATGACTACATTTGGCAGATATTAACCTCCATGGTCTCAATTCACTAGACACACTGGGCACTTGCAACAACATTCTAGACGTAACCATTCAAATCAGTTTCCATAAATATTTTACACTACTATAGCTTCTGTATTTCATACTCCAGGCAGAAAGGCCAGTCAATTTCAGCTCCATACCAGGTGTCTGGCTTGACAAACGAGTCATCTATAAAACTTTTTCAGCACTTTCTTCTTCCCTGAGCTAATGGCTGATATTAATACATTTAATGTAATTAAATAAATCCATCTGCTCGATTTTAGCTCCACTACTTCTCTCTCTTTTTCCCATACTTCCATGTAACATCCAAGTCAAGCCAATGCTTGTGGTCAACCAAATCAGCAAAGTTAATCACTGTAAGCCCCACCAAGTAGTGCTTAGTTGAATGAAATGTACCTACTACAAAGTAGGGACTAAAAAAGTTTCATTAACTAACTCCGAGGAACTATAATCAGGTCGAGTTCCTGCAGTGAAAACGTAACAGAAGTTCTTGGATTCTGAAAAAGTTTCGGGTTCCTGAAAAAGGTTACTTGGGTGGGAAAGAGCCTTAAGTTCCATCTTGACCAGTGAATGTTGAACATAGTTGTCTCTTCCCTTCCTGATTTCAGTCTGACCCTTGACCCCTGTTCTCACGGTCATTAGGCTTCCTGTTACAGAGGCAGCAGTCTTTAAGAACATAACATAAATGTACAAACGAGAGGAGGCCATTCGGGCCATCAAGCTCGTTTGGGAAGAACTTAACTAATAACTCAGAGTTGTTAAAATCTTCTCACTGTGATTTAAAGGAACCCAGGGTTTTAGCTTGCGCTACACTAGCAGGAAGACTATTCCATACTCTAACTACACGCTGTG
>JAAGVU020000019.1:11487425-11499216 GCA_011763525.2 Mormyrus iriodes
ATAAAATACGAGAAAAAAAAAAAGAATCAAGCAATTCGGCGCGCACCAGGCATGGGAGAGGGAGGGGGGGGCGGGGGGGGGGGGGGGGGGGAGGGGCGGGGGTTACGAAAGCCACAATTATAATATATATTGGGGGGACATTATGAGCACGTCTGAATATTGGACGGGTGGTTTCTTCAACTTTCATGCAGAAGCAAAACTTAGCCTTTAAACTGAAAAGAAGTAATGAATTAAACCTTTACTGTGATAAATAAAATCGTCATCAACTGATATAAAAATTTATTGATAACATTTTTGGCCATATCGCCACGTTAGCCACTCACTCACGTTGGCCACTCACGTTAGCAAAATTTAACAACATTGTGAACAATTCTGCCCATCTGCATCAAGGGGGCGCTATCCTGGAGCACAATTAGCAACTGGCTCATTCTCGCAGTGTGCTAAGAAGTCCTACTGGGGATCCTTTGTACCTGCTATCATCAGACACTACAATACCTCCTCCCAATGTGCTATTCCCCACATCTGTTAATTGATTATTTTTTCCTAACATGGATTTCATTAATACTCTATAATATTCTGCTTTTTTTCAGGACTATTTGTGTACCGTGTACTTTTCAATTTGTTTACTTGTTTGCACTATTTGTACTTGTCTTTGTACCTTTGTCCGTTTGGCACTATATGTATGTTTGTCTCTGCTCCATGTACTTGCTGTTGTATGCACAGGAATTTCCCTCTGGGATTGGAATTCATTTGATCTGATCTGATCTGATTGGAAGTGACGGCATAAATGATGCTTTATGAACCATTTGCTGTTTTTTTTTTTTTCACTAGATGGTCCTCCTGGTTTGCTTTGGAGCATGATTTGTGCCCTTTTCTGAACAGAAAACATACAACAAATGCTTCATGAAATACCATTTTGGCCATCACTTCTGATCTGATCTGGTCTAATCTAAATAGACTATTATAGCAGATTACAGATTATCTACAAACTTAATTTTAAAGACAGCTGCAGAAACATTATATACTATATTGCCAAAAGCATTGGGGCGCCTGCCTTTACATACACATGAACTTTAATGACATCCCATTCTTCATATATAGGCTTTAATATGGAACTGGCCAAAGCTATAACAGCTTCAACTCTTCTGGGAAGGCTTTCCACAAGGTTTAGGAGTGTGTTTTAGTCAGTTTTAGTGCATGACGAAATGTGCATTACATATAATTTCATTGTAATATTTGATAGACAAAAATTCAGCATTTTATTAATTTGATTTAAATTAATTTAAATTTAATTTAATTCAGCAATTAATTTGATTTAAATGAATGACTTCATACATTTCAAGGTAAGCTGTAATGTTTATATTTAGGTAATATTCTAGTTTTTCAGTTCAGATTTTACTGGCAGCTAAATCTGTTCATTATCAGATATTTACTGTACTGTAGAAAAGGAAGGTCTATAAATGTTAATATTTTGAGTAACTCATGAGTTAAATTGATCATATGCATGATTTACATAACATTGATGAAAATGTAACTTAAGTATACACTTACAAAAGGCAATTACTTGTACCGTTACAGAGATGCACTGTAAAGAAAAAGAATATAAGAATGAGAGAACGAAAGAACTCACCAGGGGCCTGCATCACAAAACAAGATTTCCTGCTTAGGTGGATAACTTGTCAGATTTAAAGTGGTCTGGGCTAAGAGAATGAAGATGAAGTCCATTAAAACTGAGGTACGTTAAATTTGACAAGGTATCCCGCTAAGCAAGAAATCCTGTGTTGTGATACAGGCCCCAGGTCTAAGGTGTGCTTCTAGGCCTTAATTTAATTTGTCAACCAACGACAGTGCATAAAAAATTGATAAACCTTCTCTATTCTTTCATAATTCTCTTAATCTCTAGTCTTCTCACAAAGCACTTTGCTACACTCATGTGACTTTGTGTACGAGTAACCTTTTGCGCAACACCTCCCACCCCTACACTCAAACAAATGACAGGCTACCTACACGAGCCATGGAAGAAAAACATTCCAATGTTGCCTCATACTCTTAAGCCAAAGTGTTTACACTTGTTTATGCTCAGTCCCTCCCTACAGCCATTCACAGCAAAGTTATGGTGTTTATAACGATGGTTGTGGTTAGTCTGGTTGTGTGACCTGGAGCTGTCCCACTAGCAATAAGGTAATACAGTCAAGTGATGTCATAAAATCTTACACATTCCTCTATTATTACAAGAAAATTGAAATACATTGTTAGTGATTAAAAAAGTATTAAATCTTCAAGCTGTAGCCACGTTATAAATTAAACATTTAATTAGTGATTAATGAGGCTCACGGTTAACTTAAAATGACAGATATGAATTAGTCTTATTGTCAGGCTCTGCCTAGATAGTCAGTCAAGCAGTGCCAAGCTGATTTTAAGACAGCTTCTGAAAAGCCCACTTACCAATACATTGCTGCTAAAGCACCCAATTAGAGCTGTGCTTTTTATTCTGGTCAATGGAATCATGCAGCTTGTCGACGGAGAAAAATAAGGAAGAAAACTTAGAGAAGAGGTGCGTTTTCATTGTGCGCAAAGCACATCCTAGGGGAAATATTTAAGCATCTTCAAATCAACAACTCCCACTTTACAAAACCAGTTATTCCTAGTGTGACAGGCCCCAACTTGCAACTTGTATAATCAATAAGATACTAAACGGAAAATTACAGCCTGCATACACACTTCAAGACTGTTAAACAGAGCAGTATGAGAGAGCAAAATATTTTTAAATTGCATTCTTATTGGCAGATTCTGAAAAATCCCATCTAAGTGTGACCTATGAGAATGTCTGATTCCCAAGCGAGTCGCTGGGCGTGCATCTCCGCATTCAGTGCGTGGTGGTTCCGCGAGGCCGCCACCCCAGGAAAAAAAGGCCTACTGTTCAGCTACTCCACTGTTCAATACAGTTGCCTAATGAAAGCTGAGTGTCCTCTCCAATCCCTGGGCAAGCCTGAGAACAAAGAGAAGCTTTGTTCCACACCCTTATTCTTTCCATCTTTGCATCAAAGGGGAATGGAAAAAAACAGCCACATAACACAAGTGTATTGTGAAGCCTCCATTTTCAAGCACACAAATTCAGAGAGTAAATAAAATTCCAAAAATTCAACCCTCACATGCAAGTTTCATTCTCTCTTCAATATTGGAGCAACTGGATTAAAGTTGCCAAAAACGTCAAATTCTAAACAGAAATCTCAAGTACAGAATAGAATGCTATGGGGATATCACTACCCTGAAACATGCAGAGGCAAACCATAAACAAACATTTAGAGACATATTAGAACAAAGGAGCATAAACAAGATGTCTTACTGTCAGCGACCCTCTTGTCTATTCACAACCTCTTCTGCACAAGTGAAGACATTTTTTCTAATTATTAGGGTTGGGTTGTCCTTGCTATCAGCCGAAAATAATAAAAATAGGGACTGACCTCTACCACTTGACACCGTCTTAGGAAAACTTAAAGAACAGCACAGGCATGATGCAAAACATAGCAATCTGAGTTAAAGTACAGCTCTAAAAGCTCATTTAAACAAACAGCCGAAATACAAAAGCCTGCTTTTGGTGCCCTCAACCACAGAATGAATCCGCTTGCAACTATTCTTTGCCGTACAGCCGCGGCCGTGCATTAGGACAACACAAATCAGGGCCGCTTCAAAACAGCTTTTTGCCAGCTGTGGCACGAAACTACATATGTACAGGCCTATATGAACAGAGACACACACACACACTCCGTTATATAAACACCTACTATATCATTTACACTGTGGACAAAAGCAGAAGCCACTGCGTTGGAGGTTACGTTACAATCATACGGCAACGGGTAGCATTTATAATAATAAAAGTATCCCAAGTTTAAGAAGTGCTTATCATAAATGAAGCCCTAAAAGAATCATGTGCTGATTTCCTGTAAAGAAGTACAGCATAAAGATACATTTCTATTGTATTTTGTAAGCCTTGGGATATATAGAGCAGTTAAATCCTGAAAGACAAGAATAAAGGTTTGTTAAAATGCGCGCCTCGGTCCTAACTATCTGACGAAACTACAGCGGAGGAAAAGAGGGCACAGATCCAACTTGCAGCTCCGATCAGCGAGGTGTTCAACTAAATGTTTGTGATAACTAGCAGGAAACAATGTGTCTCAATGCCAGTATTATGTAAATCACTGCGACTGAACTTTATTTCATTTTGTAATAAAACCACAGAAATTTGTAACTGTTGGTCAATATAAATTAACAGCTTGTTCTTATTGCAATGGGCACTCCCACTTAATGCGACTTAAACACATTAATGTTGTATTGTTTATATGGCAAAGCGGGACAGGAATGTTCAGGCATGGTCCTCAAACCACAGATACAAACTCTTAAACATGACGAGATTTGTCGCTTTCTTCCCCATTACTAACTGTCCTGTCGCCTCCACTACAATATACACCATTGGCCGATATCATTGTACTTACCCAGAGAAACTCCGCGTTTTTAAAACAACAAAAAAGCAAAAAACTAATCCAAAACGATTATATCAAACGCAGAAAAGTTCCATCCACTTAAATTAATGCAGTGCCCTTGTTACCGCAGCCAGCGCAGATTTCCAAGTTAATATGGGGTTATTACGGGAAAGGAGACACCTCCCTGCTCCCGCGAGTAGGCGAAGCCATTTCCCGCGTCTTAAGAGGTCGGGAGGCAGGAGCAGGCGCGATCGCGCGGAGTCGCTAAACCTTTAGCATGTCATCACATGTACCTCATACAGCTGTCAGCCGGGCGAAGGAGCAAGCTCATGGCAACCTTAACTGCATCCAGTTCTCTCACAATCACTATGATTAGCTAAAGTATGCCCCACTCAGTCAGTCATTGAAAAGTACAGCGTAAACAAAATAAGTAACAGAAGATAGTATAAACAAGATGTCACTGGCACACATCCTTGGACGCCGTGTATGATGAGTAAGTAGGCCTATAAACCTATAATTGTCGATCTTTCGCATTAAAGTGCATTTCAATTCTGGCCTGCATATGGATAATAATACTCAATAATTATAATAATAATAATAATGACACTTTATTGATCCCATTTTTTGCCTACCTCATCTTGCTCTCCATGACACACACATCATATACATTGGGGAGAGCGAACTTGGCACCGAAGGTCAGCCACCTGCAGCGGCACCCATAGAGCTGGGGGTTAAGGGCCTGGCTCAAGGGCCCTTCCAATAGTACAACAAAGTTTAGTAGAAAAATGAGGAAGCGTAACCTTGAGTAATTGGTCTAGAGAAGGGAGTTATACTGTAGTTTTATTATAAATAGTTTCTTACGTTGACGTTGTTCTTGGGGGTCTGCCTCGGGGGGCAGAATGATTGATGGATTGATGGTGACTACGGGGACAGTAACCTGAGGGTTAGCACCATCAAAGAAGGCAATTTAATAATACAGAATATAAATGTGGTTGTTTCGGGTCAGTACTTCTTCGTAAATTTGTTGTACATATTCACAAATATAATTGTAGCCTTTCGCTACTAAGTAAGACAACGTTTTCTTTTAATAATGACGTGTTGGTCTGAGTTACACGTTACAAATCCGGACGCTGTTAACTTAAACCAAACAAGCCACTGAAAAAGCAACAGTCCCCGAAACACCCCCTTAAAGATACAGCCTTCAGTGATAAAGTTTGGATCTTCGCACGATAAAAAAACATAAAACTGTATTATCCTTGTCTGTTTTATCCGTAAATGAAACTCAGAGGATATATCTGACAACCTATAAGGAAAGGTGAAAGGAGGAAAATATCAGTTTTTTTTAACATTGCATGTCTTTGACGTTAATTTGATTTATTTTTCAGTAAGACACATTACACACTAACACACACATTGCCCTGGGAGTACGCTAAAATTAAATGAAAAGTAATTTTTTTACTACCTTCTTTATACACAGGCTACTGACCCCAAACGCCCAGTACAGTTTTTAGTTTTTTAAAGGGTTTTTGTTGGAATAATTTACAAGAATTGTTGAATGCACTCGGCACTCGATTAACAGCGATCTATCCGCGACTAGTACTGGCTGCCTATCTGAATGTATTATGTGGTGTCTACAAGCTGTAACCTTATTGTTTTTAGTAAAAAAAAAAATACATAGCATAACTAAAGTTTATAACTAAGTAATAAACCTGAAAGCGAGTTAGCTATTATTAGCCAGTAGTATTCGTATTCGGCATGTTTTGCCGACGCTCCTAGGCAGCTAGCTAGCTACGTCTACGAAAAACTGCAACAAAAAATACAGAAAAAAAGGTAGGCCGAGGCCTTCGGATTCTTTCGTGTATTTTAGCTTATGATAACATTTCTTTTCCAAAAATGCAGTCGTTGGCTGTTTTTTCGTTGTTTTATAGAGGCACTATGACTATTTACTGGCAACTACCGACTTCATAATTCTGTGACTTTGTGTTTGGTGTTTCTATTTGGTGTCGCTTTCTATTATTTGGTTCAGGGCATAATCGTTAGCTAAGGACGGCTAGCTGACTTTATTGTGATGATATAAGCAGCTTGGGTATTCTGTGAGTTTTATTTTATGCTGTAGAGTATGATGTCTGTGCGTATGAGTGTTTACCGGCGGTAATTCCTCATGTATTCAACTGCTGTAGGAATGGCATTAGGCCATTAGGGTTAGGCTTATAGTTTGTATGTTAACCAGCTAATCGGTGAAAAATCAGTACTCTTTTTTTAATGGAGCGGCTAGCCCACTATGTAACATTGTACACAAGTCCTTCCATTTAACGCACTTTATTTTTGGCTATTTATACCAAATCAAGTAAAATCTTGTATTCTTAAACGGACTATAAGGCGAGTATGGCATGATTTTGTCCTCAATTACGTTATTTTGGTTTTGTTGAAATGTTACTTTTGTGTATTAAACTAGACGTCAGTATTGGTTATTTGTGCTAGACTGTTATTTCTATTTATTTCTTTGTTACATTAATGATATCCATAGATTGGAATGTTACCCTTTAAAAATACGTATCGATTTGATAATGTAATGATTTTACCTCGTACCACTTTACAGTCTGCAGTTCCCGATGGCGTTACATCGATTCCCCATGACAACTTATATATTTAAATTTCACGAGTGTTATGTTGATTTTTGACATGTCTGAAAACCATTCAAACCACGTAGATGCACGTGTGCTGAGTTATTCTTTCGATAGGATTGAAAAATACGGTTTTGCGATTATGATTATCGTGGACACACAACATTTAGCATTTCTATTAGGTAAATTGTATATGGTTCTTTTAAGGCATATGTCAGTACTTTACTACTTTTGGTTATAGTCTTTGTTTTTTGGATACTGTAACTCATGGGTGCTTTAACCTGCTGTTGAATTATAATTTTGATTGGATCCTTTAAGGGTAAAATTTTAGTGTGATACTGCCATTTGCATTAAGCATAGGGAGAATTTCTGTTATTCTTGGTTCCCTTTTGTATTTTCTTCCTCGGTTTCTTGCTTGTCTCTCTCTTGAAATGATGGGCCTGGCTTCCCACCCAATTTCCTGGCCTAGGTTCTGCATGGCCTACGTGTAGCCCTGTGGTCAGTGTCCCTGGCTTGTGGAAGGCCGTCACCCAGAGATGAAGGGTACCCACCAGAAGAACTCTGTGCGGATCCTGTCTGGCCGAGAGCGAGGCACTCAGAACTGCGGCTCCCAGCGCCTCCTCCAACAGCTGGTAGAGGAGAAAACCCGGTGGATGAAATGGCAAAGCCAGGTGAGAAAGTCTGCCTCTTATTGCCAGTCTGCCTTGGAGTTAATTCTGCTACCAGCTCTCTCATGCTCTTATAGCAACCAGTAAGATCTCATCAGACTTTTATCATACAATATTATAGTCCTATTGTAAATTACTCTTGAAATTTGACTAAATCCAGTCTCGGATTGGAAGAAATATAAAATAGGAATGCAAGTTTCTATAGGGTGAAATAGGAATACCATGGCTTTTGTAATGTGTGGGGAAAAAAGTGAAAAAACACAAGTAGTTCTGTTTTCCAAGTTAAACTGTAATAATAATAATAATAATAATAATAATAATAATAATGCTATTTTCTAGAATGATGTAAGGATAATCATCTAGGGTCATTTTTGAGACACATACTAATAGATGTGACAGACTGATGCTTTCAAAGTTCTAAGTACCATAATGGGTATTGAGGTGCCTTCTGATTGAGTAGATCCTGCTCTGTCCATTTTACTGTTGAAGTCAGTCTCAGATTTATATCTTGCCTGTTCACTACTCATTCTCTAACAAGCAAACATTTGATGGTTTTAGCTGCCTTTTGATGTAATCATATGAATTGATTATAGGCTTTTGTGAACTGCAAGTGGTAGGCCCGGTTAGAGTTTGAACTTGACTTTTGGCAAGTCATCACTGCTCTGGTAATGTCTCCACAGAAGGTAGAGCTGCCAGACAATCCACGGTCGACATTCTTGCTAGCTTTCAGCCCAGATAGGTAAGAGTGCCATTTGATTCAGTTTGTCTTGTTTCATAAACTTGTAAATTTGCTTTATGGGAATATCAGAGAGTAATGCCCTAGTCTTTATTTTCTCATTTGTAGGACACTAATGGCATCTACTCATGTCAACCATAACATCTACATCACGGAGGTGAAGACGGGCAAGTGCATTCACTCTTTGGTGGGCCATCGGCGCACCCCTTGGTGCGTGACATTTCACCCCACCATCTTGGGTTTGGTGGCCTCTGGGTGCCTCGATGGGGAGGTCCGCATCTGGGACCTGCACGTGAGTGGATTTGTAGTGTTTTGTCTTGGTATGCATGGTTTATTGTGATTCTGTGTGATACTGCTAACAACAGTCACCTTCTCTTGGATTTCCGTACATATGGTTACGCAACTACAAAAAGAGCTGCTGTGGTCCCTCATGAGTCTTTGATTCTCTAGTAAAATGCTGCTGCCTCCTCCTGCATGTTTACCTTGCTCAGGGTGGCAGTGAGAGCTGGTTCACTGAGAGCAATGTGGCCATAGCCTCGCTGGCCTTCCACCCAACCGCCCAGCTCCTCCTCATCGCTACCAACAATGAGGTTCACTTCTGGGACTGGAGCCGGCGTGAGCCCTTTGCTGTTGTCAAGACCGCCAGCGAAACTGAGAGAGTCCGGTACGCTGCATCCTCCTCTCCAGCCCTTGCTGATCCAGTCTTAACACTATCCACGTACCACTGGTGGGTAGTTCAGGTCCAGAAAATAAAAATCCAGATCAGGATTTTGTTTCAACCAACCAGTTGAGCATAAAGAGTTACAGCTACAGAGTTCTCAGCAGGTTGGTTGAAACAAAATCTTGGTCTGGTTTTCATTTTCTGCACCTGAACTATCCACCTCTGTCATGTACTAATGAGAGGAATGATGCTATACCATTTATTTCAGGCTAGTAAGGTTTGACCCTTTGGGGCACAATCTTCTGACTGCCATTGTGAACCCTTCAAACCAGCAGGTGAGTATATTGTGTTGGATTTTATTTTGACATAAAGCTTCTGAAGTATTGGAATGCATTGCTTGTATGCGTACATGTATTCAGGATATGTGCAGGTAGGTTGAGATGCGGGCAGCTGAATGGCCACCTACCAAGTTAAGTATAATTTGAAAAGTAGTCTGTGGTACATGTATTAAAAAGCTAAAACCCTGTTAATTAGAAGAATTGGCTAATGAAGCCACACACTTTGTTGACACAGGTATATAATTAAGCACACAGGCGTGCAATCTCCAAAAACAAACACTAGCAGTAGAATCAGTGACCATAGTGAACAGGTTAGTGAATTTCAATTTGGCGCTCTTATAGGATGCTATCTTTCCAATAAGTCAGTTGGAAATGCCTGGAAGCAAGTTCATTTGTGAAGTGGTAGGCTAACCAGACATCTACACAATCTCTAAATGGTAGTAAATCCCACCAGCAATGTTTCAGCAAAACCTTTCCATAAGAATATAAACTATTACAGCTGCAAGGATGAGCAGATTTCATACTGATACCATTTGTTTCGAAATCATCGAACAAGCTGCTGTCGACATACTTTTGACCATGTAGTATCCTTTCACATTGTTGTTATATACCTTTTTGGACTGCACACCGTTTTTGAAATGTATGCTTTATTCAGTT
This sequence comes from Mormyrus iriodes, assembly GCA_011763525.2. Taxonomy (NCBI): domain Eukaryota; kingdom Metazoa; phylum Chordata; class Actinopteri; order Osteoglossiformes; family Mormyridae; genus Mormyrus; species Mormyrus iriodes. The sequence continues at coordinate 11,497,591 of JAAGVU020000019.1, forward strand.
CCTTGGAGGAGGAATATATATGCTTTTGGGGCCAGTCTGCCACCGCAGAGACATTCTTGTTAAGATATCTCAAAGTGTTTGATGGATCTTTTGCAGAGGCATCGTATGGTTAAATAACTGGAACTGATTAAAGTTTGGGACAGATCACCTCATATCTGAAGAACTGCGACATAGTGGAAACAAAGGGTAGTTTTGACACATTATTTTATTAGAGTGATAACTGAAACAGTATTTGAAGGATCTTATTCAAACTTTGGAGATGCCTTGTATGGGTGCTGAAGTGAAAATATTAAAATTTTGAGACTGATCACCCCAAAACTGAAGCAGTGCTGCTTAGTGGCAGCAAAGGGAAGGGTGAAAGCAGATTAAAATTATTCCTTGTGAATTTGATAAGTCAAAAAATATTTGATAGATGTTATTACAGCTTCACAAAAATATTATATGAAAATTTATCTACACCTGGTTTCCTTTCCAGACAAATTGCACCAACATTGAAGCAGCAGCGCTATGTAGCAGGGAATGAAAGAAACATTTTATATAGAAACTAGTTTCCAGACTGCGACCATTTTTGGAAACGGTGCAACTAAATTATATAACTAGGTGCACCAGTGCGACTTGCCATATATATATATATATATATTTTAACACCATCATCATACAGTGAGGGAAATAATTATTTGACCCCCTGCTGAATTTTTAAGTTGACCCATTAATAAAGACATGAGAAGTCTATAATTTCACTGGTAGGTTTAGTTTAGCAGCAAAAGATAGATTATCAACAAAACAAGGAATAAATAATCATTATGTAACAGTTATAAACCAATTCATAATGTGTCTAGGGAAATAAGTATTTGATCCCTTGGAATACATGCTTTAGTACTTGATAGAGTAACCATTGTTGGCAAGCACAACTCTCAGACATTTCTTGTATTTGGTCACCAGGTTTGCACACAGCTCAGCAGGAATTTTCATTCACTCCTTTTTGCAGATCTCCTCCAAATCTATGCGTTTTTAAGCTGTCACTTGGATATACGATGCTTGAGTTCCCTACATATGTTTTCTATGGGATTAAGGTCCAGAGACTGGCTACTCCACTCCATGACCTTACTGTGCGTCTTCTTGAACCATTCCTTTGTTGCCTTGGTTGTATGCTTAGGGTTGTTGTCTTGCTGGAAGACCCACCCTTAATGCATTTTTAGTGCCCTGGCTGAAGGAAGCAAGGTCTCATCCAAGATTTCACAAAACGTGGCCGTGTCCATCCTTCCTTCAATGCAGTGGAACTGTCCCGTACCCTTGTCATAAAAACACCTCTAAAGCATAATGCCTCCTCCTCTGTGTTTGATGGTAAGGATGACGTTCCTGGGGTTATAGTAAGAATTCTTTTCCCTCCAAACATGGTGAGTGGAGTTGATGCCAAAACAGCTCAATTTTGGTCTCATCTGACCACATCACATTCTTCTAAGCCTCATTGAAATTATTCAGGTGTTCATTGACATACTTTACACAGGCTTGAACACGGGCCCTTTTGAGCAGGGGTACTTTGCAAGTGCTGCAGGATTTCAAACCATAAGGGCATAATGCATTACCAATGGTTTTCTTGGTGACTGTGGTCCCTGCAGCTTTGAG
>JAAGVU020000019.1:11499316-11531339 GCA_011763525.2 Mormyrus iriodes
TGTTTTAGGCATAACGGGTTAGGAAAACACACTTTGTACCCAGGAACAAAATAAAAATAAAAATTTGTTACATAGTGGTATACTTTCAGACCTAAATGTCACAACAAGGACTCAATAAGTTTTGTCTAGTTCCCCATGATACATTTTGGTGACAAGCTACCGGACTGCTATGCATAAAATTTCCCAAACGGGGACGCATTCTAGTAAAATCACATTTTATTAACTTTTACATTTCCAGTCGATCGTTCCAATACTTATAGAAATTTAAAGTTGTTGAGTGTGTATCACATATGGATTAGATGGGTGGAGCAAGTAATGGAGCTGTCCAGGGAACACAGTGGTATCGTTTTTGAATATTGATAAAGTTTAAATATTAGCTCTCAATATCAGCCAAGACTGAGACATCAAACCAATGCCCATATCTTGAGTTTTATGGAACATGTGCCAATACTGATACACATTAAACTGTGCAGCTGTTACTAAAACTGATCTTTGCAATGTCGGACTGGTAAACAGATCCTATCTGTGTGTTGTTAAAATTAGACACTGCACTAGTTTATCTCCAGTGTCACTTGAACTTGAAATTTAATCTGACTGTACTGATATCCAGTTGAAACTGAACAAATTGAATTGCGTTAAATTGTGTTACTTTTGTTAATTTGCACAATTTTTGCTATCAGACCTTTATTCCTGAACTGGAGTTGATTTTGATTTATTTAGAAAGAATTTTAATTTGCATGCCTTGTTATGCCTTATTAGACTTTAAAATGTTGACTTTCTGATGGTAGGTATTTAGTGTTTATTTTTTGGTATTTAATTGTTAGATTTTCTTTAATAGAATAATTCTTTTATTAGGTTACTCAACAAGTTAGTTGTTAGATAATCGGGATTAATCAGTACAAAAATAGTCATTAGGTGCTGCCCTAGGTTTTATTTCTCACTGTGCCCATGGGGCAGGTATTTTTGCCAGCTAACTGGACCTTGTGCGTGTACAGTCAAAAACAGTTTAGGTAGCAGTAACATTTGATCTCAGAAGAAAATCTCAATGCGTTGTATATGTCTCTGTATGACATTGCACGGTTGTTACATAGTTATACCATTGGTATGTCTGTTATACTTCTTACTGTTATGTCATGGAAAATGTTGGTAAACACAGTTACACGTATGATAAACATATGAGAAATAAAAAATATATAATAATAATAATGTCCATGTCTTAAAAGGCTAAGACATTCACAAAGAAATAGTTAGCTGCCTAAATGGTGGGGAAAGACCATGTAAGTGGCATGTGAAATTTAAGAATAGGTGTAGTTTCAGAGTTACACATCTTTACTGGGACTCGGAGAATTCAGATAACATATTTATTGGCTTTTACATTTCCAATCCATCCAGTAATTATTGAAATTGTAGCGGTTGGAGGTGTGGGAGGAGTAGGGATTAGATGGGGCAGGGGTGATAGGGCTCTCCAGGGAATACTGTCTTTCCGACAGTATCTTTTGTAATTTGAGTATATTTCTGTCCACAATGAATTGCAACATTTATGCTAAAATGCTGTATCAATTCTGTTGAGTATCCTGAGATCAAACCAACAGCCCTTGACTTATGAGTTCATGTCGTTCAGCAGTGTGCCCCCTGTGATATTTGTCCTCTGCGTTAACTGTTGCTATGCCTTCTTATCCCGGCAGAATGACGATGACACGGAGGTGCCCATGGACAGTGTGGAGATGCCACACTTCCGGCCGCGTTCCTTCCTGCAGTCTCAGCCTGTTCGGCGCACACCCATCCTCCACAACTTCCTGCACATCCTCTCTTCCCGTAGCTCAGGGGTGCAGGCCGGGGAGCAGATGCCTGGCCCATTGCCCAGCGCTGAAGCCCCTGGTCTCCCATCGGGCCGCTATGCGCTGCGGGAGCGTCCGGCTTACCACACCTGTGTGCAGCACCTGGGCATGGTGTGCTTCTGTAGTCGCTGTTCGGTGGCTCGAAGTGCCAGCCCCGCCGACGAGTCGCACTCGTCCAGCCTTCCGGATCTCCCGCCCCACGCTTCCAGCTTCTCCTCTGCCCGAACCGAGCCACGGCCACCCTCAGAGCCTCGCTCAGCAGGCCGGGCCTCTGCCTTCAGCAGCGTGTATGGCAGTGCCGCCGGCAACTCCCTGCGCAGCCTGTCATCGGGGCCGAGCCGCCGAGGCCTCCTGGGTCTCATGGCCAATCCAGCCCTTAGCCAGGTGGGGTGTGAACCCACGGAGCCCCTGGCAGGTGGCGACTGGACGAGCAACGTGCTGAATGTTCGCACGGAAGCAGGGCCTGGCAGCATGATGCCTGATGGGCGTGCCGGAGGCAGCGGCATGCCTCCTCCCAGGACTAGTGCCTCCTCAGTCAGCCTGCTCTCTGTGCTGAGGCAGCAGGAAGGCACTTCTGCATCCCCCGTTTACACCTCCAACACAGAGGGGCGGGGCTATCCCCCGCCGGGGACAGGGCCTGGCACTTCTAGTGGAAATACAAGGGGTTTGGCCAGCACCAGCTGCGGGCACCACCCCCTATCTGAGGGTGGCAGGAAGAGTTCCATCCGTAACGTCCTGCAGTGCAATCTGAGCCGCTACTTTATGGAGTACGACCGAATGCAATCTATGGAACAGAACCTAGGCGCTGGGTCGCCTGGTGAGGGCGCCACCCGGCAACAGGCAGAAGAGCTTCTCAACAATAATGTTGACCCTGAGCGGCCCGGCCCCTCACACTACCAGCCTCCGCACCCTGCAGAGAGCAGCCCTGGACTTACTCGCAGCCACCCCAACCGCTGCCGCGCCTGCCACAACCTACTTACCTTCAACCACGACACACATCGCTGGGAGCGTGCTGGCCAGGCTTCCACCCCTGGCCCTGGACCCGGACCCGGACCTGAGGAGGGCGTTGCCTGGCCCCCAGCAGGCTCCACCTTTGAGGCCTTTGCCCAGGGTGGCCCACGTGAGGGCCCACCTCCTGAGAGGAGGGTACCGCCTGAAGCCCAGATGACTGCCCATGTTGCTGGGCCTGGAGCTACCCAATCCTTTTCTCCAGGATCAGGGTCATCCAGACAGCAGGGGGAACAGACTGTTGGGCTGGTGTACAGCCAAGAGACAGGCCAGTGGGAGCGAGTTTACCGGCAGTCTGCCGCTGGCCGCACTGGGAATGTAGCACAAGACGCCTTAAACCCAGACATGTCTGAGGAAAGCTCCGATGAAGATTCCCTGCGCAGGTGAGGCTTGTGGGGACAGGCGTACCCTGTAGAGCCCAGAGCTCCTGGCATTGGTTACATGAGAGGTGGCATGTATATGCTTGACATGGTTTTAAGGCCTTGGAATCTGAAAGGTTCCACTGGTTGTGTTGCACAGCTGAAACTGAAAAGAGTCTATGAGTTATACAGGCTTGCAGGTAAAGACTGTCCAGAAACCTGCATGCAACGGTTCTGATTCATAAGACTCTTTTTAGAATACACAATAAGTAGGGATGCACCAATCCCACTTTTTCTGTCCCGATACCGAGTACCGATCTGATACCAGTGTTTAATAAGCACTGTTTGGTTTTCTATATTAGTGAACAATATTGGTTATTGAATCTGAATTATTTATATCTAACATTAGATAGTTGTTTAATGTTAGATATAATGCTTCAGTTTTTTCTCTCGCTTCTCCAGAATTTGCGCTAAAGTTTATACATTTTCATACATAAGCGGTTGATCATTTTAAACAATTTACCTTAGTTGAAACCTGAATTTTCAGCTCAATCATTTATATCAGGCTTCTCAATTCGCAGCTTGAATGGTCTTTACAGAGGAACAAAATCTTGACTGTAAATGCTGGTTTATACCTCTGCGTCGAATCTCCATTATAAGTAGGGCGTAGCCACACACACGCCGCTGTAGCCTGACGTGCACTTACCCAGAAATGTAACTGCACATCGTGGCAACACAGACTGCGAGAACTGTGACTGGTCCACTTGGCCATGATCGTTTTTTTTTTTTTTTAATTGGAGCAAAAATAACATATACCCAGGTGTACTTATATTGATGATTGAAACTGAAGCGTTATTTATATCTAACATTAAATAACGAATTGGTTTCGTTTTCTCTCGCTTCTCCAATATTTGTGCTCAAGCTTGTTGTTGCAGTCATTCTCTGCCAGCATTAGTAATCTCTGTTTACTCTGCACTATGGTGCATCTTTAGATGTTTGATCTAATTGCTTGTGCTAAATGACATACTGTCTGTTCTTCCTATTTACACTTTAGCAGAACAGACTGTACAGTCTGACAAAATGCAGCGGCTTTGAATTTTTATGTAATGTAGCCATTAAGTGGTATCTGTTCTTGGTATCGGACAATTTTTACGAGTACAAGTATGAGTATTTGACCGCAGTATCGGCCCAATACCCAATGATGGTATCTGTGCATCCCTAACAATAACTCATTCTGATATTATTGTATTCCCCACTTGGGGAATTAATATGATTTTGGGACCAGTCTGCCGCTGCTGCAAGCACTTTATTGCTAGCGTTATAACTCAAAAAGTTAAAGAAGAAAAGGCCAGCTGTAGAAGACACTCAATTAATACAGTAACAAAAAAGTATTTGATGGATCTTTTTCAAACTTCACGGACACATTGTAGGGGTGAAAATCTGGAAATAGTCAGATTTTAAGGCAAATAGTACTAAAACTAAATGATGTTTGAACGATAGCAATGTATTCCTAAAGTGCTCCGTCCCCCCCATATCATCCCTACTCCTCCCACACCTCCCAGCCTCTTTCTCTAACTCCCCAACATTAGGCTTGGGCAGTAGCATATGGATTTGATTCTGGGCCTCCACCGCTGCAGATACTTTGCTTGTTAAGACAATGACTCAAAAACTTTGGATCTTTTTCAGTCTTCCCAGGAACATTGTGTAGGTCAATGGATTTCAAACTGTGGGTTGCCAAATAAATGGCAGGAGTCCCGAGATGATTTTCTGAACAGGACAGGGTTAATATAAGCGATGGCCCGAGGCCAGTATAAAAGTATGTCGGCCAGGTTCATTAGCTAGTCGCTGGCTCGATTGGGCCAGTGCTGTTCTACCAATCACAGTCGTGAGGTAACATGTCGAAGTTACTCAGCTAGCTATATGTTGGTGTAACTTTGCTCATAAATGACAGTAGAGACAAAATGCGACTGTCATTTGTCAGCCATTCAGCTAGCAACCAAGCCTCATATTATCCAATATCTAATCCTTTAAACTGCAGAAGATTAGAGCAGTTCCAGCTGTCATGGACATTTTTGGGACTCAGTGTTACATTATTACAAATGTATTGCATTGCTCTGGCAATGGTAGCCATTTACTTCAAATCTCCTTTGCTACTTGTAAGTGCTGTTTACCCATGTGCTGTGTTTACATGCACAGAATAACCAGATGAAGGCAATAATTAATTTTAATTTGTTTACATGTATTTGAATTGATCGATTCCTTCAGTAACCTGAATATACATGAAATGTTTTATCGTCAGATTACTCAAAGTATTTGAGTGAGTGTCGTGTTTCCTTTTTCACAAGCTTCTGACTGGTGTAGGTCCAAACGAAGAACTTCTCAGTAAAACTCGAGGGGGCACAAGCAACTTAACTCATTTACTACTCAAGTGCAAATCATGAACAAATATAGTACCTGCATGACATACATGAGCTGTTATTATTGATTAATGATGAACGAACATGGGATCAGTACATAACTAACGCTTGTGTTCTAGTTAATTAAGAGTGTACTGCTATGTTATTTGTGCCCCCTCAAGTAAAGTGTTTCCAACATTTCTTTACATTCTGGCTTTGGAATCTGCAATCCAGTACCCTAGTGGACCCATGATATCTTAGTCTGCACAAGATAGACAGTCCAGATACAAATCTGCAGGATTCTTTAAACATCAAACTCACCAATGAGGTGGCTCAAGGACGCAGACAGAAGGAGCTTACTGTGAAGGATCCATAGTTATTACCAATTTTATTCATTATTATATATTATTTATATTCATTATTGATTATTTTTTTTGTACACCTAAGGTGCTTACAGTTATTGTTGCAGGATATCATTCAAGTTATTGTAGAGAAATACAACATTTATAGAAAGATTGGATGGTACCTTTGTGCGGCTCGATGTGTGAGATAGGAGAAACGGAAGGTTCTTAAGTGAAAGCATGTCATTAATCGGAGCTGTAATAATACAGGACAGTCTTCAGTGTTCTTGTGACTGAGGGGCATGCTTTTCTAGTGTAAGTACTGATGCATATTTAGATAGATGAGTCATTACCTCTAGTTGTTCTGCTTTAATATTTTGCTGATGTCTTATAAATTGCACATAGGACTTATTTGATGTCTTGTTAGACCACACCATGTAAAAATATAATAATATAGGATTATGCAGCTCAGGCCATAATGGGACAGACCATGACAGCAATGCCAAACAGCAGATCAGCTAGTGCTGGGTGATTAAAACTCGATTTTTTTTTATCGATAAAAAAGGAGGATGATAAATGTAGGCTATAAAATTCGATCAAACCTGTTAGCTCCATTTTAGACTGCGCCCTGAGACCGACAGCGCCATGGCACATAGACTTGGCTGAATGCCAGCGCAACAGCCAATAACTGATGATCTTGCAAATTTACCCATCCCCATTAAAAAGGCGATGTTGTAAACAACAGCAACGTGGTCGTGTGTTTGGACAAAAAGATGTCGGGGAGCGCGGATGCACTGCCAAGTGAAGCGGAGGAGGAGAACGTATTAATTGCACAGGAGGAGATAATACCGAAAAAAGGGCATGTCGTCCAAAGTATGGAAGTGGTTCGGCTATCTCCGAACGGACAAAACACAGATAAAGCCAGTTTGCAAAACTTGATAATAAATAACCTTTTATAATTTAAGGGAATTTTGTATTTATATAGTTTGCGCCATTCGTTAAAAAAAGTCTTATTTGTTAATAGTACTGTTTGTGTATTTTAACTTGTTCATTCAGTTTATATTAGGATACATGCTCTTTGGAAACTGGAACAGCATAATAAAACTATCGATCAATACAGGTAAAATTATCATGATATATATTTTTTTCATATTGCCCAGCTCTAAGATCAGCTGTGCTTTATTTATTTCTGTGTTTGGCCAGGTGTGGCCATCACACCTGGAGCCCCGGATACCAACTTTAAAGCTATAGTCACACTAGTGCTAAAAACTGCATAATCTTCACAGCGCTCAGCGAAAGTGCTGTTATGTTACCATGACTGTTGGTGTAGTGATGTTAATAAGGAAAAAGTTACAAATACATACGTATCTTGGCAAACTATACTTGAAAACTTGTATCTTGCCAGCTAGTATTGGTGAAATTACTAGCACACAGTTGAATAAATGCATATTGTAATATTAGCCTTCTAGGTCTGTAAGCTAGGTATGAAGCATATTAACTAGTGATGTTATAAAATGCACTGTAATATGCTTTCTACCTTCAAGACCCGTTTGAATGTTCTCTGCCACTCATACAGCTTTTCTTGTCTTAACACATTTATATTTTGGCAAATAATGATTAAAAAGAATTGGTGAAAGGTCAACCCCACCCACACCGTACCTGATTGGTTAAGCTGTGCAATTAGGATGGTGGTGTGGGTGCTGTAGGCGCCGTGGGTGCCCTAGGCAGCATGTTTGGCCGTGTGAGTGTTTTAGGTGCCGTAGATGGCGGCCTGTGTGCTGTAGGTGGCATGGGTGCTACAGGTGGCGTGGGCACTGTAGGTGGTGTCAGTGCCCTAGGCTACATGGATGGCAGTACGAGTTCTGTAGGTGTTGTGTATGGCGGTGTGGGTGCTGTAGGCACTGTATATGACTGTATGGGTGCTGTAGGCATTGTGTATAGCTGTGTGGGTGCTATAGGCACCATGGATGCTGTAGCCGCTGTGTATGGCGGTGTGGATGTTGTAGGCGCTGTGTATGGCTGTGTGGGTGCCAAAGGCACCGTTTGTGCTCTAGGCAGCATGGATGGCAGCATGTGTGCTGTAGGCAGCGTGGATGGCAGCATGTGTGCCGTAGGCGCCGTGCATGGCTGTGTGGGTGCCATAGGTGCCGTGCATGGCTGTGTGGGTGCCGTGGGTGCCATAGGCTCTGTGTATGACAACGTGTGTGCCGTAGGCGCTGTGTATGGCTGTGTGGGTGCCGAAGGCAGCGTGTGTGCTCTAGGCAGCGTGGATGGCAGCATGTGTGCTCTAGGCAGCGTGGATGGCTGTGTGGGTGCCGTAGGCGCCGCGCATGGCTGTGTGGGTGCTGTAGGTGCCGTAGGCAGCGTGCGTACTCTAGACAGCATGGATGGCAGCGTGGGTGCTGTGGGAACTGTGTATGGCTGTGTGGGTGCTGTAGGCTCCATGGATGTTGTAGACGCTGTGTATGGCTGTTTTGGTGCTGTAGGTACCATGGATGTTGTAGACGCTGTGTATGGCTGTTTTGGTGCTGTAGGCACCATGGATGTTGTAGACGGTGTGTATCGCTGTGTGGGGGCTGTAGGCACCATGGATGCTGTAGGTGCTGTGTATGGCTGTGTGGGTGCGGTAGGCACCGTGGATGCTGTAGGCGCTGTGTATGGTTGTGTGGGTGCTGCAGGCACTGTGTATAGCTGTGTGGTTGCTATAGGCACCATGGATGCTGTAGGCACTGTGTGTCGTGGTGTGGGTGCTGTAGGCTCTATGGATGCCATAGGCACTTTGTATGGCTGTGTGGGTGCTGTAGGCAACAATGGATGGAAGCGTGGGTGCTGTAAGTGGAACGTGCTGATGTTGGCGTGGATGATGACATGAGTGCTGTTATATGTGTTCTGAACTCTGGCTTTCCTGTGTTTTTGCGCACTTTACATCATCCAGCCTCCATTTTAGGCAATGTGCCTCCTTCAGTGCAGACGAGCATGAGGAGGTCAGGGCTTGGCTCTCTTCCTGGTGGTAGTGTTGTGCAGACTATCCTGCAGAACTCTATCGGGTTTGAACTCACTGGGAGCTAGGGGTGGGCGATATGGCCAAAATGTCATATCTCATTATTTTTATAATCAGACTGAAATTGCTTTGTTTCACATCGCTCTGTGTTTGTTGTAGTACTTTTGCAGCCTCTGAATAAGCTTGTCGGTTTGTTCTGTCCTTATAATAACACTGTTAAGTAGTGCATTGTAATTGGGCATTCATTGGAAGCTCACTTAGCTGCACTTGCACTCCTCGACAGCATGTATGTTGGTAATATGCCATTTGCTTTGCATGTATGTCGTTTTGGACAAAAGCATCTGCTAAATAAAACTAAATGTAAATTTTGTGCTGTAATTCTTACAGTACCTCTGAAATGTGTATTGTGGATCCAGTTATAACTGATTACATCACCATATCGCCCATCACTACTGGGAGCATGACTTGCAGTTAATTCTGGTTAATTACCTGTTGCTATGGAGTGAACACGCAATATTAAGCCTAATCATATACCTCTTTGCTCCCATAAACAGTATTGTTGTATTGGGTGTGGTTTGTTCTATTACATTTGGAAGCATGCAGTTGGAATTTGGCTGATTTGACATGGGAGGGGATGTCCAAAACCTATAAAGATAGCGAATATGTTTAAGACCAGCTTTTTGTGCTGGACTTGGCTGGAGATGGATGAGGGGAAAGCAGATTGTTTCTTTTGAGCATTTTGTAGTCTGAAAATTTATTTTTACACCAATTGAGATGGTTCTTTCCGTAGCCTTGATACATGTCGTATTGCACGGCTCAGAATACTGAATGACTCTACACATATCTGCCTGATGGACATCTGGTAATGTACCCTGCTGTGTAATTACCATCAGTAAACTGCTGCTTTACTCTTTTGCCCAGCATTAACGCAGCTTCCGGATTTCCCTCTTTGTCTGTTTTTAGATTTGCCACAGATTGCCAATTTGTCTTCCCTGCTTTGCCTTTCCGCGTAATCTTCCCCTCTCTCTCAGGCCCTCTCCTCTGCGTTCTTGTCTCCATCCCTATATACCACTGTTGAGTCACGTGCTGTAGTGGGCTTGCGCACTGCATCAGTCTGCTTATGTGTCTTGGGCTTAACTGGATATTTCAGTTCAGTTTGCTTTGTCCTCTTTCTTTTCCAGGAGGCTGCTCGAATCATCTTTCATCTCTTTCTCACAAAACGACATATCAGGATCCAGAGACCATCCTATCTATCCAGATCCTGCCAGGTGGGTCCATCTGGATCGAGACTGATATCTTCATGATGTCTTTGGCTTTCAATTATTATTATAATTTCAAAGGTGTCTCTTGGGTGCCATACAGTAGCAGCCTTAAAGAAAACTTCACCCAGAAACTTAACAATTCTTAATTTTTTGTACAGCTCAACCAACAGAGTAATTAACACTCTGTTTCTATACTCTGTTTATTAGCTACACCTGCTGGATAAGGCAAACAGCCTACTACTCAGAACAGTGAATCACGTGCCTGCAGCTGAATACATACAGCATGCAGACAGTGTCTGGAGGTTCAATTTCTGTTAGTCTGAGCATTAGAACTCCTATGACGTGCTTCAAGTGATTTTGAAACTGACAGCTGGGTTTTCATTTCCACAGAAATTGTAATGGGATCTGTGACTTGGTGAAAAGTTTTGCTGGTAATACTTCTGATGTGTTTTTAGCTGGCTTTTATTTCATTGTTAAATGAAGAACACGGTCCCTTCGTTCAAAGTGTACAGCAGTGAGCTGCATGGTTCTGAAAATGGTTTGACCTGAATTTGGGTTTGTCTGCTCAAGATGCTAAAGATTTTTGGAAATATAGGCCTACTGAAAATCACTCTGAATGAGATGCGGTTTCCCATTTATTTATTGCAGTGCTTATATCCACAATTAGATAATAAAAGGAACTTTGATGCAGAAAGTTATCATGGAAATTTGAAGTACGTGGGAATCTGTCACTGCATTGCAGGATCGACATCAAGGCCTTTTTGTCCGAAGCATGGGAGTGGATGAGCCTCTAATGTGTTTCTTTGTATCCAAATTTATAGAGCAAAGAATACAGTTTTTTTATGTAATGGTACAATTGCTAAAATGAGGGAGTTCCTCCTGTATGTGAAACTAGTGAATCAAAATGTTAGCCAGCCTGTAGGCATCATGAGAGTTGGCTGGGTTTTGCCCAGATTAAATCTGGTACGCCAGACTTCTGGAGTGGAGCTTAGAAGTGCTGAATCGGGCTTCTGCTGCCATGGTTGTAACTGCTGAGGATAAAAATTATTGTCCATTGCCACGTGTTCATTGGTCTCTGCATTTTAATTTGATTTATTAACTTTTTTTGGCTGGATGCCATTTCTCATCCACACCTCATCATAATCCTTCAGGGGTGTGTCTGTTGCTGGTTCTACAGAAACAGGTTGTTTCGATTAGTATTTTCTGTATTATAATTTACGTTTTTGTTTTTTTATGCTTAAGTGATAATTGTCGTAGCAGTTAAGATGAATCTCAATCATGAGTCTAAACAAGAAACGTTTTACATAAGATACCTTTTGTATCTTATGTCTTATGTTCTTTTCTAAAGCAAGAAACCTTTATCGAAGAAAATGAGCTGTTTGTTTGTGTTTGAGCTTTATCTAAAAATTAAACTGTTAAACATGGTTATCACTTGTTGTGATCTATGCCCCAAACTTTGATCCTGCTACTGGCACCTTCTATCCAGTCAGATTTTTTTTGTTCCTATCAAGCACTTTGCATGGTTCATCACAAGTGTAACCTGCCACAGAGGGGCTTTATTCTTTCTCTCCTGGCTGGGTGGAACACCTATTTTTATCAATATTATACACCTATATATTACAGGTTGGAGCCTTTGTTCATGAAGTTGGTGGAGGTGAATGATTGTCACTGTTACAGTTCGCTTGTGTGGCAATCTCTCACCAGCATGTTGCCCTGGAGTCTGGCAGTAGACACACAAATGCCTGGATATCTTTACATTTTTGATCTCAGTTTGACTAGGTGAATGGAGTGCCTGTCACATTTACATACACAGACTGACATTTGTTTTATTGTAGGGTTTCTTAAAATATTTCTTTATAGCTTTTGGTGAGGGTCGTGGTGGTGAATGTTTAAAGGGGACGTAGCTCCTCCTCTGAAACACGGTGTATCCTGACTTTGTCACTTGAGAAGGTTTGCAGAGATGATGAACCAGATGATGGTTCATTTAGCCCAGTACTGAAGGAAGTCGGGTCACAGGCCTGGCTGGCATGATGTGACGTGCTCTCTTCTCTCTTGCTGCAGGTTGTCCCCAGCTGCCTACTACGCCCAGCGCATGATTCAGTACCTGTCACGGCGGGACAGCATTCGTCAGCGCTCCCTGCGCTACCAGCAGAACCGCCTGCGGCCCGTACCCTCCTCCTCATCCTCCTCCTCGGACGGTCCCGCCAGCAACCCGTCCCCACCTATGGAAAACACAGAGGTGGACTTTGAGGAGTTTGAGTGAGTCACCAGTCTTTCTCCAGCTTCAAATTGGTGTGGTATAAACCCTAAATCCCGACTTATCCCCAGTTGTCCTCTGCAGCGAGATGCTTGTTTCTGCTGTAAAAGTCACAGCCCTTCCCTCAGTTTGGAGTTTCCTGCACTCTCTGTCACCCTCTGTGGTAACTAAATGATGATGCCATGCCATCTAGCCTAAGCCTCCTCCATATGATAATCTGACACTGCTCTGTCCCTTTGGGCAGGTGGCTGTGTACATGAGTTATGCTGTGAGCTCTTTCTTCCTTTACTAAACGCGATGACGAAAAGAAACCTGCATAAGCCAGTAAAGTTCCCGTTTATGGGTGACCGTTAATTTACTTCTTTGTGGGATCCTCCTCTTCCCAAGGCAGTTTCCCTGCTGTTAGATCACACCAGCTTGACTTCCAGTTAATGCTGACATTACTGCTATTTCCTGCCACCTTAGGTTAACATGGGTTTCACCCAATAGCACATATCAGTACCTTGAATTACTGTACAGTAAAGTTTGGAAAAGTTTCATCAGTCTAGATTTGCAGCAGTTGTGGTTTCATGTTTTTTTTTCCCCCTCTCACCTACTTGCTTTTTTTTAAATCATTTCGATGCTGTATGTCAGTCTGTTTGTAATTAATAATATTTGGATCATGTTAATTTAATATATTTGGGCATTGCCAATATCTTCCGAAGGTGATAGTAACCAGATTCTCTGTCTCTTCTTGTTAATGTTTTAAGATAAATTTGTTGTTCCCAACACTGTTGATGTGCTTGTTTTTCAAAGGCCTCTCTCTCTCTCTGTTCCTTGCCTCGTTCCTCCTGGAGAACACCAATGGCTAGCTAATTGCCCCATCATTCATATGCACTGTAACATGGTCTGTGAAAGACTAGTATTTTAATATAGCTTTCATCCGGGAAGACAGGGTAGCATGTAATTACCATGGTTTGCACATAGCAACACAAATCAAACGGCAAGATAAAGAGAAAAGAAAGCTAATTGAAAGACGGCACATCTACACATAAAGGCTTGGATAATAGGGGGCCTTAAAAGGCAAGCTGTCTAAAGCGTTTGCGAATGCTGGAGTGAGCCCTCTGATTGGGACTGTGTTGTGTGGTGCTTCTTGCACAGGCTGTTAGTGTGGGTGCAGGAAGAATTCCTTTTTGACAAGTGTACTTAGAGCTTGTCTCTCCTCATTAAAAGTTATCTGAAAAACAGAAAACTTTTATTTCTTGATCAGACCCTTTTGAAAAGGATTCAGCCTGGTGATGAAGAGCATTTGAACACTACAGAATGGAAAGTGTTGCACGTTCATAATGGGCAGGTCTTGCTGATGTTTACAATAGTCTGTTTTCATAATAAGCTGGATGATGGAGGAAGGGATGACAAGTGGCTTTGGGTTCTGGCCAAAGTTTGTGTGTTTATCACTTTATAAATACTCAGCAGCACATTAACCCTGAGGTGTGTGATTTCTGAGAAAACCCTGTATCCATCATCACTGAGGATGCTGGGTGTAACCATTCCAACATTAACCCTAACCCTCATCATCGCAGCCTTTCTGAATAGCCCCCCCCACCACTGTGCATTTAGTCAGGGTGTAAATCATTGGCCCCAAATTCAGTTTCATTTCTATCAGTTTGTTTTGATTAATCGATTATTTGATTATTTTGATCACCTAAATTTGAACCTTTTTGAATTTCACAAATATTACCAGGGGGACTTAATTGCATGATATTAATACAAAAAAGTAAAATCTCTGACCATTTATTTTTTTATTAAACAGGGGAAAGAAATCAGTGCATATTGTCAAAAAGGCTAATTGGTAGTGCACTGGTGTGGAAATTTTGACTGATACCAATAACTGGTATATTTTTGTGTACTGATACTAGCTAACCTCTGAACCACTTGGCGGGGGGGATGCCAGCAGTGACGCCTGCCAAGTTTGCCAATGCAGTTTAACAGAATGACATTAAATTGTGTTTTATTATGTGGAAGATGAAAGGTCTTTCTGTCAAATTGAATAATTAAATATAAACGTGCTGTGGGCTGCTACTTTGAAACGTCTTATAAGTGGTAAATGAGCCAACAAACTCCCTCGTCCTCCACTATGGAAAATGGTAAATTGTGTAATGCCTTCATCACTGATATTTTAGGAGTTGTGTTTTTAGCTCTGGTGCTGCTGACTTCGAATATTAATAAAGTTTAAACATCGGCTGGCAATAACGACCAAGATTTACCCATTGGCCCAATGTTGATATCTTGATGTAAGCATATTTGTATTGAGTCCCGCACTCTTTAAATCTGTAATCTTTAATTGACTCCTTATGTATGTACAAACTGCCTGGCCTGTGTAGTTAGGTGAGTCAGCATTAATATGCTTCCTACAGAAGCATTTTCTGCCAGCTGAAAACAATTTATGGTATAGCTAAATAGCATAGCATTAGAGGGAACCTAGTGTTGAGGTGTAGAGTTCAAAGAGCAACGCTCTGTCATGCTGTGATAACCTTTGTAAAACCTTGGCTCTGTTGCATGGATGGAAACACCACTTCCGATATAGCTTGAGTATCAATCCTTGTCAAATTTAACTCCTAGTTCTATGGAGGCATTTGCTGTAACCTATAAATCAACCAAATCTGAAATATTTAAGACTAAATGTCTGAATGATTTAATTATTTTTGTGGTATTGCAGTTCAGCAAGGGGAAGTCCTTTGTTAATAATAATTTAAGATGTTTAATACACACCTTTTGAGCTTAGAGACTTGTAATGGTTCCTTGGATTTACAGAAATATTGAGATGTGATTCATTAGCACAGTGGTGGTAAGTAACACCACTCCCATAAATAATATCCCAAGGCAGTGTGTGTATGTAGGACAGAATAGGTCTTCGTTAGGGAGAGAAGGAGCCACCTTCCACTGATGTATGCTTTGTATTCCTTGACGGTCTGAACTCCAGACTGTGTTCTGAACATCTCGAATAAAGGCTGCTTGGATGCTGGATTATCCATCTTATTCTTAATGTTTACATTCATAAACTAAAGAGGAGAAACAACCAGTCATTGACATAATAAAATGCTGGTGTCACTTTACTCAAGAGTACATAAATAATGTATTTATTAACCAGAACCCAAGCATTAGTTACGTACTGATCCCATATTTGTTCATTAATCAATCATAACGGTTGATGCATTTCATGCAGGTGCTATATTTTTTCATTATTTGTACTTGAGTAGAATCCGATTTACTAAGTTACTTGTGCCCCCTCAAGTAAAGTGTTACTGAGCGTGCGCAGCGCAGTGGTTAAAGGAATGTCGCTGCAGGATTCCCTGAGGGAGCTGTCTACTGATCCATCAAGCTATTAACGGTCTGATTTTTCAGAACAACCTGAATTGCTTCTGTTAATCTTTTCTTGTTGCTTGACAAGTGCAGGATTGTGTCTGACTTGTTTTATATAAACTATGTAATGTGTTTTGGTCCTTTCTACAGGGAGAGCGGTGACCGGGCCAGACACCGGACGCCACGCAACGCTCGGATGTCCGCCCCCTCCCTAGGCCGCTTTGTCCCTCGGTGAGGCAGCCGTCTACGTCCTGCCTGGAGCCATAGGGCACCGCCTGCCTGTGACAGTGCCTCTTCTGTGCTCTGTCTGTTTTAGCTGTTGCACTGTTACTATATGCATGCACAACCTTACACACCATAAAACAGCCATTAGGTCTGCTCCTTGTGATTCTTTGTCCTGTTAGTGTCTTTACGACATTGCCCTTTTTGTAATACCCCTTATGTATACATGCTTCCTCACTGTTTTTTTTTAATGGAGCCAGTTGTGAATGCAAGTTTCTGTCACTGCAGATTCATTTCCTGTGAAATTGTGCCATTTTTAACCGTGGCTGAGATGCACAGGGAGCAAACCAAATTTCCCCAGTTAGAAAAAATGAGTTACCAAAATACCACAGAGTCTGTCTGAAGGGAACCCCAGACTGTAAGCTGATCAGGTGCTGAAAACTAATGCTTTCATTAAATTGCCTGAGCTGATAGTTCTGCAAATAGTCACAGGGAGCCAGTATTTCAGATGGTGCTCAATGTTGCAGATGATCGTTTTACAGATTGTACCCAGTACTGCCACCGGTTACCTTTTGTTCAGTTGCAGTTGTCGTTTGTGGGTGTGATTCACTCCTTTTATTCCAGGCGGTTCTTGCTGCCAGAGTACCTGCCCTATGCTGGGATCTTCCATGAGCGTGGCCAGTCAGGGCTGGCCACCCACACGTCTGTCAACAGAGTTCTGGCAGGTAGGTTGCCTTTCCATGGCGTTCCTGCACCTTCACATGTGTGTGCGTGTTCCATGCCGCTGATTGGCTGAGCTTATGTTGTCATGCAGTGTGTGCAGGGTTCTGTGTGCATGCTGTGGGGTTCATTGCCCCATTTCACATTCCCGTCAGATCCCTGCTTGGCTGGCTTGAAACTTTCTCCTATGTTTAACCATTTCCAGGAAAATTTAAAGTTAGTGCTAAAGTAAACTGACCCTTCGGGGAAAGATTTATCAGAAGTCCTTTGTGTTGGAAAGGACACACGGTAAGCTTGCAGATCTACAGTGGAAATGTTGATATTACACTGTGTGTTCCAGCTGGAGCACAATGGACCTGTTGGAACAGGCCCTGTGCCACTGCTCATAAGGATTGTGCTGTTTTATGGATGTCCTCTGGAATAACAGAATCCATCACTGTTCAAGTTCTGAACCGGTTCAGTGAATCCTGTGCCCTTTGCAGAATGGTAGTAACACCCTGCTTTGTATGGGTTTTTTGTGCATGGAAAGTATTTTTTTGTTTGCTTTTCTTCCCCCCCCCCTTTTCTGAACAAGAAAATGTGCTGAGATGCGGCTGTTTGCCTTAACTTGCCTTTGTTTCCATGTTGAACTGAAAAAACAAATTCTGTTGTTCAATTTCACATAAAATCGTAACAGTAGACAGAAATAGGAAAATGTTGCAGTTTTGCAGTTCAAACATTTAAAGGTACTATTTTCTCCAGCAGGGGGCACCAGATAAATACTTATTCAGATTTTTTTTGTGTAAGCCTTGTACACAACAAGATTACACTGTATTTCCCAGATATATGCTTAAGAGACCAGTACGTGGGGGAGGGCTTTAATGTTCTATTACCTGGAACTAGGTCCCATAGGGTCTAGTTAATTTAGCGTGCTGTTGTTTAATGGGGAAGGGGTTTGCGAACCTGTGAAGTTGCGCTGTCAATGTAGGTATCATGATAGGGAGGTGTAATTACCTGTCATAGCAGGCACTCTGGCAGCACAGGGATGGGATACATGCTCTAGTACGTTAGAATAAAGTGAACCGTGCCTTTTTTTCTGAGAATTGTCCATGGGGCAACCAAATAATTCATTCGTAATTAGGGATTCCCGAAATGGCATCACGATATTGAACCGTGATATATGAAATGTCCCCAGGTAATATTACGATATTTATAAAACAAAAAATGAAAATAAAGTACCAGAAATAAACCATAGCCAAACAGAACTTATCTACCAATAGATTTTATCAAAAAAGTTGATGGTGTTGCCATATGCTGTGTCAATAAACACGAAGCAGTGCCAATAAATGCAATGTCATTATTGCACATGTACACATCACGATGATGGTGCTGAAATGATATATCATGCAGCCCAATTCATGCCTCATTTCCTTATTAATTTTGGTCATTCATCATCCAATTCAGTTCTAGCTTTAGAAAATTGCAGATGGTGCTGTAATCTTCAGTATAACATACAGTCAGTTCATTAGACAGCTCGGTCCCAGCTAATTATGATGGAGCACACACCCACATGCCATGCCATGAGGGCTGTGCTGGTGAGAGAAGCTGATTTAAATAAATAAGCATTTAGTTTAGCAGACATGGTGTCACCCAGGAGTGTAACAGCTGATAAGATGTAAGGTCTATGTTATGCGTTTGCTTATAGGCAAAAGCCTCAGTTTGATTGGCTCACTGAAGCCATGTTTTCTGATGATTTCTTATGCTCAGAACATGGCTCTCCAGGCTCTCCTTCTCTGGATGTATCCTGACATTCCTCATGGAAATCAATTAAGGTTCTGCGTCTCTCTGCTGCTGTTTAGAGGAAAGTTCTTAACAAGATTATATAACTATACTATACAGCGGGTAAAATAAGTATTGAACACGTCACCAATTTTCTAAGTAAATATATTTCTAAATGTACTATTGACATGAAATTCTCACCAGATGTTGGTAACAACTCATCCAAACCACACATGCAAAGAAATCAAACCATAGAGGTCCATACCATTAAGTTAAGTGTAATAAAATGGAATGACACAGGGAAAAAGTATTGAGCACGCTTACTGAAATTTATCTAATACTTCATATAAAAGCCTTTGTTGGTGATGACAGCTTCAAGATGCCTCCTATATGGAGAAAGTCGCATGCATTGCTCAGGTGTGATTTTGGCCCATTCTTCCACACAGAGAGTCTTCAAATCCTGAAGGTTCCAGAGGCCTCTTCTATGAACTCTGAGCTTTAGTTCTTTCCATAGATTTTTGATAGGATTCAGGTCAGGTGATTATCTGGGCTATTCTAGCAGCTTTATTTTCTTTCTGTGAAACCAATTGAGTTTCCTTGGCTGTGTGTTTGGGATCATCGTCTTGTTGAAACGTCTACCCTCATTTCATCTTCATCATCCTAGTAGATGGCAGCAGATTTTTATCAAGAATGTCTTGGTACATTTCTCCATTCATCCTTCCTTCAATTATATGAAATGTGCCAGTGCCGTATGCTGAAAATCAGCCCTACAACATGATGTTCCCACCTCCAAACTTCACTGTTGGTATGGTGTTTTTGGGGTGATATGCAATGCCTTTTGACCTCCAAACATGGTGTGTATAATGGCATCCAGAGAGTTAAATTTTGGTCTCATCTGACCAGACTATATTCTCCCAGTATTTCACAGGCTTGTCTATTGTTCAGCAAACTTTAAACGCATTTCAACATGCTTTTTCTTCAGCAATGGAGTCTTGCGTGGTGAACATGCATACAGGCCATGGCGGTTGAGTGCATTACTTATTTTCTTTGAAACAATTGTACCTGCTAATTCCAGGCCTTTCTGAAGCTCTCCACAAGTGTTCCTTGGCTCTAGACTACTCTTCTGATAAGTCTTTTCACTCCTCTGTCTGAAATCTTGCAGGGAGCACCTGGTCGTGGCCGGTTTATGGTGAAAAAATGTTCTTTCCACTTCCGGATTATGTCCCCAACAGTGCTCACTGGAACCTTCAGTAGTTTAGAAATTCTTCTGTAACGACTGTCATCAGTATGCTGCTTTGTGCTCTTTCGTACAATGTCTATTCATTGTTTAAATGTGTGCTGTGCTTTTAAAGAATGTGTTTATAATTAGGTGATGTCTTGCTTACGAATTCAGTTATGTTTGTGCAATAACAGGCTATGATGAAACATTTACCTCAATGACTAATTACTGGGAGTGAAGGCCCTGTTCCTCCATGCATATTAGAAGAAGCAGAGTGCCCTTTGTGTCATGGGGATGCTGAATAGGTTTCCTGTGCACTACCCTAACCTCACTGTGTCCACTTTACGTGGCAGTTACGTATGAATTTCATTTCAGTTCTTTTTCTGTGTGAAGTGGTAATAAAAGTGATTTGTAGTCTAACCTCCAGTGACTGGAGGAGAAGGTGGCACAGAAGTTAGGAAGTCGCCCCTCCATTCTATATGCTGCTGGAGCGGCTGGCATGGCGACACTGTCATTTGTAATGTCTTAGTGGTGTGCTTTCTCATGTTGCCTCAGCCTGAACCTCCCCCACGCTAAGGCCATGTTGCCCTCCTAATGCAATACCTGTGGAGAAGACGAGCCAGAGAGCTCCCAGCAAATTCCCTCATTTGTTCTGAAATGGCTTCCTGCATGCCATGCTCATCAGGTTGGATTAGCAAAAGGTTGTGATGGCTTGTTCTGCACCACTGGTGATTGTGTTCCCTGGACTTCAAGGAATACATGTGGTTTTGGGACCAGGGGCCTGTACTATGAAGGGGGTTTAACCAAATCAGATTTAACCCGGAGTTAATTTGTGAACGCGGGGTTGACAAAACCAGGTTGTCTTAATCTGTGCTAATCAGTACTACAACACCAGTTAAGAAGTTGATTTGTTGAATCAGTGTTAACCTTATCGGAGTTTGGGCGCGTTAACATAAATGGAGCACGTTCGGCAGCGCAAGTTATTTGTTTGCGCAAGTTATTAGTCTGACTCATGGCGCGATCTCCATATTTCATGGAAGAGGAATGCGTTTTAATTATGCAGGGTTATGAGGAGTTTAAATCAACGCTAGAAGAAGAATCCAATACCACTGCAGCCAACAGAGGCAGGCAGGCTTGTTGGCAACATATTGCCAACCGAGTAAATGCATAAGTACATTTTTATGGTCGTAAAACTTGGTGTACAATTTCTCATGACCGACTTATTAGACTACGAAGTGTTGCCTGAAAAATGGGGGAGTCATGTACTGAGCCTGGCCACCGTGCGTCCAGGCTTGTCACCATTAACTGGTGATCACATGTCATTTAAGGATTGAAAGCCATTCCAAAGCTTATTCTGCTATTCTACAGTCCTGTTCATATAACACTTAATAGACGTTGAGCCAGTGTTTAACAAACAGATGATTTACAACAAGACAAAACAGAAGCATATGTGCAGTGAGAAAACAACTAGGAACCTGTCAGATTTTTCCTTAAAGTGAAATACTATCAAAGTAGTAGATCAGTCATAACAAATGTATATTAAAGAAATAGCTAACAAATTCCAAATCACCACCTTATGTGGCTCCAATAAGTGAAGAGAAGGTGAACTTAAGGTAGACGTGTAGTCACTAGCCCATATATCAGATCTAATCGCATATAAGAAACACCTGTACATTGATGCTGTGAAAAGATTTATGATTCACATAATCGCCCTCATGCCCTCCCAGGGGTGCACTAATTGGGATATGTGTGCAATCGATGATTCCTATTATTCTTGGGAATCCTATGAGAAATTGTGTTCAGTAAAAGCAGTTTCCCTATGAAAATAGACTATTTTAATGTATGTTGTCCGGGTATGCCAGCGGATTCTGGCGGTCTCTAAAAACCCTTGCCCTACGGAGAGAGCCGATCACAATTTGTGCGCCAATGTCGTACGGATCGTCCCGGTACGCTGGCATTGTCTTCGGAGAAATTGTAGTTGGAGGGGCGGTGCTTATATAGGGCTGACTTACGCAGAAACCTCGACTTAACCAAGAACATAACCTGCTCAGAGCAGGTTAGAGACGCAACGTAAATTGCCATGGCAACATTTCTCAAGTGAAACCTAACCACCTTTCGTAGTGCGGGTTAATCGTGAAGCTACACCACACGTCATCAAGTTACTCTCAGTTACCCCGATAAGCCAGTAACCCCGCTTCGTAGTACAGGCCCCAGTTCTCTGCTGCAGACGCTTTGCTTGGCACATCAGTACCATGGAAATGGGTGCCCGTCCATTAGTGGACCTGTAAGCCAAGAACTTGAACTTGATGTGAACGCCAATAGGGAGCCAGTGAAGAGAGACCAGGAGGGGTGTGACATAGGAACGCTTAGGCTGACTAAATATCAGACGTGCTGTCACGTTTTGGTCTCAAAAGTGTTTGTTTGCTGCTGCCTTTATAACCACATCTCTATAAGCGGTAACTTTCAAACTCCTTGCCTCTCCCTCTTGTTTCCATCAGAGCCCAACAGAGTGGTGTGTCCTGGCTCCTTGAGGGCTGAGGGGTTTGAGAGCCTTTGCTCTCTATGGTGGGCTTTGGATTCTGTTGTTTCATTAGAATAATGGACATATAAAGTCCCACTGGCTGTGTGTCATAGGAATAACTTGCAGGTAGTTACTCAGAATTTATTTAAGAGACAAGGTTCAATGAATGTTTAATATCTCTGTTCAACTGCGTTAAGCACATAGTCGATTTTGGATTTATTTTTTTTTGCTAACTTTAAAACTCACTTGACTTTGCTTGAGGTTCTGTAATTCATGCTTCAATTTTGTTCTTCCAACCAAATTAATGGGCAAAAACAATGACCTCTGTTTTCTCCTGTAAGACATAGTCCTCCCATCCCCATGTTCCTCTGTGGGTGTGTTGTCAGGAAATCTTTCACGATGCTTCATTTAGATTCCAGGCACTTTACAGGAATGAGCGATGCTGACAGCAGCCAGCTCATTATGAACAGACACTAGTTATGATGAAATGGGCATATCTTAACAAGGCTGGTAAATGCTGCCATTTGCAGGGCGGCTCTGTGTCAGTCTGGGAGTGGGAGTTTCCTTTTAAAAAGCGACACTTGAACAAAAAGCTGAAGGCGCTGGATGGGGGCTGTCCTTGTATATGTTTTTCATTGAAATTTCTGTTAAATGCTAGCTGATCAAGCAGCCATGCTAAAGTGGAGCTAAAATTGGTTTGCAAAAAGCCCCAGAAACGACACGCAAGTCTTTAATGTCTTATAATGACCAGGGATACAGTGGGCTTCCGCTTTCATACCTAGTTTGTCAGATGATAAATATTTGTGTAAATTCAGAGAGTAGTTATACTTCAGCTCTTTTGTTACATTTAGGGAACGTTAATCTGCCTCAATGAGCTCATTTTGTCACAGAAATCTTCCTTTTGTAATATGTAATTAGTTTATAGTTGGTAAAGTTAAGGGCTGTGTTCTTATGAGCTAAATAATGTGAGAAAGCACTAAGCGTGTCTTTCAGAAATTTGTGTTACTGTCATGTGCAGGTAGCAGCTTTCTCAAACGGGCATCTCTTCAAGGCTCTGGAAATCCAAGTACAGAACACTCTTTGGACTTTTCAGAGCATGAAATCAAAATAAATCCCTATCTGGCTCAGGCAGAGTGACTCTTTTGGACACACAGAGGTCTTCCCTTGCCTGAGCGACTGGGAGCATGTTTCTAAATGGTGGTACCGAATGTTTAGGGACAGATTATTAAATGTAAAAATTATAGCTCTGGTTCACCAAGTTCTATGATGATGCTTTACTGGAGGAAATGAAATACATTGTCAAGAAATAAAAGCTCACAAAGCTTTTTGTCTTGTAGGATACCTGTAATACCGACAGGTAAAAGTGGAGTTGCAGAAAAACTGCATCTGTGTAGTACTAAAAAGCTTCAATCGTCATCTAAAACCTTAGTGGTTATTGTGCCTGCGCCATATCGCAAGTACATCGCGGTGTGAAATTGTGCAGCTCTATTTGTAATGTATTTTTGGGGTAGAATCTTCTCTTAAAGAGATGGCTTGACATCAGCAGTCTCCATGACTTCAGATTATATCTCAGACTCTTTGTTGTCATTGTCATGAGACCTGCTTACTTTCGGAAAGTACTTCTTAAGGTTTGCGTGTTTGGCCTTGTCTGCTTCCCGATTTGTACTTCAGGGCATATTTTGTGACTGTGCCCAATTTGTACCACTTTGTTTTATGACGTTTTCACGCCCCAACCTGATCCTGTTAATATTTCTTTTCACATCATGTTTATTTAACTGATTGCTTGTTGAACGTTTTCCACCCGCCCAGAATGGGATATTCAGTCACATATTCCAATTTTATATTCTTCGTTTTTTCTGTGTGTTTAATAAGTTCTGTGTAGCACCTGCACTTCTGTCTCACTGCATGTTTATGGGTCTCCTGAGGGTCCCCAGTCACGTTGGGGTGACCGTATATGTCCCTGACGCCTGCCACTGTTATACTGCAGCAAAGTCATTAGATTATGCCAATAAGACAGACAACTAGAGAATTTGTATGCAATTTTTTTTTGTTTTTTCTGATTCCACTGTGTTGGAGTGATATAAATATGGCTAAAAGAAACACAAAAAGCTTCATGTTTCAGTTCAGAAAGAACCAAAGCTGTAAGTATACCAAAATACCACGTCGCTGTATAGCAACAATTTCAACTGACGGAAATATAAAGTAATATTTCAGATATGGGATATTGGGGTATTTGATCCAAAATCTGGAAATAGACGATCAAAGCCAACATTTAAAATGACAAGCAAAGAAGTCTGCTGCATCATTAACATCACTTCTTGCTAAAGCTATTAACAGCTGTAGCTTACGGTAAATGTAGACAATATTTGCTGTAAAGTAACAGGATTAACAGATCCAGCCGTGCCAGAAAATGCTATGCAATGCAGTGCATCTGCAAACATGCGAGGTGCAAATTGGGCTGGTGTTACAGATCGGGTCCTTGTTGTTACAGTACTCACGCTTAATACTTGTGAATGAAACAAATAACAGTTGTTTCGTCTCGCATATAGGCAAGCCTGTAGCATACACATTCATTAAAAAAAAAGTTGTTCATTTTTTTTTAAGTGGAAGGATATTTCGAAATTTAATTTGAGCCTGTTGTAATAAAATTGTGCTCAGCATATTTTTGCTGGACATTATATCCGGAGAGATTTAAATTTGTTGGATTTCCACACATTTTCCCAGTCAAAGTCACGGTATTTACTGGATAACTGAAACTGTTCCCTACAATACATTTGGGAAAAAAAACACTTCCTACCCTCACCTATGGTCATAAGCTCTGGGTAGTGACTGAAAGAATGAGATTGCGGATACAAGCAGCAGAAATGAGATTCCTCTTTGGGGTGTCTGGGCAGCATAATAAAACTATAATATCGATAATTATCAATATCTATCAATACAGGTAAAATTATCGTGATTTTTTTTTTTGTCATATCGCCCAGCTCTAGGGACAGTCCCGTCTCCGGCTCATCCCATCTAAGCCTTAGTCCCCCCACACTCTCCAACTTCTACAATTTCTTGCCTAAATGTTAGTGCTAGTTTCAGAGTTACGTGTTACAACTACAGTTGTGCTTGAAAGTTTGTGAACCCTTTAGAATTTTCTATATTTCTGCATAAACATGACCTAAAACATGATCAGATTTTCACACAAGGCCTAAAAGTAGATAGAGAACCCAGTCAAACACATGAGATGAAAATATTATATTTGATAATTTATTTATTGAGGAAAATGATCGAATATTACTTATTTGGAGGAACTACTTTCCACTTACATGCACATTTTCCAGCCAGTTACGTAGTTACTTGTATTTCTTTGTATGTATTAATGTCCATGTCTAACTGGAGATGCATGCCTTCATCGACCAAACTATTAATCCTCAGTAAGTTATCCATTTCAGATTTTAAGAAATAAGGTAGGGCACCCCCAACCTCCCCGGGTCCACATCGATAAAGTTTGCTTGGGCTCTAAAAATACAAGACGGATCACATTTAATATTGTTTCAAAATCGGACACATTTTATTTTTAGAGGGCAATTGCGCAATATATGGGATTGGTGCCAACTCTAATAGTCACATTTTATAAAAGATTTAATTGCACAACTACCCAAATGTGCTTTTTGCACAATAAAAAAAAGTTATTTGCAGTATATACATGGATTTGGCTGCAGTCAACAAGAACAATATTTATAAATCATTTTTATAAATCATTAATTTATAAATTAACTCTTTTCACTTGGATTATGCCAATTTCTTGCCCACAGAACAAGGAGTGTTAGCAAACAAATGACTTTGCCTTGCCTGATGGCTGAATTCATGTTCTGAATGGTTAATCGTGATTAATTTCTGCTCATTTCACTCATTCACACACACACACACACACACACACGCAAACATTTGAGAGTGAAGCTAGAGGTATGAGTGCAGGGTCAGGCCATTTATCTGGCTCCCCTGAAGCATTATGTGTCTTAGATTCACCAGATCTTTGCCTGTTCTTTCATACGCCAACACTGGACTGGACTGGACTATGACCAAGTGACGCATTCACCAACAATACATTTTTCCAAGTTACCCATGATACATTTAGCTGACCAGTTACTAGACTGCTGTGGATAAAATTTGCCAAACGAGGAAGGTAGCAACAAAAAAATCAATATAAACCTTGTATATATGTGGCCTCGTGCCTACAACCGAATCACAGCCCTGATATATTGGAGTACATCCGCACTCTTTCTCATATGTTATTGCTTAAATATTCTGTTATCTAGAATATTCAGAAAATCATCTTGCACCATACAGTTTTAAAAGCACTGACCTGTACAATCCTCCTGGGAAGTTTGCAGAAATATCCATGGAATAAGTTTTTAGATGCCAGATGGTTGTGTTCACAAGATTCTTCAGATGCTTCAGCCTCCATTTTTGTTCTTAGCTGCCCTCTGTCCTGCATTTCCAATTGTGTATTGCATTGGGATCTATCATGGGTAAGATTTTCAGGCATAGATTTCCAGGTATAGATAATGTTTTTGTGAAATGGTAATAAGACCTCGGAAAGATTAAACAGAGTAAATAGAGTAGTAATAACAAATAGTTATCCTGTTCACAAGGATAGGCCTCTAATCATCCCATTCTTTTCTCTGCTGTCACTAAGCACTACTGCTTGAATTATGGTGTGAAATGTTGAATTTTGTGACTGATCCCCCCCCAAAATTGAAGCAGTGCTGCATAGTGATAGCAAAAAAAGACACTTTTGATCCCAATAAAACGTGGCTGATAAAATTTTTGTTTGTTCTCACATTTTTCGGGTGACTGTGGTTCCGTTTTAGGTAAATGTGGGTGAGCAGAGGGCCTCCACCCTCAGACGGCTGCTACTGCTGCCTCCGCTCCATTGCAGCCAGCTGCACATGCTGCAGGAACCTTCACTGTCTGCTCTCCAACGGCACTTGGTTTGCTGCTTTTGAATCTCGCTCAGAGGGAATGCTGTCTTCCTGAGACTGGCAGCCCCCTCCTTTCTGTGGCCCCTTTCAGGCTGTAGTTAACTGAGCTGCAAAATTAAAAAGGGGTGTTGTTAGTGCTCTGTCTGCAAAGTTGAAATCCCATTTAAAAAACTGAATGGAGTGAATGGTAATTCGGCCAAAGCCTCGTCAAGCAGTTTAAGGGAAGCGCAGATTGGTGTCGCGAAACATTTTAATGGAGCCACTTTGTGGTTCAGCCTGGCGTGTAATTGAAATTCGGCAGGAGGATATTCATTATACCTGTCACATGTATTGAGCAGGGCAGCACCATGTGCCTTTAGTTTAACTGGTTTTTCCCAAGGCTCACCGCAGCGCTGCGTCCTGTGTGCACGTGCTGGTCAGCTAACCATGCCCCCATGGTCCATGCTGGCTGGGCCCTGCCACTCCAATTCTACCAGCAGGGCCTGTTGCCTCCTGGCCATAGGGAGCACTTCATTTGTTGTCGAAGTTGAGGTACTCTGGAAATCCTTCTCCGGGTCTCTCTTCACAGCTGAAGCTGGCGTCTTGAATTTATTGATCACTGGGCCACTCACCAGAACTAGTCAGGTGACCTTGCTGCCGTGTTGGGGGGCAGGGGGAGCAGGTGCTTGTGGGACCTCAGGCTCAGGTGGGAGAGGCCTGCATTCACTTAATGTGTAGCATCTGACGGCTGGTTTCCTCTTAGCTGTGAGTTCAGCCTAGATATCAGATTGTGCAGGAATGGGGGGGCTTCGCCTTTGTTTCCGATGGCGCTTCTATCACTTCTGACGACAGCCGGCTTAGCAGGGATGCCTCACTCTGGTCTCAGATCCCCAGGCACCTGTTTGTTCTGCATGCGTGCAGCAATGAGATGCACTGTTGGTGCCAGCTGGAGCAGTCCTTCTTGAGCAGACTCAGACGCCTGTGGGATTATGGCAGCTCAGAGAGGAAGGAGCCACAATTTCCATCTATGCAAAGAATCCCCCCCCCCCCCACTCAGGTGTTTGTGCTCTTAATGTGTTCTTTAAAAATCTTACCTATTGAAACAGGGCAGGGCATGCCCAGCCTTTTGCATTATATTAGCTGGAAAAGGCTCCAGCCTAAGCTAATCCTGGTTTTAATGGGACACCCTCTATTACTTTACTTTCATCTTAATATACCAACACGTACATGTTTTAAGAGTGTATCATACGTGTCATCATTTGCACAGAATAACGGATTTACAGGGGCTGTTCACCCCAAAAAGGATGAAAAAAGATGCTGCTTCTGCCAAACTCCACATATCAATCATATCACTGCACAGAAGATACGAGCACCCCTGTGATATCTTCTGTGCAGTGATGCAATTGGTGTGTGGAGTTTGGTAGAAGAAGAGTAAGTAAATTTGATTTGTAGTTGATTATCATGAGTAACTGAGTCATGATTTCAGGTAAGAGATGTTGCTTTTCAATTTTTCAAATGTATTTTTTTTTCCGCTTTAATCAAAGCTAATAAAAGCTTTACACTTGCCAAGTCAGTTTTGCATGAGGAGTATACCTGAATCCCTTTCCCAAGGCATATAAGCTCTGGTTGCCTGTTGAGGGTTTCAGCTGTGTGTGCCATTTCCAGGTGAGTGGTCATGTCCGTCTCCTCCACGCTGCCTGGCGGTGCGTGGCCGGCCTTTACCCCGCTGCCGTGGCTGGTGGGTGGGCGTGTACGTGCACCGCTGCCTCTTTATTAAGTTTTATTACCTTCCAGCTGCTCGTCGGGTCGCTGTCACCGTGGTCCACTTTGCCTGCTGTGTTGGTTCTCACGTGGTGCTGCTGTGGTGTCTCTTGTCCTTAGATGATACTGCTCTGTGCTTTGTGGCTTCATAACCTACGGCTTTGTTTGGACCCCTTTAGCATCTTGCTGTAATTTTTACTTCAGGTTAAGTCCGCATAGATTCCCGGCGATGTTATGGATGTTGTCTGTTGTCTGGTTCCTCAGGCTTCCCTGTGGCATGTTCATCATTGTGATGGTTTCATTCATCCACTTCACTGCTAGTTGTCGTCATCCTCCTCTTTCTCCTACAGATTTCCCCATGCAAGATGGTCTTTTTCAAGCTGCTGCTTCTCATGTTAATGTAGCTTTGTAAAACAATATAGCTTTGGTCTGGTCTTCCGTGCTCCTGTTGAGAGTTCAGGATTAGGTAGTCGCTGATTTGATTTTCTTGCTGTCCATCGTATTAAGTCTTGGCTAATACCAAAGTTCAAAGTCACAATACTCCTCCTGCCCTGCTTCTTCATTATCTAGTTTTCACAAATGTAAGGAATCACTGAGTCCTGAACACTTCTGAGCTGTGTTAGCATGTTATTAGCATGTCATGTTTTTAAAGTATTCACTGCTGAGTGCAGAGGAGGGCAGCTAGATCAGTGCATCTAACGTGGCATGCTAGTAAAGTTACCATGAATGCTGAGCAGCAGGAGGTATATAGCATGATCCTGAGCTTTGGGAGAGTGTCCTGATTTGTGGCTAGAATTGAGCCTGAGTAAGTGAACTTACTCCAGCCTGCATATCAGTCAAAGACATGAACATAGACTCTGCTTGTTAAGGTGGAGTGCAGCATTCAGTGCCCCGTGACATGTTGCGTTTTCAAGGAGACACCAGTATCCACATCCTTCCAGCCCTAGTTGTCTTAAGCACTAAGAGCATCATTTCCATTTGAATCATTTTCCATGTAAACCACAGCATCTTCCTCATTGCCTTGTCAATGCACCTGTGGTAGGGCATCTGTCTTTCTAAATATCACTGTGCCCTTATTTAATTCAATTCCTTTATGAAGTGCTCCCCAGATTACATTAATTTTAGGCAGTAATTTGTGTGCACAACCTTTTTGATTATTTTATTTGGTAGGGTTTCATAGCGTTCCCTCTGGGACGGTGCCATGTCTCAGCCTCTCGGGGGCCACTGTCTTCCAGGTGCTGTGATAGGAGATGGCCAGTCTGCCGTCGCCAGCAACATCGCCAACACCACCTACCGCCTGCAGTGGTGGGATTTCACCCACTTCGATCTGCCGGAGATTAGCAATGGTAAGGAACATTTTCTGCTTCTGATGCAGTGCCTCATTAGCTGGTTTGCTTCTGGTCATATCAACAGTGATAGCATGCTGCATGTGCACATAGAACTGAAACAGCATATAGGAATGGCTGTCCCCTGTATGCAGACAGGAGAGATCGCTAGAGCGGGACAACACAGCTTTTACCATCATCTATACTACCAACTCAGAATTAACTATGCAAGAATAGAAAATGCCCACACACATTTTATCGAGCCAGTAAGTAAGAAGTTTGCATATGGCTGCTTTGTATAGATTAGGGCCTTGTCACCTAGTAATGGCTAGCGACAGATATTTCCCTGCATGTATGGAATGTATTAATGTGGATGAATGAATGGTAGTTTTTTGTATGTTTGTTTAGAAATTTCCCCTTAATATTGTGTCGTGGCCATAAGCTGCATCTGTGGTTCAGGGGGACGGGTCGATATCCAAACACAACACTGGAAACAGACGTTTCTGTCTATGTATATTTCCACCAGGGTTTGGAGCCTGAAACATCATGGATGGCTTTACAATGTTGTCCTCAGTGAATGAGACCCTAGTCTCTCTCAGATCAAACCCATAATGCATCTGGGAATGATTCTGCAGGGTTAAATACAGACACTTACAGAGTAGATTGCTGCCCTTAGGTTCCTCACAAGTGGCTTTGAGTTTTTTTTTCTCGTTTTAGAATGCAGTTAGTTGAAGGTCAGACTACAGATCACTTAGTGTTAAACCCAACTACAAGATGCCTGAAGGATTGATTGTAATGTTGCCACCCCCGTTACTAATGTTGTGTATGCTGGAAGGTTGATTAAAGGCAAGCTCCATTGGGAATGTCAGGAGATGGCCTAATCTGCCATATCATACCAATGTATTTCTGAAATAGTTTGCTGGAAGTTTAGATGATGATTAAGGTGTAAAACCTTTATCACCTATACGGTTAACATTAATGGTAATGGTATTATCATCACCCTTTTGACTTTTGTGTAATTGTTGTGGATGCCTAGGGGATTGTTATGGAAGCTTCAGTGGTACCATTCAACTGACACTGTAGTGGAGATCAGCTCTCTGAGTGTAACTGCACACAATAACCTCATGCCCCAAGTCTGGAAGTTCAGAGGGCATCTTTAGTTTTCTATTTCCTTGCAGAATGAATATAGTAATATAGCCCAGTGACCACTGGCATGACTCTAAAAAGGAGGTTTGGGGGAGCTATATTGCACACAAAGTATGGAAGCTGAGAATAATCTCGTTCTGTTGATAACAGCATTAAAAAAATGATTGCAAGTATGTGTGTTTGTGGGGGGGTGGGGGTCATGTTTTCTGTGCAACTCTGGGTGGGGGTGAATGACGCTAGTTGCTCGGAGAGTGGATGGGGGGGAGGGCATCCAGCAGCAGTCCAGACAGAGGGCTGCAGAACCAGACTGTCCACCCTAATCACACACCTGGCTAGGTGACTTCATCAAATGGGGCCAGGTGGTCTGAGGGGCCACGGTGCACACACTCTAATGGTTTGCATCCTGTCACAGGTAGTGGTCATTGTTGCTGCCACATAACCATCAGTTTGGAATGTGAGACCCATCAGTTTGGAATGTCAGTTTGAGAAGTGAGAAAAGAAGAGACAATAAGTCTTTTTATAGTTTATTACGTGCAATGGATAAGATCGCAACGCGAAATCAAGTAAATAAAAAAAATGTCGGTCAGTGTAAACAGAC
>JAAGVU020000019.1:11535313-11549244 GCA_011763525.2 Mormyrus iriodes
ACTCGAGGCAGTGTCTCTTGCTATTGTTATTCCTGTCACAAAGCTCTAAAAATACATTTAGTTTCTAGCTATATATAATTTGAAAAATAGACCGTTCAAGGTTTCTGCGGGTTTTTTTTAATGTTCCTATGATAAAAACTTGCAGAGTTTTTTAAATGGATAGACGTGATTTCTGTTTGGTCCCGCGGGCGGGATCACCGACTCCAGAGGGTTAACTAGTGTCTCCAATGAATGTAAGAAATGTCCATCAAAACCATTTATCTCCCACCCCTTTTTGGCTAAAATGTGCATCACAATAGTTTTTCACTCAAAACTGAAATTTTTATTTTCTCTTGAGCATATTCTTGAGCAGTATATTTCTCTATTATAATACTCTGGGGATGGATCCTGAACGCTGTCATCTGGTCGCATTCACTGGAGCACTAATAGCTGTCTGATCACTGAGCGTTATTCCGCTTTTCCCCGACTGCCTGATTTCCCTCTTGTGTGGTTAGGGGCGAGTGTATCTCTTGATCCTCAGCATGGTGAGTGTGTGTGTCCTGATTCCCTTCTGAGTGTTCGTGCTTGTACTGATATCCCTGCCTCTGCATGAGTACCTGTCTTTCTCTTTACACTCCAGGATAGATTCCTTGGGTTTTCCACTGTAGCATCTGTCCCCGACTTAGATTCTTGTTTAGTGTTTTGACTGCGTGTTTACTCTGCATCTGGGTCCCCTGTTCCCAATCTGTCCCTTGACACATACAAGCGACACATACAAGTATCACTACTGGGATCCCCCCTCCCTCATACACACACCTATTTGACAAATATATATTGCTTATTGACGAACAGCTCATTTCCAAATGCAAGAAATTCTAAACGCAAACTTAAACTTTTTTGAAAACAGTACTTATATTTGTAGTAATTAACGTTTGCATTCCTGATGGTCATATATATGGGTTATATTATATCGTTAATTTGAAAAATTTTACATTTATAGATAGATGAAATAGTGAGACAAAACTCTGATGTCCAAACATTTAGACTAACAGTGAATAACCTACAAAGTTTTTAAGTTCTAGTTGCTCTCCCCACTTTCCTCTTTGGTTTGTTGCTGTCACTGCTCACTTTCTGTCAGGATCAGGATGGCATGACGAGAAATAAAGCATTTTGTGTAATATTCTATGACAGCATGGTATTACTTTGGTATAATAAATATTGGGTTATTTATAAAGCAAAAAATATTTCCACACAAATTTCTCACAAACCCGTCTAGGAGTGATCTAAATAGCAAGGATGAAAATGCTTATGATTGTCTTGGAGGATGCATGCAGTGCTCATGCAAAAGCATGAGGTAAACTTTAAACTTTAAATATATACTAGATAATCCTGAAAAGGAATAATCATTAAAATTCCAAAGCTTGCTAAGTTTTTTCCCCTTAAGACAGAGTAAAAATCTTTTCAGCAAACTTAAACTCCCTGCGTATTGTTCGTACAGAACTGAAAGTAAGAAAAAGCCTGGTCTTAATCTAGCTGACTAGTGATTTGAGAACTGACTGTGCATAACATGCAATGTTGATATTAATATCGCACGTCGTCCAGCCCTGTAATATACTATAGCCATTTTTTGAATTCAGTACAAAATACCACGCCTTGCATTGTGATGTCACTCAGCGCTAGTACAGGTTTTTATGACCTTGAAAGCTGTGCTTGAAGTGCTGTGCTTTTGGAACTTTCTTGAAGTACCAAAAGTCAGGTGCCTGGTGTGGTGGAATAGCACCCAAAATACTTTTGTTTCACGCTCCTGAAACATTGGATTTTTGGAGATATTCGTTTTTCATTGGGCTGCGACAATTTTGATATTACAGTATACCCAATGTTAAATCTATTATAACAAGTCCTTTACCAGAAAACGTACTTCCTTTAAATAAATAAAACCCAAAGGCGAGGGCTCAATACGTTGGAGATGCTGCTCTTTTAGCTATTCTCATTTCATTTTAGGATTGCCATTCAAATAAAGGGAAGAGCTGTGGGAATCTAGAAGAATATCAGCCCTCTCATGGTGCACTGTAGTTAATCTAAATGAATGGGGGAGGTTAAGGTTCTCTGGTCCCATTTTATGGAAACCACGGTGGGGTTATGAAAACTGCTTTATGTCCACCTGTATACATATTAATCCATCTTTGCATGATGCTTTCATTTTCGGTCACATGTTTGACATCTTTTCACATCCCCTGGCTATCCCCATGCCCAGCCTCTGTCAACGTCCTGGTACCCAGCTGCAAGATCTACAATGATGCCAGCTGCGACATTTCTGCTGATGGGCAGCTCTTGGCTGTCTTCATTCCCAGCAGCCAGAGGGGCTTCCCAGATGAGGGCATGCTGGCTGTCTATTCACTGGCTCCACACAACCTGGGAGAGATGCTCTACACCAAGAGATTTGGTGGGTAGCCCGAGATGGTACTTTGGGGGTGGAGTAGAGGCTCTCTAGGACAGGAAGGATGCTCGTCTCACTGTGTCCTATTCCTGGCTGGTGGCTGCTCTGATAAGGCCTGCTAGCCGCCTCCATGCTCTGAAATTATACTGTTTCATTCAGATAAGATTTAATCACAGCCTCATACCCCCAATGCACATTGCTGGGGAGTGCCCATCCCCCCCCCCCCCCCCGCCAAGAAACCCCACTTCAAGAAAAACCTGTGATTCAGGTTGGGATAGGGGTTTTCAAAAACCATATAGTTTTGCTGTAGATTTATGTCCAAACAAATATTAAATAAATTTTTTATTGGTTATGGGTCATTCCATTTTAATTCAACAAAAATTCTTTGCAGCACCTTTTTCCTTTTTGATGAAACTTGGCATCAAAATTACACATGCCTTCCAGAGCTAAGAAATGTTTTGTTTATTTAAAACAATCATTTTAAGTTATAGCACCTTTTCTACAAAGCAGGTAGCAAAAAATGTTAATTCAGAGTGTTTTCTTATGGACTATAACTTCTCTTTACAATTACAGCTACATGGCACAACTGTAGCTCGGAAAGCTCAAAAAGTAGTTTTTCAGGGCTTTGTAACAAGTTATTATAATCAAATACACAAGTGTACGTACTACTTGCTTATGAGTATTGTTCCGTTACTTGCTCCCCTTCATGAGATAAGTACCACAAACCTGTAAAAGTTTAATGTTAAATGCTACCTTAGAGCATGCATAGAGCAGACATGGGGGAGAGGTAAAAAAAAATCACTTACTTGGGAAGAAAGTACAGTTGCCCCTCTAGATTTGCGAATTTGACATTTGCGGTTTTGGTTATTCATGAGTTGGGCATTAACAATTTAACAGGAATATTTTTGGAGTTTGCTTAAAAATTAAAGAAAATGATTCGGATCTATTCGCTTATTTATTAGAGTCTGTCAAATAATCGTTAGTTTTGCTCAATATCGTCTCTATCAAATACAGAATATTTCCATACAGCGGAAGACAAATGTCTTTTCGTCACCAGTTCTAGTTTGCTTTTCTCCTCTTTGCTCCTTTTGTTCAATTTCTCATGAATGCACCGCATGGTCTCTGAGTGAATCGAACGGTAATGAGAATGATTGATTGTCCCAGAAAGCGCATGCTGTGCTCATGCAAAAGCGGTAAACTTTAGACTGACTTTTAAACATATACTAGATTATTATAAAGGGGAGCCATCGTTAGAATAGCAAAGCTTACTAAAATTTCTTTCCTTTGACCAAAATGTTTTAATGCAGTGTACTGATGGTTTGAACCTAGCAAGCAGACTATTGCGGGCCTTACGATGTCACAAT
The DNA here is from genome assembly GCA_011763525.2 of Mormyrus iriodes. NCBI lineage: Eukaryota > Metazoa > Chordata > Actinopteri > Osteoglossiformes > Mormyridae > Mormyrus > Mormyrus iriodes. The sequence goes on from JAAGVU020000019.1 coordinate 11,539,094, forward strand.
TGAATGTGCCTAAAATGCCATGTCAATATTAGCATCGCACATTGTGCAAGCCTATTAGTGCGGTGCAGTGGGTAGCGCCGTTGCTGCACACCTCCACTTTCTGTGTGTGGCGTTTGCGTGTTTACCCTGTGTAGGCGTGGCTTTTAGACGGTCTTTGGTTTCCTTCCACTGTCCAGAAACATAGAACTTTCAATGAATTGGAATGCCTATATTGACTGTATGTATGACCCTGCAATGGTTGATTGGTTCCTGCCTCATGCCAATTGCAACATGTATAATATAATATAATAAACGATTACTCGATGAATCGTCAGATTAATTGGTAGATTACTAGATTATTGATATCAATAGTGACAGCTCTATTATAAGTATTAGTGGTATTTTATTTGCTAGTGTAAGTACATACAATATCTTTAATATTAAAAGTCTTGGCTTGGGCATGTCGTATCTTGGTAAACAGCCTCAGTCATGTGTTAGCTGTCTTTGTGACCGCGGAATCTCGTTTCTTGCATTAACTTTTATACTATAATTTAGATGGTTTGTATATTATATAAAAGGGTCTTGATAGGAAGTAAAATGTACAGTATGGTTTACTTTTAATTTGTTTACTATAAATTGGTAATAAATAGACTTTAGACTTTATATGTTTTTGCTCAGGCTAGCAGAAAGGTCAGGGGTGCCCAAGTATTATTCACAAATTTTTATTTATTTATTATTAAATTTATTTAATTTGCGGGCAGCTTACACCCCTAACCCTCGGGGCTGAACGTGAAGGGGTGACTGTGTTCTTTATTTGCTTTTAAAGAAAAATATATGTGTTGTTCAAAGGGAAGTAGGAGTTACAAGCTCTGGAAAAAATTACTGAATCTACATACTAATCCATAAGTACTAAAATTTGCTTAAAGTGTACTGTGAGGTGTGTGTCTGGGGGAACTTTCCAGAGAATTTCTCCTTTGTCTTGCAAGTCCAAGCATATGCTGCTCAAGCCCATCAGTGTTTTTTTTTTTTTTTTATAACCAAAAGTAGCAAAAAATGCAGTTCACAAGATAAACTTTGACTTTGGAAAAAAAACTTATGCAAAAGTTGTAAAGCTGAAAAAGTACTCTTTCTATAGAGGCACTAGAACTCAGCACTGGGAGATTTACATGCCAAATTTCATCAAAATCAAAAATGGTGATTCAAAAACTTTCTGTTAGAAATGTTTTGAATTAAAATAGAGTGACCTTTATAATATATTCTTGGTGGCTTTAATGAATCCTAGTTGCTTTAGTTGAAGCTCTGTTGTTGCTTTAGTTGAAGCTCCTCATGAAGTAGTTGTTGGGGCGATATGGCTGTCTTGCATGCTGATGCCCCCTCCATGTGCCCCAGGTCCCAACGCCATTTCCGTCAGCCTGTCGCCCATGGGCCGATATGTGATGGTGGGCCTAGCGTCCCGGCGCATTCTGCTGCACCCCACCCCTGACCACATGGTCGCCCAGGTGTTCCGCCTTCAGCAGCCTCACGGTGGTGACGCATCAATGCGGGTGAGTCATCTTTACCAAGCTTCTAAAATGGGGGAAAGAGCATAATGGTCTTATTTTAATAACAATGATGCCCCCCCACCTTCTGCACTGGTATTAGTTTGATCTAATTTAAATTTTAGCAAACCATTTGTCTAGCACTTTGAACTGTAACACTATACTTTGTGGGGTGATAACTCCTCCATCGGCAGTATGTGGCTTCAGTGGTCATCTGGGTGAAAATACGAAGGTTATTATGAGCAGAACGATAAGTGAAGACGATTCGGCAGTACAAGCAGTCCCCGGGTTAAGATGAGCTGATTTACGCACAACTCGTACTTACGAACGAACTGCCGTGAAGCCTATTATATAAAAAATTTCAGTTAAATTGAATGGTTCACAATAGCAAACACAGCCACTATTTTGTGATGCTCATGAAGACATTGTGCAGCGTCAGTGGTTTGTTGACTCAAGGTACAGTACAGTACAGCATGGTCAATATATACTTGTAGACTCCTTTGCAAAAAAAAAAGCAAGCAACCCAAAATTGCAAAATATTAAGCTATTAATGGTCTTAATTAAATACATAAGTTTCTTAAGTTTTTTTTTTTTTTATCTGTTCTGATATAGCTACAAATTTGACTTAAAGACAGACTTAGTGAACAGTTCTTGTTCATAACTGGGGGACAGCCTGTAATTGCAGTAGAAGTATATGGCATGGCCAGGAAAAACATATACCTCTGTATTCTCTGTACCTGTTATCTGGTACAGGGTCACAGTGACCGTAGAGCCTATTCCAGGAAGTTTGCTGCCTTTGAAGAACGGGGCCTAGGCACGATTCTGTTGGACTCGGGCACAGTATGTAAGTAGGGTGATTGCTAACTGTGCCTGAGCAAAAAATACAGACATGACGTCAATGATGAGCACTATACATGAACCAGACCCAGAAGGAACTGATTGGGTAGACTGTACTGATCAGGTAGCGACAAACATTTAACAAACATTGCGGTAATGGGATCACTTTTGTCCACAATAGAGGCTCAGTGTTTGCTGGAAATTTGGGCTGACGAGAGTATCCAAGAACAACTGGATGCGACACACAAAAAATACGAGATATTTGGTAGAACACAGGATCATCTTATATGTGCCACACGGTTAAGTGCTGCGTTGCATACTCAATAAATCTATAAGAAGGCCGTGAGTCATTATAACATGTCAGTTGTACTGCTGAGCCAAATGCAAACAAGTTATTCATAATTAATGAAAACTCACTTTTTGAAAGACATCTATAAACATATTTAATTGATGTGAACTTGCTGCAGTGGTAAGGGTGAACTTGAAACTTACGGGGTTCCTTGGAACTGCATCATCGCGATTGCATCATTAGCCTAACAGTTGCATGATGCGTCACAGGCGCAAGGAAGACTCTACACAGAACCAAACCAGCAATTTGCCCCACAGCTCTGCAGGTTGAGGCCACAGTGGTGCCTATAGACTGCTGAGGAAATAAGTGTATGTTGTGGAAAAATGTACTCACTTAGTATTCTTAGAGGATAAAGATTCAGAGTAAAATATTATAGACGAGGCACAGAGTCAAGTGTCTTCCCCGAACCTCAAGATTCTCTCTCACATCCAGCATGTGATGGTATACTCTCAGCCAGTCACATTAACACACATGATGCTACAACCACAAAGAAAAGAAAGCTTGTTAGCTGGTTCAAACTGATATAGCACAAAGGTGTTCTCAGAATATGCTCTCAAACATAGGGACTTCATTCAGTCCACATCTTAGCCAGGCTCACGGTTGAGTAGCAGTGTTATAGAGGGCTTTGCTTTTAGATCCGGATTGCAATGTCCACTCAGCCAGATTTACACTTCCCGCACACCTCAGGGTTCTGGGCCCAAGAAGCATAACTGATCTGAAGCCTGATTACGATAAATAATAGTCTACCTCAAAGAAAATTTCAAATTATTATGACTAATCATTCATCACAAAGTCTGATCAGTATAAATCCCTAAATCTATAAAATTTATGATTCCACAGTGTGGGCAAATTTAAAAGGTTAAACCCTGGGGACACAAGTGCCAAAGTGTAATGTCTAACTTACTTGTAGGTCTCTTTGGACAAAAATGCCTGATGATAAAATAAATGAGAATGCTTGTCTCCTTCTGTATAAATGCCAAAGCAAATCTCTCTTCTAACTGTGGTGTAGCAGAGGTGGTTAACTGACTTTGACATTTTTAGCAGACCTCACCGGCAGTGGAGTCAGGGAAGCTTGGTTAACGCCGACACTCTAAGGGTTGAAGTTACCCCAGTACATTTTCAAAATGAGGTTAAATTCAGTGCGTCCCTGAATGTGCTATTTGCCTTACTTGTACCTTGCTTCGGACAAAACTGTCTGCTCAATAAAAATAAATGTCAATGTACTGCTGTATCACAATTCATGGGTACCATTGTAACCGGTTACGATAAAGTATGACCATATCACCCACCACTGAAAGGATGTGAGAGAAAACACAGGATGGCGGAAGCCTGGCACAGTCTTGGTTGTTAATATGGACTTCTTGGCCTCTTGACCCACACACTCTCCTCCCCATTCACTTAGCAGCATGAGCTGGCTGGCTGGTGTTAGGATGGTGGTCTTTGCTAAAGGGTCAGTCGTTACAGAAAGGTGTGAGCCAATCTTCCAAATCTGGATCAGAACTGCATTACATGCAGCAATGTACCTCTCCTTTCTCTTTGAAGTTGCATTGCAGCACAGTCCTAAGCAATGTTTTTTGTCTATCCATGATGACTGACATCCTCCCTTGCCTTGCTGTGAGGCAGGCACGTGTGTGGAGATTCAGGGTTTAGGACAGTTTTTCTGGCTCAGTAATCTGAGTGTCAGGCATTTAATCATATTTAAAATCGCCTTATATTTTTTACTGCAGTTGAGGTAGTGCATCTGTGTGTCTGTGGTGCCTGGCCCCACAGCTTTGCTGGCCCGTCCATGTAAGCCTGTTTCCATGGAGAGGCCCTGGTTAACGGGTTTGTGTTTAGTCAGGCTCGGTCTCTGCTTGGCCTATCTGAAAGGATATGCTCTGTCCATGTGAGTTTGGTTTGTGCCTGACAAAACCAAATTATAAGCATAGAAAATTCCTATTTGGAAGTCAGAGCAGACTGGATGGTTAGCAGTTTGTCGCCACTGCTAGTTTCATCGCTGTTCATTGTGATGTGGTTGACCCCTCTGGGCTTTATTGGGCTTTCAGTCTGATAGGAGTCAATTTCATACCTGTATGACACTCTCATGCGTTTCTAGTGGCATAATTATTCCATGCATGTCAGTCAGGTGAGTGGCCAGACTAAGTGCGGTTCAAGTAGACCCCCATGAGGAAAACCACAAAGGATCAGGTTACCCCACCTGGACTGGGGAGACCGGGGCCTTGCCCTGGAGCCAGGCCTGGGGCAGGAGCTCGAGTGCGAGCGCCTGGTGGCCGGTCCTCTACCCATGGGGACCAGCCGGGCTCAGCCCGAAGAGGGAACATGGGTCCGTCCTCCTGTGGGCTCACCACCTGCACGGGGGGCCATGGGGGTCGGGTGCAGTGTAGATCGGGTGGCGGTCGAAGGCAGGGGCCTTGATAGACCGATCGTTGGTTACCGAAGCTAGCTGTTGGTACATGGAAGAACGGGGTCCTGAGGATGTGTTCCAACTATAGAGTGATCACACTCCTCAGCCTCCCTGGGAAGGCCTATGCCGGGGTACTGGAGAGAAGGGTCCGGCAGTTGGTTGAACCTCGGATCCAAGAGGAATAACGCGGATTCCGTCCTGGTCACGGAACACTGGACCATCTCTTTACCCTCACAAGAATTCTGGAATGTTCGTGGGAGTTTGCCAGACCAGTCTACATGTGTTTTGTGGACTTGAAAAAGGCATACGACTGTGTCCCTCGGGGAGTCCTGTGGGGGGTGCTCCATGAGTATGGGGTACGGGGTCCGTTGTTGCAGGCCATCAGATCCCTGTACAAACGGAGCGAGAGTTTGGTTTGCATTGCCAGCAGTAAGTCGTATTCGTTCCCGGTGGGTGTTGGACTCCGCCAGGGCTGCCCTTTGTCACCGGTTCTGTTCACAACTTTTATGGACAGATTCTCTAGGTGTAGCCAAGGGGCAGAGGGGGTACGGTTCGGGGGCCTCAGGATTGTGTCTCTGCTTTTTGCAGATGACGTGGTCCTGTTGGCGTCATCGGGCTGGGACCTGCAACATGCGCTGGAGCGGTTTGCAGCTCAGTGTGAGGTGGCCGGGATGAGAATTAGGCAGTAATGCGGACACTGCACTGCTCTGTTTTGGTGAAGAGAGTGCTGAGCCAGAAGGCGAAGCTCTCAATTTATCAGTCGATCTACGTTCCCATCTTCACCTATGGTCATGAGCTTTTGGTAGTGACCGAAAGAATGAAATTGCGGATACAAGCGGCCGAAATGAGTTTCCTCCGCAGGGTGGCTGGGCTCAGCCTTAGAGATAGGATAAGGAGCTCAGACATTCGGGAGGGGCTCAAAGTAGAGCCGCTGCTCCACTGCATCGAAAGGAGCCAGCTGAGGTGGTTCGGGCATCTATCTAGGATGCTTCCTGGACACCTCCCTGGGGAGGTGTTTCGGGCATGTCCAACCAGGAGGAGGCCCCTGGGTAGACCCAGGACACGCTGGAGGGATTATATTTCTCAGCTGTCCTGGGAACGCCTTGGTATTCCCCTGGTGGAGCTGGAGGAGGTGGCCAATGAGAGGGAGGTTTGGGCATCCCTGCTTAGATTGCTACCCCCGCGACCTGACCCTGGATAAGCGGCAGATAATGAATGGATGGATGGATGGATGGATGGCATGTGAAGAGTACTGTCTTTTTGCACGTGCAGGGTATGTGCATGTAGGTTTTCTGTTGGCTTGCTTTCTGTTTCTACTTATGTGGACTCCGTATCTCTCGGACATATACCTCCCTAATATTTTGGACCAGATATTGGCCAGTATTTCCCTTTTATTTTCATTGTTGGTTTTGAGCACCTGTGTAATGTTAGCTTGTTCAGTCTCTGATGCTGTTTCTAGAGGATATATAGTACCTGTTTGCTGAATGGAGCTCTGCTCCAGCACTCCAGTGTCTGCCTGGTGACAGAAGAGCCCATGCATCAAGCAGCAGCCACATTTCTCTATGATGGGGTGTTCTATTTAAGCTATATTTCTCCCACAACCTATTCCCCCTGCAGTGCGCCCCCCAGAGTATGCTCTGATTTGAGATATGATGACACTGCGAACCCAGCAGTCTGGACCATCTGTTCTCTGGTCTGCCAATTCTCTGCCATGTTTTTATGCATCACTATCCCCCTCCTTTGTCCTGTATGTTTTTTTTTTTTTTGTGCGCAACACCTCTATGGTGTCTCTGGCCAAAGGCATTGTGGTTCCTGTGGTGTTTTAGCACACTGTATTAATGTACTTACCTATAAAGTTTAATGTATATTTTTGCATTTCAAAGTTGTCTTAGCGTTGAGTTGGCTTTTATGAGCCTAAGTGGACCTTCATATATAGCTCCCCTTAATGGCACCTTTCAAAGTGCACGCGTTCCCCTGTAGTGCTCTGCCATGGAGGTCAGCTGCCTCCTGATCTGACCTCAGGACCTTCAGGTAGGGGAGGGGGGCAGGGGGTTCCTTCTGTGAGGGAGCGGTGTGCCTAGGGGCACTGCCGGTTCTCCTAACAGAAAATGCTGGATCTCCCTGTGGTCTAGTCTTTGCTCATGAAACCAGTCTGCTTCTCTGTTGCCATGGCAGCCGTCCGACAATGCCACTTTCTAGTGGCAGTTGGTACCTGATACTGAGTTTTTATGTTGTTCAATCATCCGTACTTATTTATATGCAGAATCATGGGGTAATGATATGGGGAAACGTAATACTGATAAAAGGAAAAGCTGGCCATTCCTGATCCATCTTGTTTTTGTGCCATTGTTTCTTGTTTTTCCATCCTGTTTCTACCTGTGTCATTTTCATCCTTTCTTTATTAATGTCATTCAGTTCCTTCATTAAGTTGTTTCTTCCTATCTTTAGTGTAACCTGTTCTGAAGCACTGTCAGTCTCTGTCATCTTTATTAACATCTTACTTCTTACTATTTAGCTCCAGTATACAGTACCATACAGCTGGTTTGGGATTATTTGGAATGAAGAGTAACGGCAACATAGCCAACTTGTGCCCTGAGGAAACTCCTTTGGGACTGTTGGAGAAGCATTCCAGGTGGCTTCATCTGGGAGCTGGTTGAAAGAATGCATTGCTGTCATCAAAGCAAAAGGGCGCCATTTTAAAAAATCTAAAATGAGACAATTTGGTCATTGCAGCATTTGATTTGTATTACTTAATTTCCTTCCGGCTTTTTACTAAAAAGTGAATAACGCTGCTAATATAGAAACATGCATTAGAAGCTGGAGTGTCCAGGCCCATTACTGGTTCTGCACCTTTAGTCATTTTTTAGTTAATGTTCTAGTTTCTCTATTTTCATTATCCCTAAACCTGCAGATTTGATACACATATACTGCCATTTCCATGGTTGCCCTAATCATGTCTCTTCCTTCCTCAGAGAGTCTTCAATGTGGTTTATCCAATGGCCCCAGACCAGCGCAGACATGTCAGTATTAATTCAGCCAGATGGCTTCCAGAGCCTGGCTTTGGCTTGGCCTATGGGACCAACAAAGGAGACTTGGTCATCTGTAGGCCTGTGTAAGTCCATCTCTCTCTGTGTGAAATGCCAGCAGAAAGTGGGGGCAATGGTGTGGGCTGGGGTGCTCCATCTGGGGGTGTAAACTATTTCTTACTGGTCTTGTCATTATCACAGTGAGTCATGGTTCTAAAAGACCTGTTCTCTGTTCTTCAGTGTGTGGATATTATTCAACTGATCCTAACTCCTAAAGCAGGGGTCACCAACCTTTTTGAAACTGAGAGCTACTTCATGGGTACTGAGCCATACGAAGGGCTACCAGTTTGATACACTCTTCTTAAATAATAAATTTGCTCAGTTTACCTTTAGTCATATATTATTGTTAATGATTAATAATACTCATCTGTGTGAAGACACTGACCACGTTTATGATTTTATCATATCAACAGGATAAAATAAAATTTTAGCTCACTGGTGAGTTGTGCTATTTTTAGAACAGGTCTGCGGGTGACTCATGTGGTCCTTGGGGGCATCCTGGTGCCCGCAGGCACCATGTTGGTGACCCCTGTCCTAAAGGGTTCAGTACTGCACAGTTTTAGTTATGACTTTACTGATTCCTGTTTAAAGACAGAGCAAAAGATAATTGTATTTCAATGTGACAGCAGGAACTGCAATGTAAAGCCTGCATGTCCTCACTATTTATTTAGTTGCTGTTACACGCACTGTACCTGCACTTTGGCTGCTCAGATTTGCACTTTTTTGTAACATTTTGCTGCTGCTTACTGCATTAAGTGGCGCTAATACCCTCACCGGAGACACCAGAATGATATGCGCTTGGACTCATAGCTCTGCCTGCTGCTTTTGATCTGTGGCCCACAGATCTGCTTGTACTTTCTGCCTGCTGTGAGATTCCTTATTAGTGTGAAAGCGCAGGCCTGTGACAGTGGAGACTAATGGTGGAGAAAATTGTTATGCCTCGAGTTCTGGGCTGCAGCGTCAAGCTCCAGCCAAACTCCAGAGTGTTTGAGAACCTGGCGTGCTGAAATGTCCTCTCTTTTCCAAGGGACTTTAGGTATGATGGGGACGGCTCCTCTGAGCTCCCGGCCGAGCCCATGTTCACCATCAACAACAGTGGAAGTGTAGTTGGCGGCCGGGGGACAGAGCGCCCGGGGTAAGGACTGCGAGGGCGGTATCCTGGGGGATGCGTGGCCAGTGATTTTGCGTCTTCACCCTAGAGGCCATATAAGTGCAGGGTTTCCATCAGAAATGCAGGTGGTGTGTGGCTCAGCGTGTGATCGGAAGGTCCTGGTTTGAATCCCAAGACCAGTTGGGGTGGCAAGACTGATGCCACCGTTGGATCCCTGAGCATGATCCTTAATGCCAGTTGGTGCAGGGGTGTTGGACTTTGGCTGACCCTGTGCTGTGACCCCTAAGCTTGCTCTAAACTGTGCACAGTGCTGCTTGAAAGTTAGTGAATTTTCCATATTCCTGCATGAATGTGACTTAAAACATCATCAGATCTTCACACAAGTCCTATAAGTGGATGAAGAGACCACAATTGCGAAAATGCGAAAATATCATAGTTGCTTTTTATTTCTTGAGGAAAATGATGCCGTGTCATAAATCTGTGTGTGTCAAAAGTATGTGAACCTAGCAGGTAATTCGAAGGTGATATTAGAGTCAGGTGTTGTCAATCTGAGACAGTGCAGGAATGAAAGGGTTGGAATGAAAATATTCTATCCAAGAATAGGATTGAGCTGCATTGACTGGTTGTCAGTCAATGTTATGACAGTTAGGGGTGAATGGGCATCCTGTTTATATTAACCCTCTGGAGACGGCTATCCCGCCTGCGGGATAAAACAGAAATCGCGTCTATCCGTTTAAAAAACTCTGCAAGTTTTTATCATAGGAACATGGAAAAAAAACCCGCAGAAACCTTGAACGGTCTACTTTTCAAATATATATAGCTAGAAACTAAATATATTTTTAGAGCT
>JAAGVU020000019.1:11549344-11573791 GCA_011763525.2 Mormyrus iriodes
TCATCAATATTCATTGTTTAGATCACTGACTTACAAAACAATAGTGTCATCCCAAAGTTCCAACACTTTAGTAATCAGACCACATGAAATTTTAAGACTATAGTTAATGGAGTGGTCGACCAACAAAGATCACTCCAAGGGCACGGCGTGTGATTGTCTATGAGGTCACAAAAGAACCAAGGATAACTTCAGAGCAACTAAAAGCCTCTTTCATATCTATTAATGTTAATGTCCATAAGTCCACCATCAGGAGAACACTCAACAACAGTGGTGTGCATGGCAGAGCTGCACGGAGAAAGCCACTTCTTTCTAGAAAAACATTGCTTCCCGTCTATAGTTTGATGAAGAACATATGTACAAGCCTGAAAGTTACTGGAGTAATGTTTTATGGACTGATGAAACCAAAACAGAACTTTTTGGTCAGTTAGTAAGTTTTATGTTTGGAGAGAGGAAAAAGCTGCATTCCAGCATAAGAACCTCATCCCATCTGTGAAACATGGTGTTAGCGACATGCTTTGGGCCTGTTTTGCAGCTTCTTGGCCAAGTCAGCTTGCCGTTATGGCCGGGACAATGAATTCTGAATTATACCAGCGAATTATAAAGAAAAATGTCAGGACATCTGTCTGTGGACTACATCTTAAGAGAATCTGGATCTTGCAGCAAGACATTGACCCCAGGCACACAAGTGGTTCAACCAAAGACTAGTTGAAGAAGAATAAAATAAAGGCTTTGGAATGAGTCAACGTTCTGACCTTAACCCAGTAGAAATGTTGTGGAAGGACCTGAAGCGTGCAATTCATTTGAGAAAACCCAGAAACATCCCTGAGTTGAGACAATTCTGTATGGAGGAATGGGCTAAAATTCCTCTTAGCCGGTGTGCAGGACTGATGAAGACCTAGTGGAAAAGTTTATTTGCAGTCATTGCTGCAAAAGGGGGTCCCACCAAATACTAAAAGCAAAGGTTCACATACTCTTTGCCACTAACAGATTTTTGACATTGACATTTATATTAATAGTTTTCCTCAATAAATGACCAAGTATGATATTTTTGTTTTTGTTCAATTGTGTTCTCTTTACCTACCTTTAGGACTTGCGTGAAAATCTGATGATGTTTTAAATCATATTTATACAGGAATACGGAAAATTCTGAAGGGTCCACTAACTTCAAGCAGCACTTTATCTGTCTTTGTCTCATGGAGAGCATGATCGGGTAGGCGAAAAGACAGGTTCTCCACGGGGTGAATCACTATTTTATTCTATAGAGCTAGATCGATAATTAAAAAATGACTAAAGGTACAACTTTAAATGTCCAAAAATGACCTAAACTTTTCCTTCTCCATTCAACAAGGACAAGCAGGGCAAACTGGAGGTCGGACAGGGACATGGGCCTGATGAATGCCATTGGTCTGCAGCCTCGCCACCCCGCCCCCTCTGTGACATCACAGGGCACACAGACACCCACCGTGCAGCTGCAAAATGCTGAGACGCAGACAGACCATGACCTACAGGAGACCAGTGCCAGCCACGCCTCTGAAGGTGGGGGCTCCCTCCTGCATGCTGCCTCAGGAGCTCTAGGCTGTGGATAGCGATTACCTTTCATTCCTGATTACTGTTCTCCCCTGGTTCAATTTGACACTTCATACTTATAAGATGATAACTCAAAAACTATTTGACAGAACTTTTTCAAATATTACAGAGGCATGGTAAGGGTGATAAACTGTAAGTGGTTACATTTTGAGACAAATCGCCGCAGAATTGAAGTAGCAGTGCATAGTGATAGCAAAGAAAGTGCAGGAATGAAAGGGTTGGAATGAAAATATTCTATCCAAGAATAGGATTGAGCTGCATTAGCTCAGCTAACAATGCAGAGCTCATGGGTTCAAATCCCAGGAAGCTCACGGAGAGGAAGCCCTTGCTTCTACTATAAGCATTTTTGGATGATAACATCAGTTAAATATAAATTAATCAAATGTATATCATGTGCACGAAAAAAAAATAACTCTGCATGGTCCCTCCAGACCTCCGTATATACCATTAATGTATCTTATAGTTCTTATGGTTTCAATTTTGGTAATCATGCAGATGAGGAATAAATAGAATATAAATATTTAGGTATAAAGAATACAAATAATTGACATTTTAAAACATGAACATTAAGACATACTAAGAAATACTGTTAATAAAACACATTAACTCTCACATTGGTCGGGGAATACATTGCGGTCGTTCCTACAACCCCTCTTTCTCTTTGTTGTTAATTATCCACTGTACAGTTTTAAAGGGATGGCCAGCCCCTACAATATGATTAGCCACCCTATTGCCACCCCAAAATTTCAACCGCATCATTGGTTTCCACCTCACTGAGGCAAGTGTTTGATCAGCAAGCAAGTCCATCTGTGGCATATATCACAAAGCTGAATTACTCACTTAGCTGGATAACTTTGAGGCTAAGTAGCGGTAACTCTGGCTTTTCAATATTGTGATGCTGGTTCTCATCTTAGCGGCACACATCACAGCAGTAACTTATGCTACAGAGCAAACCTGCCCCAGATCAGGTTGTGTTTCAGGATTACAGATCTTAAATAGTGCTTGGACCAATCAAAGAGAAGTCGTCAGTATATTACCATAACAAATGGACTTTCCCACAGCTTTTGGAATGGAATTTTTGTAATTTCATAGATCCGTGACCACAAATACGCTCACAGGTTTAGTTACAGGTCAGAGTATTATTATTATAAAGTTCAGCAACCTGAAGATAGTTATATACATTCTTATTTTGTCCAAAAGTCACATTCACACTAACTTTGTAATGATGCATATTACTTATCCCGTCATTTCATGCCGGTCTACTAAGATTAAGACAAGCTTGTAAACTGGTGTTATGTTGGTGTCCTATAGCAGGGATTGCTAACACCTTGAAATTTGTTCTGCAGACTTTAATGACCTTAAATGAAGCCAGAACCTGTTTTTTTCTATTCTTTATCCAAAACATTTTGGATAAAGCATTAACGAGTTTGTCATTGTTAATGCCTACTTGACTATAAATGTTATGCAAAATGTATTAATTTATTAATACATTAATAATTGATATTAAGTTTAGCCTATTATTAGTATGAATAATATTAATGCAGATTAAAAAATTCTACACACTGTGTGTACTTATTCACAGCACATTTTGGCCACCTCTTGAAATCCCTTTGCCACCCTAGTTAAAATTTCCTAGAACAGCCTCTGCTGCCCTTGACACCCTCCATCTCTGTGTGATAATACAAGTGAAGATAAGTCATGCTGTGAACGATTTAGATCGTTCTTGTTCTCTCTCCTTAGAGAAAGCAGTCATTTCATCTTCAATGAATGGCACTTGTCTTGAATGTTTTTTCTCTGGCCCTACTTTGCTTCTGTTTTAAAAGGAAGTATGGCTTTCTTTTAATTGAATAGCTTGTTACTAGCGATAAGCCTATTGCTTTCAGCAGAAGTACACACTTGGTATATTGTGAGTTGTTTTTTCCAGTTGATGTATGATGTTCATTATAGCTCTGCAGCTGTTAAAGATGAATAGCGGATGTATTTTTACATGTGACAGATGTAGTTCAAAGTAAGCACTGTGGATGCAGATCAGAATTTTATTGCTGATTCAGCATCAGTGTTGCTGAAAGAACGGTGTCCCAGGGGATTTGTCAGAGTGCCCTGAACTCGGCAATATCCCTCTGGCACCCCTCCACTGAACCCCCAGAGACTTTTTCTACAGACATCGAAGCAGCTCATATCAAAGTGCAAGAGTGAATTTGTCATGCTTCAATACCTTGGAATGCCATGCTTCTCCTTTGGAGTGCCCTCTGCCCTAGTATTTTGGGCAATGAGTCCCACGCCGAAGTCGGGTGAATCTGTGTGATTGTCAGTGCAGTAATCAGGTCCCCTCGGGGATCCTATGCCTGGCTAGCTCTTTGCCTATTGCCCTGGATTGGTAGCAGAATTCAAGAATCTACTTAACTGCCTTCAAAACTTTTTATCTTCAAAGATCAAGTATTTAAGAGTTCTGCTTCTGGCTGTTTGATGCTCACCGAATATAACTCCACTGTCTTGTTTATATCAAAAGATGCATCTTACTCTGCATGTGAATTGCTAATCCCTCATTCAGATATTTAGCTGTTAAGACTTTACTGCACCTTTCTTCAGGATTCTTTGTCACATGCATAGTGTTCATGTACAACACAGTGAAATGCATCCTTTTCAGACTGTGTGGCGAATTAAATGTTGCAGTTAAGTAGAAAAATAAGTAAGAGTAAAGTTTTAATTGCTAAGAATATGCAAATTTTCCCCAGAAAGTGCAAGTGAGTGATGGTTGTTTAAAAAGAAAAAGACAATGTATCAAGTCCCAGTTGAGTGATCAGTCCTTGAGTGAGTGCATGAAAGGATATTAAGGATGGGGTGGCATGACCTGATGCAGGAGTCTTATGGCTTGAGGATTGAAACTCCTTCTGAGTCTCTCTGTCCTGGCCATGATACACCTGATCCTTTTTCCCTGAGTGGAGCAGCTAAAACAGGCTGTTACCGGGGTGAGACTAGTCCTTTATGATCTTTATAGATCTAGTCCTGCATCTCTTGTTGTAACTGTCCTTCAGAGTCCTGAACACAGCTGCTCCCGAACCATGATGTTATGTTCAGCATGAGGATGCTTTCCACAGCACCGGAGTAGAAGGTCCTTAGGATCATTGGAGAGACCCCAAACTTCCTCAGCTGTCTGAGATGGTACAGGCACTGCTTTGCCCTTTTGGACTGAACTTGAATGTGTTCAGTCCATGTCAGGTTCTCTGCGATATGGACGCCTAAATGCTTGAAGGTCCTCACCCTTTCCACAGGAGTCCCGTTGATGATGAGGGGCTTGTGGTGTCGCTGCTGTCTCCTGCTAAAATTCATCACCAGCTCCTTGGTCTTGCTGACGTTCAGCTGGAGGTGATTTTCCTGACACCATGATGCCAAGGTCTCCCCTTCCCTTATTTAGGCCATCTCATCGTTGTTGGAGATGAAGCCTATTACCACTGTATCATTAGTAAACTTTACGATGGTGTTGGAGCAATGAATGGCCGCACAGTTATGGATGTCGAGGGAGTACAGCAGTGGAATTGGCACACAAGCTTGCGGAGCTCCTGTGTTAATGGTGATACTGTTGGAAGTGCAGTTGCCAATTCTCACCACTTGCGTTCTGTCTGTGAGAAAGTCCAACACCCACGCACACAAATGGCTGTTGAGTCTTAAATCCCTCAGTTTAGTGAGCAGTCTACTGGGTACTATTGTATTGAATGCTGAGCTGTAGTTAGCATCGGAGATGGCATCCTCAGCAGATCTGTTTGGGCGGTAGGTGAACTGGAGTGGGTCAGTGGAGCTGGGGATGGAGGAGGAGATGATGACCTTTAGCAATTTCTCGAACACCTTCATGACTACAGCTGTAAGTGCCACAGGTTGGTAGTCGTTCAGGCAGGAGGGATTGTTGTTCTTTGGTATTGGGACAATGATGGATCTTTTGAAACACGTGGGGACCACGGACTGTGCCACAGACTCTTTGAAGATACTGGTGAAGACTCCTGACAGCTGATCAGTGCAGCAGCGCAGCAGGTGCCCGGAGATACCGTCTTGCCCCGCTGCTTTCCTGACGTTCACCCGCTTCAGCGGCACACACACGTCGGTCTATAGCTAGCACTAGCCGCACCGCTAGCCTCAAAACGGGCGTAGAACGCGTTCAGTTCATCGGCGAGAACAGTGACAACTCTTACCATCTTGGTGTTTCACCTTGTAGTTCATGATGGTGCGCAGTCCATGCCACATGCTCCGTGTGTCTCCCGTGTTGAAGTCAGACTCCATGTGCTCCTAGTACCAGTGTTTGGCATCTCTCACCACGCACCGAACCCTGCTTGAAGCCACTTTGTAGGTGCTCATATTGCCTGTTTAGAGTCCGGCATTATATGCAGTGGTCCTGGCGTTCACTGTGACGCGGATCGATCTGTCAACCCACGGCTTCGGTAGAAGTTAAGGAACATGGCTTCAAATGCCCCCCCTACAAAGGTCAAGAAAGAATCAGTACAGAACCCCAAGAAGCTCAGGTGACTGAATGACTAAGCCTTTGTTTTGGCTTAAAATTCAACTGATAGGGTTATAATGTGATGTAAACAACATCAAAGCATGGTTCCATCCTGTCTTGTATCAACAATTCAGGCTGATGTGGGGGATATTTTCTTAACACACTTTGCAGCCCTTAGTACCAACTGAGCATTGTTTAAATGCCATAGCCTACCTGATTATTACTGCTGACCATGTCCATTACTTTATTACCACAGTGTACCTTGGCTCTAATGGCTACTTCCAGCAGGATAACCCACCATGTCACAAAGCTCATATTTCAGACTGGTTTCTTTAACATGACAATGAGTTCAATGTATTCAAATGGCTTCCACAACAGATCTCAATCCATTGAAGTATCTATAGGATGTGGTGGGATGGGTGGTGCAGCCAACACGCACAGTGATCAGCCATAACTTTAAAACCACTGACTGGTGATTGTTACAATGGCACCTGTCAAGGATGGCATTATATATTAGGCAATCAGTCAGTTCATGAAGGAAGCAGGAGCATGTTGGTAGCAGGAATACAGTTCTAGCGTAATGATCTGAGTGACTTTGACAAGGGCCAAATTGTAATGGGTAGACTGGGTCAGGGCATCTCAATAATGGCAGGTCTCATGGAGTGTTCCTGGTATGCAGTAGACAGTACCTACCAAAAGTGTTCCAAGGAATGTCAGAACTGGACCATACAGCAATCAAAGAAGGTAGCCTGGCACCTATC
The DNA here is from genome assembly GCA_011763525.2 of Mormyrus iriodes. Taxonomy (NCBI): domain Eukaryota; kingdom Metazoa; phylum Chordata; class Actinopteri; order Osteoglossiformes; family Mormyridae; genus Mormyrus; species Mormyrus iriodes. The sequence continues at coordinate 11,556,182 of JAAGVU020000019.1, forward strand.
TAAACATGATTGCAGACCAAGTACACCCCTTCATGGCAACGGTAGGTTTTGTTCACATCTTGCATTGACACTTATTGGCTACCCAACCCCCTCTTCAGCAGACAATGGCTTTTCCCTCCTGCACTCCCAGTGGGTACTCACCACAAGCCTTGCTGTTTCAGAGATTCTCTGACACAGTTGTCTGGCAATAATGATTTGGCCCTTGTCAGTGTCATGCAGATCTTTATCCCTGCCCAATTCTATCCAAGTACTATCAGTACTGAATGTTAGCTTGCTGTATAATATGTCCCAGAACTTGACATGCACCATATTTACGAGGAAGTTAATATCATCTGCTTCATATGAGGGTGGTCATAATGTTTTGGTTTATTGGTGTATATTACTCCCTACGAATGTCAAATCCTGATTGAGTACTATAATCTGGTGCAGTGTGGTGGAATTATTGTCAAAGTATTCTGAGCACTTTAAAGTGACACCTGTTGCTATAAATGGGTCACCCACTGTTTGGTCAGCCTGACAGCCCTTGAGCTTCTGATAGTCTTGTTGCCTGTCGTATAAGCACACCCATCCCATTAGCCAGTATTTCTTTGTTGTCGTAGCTCCAGGACGACCTGGCGGTCCATTTGTTAGTACCAGCAGAGGAAGGGGCTCTGAGGTGGTGCCCCCCCACACCCTGCAGCCGGACGGAACTACTGCAGATGCCTCTGTGGATGCTGCTGTGGAGGCCAGCATGGGCACGAGTGGTTCAGGTATCAGACACTCCTCATGGCTTCTCTCCAGTGAAGTTCTGGCACTTTCACCCCCAGTGCACTCTATGGCTCCACAGATCCCTCATTGTCCTGTTTTTAATCTAATCCAATAATTACAATATGTAAGTGATGTAACCTGATTACTTGGAGTCAGATTCACCATTTAGTCAGATTCAATATTAATGTGTCTTGAAATGAGTGATTATAAGCAAAGGACTTCATTGTGGTGGAGTCTATTTTATGACTATCAGCAAGTGCTGTGACTTGAGGAAAAGCATTCCCATCTCCTGCTCCTGTTCACCTGACTTGGACCATCTTACCCTCCTGTGTCAGTCATTCTACCTGCCTCGGGAGTTCACATCAGTCATCATGCCGGTTTCCAAACCTCTTTAAGTGGACTCAAGCTTGGCTCTGTCAAAACACTGGAACCACAATGCACTCAGCGACTGCCTGAACAAACACCCAGACATTGCCCTCATCGTGACTGGAGGCTTAAAACCAGACTTACACCAGAACGTCACCTTTCCAACTAGTGGTACAAACATGCTGGAACGCTTTTACTCTACCTTTCAGGAAAGGATGCAAATCTACTTCGCTGTCAGTTTATGGCAAATCAGACCATGCCGCCATCTCTGTTTTGCCCATATATAAACAAAAACTCATTGGAGAAGTTCCGTTGACAAGGGCCAGTCATTGGCCCTACCCCAAGGTGCTGCTGATGGTGCGGACTCTGACATGTTCCAGCTTAACTTCAACCAGAAACCCCAGGTCGACATCCGTCCTGGACGCAGTGAAGTCTCACACTACTGCTTTCAAAGCGGGACTAGCGTGGAGAGATTTGAGCAAGAACAAAACTGCTTCAAACTCTGTGAGATGAGCAGTGAAGGAAGCTAAAAGTCATTACAAGAAGAAGGTGGAGTCTCACGTTCTTCTGAATTACACACAGCACATATGGCAAGAGCTGCAAACAGTTACAGACTTCGGAAATTAATCTTACACTGCAGTGAGTGCTGACTCGTCTTGCAGTGAGCACCTGAATGCTATTTACATGCATTTTGAAGCTAATGGCACTAGCATTAGTCCATCGCCTCATGCTGCAGCAGAAACCAGTCTCAACCGAGATGCTGTGCTCATGATCACCATCTCCGATGAGGATGTTCTCAGAGCTCTGAAGAGCATGAACCCTAAGAAATTGCCTGGTTCTGATGGCATTTCCAGATGTGTGCAGATCATGCCCTGACTAGCTTATCGGACTATTTACCTCTATTTTTTATGAGTCCCTGATTCAATCTGTTGTCCCCACCTGCTTCTGTAGGGAAATATGTGATACTAGACATTCTCACCATCACATCCCAAGTGGTGAGAGTGAGCCGCCACACCTCCATCACCTTCAACACTGGTGCTCCACATGGGTGTGTCCTGAGTCCACAGGTGTATCCCCTGTACACTCATTACTGTGCAGGCAGATAGAGCACCTACTCAATTGTTCAGTTTACCGACAACACTGTGCTGGTGGATCTCATCTCTAACGATAACGAGAAGGCCTATCTCGACAAGGTCGATCATCTGGCATCCTGGTGCGAGGATAACAGTCTCGCACTCAATGTCAACAAAACCAAAAATTTAGTTGTGAACTAGAGTTGTGCTTTGGTATCTTGGAGTCTACCTCTCTGAGGACCTGTCATGGACCCAGCATATCCAAGCTTAGGTCTCAAAAGCCACCTGAGGCAAGTGAGGAAATTCAGTCTTCCCAGACACCCTAAAAACTTTCTACACTGGTGCTATTGAAAGCACCCTACCCATAAACATTGCATCCTGGTATAGTAACTGCGCCACGGTTGTACTCCAATATATCACGGCTGTGGTTTGATTGAGGGCATGAGGCAGCAGCCTGAGTGCCAAAGATAATCACAGCCATGATGTACTGGAGTACAACCACACGACTTCGAGTAAGTTATTGCTTTTATACAAGAGTTAATTAAGTAGCATTTATAAGGTAATAGTAATAAGAGACAGCATATTTTGTTTATTGAAACATTTACAGATCTCTTAAAAAAAAAGTCGGAAATCCCATCCATACATTCCGCATACCCTGAAAATTCAGTCCATAATCGATATAGTTTTGTCTCATTTTGCCAGTGCCAGCAGTTAAACAACTAGCCAGCTTATTAGCAGAATAACTGTATTATCAATTAAAACCATGCCGCAGGTCTAATAAATAAAATAGTGCCATTTGAGTGGTGAAGAGATCACGAGGCGGACCACAAATTTCAGTTATTAGCTAGCTCTTATTGCGCTATCCTTAAAAGAATAGCGGTAAAACAGAGCGAGAATAAAGTATAAACTCACTTACACACACATACAGGCAGCCTTTAAGGAGATGAAAGTGGATACAGGGAGTAGAGTCAGAGCGCAACGAGCCATATTCCGAAAACGTTTTCTCATTTCGGCAGCTTGGAAAACTTGAAATCCAAAGCAGGTCAAAATAAATGCAACAAAACAGAATACATATGAACCTTTACTCTGCTCTCTAATCCGCCTACGTTCGTTTTTGAAACTGGTGGAAACGCGGGCAGGTTCTCAAAAGGCACTAAGCGAGAACCTGTCCAGCACTGGCTCCGTGTTGGTGGAAATGAGGCATATGTAACAGTTTTTAGATACACCTATAAAGCAGAGTGATAGAACTGATATGAAACGTCCAAGTGCAGTTATACTCTGATAGTGGCACTCATAGAATGCCTCTGGTCGAGTCAGATTTCTTGGTCGGAACTAACTGTTGTATGATGTGCGTTGACCTGAATAAAAAAATAAATAATGCAGTACTCTTGTACAATTAATTACCTAATGCCTTAACTTTAACAGTTCTATTATTATTATTATTATTATTATTATTATTATTATTATTATTAAGGGTCCATAAGCACTTTGTGCTTATGGACACTTATTGTTTTTGTTAGGATTTGTTATTATTCTTCTTCCCTAGAAGTGAATGCCCAGCCTAAACCGTAAGACATAGGCTGACCAAATTTGGCAGAAAGATGTCAATTCCTACCCACTACTCAGACTATCCGACCCAAGTCGACCAGTTAGGTCGATATCTCCTGATCCGTTGGTCCTACAGTCGAAATTCTTTTTTCTGCTGATGCAGGCCACCATGCCCTACCAACCTGCCAATCAAACTATCAAGCTCCGCCTACTTGGATTTTTTGCTAATTTGCATAATTTGCAAAACCTACTTTTGCCTAGCAGTCCTGCTTTGTTCGACCAAATTAGGCAATTGAGGTGTCATATCGATCAGACTCCCGAGCTGATCAAGAACTATTTAAAAAACTCTGACATTTCACTACCACACGGCCATTAGCCACGCCCAAACTGTACCTAAATTTGGCCTATTTTAATCAGATGGCTATAACTCAGCCCTGCCTTGCCCTACCTTGACCAAATTTGAAATCCTACCTTCCAGCCCCATTCTGGGGACACAGTACAAGGCAGGCCACATTTCGTCAATAGGGAGCGCTACAACTAAAAACTGCCAATACCTCCTGACATCTTTGGCAAATCCAAGTCAAATTTGGTATGTATGTACTATGGCCAAGCCTGAGGTCAGACAGATCTCTTACAGATCTCTTAAAAAAAAGTCGGAAATCCCATCCATACATTCCGCATACCCTGAAAATTCAGTCCATAATCGATTATAGTTTTGTCTCATTTTGCCAGTGCCAGCAGTGAAACAACTAGCCAGCTTATTAGCAGAATAACTGTATTATCAATTAAAACCATGCCGCAGGTCTAATAAATAAAATAGTGCCATTTGAGTGGTGAAGAGATCACGAGGCGGACCACAAATTTCAGTTATTAGCTAGCTCTTAGCTTAAATCAAACAGCTATATCTACAGAAGTCATTAGTCATAAAACCCTGGCCACCATCAGCCAATCAAATTCAGACGTCCATTTGACAGGTTTAACAATCCCCTAGCTGAACCAAAACTGTATGATACATTTGTCTAGAGACCCTAAGCCCACCCTGGTAAGGGCACCCCAGTCAGCCAGATGGGGGTGCTACAGCGACCGCTTTTGCATTTCTGCCTATTTCTCCTGAACTGTCAAGCTTACAGTTTTATATTTTGTGGCCTGGCCAATTCAGTAAGTCAGGCCAAATCAAACAACATATCGAACTTGGCCCTACCTCTTTCCAATATTGTTAATTTCATATGTCTGAACACAGGAATTTTCTATCTCGTCCTAGGATTTTCAACCAACCTGCATAAACCTGGTATCATTCGTATCAGGAGACAGAACTGATGAAATATTATTCAAAAATTTTTTAACGTTCTGTAAGATATGGCCACCAGCCACACCCAGACCATACCTGTGCCACGCCCATGTCTATCAGACAGCTATATCTCGTGCATACTTCAGCCAATCATCACCAAATTTTAATATGTACTGTAGGAGAGTACTAGGAAAGGGCCCTCCAAATTTCATGCCAATCGGTCAATAGGGGGCGCTACAGCAATTTAACATGTGTCTCTAAACCTGCAAAATCAGTGCAATTGACATTTTCCTCATTTCTCTTTGAATAACATATCATTGGTCAAAATCCTGTTTAGGTTAAGATCTGTGACTCGGGCCAAATCAAAATATATGAAGTGTCCCTGCCTGTACAGTACAGCCACCAGCCACACCCAAGCTACACCAATTTCATGCTCATTTCAATCAAACAGCTATATCTCAGGCATGCTTCAGCCAATCCTCACCAAATTTGAACTTCTACTGGAGTACTGGACTCCAGACAGACCCTCCAACTTTGGTGCCAATCCATCAATAGGGGGCGCTATGGCTACTGTGCATACCTTAGATGATGAGTCTTGGAAGCTGTTTTGCATATTGTGGATGGGAGCTTCTAGCATGGTAAGAAACAGACTGGTTGGAAGGCGGAAGATGCTTTGAGAGTCATTTGGCAGTTATTTCAGGATTCCCCATCCAAGTGTGAGGCATGCATTGAAATTACTAAAACCTCAATGTTTCCCCTGAAGTTCTATACCTACATATTGGTAGAGGACTTATTCGTTGCAGAACATGGTATTAAAATATGGCCAGCTGTACAGGATACATCAACACCAATAAGAAGCTTCCACAAAGTAAAGCGGCATCATCCTCTTCTTTACACTAACATCAAAAAGGCTACTGCTCATACCCATTTTTAAGCTAATCTGCACTTTTTATGTTTGTTGCAAGAGAGCTGGAAATATTTCTGATTAACATTCAGACCTATGCACCAGCCATTTTTATCATATGCATCGCAGAAATTGCTGAGCAGCTGTTATGTTGTTTCATCAAAAAAAAAAAATCACAGGAAAAGATGAAGAATCTTAAACTGGATCCTCTTGACAAAGAATCCACTAAGAGAGGTGTACATATGTTTTACAAAAATGTCTGTTGAGTTATCTTGTTGTTAGATTTTTATAATCTCTGAGTCCTGTAATCATGGTGCTACAAACACGATGCCAAACTGAAGTTTTTAAAACTTCTCCAAGTTATGCTGAATTCTTGCTGGTGTACTGCTCCCAAATGTGATGAAGTCCTAGGGGATTACAAAAGTTTAATCAACTATGGCAGTATGAATCAGAAAACAGAGTTAATGGATTTTAAAATGACTACCTGCCGAGTTGACGAGTTCTTGTTTCAATTTGCAATTAATCCAGAATATGGCCAACTTTGTGACATGATGAAATGACTATTCACACTGTCTCATGGACGAGCAGCCATTGAAAGAGGATTATCTGTAAACAAAAATGTTCTAATCAAGAACATGGAATAAAAACAATCAAATCTGTCTGTCGCATCCAGGATGCCATGACTGGGCAGCGTTCTGAAGGAGTTCTCTCAGAACCTCTCTTCAGCTTTGCAGAGCGGCCAGGATGAGGTACAGAAGAATACCTAGAAGAAGAGAAAAAAGAAGAGTGGAATCTGTAGAAGACAAAGAAAGAAAATCAATGATGAAATAACTCTGTGAGGAAGCAAAAATTCACACACAATTTAAAATGAATGAGAAGCAGATTAAATAGCAGAAAGAGCAGAGAAAAACTGTTGGCAATATCAAATGCTTTTCACTGAAGAGTTGAGATTCTTGAGACAAGTCTTTCTGATATTTAGGCAAAGATGTCAAGGCTCCACTAAAATGTTTCCAATCATGGTCAAAATTTACATGATCAAATACCATTGTCTTAAATTGTAAAATAATTATGCATTGTTAAAGCTATCAAAGATTTCATGACAGATTTGAAGCTCTTGTAATGACATTGGTTTGGAGTTAAGATCCTTCAAGTATTAAGGGATAGAACTTCAATTTACAAATGGCTAATTATTGTAAGGAAGCTTTGTACGGAAGTGGTAGAAACAAACAAATTACAGTACAGTACTTATTGCAGAATTCTTGTTAGATATAATATTGGAGACTGGAAGTACTAAAGTGGTGTGTGAGCATACATTCAACTTCAAATATAGCCCAAAAATCAATGTGAAGACACATCAGTATACCCTGCTGTTTTTCTTAAAAATAATTATCGTGAAAATGTCCTGGTGAAATCCTGGAAAAGTGGGTGGGGGGGTGTTGCTGCTGGTTGCAATTGACGGAGTAATGAATGTCTTCATTGCTCTTCCTCTGCCCGGCCAGGTGAGGGCACTGAGTACAGCACCAGCGAGTACGGCACAGGTGAGGATGCCCTGTCCAGGATCCGCCGGCTCATCGCGGAGGGCGGCATGACGGCCGTGGTCCAGAGAGAGCAGAGCACCACCATGGCATCCATGGGGGGCTTTGGAAACAACATCATCGTCAGCCACCGCATCCACCGTGGCTCGCAGACTGGTGCTGAGCCCGCTGGGGGAGGCCGGCTTGAGGACGGAGCATCTGCCATGCCACCAGGCCAGGGGCCCCTCCGTGTGCTCTCCCGGGCCCTGCGCTTAACTCACGGTCCCCCCAGCCCTGATAGCCGCTCCCTGGAGGGCTTTCCCCAGCTCACCCCCATCGCTGTCCCTGAAGCTTCAGGGGGCGAGGTGCAAGGGTCCCTTGGTACTGACAGTGTCTTTGAGAGCAGTTTGGAGCTTCGCCCATCTCCCTCTGCCACCTCCACCGACAGCTCCTCCCCCAGCAACGACCGCAGCATTGGCAGTTACCCCGACGTGCCACATGGCAGGTAGAATGACATGCGGTTACTAACAGTGCCCAGGAAGTCAAAGAGGCACACCAGTTGATAGGGTACAGGCAGCGCCGGGCCCCCCCGGGGTTGTGGGGGACTTGCACTATAAACCGGCTGGCAGTGTTACACAGGAATATTCTGGCAGGTGATGTCTGCTCCTCCATCAGCCTTATTTGTTTACGTAGAGGTGCTGAATTTCCTTTTCTCGCCCCCTCCAAAAAATGTAAAAAGGGACAGAAGTCCACTACCACTCCTCCATCTGTTACTTTTTTGAGCACTAGGGTATTTATTCAGGTTTACTTACATTGCACTTAATCGTAGAGTTTGACTGTCACCCAACTGAGAACAAGAACCTTGTACTACAGTCATTCCAACTTAGCTTGTACTTGAATCGTCCTGTTATTGCGGTACCAGTACTGGGTTTGCTGTCTTTCCTTCATGTGGGCTTGAAGAAACGTGAACCCCATCCAAAGTGCCATGAATATGTCACACCACCTTCACTTATCTTCAGATAAAACTGTGTATTTGAGCGTTACGCAGTCAGTGCCATGTCGATGCATACTTTTGTGTTTTACTCTTCTTGTTTTTGACACATCTAATAATGCCAGCCTATCAGCTGTGATGTTACATGTTCCTCGGAGTGTAGGAGGAAAAAAGAAAATCCCAACTTCAAATGCTCTCATTGTACAATTTAAATCTACTGGTGGCATCTGGCTTTTTTTTTTGCTGCCCTTTATTATCCCATTTCTTAAGAGGAGCATTGGGCATTCGAGTGAGCCATTACTGAAGAGTCTGCTTCGATCCCCATTTATTGCTGTGAATTTTGAGGAAGTGAACTAAGAGGCCCACGTTGTCAGTGAAAAGTAATCTATGTTGGTCATTCATTTCAACCTCTTTCTATGATATTGTCTTGCACATTTTACAGGTGATCACTGTCTGTGCAATAACAAAACCTATTCAATGAAAAAAACAATCCGTCAGGACATGGATTAAATCACCATCATTCCTGTCCTTTGCACTAGTACTTTTTATGGACCACTGGTCCTTCAGTGAAGGTTGGTGTCAGGAATCAGCCTGCCCTGCTCTTTCCTCTTTTTTTTTTCCCCTACTCACCTGTGTTCAGCAGAGGTTTGACTGCAGATGCTTGGTGTCATGGCCACTGGTCCTTAACCAAAAACTTTGACACAGACTGGACCCCAGATGCAAGGTTGTTACCACTAGAACTTAGTAGAGGACTCAGGGTTTTCAGAAGTGTTCTATAGATAGGGGGTCCTGTCCTTCAGCTAAGAAGCACTGAAGAAGCCCTAGGTGAGGCAGAGAGTGTGTGTGTGTGTGTGTGTGTGTGTGTGTGTGTGTGTGTGTGTGTGTGTGTGTGTGGGGGTGGGTGGTCTGGGAACATGATTCTGAACAGCAGTTTAACATAGCATCTGAACCTTAGCCCTGGTTGGGGATTTGAGAGGGCTGAAGGATAGCTATGGTCTACGTGAAAACTGTGTCCATGACCAGATAAAGAATCCTTGTTGCACCGTATGTCAAGAAGAACTTGAATTGACCACCATTCAGCCAAACGATAGATGGAGGTGGTCGCGGCGCTAGGCAGGGCTCTTCCTCAGTCTGCCTTTCCCCGAAGGAAGCCTGGTTAGCTTTGGCTCCTATTTGCATGCAGAGTCTGGTTACCCCAGCAACCCCGCCTCCCACTTTCCTCAACTTCCTGGTGTAGCCGGGCTCTGTTACCTCATCCCGCCCACAAGGACCGCAAACTTGAAATTCCCTTTGGTCATTTCCAGAACAAAATGTGATGCACTGATTAGAGATGTGAAACTTCTGATACCAGTGAGTACGCTAAAATGGCATGTAACATCATAATTTTAATATTATTTTTTTAGAGGACATGTATGTTCAGCTGTCCAGTGCAGAAGCACATTTTTTCACATGACAGAAAGTAACAGATCTGTTGCAGTGTCTCTTTCCATTTGGTTGTTATGCCGGTTGTTGTACTATAAAGAATATTGTATTGCGAATTGTGCAATTTCTGCTTCTGGGCATTTCAGAAGACTGAGTGAGCCCCCACTGGTGGGTTTGGTGAGGACCTAAGCAGATGGCATCCCACAGGCTGTTTCAGGCACATGAATCGGTGGCCTTTCTTGAACAGAGAAGTTTAAAGGTTAGTCAGGGGAACAGAAGGCTTTGAGAAGGAACTCAACACAATGGCATGTGGGCTGTGATCAAGGGGCATCCCTTTCGTGTTTCTGGTCTTGTGTACCAGGCACTCTCAGAGTTATTTAGATGGTTGTCACTTTGTTTGTTTTTCAATTAATGCTGTAATCCCCGTCCCAGACATGATCTAATTTTCCTATTTGTCGCCTCCCCCCACCCCTAGCTAAAAGGGTACGTTTTTGTACATAACCTACGTGTGCATGTCTACACAAACCCAAAAGAGAGCTGTCTTATCAAGCGGGTGGTTTCATGTAACTGCCAGAATAAACTGTAATGTTCACTACAATTACTGTATCTTTCGTTTAATTTTTCCCCCTTCATTTGTTTGGCGAGAGGGTGTAAGACTACAGGAGGAGATGGAAGAGGGGAAATGTGTTCTTGACCAGTGACCAATACTCAACGTGAAACTCTTGTACTGTAGAACTTGAGTAGGATAGTCGAGTACTAACTTGAAGATGTTTATTACCTGGAAAAATATTTTGTGTATTTAATGCCTATATCAGGTCTCAAATTCAGTAACTGGGAATCTCCAATGCATGACTTAATCGCATAGAAAATAATAAGCAGACTTGGAACTCAGCGTGTTTGTAAAAAATACAAAATTTAGAAAGGAATTATTGGTAAATTTTCCGTTTGCAGGTTTAAAATTCCATATGAATCCTGATTGAAATGCCCGTGGGACCATCCGTAAATCGAGGTGTGATACCCCAGGCCTATCTTTAACAGTGCCTGAATTTCACAACGTTTCCTCTAAAGGGTCTTAGCCAGCAATGGGCATTTCTATTCTTGGGGCTCAAAAACAGCAGTACAACCAGTCTCCCAGGGTGCAGTTGCATTGTGCCATGGGGATGGCGTGAACATGATGGACATGCTGAAAGACCCCAATGATACAGGCTCAAATTGATAATGTATAATACTGATATGTCTTCACATTGATATTTGGGCTGTATTTGAAGTTGAATGTATGCTCACACACCATTGTCATGATACTATTGTCTTTAATTTTGATTTAAAAATTAGCAGTGATCCAAAATGCCTGTGCTTTTATATTTTTGTTTTTCATTTACTTTGTTTTTTTTCCTTTGCATTAAAACTCAGTAATTGACAATCTCTGTCTGGGAAAAGTATATTTAACCGTTGTGCTTCAGAGAACAGGAATGGAATGAATGCAGTGACAGCCCCCATGTATTTATTTCTTGTTACCCCCCTTCCCCGTGTAAATAAAGAAATGTTTAAAAAGGAGTAATAAATCCATCTTTGCTGAAGTGCAACAGGCATTTGCCATCGGTTTACCAAGTTAAGATGGCAGCAGGTCACTGTGATTATGTACAGCTTGCTTTGATGATGTTAGCCAAGTCACTTGTTGCTATTGCTCTCTTAGTATAATATGACTTGGTTATCACTGCTAGTTTCCAAAACCATGTTGTCTCTATGATTTGATTTTCATTTTATTTTATTTTTTTATTTTTTATAGCTGATATTATGCCTTGAAATTGAATTTATTATTACTGTCGGAGTAGCGGTAATCTGGGTAGTCATTCTCTGAGGTTTCTTCCAGTGGTTCAAGAAACCAAGGAAAAATGATACTCCAGACATTGCCTGTACAGTCAGTACAGAGGCCACTCTCAGTGGGGATCACAAATTTGTGTTGTTACTCTAGTTTATGGAAATGAGGGAGTGGGAGTGACGCCTTTAGGTGTGTTTGGTGGGGGGGTAGGGCATATTTCTGAGTGAGTACACGATGGAGTGAAAAGAAAAGTATTTTTAACGCACTCTCCTGTGATCATGTTTCATTTATAGTCTTGTGTAAAGCTCTATTTAGTAGATGAGTTACGTTTCACAATGGTCTACTGCCGTCAGTCCTACATATTTGGAAGCTCACTTTCAGCAGACAGAAGTTTTAACTCTGTTGGCCTTCCTAGCCTTAAATGTCTTTTAAATTTAAAGTTTTTATTTGGAGAGCATGATCCTTGAAAAAGCATACCTCTTTGATTTTATTATGGAGAATATGTTTACGAGTCACTGATGAAACCATACAAATGGGATACAAACCAGGTTGCTTCCACCTTACAACTTCTGCCAACACAAAAGGTTTCAAAACAAAAAAAATAGCAAGGACAAGTTGCTTTTACTTTTTGTGTGTTAAACCAATGTCCTAAATCTGTGTAAACAAAAGAGACATGGCATCATTGTCTTATGTCATTTTTTTGTTTCATTTCTTGTTCTTCTATCATTTTACATGAATTGCCTTGAATTAACGTGCAGGTAATTAGATTGTGGCAATGCTTTGTTACTTTGCAGCATTATTGCTACTTTGGAGTTTTAATTTCCTTGTGGTCAGATAATGATTGGAGGAAGGCAAAGTAGCAAATAAATGGAGTCCCTGATGTTTTGTCAGTCTGTTGCGTTGAGAAAACTGAACATTGACATCCTTTCAGCTTTTTTTGATTATAACCACACGTCCCTAATTCTCGTCAGTCGATTTCCCTTTGTTGGCATTAATTACATATGTAACCAATCAACAAATAGCTTTTTTTGCTGGTTGATTTGTCAGTAGAGTTCATATCTTAAGTATTGCACACACATTTTCATCCTTCTGCTAATGTTTTCAGTTGTGTCCTTTAGCATGGTATGTGTGAATATAAAAAATTCATTTTTTGTTCATGTTTCATAATTAGATTTGCACAACACTCAACTTGAACATGTTTTTAACTAGGCTTTTGCTAACCACTTTTTATTATGACGGAGCATGTTACTAGGCTTTTGAATCTTGCAGCCACACACAGTTGCTTATCTAGATCATGTCAGATATAATCTGTTTTTCGAAACGAGTGGAAATAAAGGCAAACAAGCTGTCGTTCAGCTGTTTCTCTACATGCATTTTTTTCTATGAGGCATTCTGTCCATGACAGGTTTTAAATATCTTCTTGTGCATGTAACCTGCTGACTGTATTTGTAGTTTTTTTTTTTTTTTTTTTTGAAGGAAAATGTGACTTAAGGGTGTTTGTACTGTCTATTTTAGAAGTAAAATGGAGATTAATAAAGTGCTGTGGAAACACCAAAGATCCTATATAATAATAGTTATGAATAATGAAAAAAAATAAAGAAATGGAAACCCTTAAAGCCTTTTTATTTTTTTCCCTCCCATCTCCCCAATTGCAAAAAAAAATCTAAGTTTTGTCCAAAAATATGAGGAATTAGTCACAGAAATACCTTCTTTGGTAAAGCTATGAAGCTTTGTATATGCCATGTCATAATTATTTCTTCTCATTTGACGTCCAGAGCTCAGACATTACCCCAACTTAAAGTCCATTTTAAACAACCTGTTTGGTGTAGAAAGGCCAGGCTTTTTGAGTTCTCTACTTTGGCAAATCATATTCAAGATGTTCATAAGTTAACTTCAAAGATAACTGGTGGGGTTGCTTGGTGGTCTTGCTGGAGAGTAAAAAGTGCTTTAACTGCTTTATTGGAATCTATGGATTATCCATGGTTCCTCAAACCTTCAAATTAGTACTACATGTGAAATGCCTTGGTTGCTGTTTCCAGCTCTATGGTGGCCCTATGGAAGCCAGGTGCTTCTGGATATCTAATCAACTGTGCTAGGTTGTGTTGTCCACCGACGGGGAAACTGAGGACAGGCTGGCACGCTCCGGCACTGTTAGCATGGCTAGCATCTCCAAAACCTGACTACAGGGGGATTAGGTTCCCCATTTTTGCCATTTCAAAGAGGAGCATTGCTGGTTGGACTTCCTGTCTCACCAGGTTAGGCATCTGTCTCTGTGTGCTGAAGGCCATGGTTGGCTGTAACTAAATGTAAACCACACTATTCACTTCAGGTTCATGAAACACTAATTTTGCATGGATGCTTCCTTGGGTAGATGAAATAAACAGTTTTCAACTAATAATCTTATATTTAATCACGACATTGTAGAGAGATCCAGAAATCCTCAGGGGAAAGGCCTTGAGTGTCATCTCCATTTTAGCGTTTAGGCATCACCTGTGACAGATTAGTTGTTACTGAGTTGTCAGGCTGCCTCATGGTTTCTATAATGCCCCAGGGGCATAGGAATGGGGGGTGTACCCCCAATATTAAATTTGGCGTAATTTGTCCCCCCTATATATAGACCTTTGCCTTTATATTAATAAGTTGTGTCCACCCTGTCATATAAAATTTTCTCCTACACCATTGAATGAATGAATGGATGTTACATTTATATAGCGCTTTTCTAGACACCCAAAGCGCTTTACAGAGCCAATGGGAAGCCACTTCAACCACCTCCACTGTGTAGCACCCACCTGGATGATGCAACGGCAGCCATTCTGCACCAGTACACTCACCACACAGTAGCTAAGGTGGTGAAGGGGCAGGAGAGAATCCACCAATTTTGATATAGGGGATGATTAGGAGGCCAGATTCGAAAGGGCCACAGTGGGCAATGTTAGCCTGGACATCGGGGTACCACCCCTACTTTTTCGAAAGATGCCCAGGGATCATTTATGACCTTAGAGAGTCAAGACCTCGGTTTTACGTCTCATCTGAAGGACGGCACTATTTTACAGCACAATGTCCCCATCACTGCACTTGGGCATTGGGATCCACACAGACCATAGGATGGGATAACCTGCTGACCGCACCAACACACTGCTTAGCTACACTGCCACAGATAAACTGCAAGTTCATTACTCTTGAATGATCTCCAATGAGCTTCTTTGTTTTTTTTATTGCAGTTAAAGGTGTATTGGGTGGAGAGGTGGCTCTGTGGCTAGGGAGATGTCCTAGCAATCGGAAGGTTGCTGGTTTAAATCCTGTCAATGCCAAGAGTGATCCTACTTCGTTGGGCCCCTGAGCAAGGCCCTTAACCTCCAATTGCTTCGTCCTGGGTATGACATTAACCTACATCCAGCCCTGCAAGGAGGTCCTCCAACTTACAGGGAAATTTGGGGGTTGGTGGCAGGATTGGCACTCCAGCTGTTAACAAAAAAACTCACACTGGTCCATCTGGACTAGTGTGGTGCTGAGGTATCACCCACTGTATGGCTGCACTCAGGTTCTTATCCCTGAGGTGGTTTGTCATGTGGTGGGTGTAGCAACATGCTGTAATCAGCACATGCTCCTTAACTCTCTTTAAAGGTGTAGCTTGAATAAGCACTTTCATTGTCCAATGCATTTTTTCTCATTGACTGGTCTACAGCCCAGTAGTGTGCTATTGCAGCAAAGCCCAGTTCAGTCTGTAATGGGCCATTGCATGAACATAAACCCGATTGCTGGCTGGGAGATTTCCCTGATCAGCAAAATTTACTGAGGGGATAGGGCTGGGCAATATAAACAATATATTGATTTATTATTAAATAACATTAAAATGATAAGCAAATGATAAACTAATACAAGGATCATATACAAGCAACATCACAGAAACTAGCACCATTCTAACCAATTATATGGTCGTCTGATGAACAGACAACCTACATCCAACAAATGCATAGCAAGGTTCATTGAATGTCACATGCTACTGTTCTGGTAATGTCAGAGTCCAGATGCCATCCTGGTTATTCCATCTAAACTTCCATCCATCAATATACTTGTGTTTTTTTCGGATCATTAATACAGGTGCCTTATTCAGCGACCAGTTTAAAAGCATTTAGTTGTGCCATTGTCACCGTGGATGCTGACAAGGGGGTGGAGCTTGTGGATCTCCAGTATCTTAAATTGACTTTTATTGTGACTGGTGAAACATCATATGGACAAAAGTATTGGGACATCTGGCCATTACACCCACTGGAACTTTTATGACATCCTGTTTTAAATCCATAGGCACCAATATGGAGTTGGTCCCCCCTTTGCAGCTATAATAGCTATCACTGTTCTGGGAAGGCTTTCCACAAGATTTTGGAGTGTGTTTGTTGGAAATTTTGCCTATTTATCCAGAAGATTATATGAGGTCAGACATTTATATGCTGTACATGAAGGCCTGGCTCGCAATCTCTTTATGGACCTTGCTTTGTGCACTGGGGTACAGTCATGCTGGAACAGAAAAAGGCCTTCCCCAAACTGTTCCCACAAAATTGGAAGCATAGAATTTTCCAAAATGTCTTGCTATGGTGAAGTTCCTTTCACTGGAACTAAGGGGCCTAGCCCAACCCCTAAAAAACAACCCCATACCATTATCTCTCGCTCACGTGCAGCTGCTCAGCTGTGGAAGCCCATTCCATGAATCTCCTAACTCACAGTTTTTATGCTGGGGTTAACACCAGAGGAAGTTTGGAACTCTGCAGTTATTGAGTTAACAGAACGTTGGGGACTTTTACTCACTATGCACTTCAGCACTCAGCAATCCCGCTGTTACTTTACATGGTCTGCCACTTGGTGGCTGAGCGTCTGTTATTCCTAAACACTTTCACTTTTCAATAATACCACTTACACTTGACTGTGGAATATGTAACAGGGAAGATATTTCATGAACTTGCTCATTGCAAAGGTGGCATCGTATGACAGTACCACGCTTGAATTCACTGAGCTCATCGGACCAACACATTCTTACGCAAATGTTTGGAAACCTGACTGCATGGCTAGGGTTTTATTTTGTACACCTGAATTCAATGATTGAGAGCTATGTCCTAATACCTGTGACCATATAGTGTATTAAACAGGCAAACCTCAAACATGTCCTGCCTAATATGCATCAATGTATTACATGCACAACTAGGGGCTGAAATACACTAGATCACTGTTACTCATTGTTTCAACATGGGTATAAATCTGAGCTGTAACAACATTAGCAAGTTTGGCTAAATAGGTTCACCAATGATGCCATCTCCAACATCCTGCATACTACTCTCCCTCACTTGGACAGTGGCAGGGGGAACTATGTGAGACTGCTGTTTGTAGATATTAGTTCAGCTTTCAATCCTCTTTACATTGTTCTCCAAACTGTAGAACCTGGGTCTGAATGCACCCCTCTGTGACTGGGTCCTAGACTTTCTTACAGATGGTGAAGGTGGGATCTCGCACATTGGCTCCCATCCAAGGCTGTGTGCCGAACCCACTACTGTACTCATTGTACACACGCGTCTGTAATATGCATGACTGTTTCCATCCACTTAATGCATATATTCTTAGCGACAAAACAAAAATGTGTGTCAAAAACTTTAGCGAAATTTCATGTGATCGTTGCATTTCCATAAAACTGACTTTTATTGATAAAAAGGGCATGTGTAATCAATCAATCAATCAATCAATTTTATTCTTATATAGCGCCTTTCACGACAGAGTTGCCCCAAAGCACTTTACATGACATTGAGAGATGAGAAAAAGGGAAAGGACAAATTGACAAAAGAAAGAAGGAAGGCCATATAACAACGGAGGAGAGAAACCAAAAACTCCCAATTAAGGAGAAAAAAAACCTCTGGGGGTCCAAGGTCAACTGGCTGCCCAACCCCCCTGGGCA
>JAAGVU020000019.1:11630996-11646648 GCA_011763525.2 Mormyrus iriodes
GGGATTTGGGGGAGGGACAGTGCAGGGGTTGGTGGAGGGATGGTTGGGGGGGTTTGGGGGAGGGAGTGTAGCCGGGGGCGAGGGCACCTGGTGGCTCCCTGGGGGAGGGTTCCTGGGGGGGTGTGGGTCTGCCCGGGGCTGGTGGGGCCCCACCCGGTGTGCGGGTGGCTCGGGTCCCAGGCTCTGTCCGTGCCTGCGCGGCCGGCCCCTGGGGGGGATCTGGCACGCCACCGCTGAGGGCCGTCGGGGCCCCTGTGTCATGCTCACCGGTTGGGGACGCCGAGTGCCTCCCCCTTCTGCCTCCTGGGGTAGGGGCATGGCCTTCCGGTGGTGGGCGGCCCAGGTTCCTGGCCATTGTGGAGCGGCTGGGTCCATGATTACTTGGGGCTCTCCTGGCCAGCTGGGGGGCCCCGAAGCTACACTTGGCAAAATAAAAGTGTTGGCACAATATGGCATATGGCACCCAGACTAACATCCTGCTTGCTACACTGCCGGACACGACAGGGAATAAAAAAAAAAAAAAAGGAAATAACGAGTGGGTCAGAGCACTCGTAAATCTACGAACGAGAAAACGAACTACTTTAGTTACGAAGGGTTTCTGGAAATGCGTGCTAATTAACGATCTATCTTAAGTACGAGATAAACTACTTAGTGTTACGAACGTTTATGGAAAGCCACCCCAGACTGCTTCTAGGCTTCGGGCTGGTTCTTTTGGTTAACCTACTGCTCAGACTGCTTCTATGCTTAGGGCTGGTTAATTTCGTCACTGTTTGGTCAGCTGAAAGTTGGCCTGATATCTCTTCCCACACTGCATTCTGCAGCCTCAGGGTACAGTCCTTTCACAGAAAAAATAGCTAAAAAGAAATTTGCTGATGCCTTCAATTATTCTTAAAAATTTTTTAATTCAATTTATTTTTATATAGTGCCTTTCATAAGTCGCCCCAAAGCACTTTACATGATGTTTGAGAGAATACTAAGACAAATAATTTAACTAAAGAAAGGAAAATGAAGCGCCATTGTGTGGCTCACAAAAGGAACATTATAAATTGCTTTTCCATTCATTGATAGCTAAGATCAAATGGTGACTTTGTAGTCTCTTAGTTGCTTGTGTAAACATTCCTTCATGTTACAATCCTGCACATCATGCCTATCAGAGAAATTCACAGCAGTACCATGAGTAAAAAGTATTACGTGGAACCTATGCTTTTTTTAAAGGTTTATTGTTTTCAAGCAGACATTAAAATCAACCCACATAACAAACATACAAGTCTATAGTTTACAATTCACACTTGTTTGTTCATTCTTGTTGACTGTAAGTACAAAATTAAATCTTTAATATTAAAGTTTCTGTATAATGCACTATAATTAACCAATGTTTTGAAATGCTTCGTAGATATATGCTGTATTTTAACCTTGAATTGCACTGCAACTCAGTTGAAGCCCAGAAAACATACATCACCAGTTTATTAACTAAGGCAGTAAACAGTTCGTCTACCATGTCCATTAAATGAATAAACATATGAAGAAGCACAAACACACGCCTGCTTGCCATCCTACTGTAGTCATATGAAGCACGTCTTGTGAAACAGTGCAAAGCTGCTTGAATATTTTAAATGTTTTACTGAAAACATGTACCTCTGCAGTAAGACTGCACTGATGTCCAAGTTTTCCTTTAATTAATAAATACTTCATTGTTTCTCCCTGTGTGGTTCAGTAGTGACATTAATTAGAGCCAGTAACAGCATACATAAAACTTCAATTTAGTTTTTTTATTGCAAACTAGGTATTTCTTCTGAAGAAATAATCTTTGGATGCTTTGAGAAATTTGTCTAGATCTTTGTGTATCATCTAAAGTAGTACATGTTTATTTCTGGTAGTTAATGCATTACTGTACATGGACATAATAAAATGTGGTAATTAAATGACAGCAGTGTTCACAATTTAACAGAACAAAAGAAAAAAATAGCCAAATGCTCTAGTCTGTAACTCAAGGCATATTTTCTTTTCATATTATTCTCACAAAATGTTTTTTGTCTGGTTTTTTTTGGCAGTAGCTTTAGTCCCAGCTGAGTGTACTAAACTGACTGTGACAATATCTACACCAAAAAGTAGGTCCATGTTTTTCATGAAAATACACTAGTCCATCATGGTCCCTTTTGGTAACACAACCTTAATGATGATCTTTTTGACCATCAACGTACTGTTTACCAGGATTTCAAACTATGACAATTTACCAGTTAGTAGGATCCCTGGGGTAAATTACATACGCAAAAACAAGCTGAACCATGGAACATGTACACTGGGGTATAACTTTACCTAAACCCAGGTAGATATAAAAAAAGAATGTTGTTGATACAGGAATTAGAAATAGATTAAAAATTAAAAAGGCAGAACAGTCTCCATAGTACATACATTATTTAAAACTTACATTTCTGTAATAAATACAAAAAGTTGGATGGCCAATCAGATCGGCATCATAAAGTGCATGGAATGAACCTTGCAAACATATACGTTAAATAATAATAATAATGGCTTATTGAACCTTCATTAGGTGAATGAATATTTATAGATACCATTTTCATTTTAATAAAATTGGATGAATTCAAGGCATAAGATACTACAAAGCTAGAACTCCTGAGTGTATAGTGAATAATTAAGGGTTATGGTACTGGGGTTGGCCTGTGTTTCCAAGGTCTCCTACTAGGGCCCATAGTCAGCTGAATTGGAATGAACTGTAACAAACTGATGTACCATTACTATCATAGCACTGATAGCCATCTACGCGTACTGCATCTTTTAATGGCACTTCTGAGTCAATCATTTACTCACTCAAGTGATTTCGGAAGGCAGCGGACACGCATTCGCTGGGACAAAATGGACACTGCGGACAGTGTCAGAAACAGGATCATGTCTGGATTCATTCTCACATTGGTCCAGTCGTAGCTAAGTGGTACAATAGCAAATAAACTACTTCCAGAATGTGCATTTGGTTGTGAATATGTATATCTAACATTATCTGCCAGTCAAAAGTGTGCATTATTATTATCCATAGATCATGTTTAAAGCAGTTCCTACTGAATTCAGAAGAGGATGGATGTGTGGATACTAATTTCGCCATTGTGGTCCAAATGCTTATATAGATATTCTAACTAAAAGTTTGACCAGCTTTACATGATGAGCTATCTTAAAAACTAGTCTTCCATATATGTTTGACTAGCTATAGTTTCTTTGTCCATCCTCTCTGTGACACTCATAACTAACCTCTAACCAGGTCCAACTATTGGAAGGATCTGAAATGGAAGCAAATCTTTAAATCACCCCTGAACAGTTTCTTAGAGTGCCACATTTCAGCATGCGGGGAAAAAAATTGATTTGTTAAGATTGCCAGAAAAGCAAAGTGGACAGATTTACATTCCTACTGTGTATTCCCTATTACATTTTGAGGTGACATCTAGGAAGGTGTGAGGGAGAATCGCTTCATATCATGACACCTCTGTAAACCTAATTCTATTAAGCAGTTTTAACAATCCAACTTCAGCCCAAAAATATTACATTAAGGTCAACCAGCAATCTAAGGCGTCTTCTTAGTGTGAGAACCTGAAACGCTATACAACATATAAGACCTCTTGCATAAGGTTTAAGAAAGAAAAAAAAACATTCAAAGATTTATTAAAATACAAAGAACATTTAGGATTAAAAAGAAACTAGGACCACATGTATAACAAGACCTCTTCCGCGTTTATCCACCTGGAAAAGCTCGTCGTATGCTTTTATTTTGTATAAAAAAGCAGTAGAAGTGACTGACCATTATGCCTCCGCCTGTACAAGTGTATAGACGGTGAGATAAAAAGATAAAAAGATAAAAAGAATTAGCAGCTAATTAGCACTGCTTGAAACACGATGACCTATATGGTGTCTTGACACATTGGGGGTAAAAGGAAGAAGGTGGACATTTGTCAGCTATTCATGGACTGTAGGTATATTTACATTTCAGGCAAATCATTATTATTAGAGAAGCAGCCGCCAGCTGTCAGTCACAGTGGATCTAGATACATGGCATTCAGGTGCACGGCCAAAGGGAGACTGTCTGCATGCAAAAAGGCCTTTTATATTTACCATGAAAAACATAAATATGATATTATGGCCATTTGAATTGTTTAAATTAAACAGTTCGTTAAATGCCAATCAATTCCATATACAGACAAGAAAGTAGTCTAGAAAATAAATGACCTCCACAAATGTTTTGTCAGAATCAATTAATCAACTTCCTTTGGAATTCACCATCTAGACCTGAACGGTATCCATTTAGACTGGGAGATAATTGTGGAAGTTGGTTACAGCCTAATACAGCTTAAATCTTCCTAGACAAGTTGCTTCTCTAGTAAGAACTGCAAAAGGAACTGCAAGTTAAGACAAAAATGTTTTGCAAAAATGGTGTTCTAATGTAACTAGGGAGAACAGCTAACAATTTCTGAAAAATATTTATATATATAAAATTTACACTTTTATAATATAAACATGACAAGACGCAAAATAGTATTTTTGTACATCAATGCCTTATATAAATACCTGTGAATTTTTAAATATAATAAGTATACCATTAACCAGCACTAAGTGGAAGTTCGGATAATCAGCTGAAAATAAAGGCATCAAAGCGATAGGATGAAAAAATGCTGTTGAAAGCTTCTAAAATAAGCATACAGTACCCAGCCTTCTCATGTAAACCTACACAACTACTGCAATGATAATACTCCCCAGTCCTTGCCCTTGAACAATATTGGTTCCTAATATAATTTACTTATACAGAGAAAAATGAGGCTTTAAATGTAAAATGTCAATTTCTGATCATGGTTAAACCAACAAATTGCGGTTTGGTTAAAAAAAAATCAGTCAAATCATTTAAAATGATATTACAGCAGTCATATAAAACACATCTAAGCAACTCTCTTATGAGTCAAAAATCTAATACTAATATTATGATTGGTCACCTTTGAGCATAATTAGTCACCAGACAGTCGGTGATGGCAGATTTGATATTGCAAAGGAGATATTGCAGGAGAACAGTAAGATCGGCAACACATTCAAGCTTCAAACATTCTGTTCCTCGTTTGTGCAAAACTCCCCCTGCTTTACTGTGAAACAAAGTCTCTTTGGACCTGATGCTGTAGCAAAAAAAGCAACAACACAACAGAAACGGAAAGTAGCTCTTTTGTGCATTCATGTACAACACGACAACAATAGTCTTTTTGGCAGTGCAATATAGAAAATCAAAATAAAAGACCAATGAACTTCAAAAGAAACTCGTTGTCCTGTCCCCTGGCTGCCATGGTGCAGGAAGCGTGGACGGGCTGCCCTGACTGGCCTCCTCGTTCTTTCGGCTCCTTCTTCTCAGGTAAGCGGAGCATTTGGCACGAGGAGGGAAGCGATGCTGGGTCACACAGCTGTTTCCTGGTCCTCCCGCTGGATCATCTGGTAATGCTGCCGGTTCTCCAGGTAGGCTGCCAGCTCAGGGTCCTTGGCTTTTTCGGCACGGTGCTTAGGGGTGTCACCCTGTCAGAGAGAGCAGCTCGAGCAGTCACTTTTCCAGGTAGTGGAACATTAACTAAGCAGCATACTGGTTTAAAATATTCATTGAAGCTAGAAAGTTTTAAAGTTCTCCTTGGGTTCTGATAGGAGCCTAGCTGCTGTACACCTGAGCAATACTACTTCAACAACTTCACAGAGGACTAAATGGTGTGCAGCTAAATGGCAGGAGCTCAATTTCAATAAGGGTGTGGCTTCAGAATCATGGTTGGGCCCTTGAGAAAGGCCCTTAACTCAAACTACTCCAATGTATGTCACTTTGGACAAAAACACCTGCTAAATATGTAACTGTAATCAAAACACTGTTACATTAATATCAGCAGTGGATTTGGAGTCATAAGGACCCCAAGCAATCCTAACATGAAGCACGGTAGTGATTCTTTGATGCACTGGATGATCCTCAGCCCTTTCTTATGGTGCATCGGAAGAAATGGGGGTAAAGGAGGAGACTGCTTTACATCATTACACATTGGCTAGAGGTGAATAAAGGTCTGCTCATGCGAGTTTGCCCCACCTCTCTGCAGGCCAAGCTCATAGCAGCTGTCTGTTTTCCCAAAGTTTTTCAACCGCTTGGCTGCTTATCATAAGCTACCATGAAAGTACAACAGCAAAGTACATGCAGAGAAGCAGAGAAGTGCAAGCAGAGAAGAAGCCCAGTCTATCTGGTCACACGCATCCTGGTCTAACCAGGCTGAATCGCAAGAGCAGAGTCCAAGACATGGACTGCATTTCCTCTGAATCTCCAGAACATAAGGCCATCTGCCGCCATTGAAATCAGAATGGTGTTCAAATGCACCAGAGCTATATTAAAGATTTGGTAATCCATGGTTTTACATTTATGCACTAGCTATTTATATTAATTATCATTCATTGAGTGGTTCTGGCTCCCAGGTACATGCCAAAATCACATGTATTTACATGACATCCTTGTTTAGTACTATGTCTGTGTTGTAGCTTTGCCAGAGTGCCTTTATTAAAAACGAGGAGCTATGTAGAGACATGCATTTTATTTACTTTTCAGCAGTCAGAGTGTTGAGACTCCTTTGGACAATTGCCTCCAGTTGTCTCCCCTCTATTGCGATCCCCCATTTCTCAGGGTTTAATTGGTCTCCACTTGGAGCTGGACATTTCCCAGTAATTACCTCTGGCTCTATCTAGGGGAATTAATCAATGTTCCTTCTCTTCTATCCTCCTTCATTCATTATTTCTTTCCAAGTTTCTTTACCCAGAAAATTGTAACAGGACCTGCTGCATGTGGTAATTATTACAACGTGAACAAATCTACAGTGTGCTACATACTGCTGTAATATGAAGGTTTCTTGCAGAAATAGTATCCAGAGTGCTTATGACACATTTTCACAAAGCATTAGGTTTCATTCTAAAACATAGACTAGTGATAGGCAAAGTTGTTTCAACTGTTCAGTTGAAAATGGTGTTAAGCAAAGTGTTACCAATTGCTTACAAAATTTCAGTAAGGGTTATCACTGACTGTTCTTCTATATTCATCCATGGGCTAAACCCACAGGACCCATAGGCAATCTGCCTTCAGAATACTCTGAATTGAAAGGGAAACCATTTCAAGGATTGTGAAGTGTTAGATGCGTTTCTCTTCCTGTTATGAAAAACAAATGCAATGTTCTCTCTAACTTGGGCCTATCCAGAACTCCAGAAATGAGGAAGGAGGATGAAAGTGGAGAGGTCCTGCACCTCTGGAGAGATCCAAACAAGTAAGTGAATAAATATTCTCAGGGAACGCAGGAGAAGATGGGATGACAATTAACAAACCAAGGTTATGCTATATATGAAAGAGTCCATCTGGACATGATACTGGTGCAGCTTACATGGTGCAATTTTTCAGACAGCCTGTAAAGCCTGAACATAACATCTCTTGTAGCAGAAGTAAGCAGATATTATATTTGTGTAATGGCACCAGGAGCCATGTTTAGCTTTGCAGTTAATGATTGGACCAGTTTGAGCCTTACGGTGAATGTCTGGATCAGAATGAATGAATGAATGAATGTTACATTTATATAGCGCTTTTCTAGACACCCAAAGCGCTTTACAGAGCCAATGGGAAGCCACTTCAACCACCACCACTGTGTAGCACCCACCTGGATGATGCGACGGCAGCCATTTTGCACCAGAACACTCACCACACAGCAGCTAAGGTGGTGAAGGGGTAGGAGAGAATCCACCAATTTATGATATAGGGCATGATTAGGAGGCCAGGTTTGAAAGGGCCACAGTGGGCAATGTTGCCTGGACATCGGGGTACCACCCCTACTCTTTCGAAAGAATGACAATTACTACAATGATAGTGTATTAAAAAGCCACCTGGAAGCTTGGGATGAATGTTAAAAGCATTGTTGAACCTTGTGCTGAATGATTGGCCTATTTCAGGCCTATTCTCTCTTTTGTCAGCTGTCCCTCAATATTCTGTCCCTATCATACTTGCATTCATTCCTACCCTGGCATTCATTTCATATCCAAAACAGTATATGAGTGGATTTTGTTTTTTTTCTTGGCCCGACTGAAGAGAAATGGTGAAATCTAGGTAAATAGTATAAGTAAATTGTGTGGAAGGGTCCATTATAAACAATATGATTCATATCAAAAGACATTACAGTAAATGTTTACCCCTGGCACAGACTGAGCATTCTCTCAGTTGCTCTGTGAATGGGACATTTAATATTAGTTTTGTGGATGTGAATGTGTTCACCTGCAGGTCAGTCTTCATTAGGGACGCCCCAGCTTCCACTAAGTAATGGCAGATGGTCCTCTGGCGCATTGCAGCCGCCTTATGCAGGACGGTCTCTCCGCTGTGACCCACAAAGAGACAAAATGCTCATCTCTGGCCTTGGTCATATCACTGTATTACGGATTCCTACATGGGATCAGAAATTGCATTGTATGCAGCCAGTGCTGGGGAGCAACTAGTTACATGTAATGGCGTTAAGTAATTAAATTACAAATTAAATATAAATATGTAAAAAAACTGTAATCCATTAGTTACTGAGAAAGAAAATAGGTAATTAAATTAGTTACTAATGAAAATGCAGGTGATCACAAAGGGGTTGCAACCAAATATATTCTTCTCAGTAAAAAACATGTGTGTAGAACATGACATTCATTTTGTCACTTTGCATCTTGTCGATGTGGAGAAATGCCTTCTTTTGGCGCATTTCCAGACAATGGGTCACTGAAGCCATTGAGATTTTTTAGCTTTATTGCCGAGTTTAAAACACATTTGTTAGAAAAGTAATCAATGCCATTACTTTGATGAAGTAATCAAAATAGTTAGAGTCTTATTACAGGGTAACATTTTTAACAGGGTAATCTGTAACCTATTACATTTCACAAGTACCTTTCCCAACACTGTTTGCTCAGCATTTAGAGAAGTGCTGGGGAATGCAGAGATGGACTAGACTAGTTTAAAGCAAAGAACTTTTATCTTTTATCCTTACAGATATAGATATACATTACACCTAAATGAGTAATGGGCCATAGGATTAACTTAGCCTAAGATGATAAAAGAAGGCAGTAGAACTTAAATGCATACCTCTCTTTTTCAGTTATGTCCAAAATATCACTGGATGCTAGACAAGAGGGAAGGAATACACAAATATCAGCAGGTCAGTTTCACCCAGTTTTCATGGAGCTAAAACTGAAGATAGAATATATTCTGTTAAGAGAAAAGCACAGTATTGAATAGTATAAAACACACAACCCTAAACAGGTCCACTCAACCAGTCAATGCAAAGCCAGTAAATCATTGATGTAGAAACTATTAACCGCTTTATGTTGCATCCAGCCCCGCCCTGCTTATCTGCCCCCTGCGTTTCCCTCGGGCGTGGCTGCTAATCAGCCGCACCTGAAGCCTGTTAGTCTTACCAGTTGTTCCTGCCCTCTTGTTAACCAGCCACAGCTGCCTTGCATTTACTCCTCTGTTAGTCATGTATATTAGTGTCTCTTAGGCCCGTGCTCCCCGTTCAGTCATTGTTCTCTGTCTGTGTGAATGGCCCTGCCAGAGTTTTTCAATAAACTCCTCGTGAGGGGTTTCACTGGCTCACAGCCTGCATTTGGGTCGTCCTTCTTTTGCTGCGACATGACACTTTGCATATATAATAAAATTACATACAAGCTAATTTACTCAGTTTTCGTTAATCTGTTTTGAAACAAAACAATTATGCTTTTGACTGTAAAGAAAAATGTATGAAGAAAAACCACATTATATAATGGGATTCAGGTCCAGACTTTGACTAGGCCACTCAGGAAGTCCCATTCTCTTTTTTTGTGTCTGAGGTCACCATCCTATTAATGTATGGAGTTTCCAGTCTGTTGCACTCTGTTTCACTACCCACCGGATTTATGA
Source organism: Mormyrus iriodes (assembly GCA_011763525.2). Taxonomy (NCBI): domain Eukaryota; kingdom Metazoa; phylum Chordata; class Actinopteri; order Osteoglossiformes; family Mormyridae; genus Mormyrus; species Mormyrus iriodes. Next base: position 11,640,952 of record JAAGVU020000019.1, read on the forward strand.
AACACCACCCCTGCCACAAGGGACAAACAGACTCCATCTTGCTTTCATCTTACCACAGTTTCTTTCAACACCGTCTGCGAGGTTAATAGCATATATTCTATGGTTTTGGGACTGGTCCACCACAGCTGCAAATGCTTAGCTTCTTAAGATGATAACTCAAAATTGTCCAAAAGATCCAAAATGGATATTTTTCAAACATTGTGCATTGGAGACACACTGAAACTGCAGGTGACATGCTGGAACTGATTAAATTTTTAGACGGATCGCTGAAAATTGAAGCAGCATCGCATAGTGACAGTAAAACAAGGACAGTTTTGACACTTGATCCTGTTAGGACAATACATTCAAATATTTTTCATGGATCTTTTTCAGACTTTGCATTGGCACTGTATGGGTACCGAATTGGAACTGAATAAATTTTGAGACAGATTGCCCCAAAATTCAAGCAATGCCATTGAATGGCAGCAAAGGGGAAGGGTGAAACCAGACAACATTTGACCTCGTGAATGTGATAGGTCAAAAAGTATTTGATGGATCTTATTACTGCTTCAGAAATACATTCCATAGATGAAGATCTACTCCTAATTTTATTTTTAGACAATTTGCCTCAAAAATGAAACAGCAGCGCTGTGTGGCAGCAAAGGAAGGAAACGGCAGTTGCTGAAGACACTTGGTCTTGCGAACATAGTGACTCTAAAAGTATTTCATAGCTCCTTTTCACATGGTTACATAGTACTTCAGGGGCTCTATTTTGATGATAAAAAACAAAGCATAAACCTCAAGCCTCAACTAACATTTATGAGCATGTGCAGTCCTTTTTTTATTTTAAGGACAGAAAAAACAGTCTTTGTGCCAGCGTAAGGTGCAAAAAGGTTGTTTTAACTCTCTTAATTACTCAGAGGTGTGTTTTGGGTGTAACCAATCAGTATGGCACGTCACCTCACCTTTAAAAGTCAGGGGCGCATGAGCCTCAGTGGAATGGTATTATAACAGCATGTTTTCCTGGCAAACCAGATCGGTTTTCGGCCGAGGAAACTGACCTCCTCTTGTGCGAAACTGAAAATGTGCGAAACAGCATTTGAAGCAGGCATGGGATGAGGTATCAGTGAGTGTGTCCTCATTTTTTGGCATCATCAGATCATCCAGTCAGTGCCGAAAGCAGTATGATGATGTCAGAAGATGGGGAAAACAAAAGCTTGCTGCACAACTTGGTGTTTTTAAATACCCATGTATGCCGATTGGTCAAATAACCTATCATCAATACATAATTCTGATAATGAACTTGAATGATTTTTTAATGGTTTACTCTTTATGTTTGTGTGTGTGTATATATATATATATGTGTGTGTACCCATATTTAATGTTTCATTAAACAGTATGATTACGTGAAGGGACCAGTTGTACTCTATAATAAAACGTATATAAATGAAGTAAAATAAAATAACAAAAAACTATTAGTGCACCTTGAGCACATGCCCTTGTCTGTAACAAGCATCATGAACCTACATGTTTCTAAAACGTGCTGCTTAAATACCATTTAATAATGCGCCACTGACTTTAGGTGTGGTTTTTGCTGGTCACAATGTCACCATGTCATTTCACTGCCTTAAAATAGCAACGCGCCAACAATGCGCCCAGCCATGCCTCATTTAAAAAACACCACTCCTACGAGCGGGAAAGGGGCACAACATCATTTGCTAGTTTGAAAACGTTTGTGCTTGGCGTGAAAATGAGGAATGTGTTGGTACAAAACTAGCAAAACCACATTACATTGCACTTTCTGCCAGTGCAAAATAGGGCCCCAGAGCTTTCCTTTTCTTTGGTGAAGCTCTGTTTTCTTAAAGTTACCACCACTGGACTGGACAGTAACTGCTTGAGGGAGTGCTAATTTAGCAGCATTTTGCTAAGGTGGTTATATACTTAAACACTATTTAAAGGGAACACTATGTTCAATATCAATAATATTTAAAGAATATTTAAATTAAACTAAAGTGTTTCAATTTTATTTATTTTCATAGTTCCAAATTTTTTAATCCTCTATATTGAATACTCTATATTCAATACTCTCTACATTTTGCTCAGTGGCCTAAAATGTGTATAACTCAGATCTTCAGATTTTCAGGTTGTAACATTTAAAAAAATGGGATGGAAACCCACTTCCAGCAATATAATATTTTTAGCAGCAATATAATTAGCTATAATTTATTTATTCTCTAATAAGTTTGCGGATTATTCATTCTGAAGTTTACTGCCACTGTTTTTGCGTTTTTTCCATCCTTTTTCATTTTCATCCTTGTTCGCTCATAGTGTGATGCGTTTGTGAGAAAATTAACAAAAATGACTGAGGGGAACAAGAACTGATCACCAAAAAACATTCATTTTTCGCTTTATGGAAATATTTTGTATTACATGGAGATAACACTGAGCAAAAACAAGTGGCTTGTCAGCAATGTTTTGTGTCTGTTGGCACAACTGATGGCAACAAGTGAAGGAGAATCTGTTTATGATGCTGCTGTTAATTTTACACGTACACTTAGGTGGCCATGATGGTCATTAAAAATGTTCTTGAAATTCATGCTCTGTGAAATTCATTCTTAATAAATTATAAGAGTGAACCGTGAGTGTACCAAAACAGACTTTTTGGAAAGTGAACCAGAATGTGAACTACTGACTTGCCTTTCCCAGTAAAGTCACACTCTATTGGTAGATAATAATATGGTAAGTTCTACTTAGCCATAGTATATTTTATGTAAATTTTCAACTCCATTTTTGTTTTACAAATATTGTGATATTTATTGCAAAGATAGCAATATGAGTCATTTCAATGTTTTAATTTATCCTTTTCCAGCAATGAGTGATATCTTATTTTGTATGGAAATAAATAAATGGAGTATAATGCAGAGAAGTATTGTTCGGATTATGTTGTTGAACATAATCCCCTTAACTGCCTGAGGCATAGGCTATTAAAGTATTGCACCTGAGCTACCTCTTCAGCCAAACTGAATTTCTACTTTTTAGTTTTTCAAGTTAATAAAATATTATTGGTAAGATTCAAGTAATTCTGCTTGAAATGCCCATCCCTAGTACACACATTACTTGTTGATAAGATGTTTTGACCACAATGGCTCTACATGGTAAGTGTCTGATGCAGCTCTGCTGAGGTACCTACAGTACAATAAGGTTACATCTCCGTCCAATTGGATATCTGTTAAGGAGAATCAGAGTGTTGCCCCTCAAGCTGTGCTCACTGTTTCATGCTGTCATCGTGAGTAGATGTCCTACCATTGTCTATGATGTATTTGACGATCTCTTTGCTGCCAGCAGTGACGGCGTGGTGCAGTAACGTGCAGCCGGACGAGTCCTGCACAGACAGGTCAGCCCCCAGCTTGTGAAGTTCCTTCAGCTGCGGAAAACAATTCAGAGTCAGCCCACATCCACCCTTCCAGTGTCTTCCAAACTTGAAATCACCAGGCGTTATTCCAAAGGGGCTGAGTGACGCTATACCCCATGTGCTGGATCATCATTAAACAACATTTAGGGTGTGGAACATATGTTCGTTTTATGGAAACAGTAAGGTCCTCCACATCCAAAAATGCCAGGTGGTAACTCTGTATAGTTAATCCCCTGCACAAACACAGGGCAGTCCTAACCAAGGGTTACAGTTAGGCCATACTACCTATCCATAGGTTTCACTTGAAGCTATATAATTAACCTTTAACATTATTAAAAATAATAATCTTGGCTGGTATTTAAAAGGGACCCTCTATATCAGGAGAGAGCAGAAAACTGCCACGTCCTTATCTGTTCTTTGTGACTTATTCCGTGTATCTTCAGCTAACTGCCTCATTGCCTCTATTACAGTGCATCTCAACTGGTTTAGCCTAAGGACCTACATTATTCCTCAGGCATTAAGTCACAACCCTAAGTTTCTATTTCTTTATTTGCTTGTTTGTCCGTCCATTCATTCATTCATTCATTCATACAGTCTGTCTCTTTCTTCGATCATACATTTATTTGTTTGTCCGTCCGTTCATTCATATATTTTTTTGCTTGTCCATCTGTTGTTACACAAACAGGGAAGAGATGACCCACGAAACAGCTTGTTGCAAGTAAATCCCTGTATGGGGACTTTGTTGATGGAATAACAAAGGCACGGAAGCATGGACGAGTAACAATGACCAGAGAAGTGAACATGGAACTAGGGAGCACTTATATACAGGATACATTGGGTTTAACATATAACAGCTGAAAGCGATTAAGTCATACCCATGTTCCTGCCTTCCTAGTTAATGAACCCCAGAAAAAACCTGAAGGGGAAGGCGAACCGAAGGGGCTGGGCGTGACAGGGAAGGCGAACTGAAGGGGCTGGGCGTGACAGGGAAGGCGAACCGAAGGGGCTGGGCGTGACAGGGAAGGTGAACTGAAGGGGCTGGGCGTGACAGGGAAGGCGAACCGAAGGGGCTGGGCGTGACATCTGTTCGTTCGTTCATTTATACATTTATTTTTTGTCTGTCCATCCGTACATTTGTTCAATCATACATTCATTTATTTAATTCACTAAAAATGGGGGTAGAGGGTGTGTGCTGACAGTAAAACAAACAAAACAAATGATTTCCCGGAAGACCCTGCACATCATTTGCATCACAAATTATTTTCAAAAAATTTTTTAACCACACAATCCATGACCCACTGGGTCCGAATCACTGCTCCAGTACACAAAGCATCAGGGTCATGGTGGGTGCCCCCTCCTGACAGATGCTGCTGTGATGGCTACTTGTCATACAATCTTTCAGCATTTGGGGAAGCCAGAGCTGCTCCGGAGTGGTACTCAGGAAAAGGTCAGCCCAGACATTCTGGCTTAACGCCTCATTCCTCCACTGAGACACAGTGTCAGCTATGGAATTTCAAGTCAGAGCTGCCACATGCCAGAGCTGGAGGGGGAAGGCTCAGCATCTGACAGTGTCTGTAAGCAAAGTTGTGCTCAGGAGATCCCAAAAAGCCGCCTGCTGATGGAAGCACTTTATCTTGGTTCTTATCTCAGGGTAATTTATTACTCTCTCTGCATAACTGTTAGGAAACTGAGGAATGTTGTTTTTGTAGGGACTTGCAGGAATTCTCCACTTTAAGATATATTCTGTCTTTATTATGCGTAGATTCAAACTGCACACACGGTGTCTGACATTCTGGGAGGAATGTCTGCTAATGCACTGGCACTACTAACCTTCGATTCCTAAAGAGAACATTTCTCTTAAGGGCACCGATTACAATAGTGTCCTCATTAGGGGAAGAAGGGGGACTTTTCACTTACCATTCGGTGGTCTTTGCTCTTCACACACTCAAAGAGCACTTCAGCTGATACTGAAAAATAATAATATTAAACATGCTCATATAAATTACCACATTCATTCTGTTAACACTATAGGAAGGCTCAATGTGACAGTAACAGTTATTCAGTCAGGGGATTATTTCCAGTATGAGAATATAATTTATACGTAATTTACTCTTCAGAAAATTGCATGAAAAGAATCTAAGAGCAAAGCCTAAAATTCCCATTATGGTATCTAGCTCTTTAAGAAGAAAAAGTTTTGGTGAACCAAATTAATGTGCAATGATGACATATCCTTTTTCCTGGATCTTCCTAATAACCATCTTGATAATTAAATGGAACAGGTATTCTTAAGTGTATAATTTGACAAG
>JAAGVU020000019.1:11650573-11660728 GCA_011763525.2 Mormyrus iriodes
GCGGCCAGGAACCCGGGCCGCCCGCCACCGGAGGGCTATGTGTCCACCCAAGGAGGCAGAGGGGGGAGGCACTGGGCGGCCCCCACCGGCGAGCACGAGACAGGGGCCCCACGGCCACCGGCGGCAGCACGCCGGTTCACCCCCGTGGGTTGGCCGCGCAGGCACGGATAGAGCCCGGAACCCGGGCTACCCGCGTACCCTGCGGGGCCCAGCCAGCCCCGAGCAGACCTGCACCCCCCCAAGAACCCCTCCCAAGGAGACGCCCCGAGAGCCACCAGGCACCCTCGCCCCTGGCTACCCCAACCGCCCCCCTCCCCCTGATGAAATAAATACTGACAAAGGAGCGTAGTCTGGCTTGAACTGCCCTCTTCTCCATTGGATACTAAGTGAAAGAATTTTTTTTCAGAATTAACCCTTTCAGCTTTTTCCTAAAGAGCTTTCTGCCTGGTTGGAGGGAGAACACATTAATTAAGCTTCACATCATCATTACACAGCCAAGATCATAATCATTACATCATTACATAGCCAAGGCTAAGAAACGTATGAAAAGATTCCCACTGTCCCTGTAACCCTTTTTTAGGAAAAAAGAAATAGTTACAAGTAGTACAATACAAGCAGGAATTGGACAGTGATCAGACTCAGTGGGCAGCACTACAGCCACACTCTCCCAAGGCTGGGGCTTTGATTGCTGTGCCCTGCTGCATTGGTGTGGAGATTCTTGGGGCCACCCAGAAGTGTGCCCTACAATGAGACTCTGCCTAGTGATGTGCTGCCATCAGGAACCATGCCCTACAGCGAAGAAGAACCTGCACTGCGATGTGCTGCCACCCGGAAGCGTGCTCTACAGCGAGACACTGCCCGGCGATGTCCTGCCACCCAGAAGCATGCTCTACAGCTAAACTCTGCCCAGCAATGTGCTTTCACCCAGTTCATGGTGTTTCCTGCCTATGGAAAGGGGGAGTCATGGACATTTCTTTGTGTGAATTTGCCAACATCAAAACTCTCCAAATCATGTACAATATACTGTATAGCCAAGCAAGGCCATTTATCAAAGTGAATCATCTTTTTAATTTAGTCATATTAGCTTTTGACAGCATCCAGGCCCACTGTAAGCCTGTACTATGTAATATGTAGCTGGAAGATGGAAAAATGAATGTCAAAAATAAAGAATATAGTGTTTACAAATGTATACACATAGACATACTCACTAAGTGCTAGATGCTCGGGCAAGCAAAACGTGAGAAATCCCACAGAGGCCTTTACCTGACAGAAGCTCTGAAGCCCACGGAAATCATCACCCGACAGACTTAGTTAAATCTTTCCAGTCGACTGCCATGGTGAAAGGCAGCAAAACAACGGCCCGCGCTTGGCAGGTTGTAATTTAGAGAGATGTAATGAACACAAACTTCCTGCTGATGTTTGCACTTCCTCACATGTGGGAAAAATTTGTCAGCCTAATAAATGTTTAGAGGCTCCATAGGTAAATAACGATGTGAGGCCAATGACCCAGAGGCTCTATGCGGATGATGAGTAGCAGTGCAGTAAATGGATGATGGACAGAGAAAACACTGCATGATTTTAACAAAGAATTGATTCTGATTTGAATATGGAAATGGTAATCATACCCTTAGCCTGTTGAACTACAGCTTAGTGTTTCATTTAGAAAGAGATAAGCATGACACAAGATATCTTAGACTTTTTCTAGAACGTTACATTTTTAGCTAATTTTTTAATCATTAATGCCAATAATATTTCTTTCTTTCTGTGTTATTCACTTCTTTAGAATATCACTTACACGAGATTTCCTAAATTATTCCTTGCTGGTTTTGTGTTGGTCTAAATGAAAGGTTTCTTCGCATCAAGTTAACTGTTCGCAAACTTGGAACACAGGGTAAATACAGATGGCATCTGAAAAAAGTACTAATGACCTATTTCCTGTCACACCTTCAGACAAAGTAGCTGACCCGTGCCTTTGCCTTTTGGAAAAACCCTTTTAAGCAGGCCATTATGTAAGACAACAATTTCAAGCAATTCTAAACTGGTGCCTTGAATAAAACTAGCATTCTTCCCCCATGGACACGATAAGGTGGTGCACACAACCCTCAGGGGGGGACTGCTGCTCATTTTTTGATCATTTGAATAATCTTAATCTCACTCACAAAAACGAAAACAAAACAGACTTCCATAAATCCTGTCTTTCATTCCCGATTATAAAATACCTTCTATGTAGATCACTCTGACACAAGGTGATTAAGGGGTACTCATCTCGCTAAACACAAAAAACCAGCCCCTGTCACTGAGCTAAGCCTTTATCTGAGAGAAAACATAAAACCCTAAATTAATTACAATGCACAAGCCAATTTATAGGTTGTCAGGGAAGAATAGCCTGCATGTGGGTGGTAAGCTCAAAGAAATAAGATAACATGCTAGTGAGTAGTGCATTTAATTGAATGTTCTCTGACTGAACACTGGGTAGCGAAAATGCAAGATTTCTCAAAGAGGTTTAAATGAAACTCTAGCAGCTATGCTAAAGTCTATGGTAACTACAGCTCTTGTGCCCAGTGTCTTATGGGACTGCCTCCAGGCTCACTGTGGCCCGGAAACGGATGTATGTGATAGTCATGTCCATGGCACTTGAGCTACATATCACTGTTACTGCACTCTGTCAGCCACTGGTTGCAGAATGTCTATTTTAGTCTTATATTGTTATTTAGTCTTTTGTAACCATGTGAGGTTGAACGACTAAGTTCATCCCCAGCCAAAGCACCTGCTGCGCACGGCCAGCCCCAGCCAAAGCATCTCATCTTCTTACAGCAGAATCCAAAGTACAATATAATAAAAGGTAGGACGTCTCATCATGCAGAATTTAGACCAACTAAACTTCACAAAATATACACTGAAAGATTTTTTTTTCAGAAACTGACAGTGTGATGCACTTGTTACGGGTTTGGTGGGGTGGGGGGGTGCTTTTCCTTTCTGGGGAATAAACAGAATCTTCACACACCCAGATTAGTTCTGACATCCTGTGAGGGGCAGGTGCTAGAATAGAGGGGAGACGGGAATTTTCATGCCCTTGATAAATTTTTACGATGGGGGGCTGGCTTGGGAGATTTCGCATCATCATTGGTTATCGAAAGAGGGCACTTGGGACATAAAATGGGGGGCACTTTCATTCGTTCTGGCGAAAGGGGCACCCCCAGCCCCCCCATGCATGTGCTAGATCTTTCCTCACTTTGTGCCTGTATAGGCACCAGGGTATAAGCCAGGGGATTCAGAGAGGAAGGGGCTTCTCCTGGTGACACACATGCCTGTGAAAAAAGGTGGCTGAATGGTAGGCAGCAAATCCTCAATGCTTTCTGCGTCTGAGGCATAAGGGAGCAGGTTGAAATGTGACTAGGGGGGTCCTCCAAGCAGCACGCTTAATTAACTGTTACCACAGTGATTCGGTCTCAAGGTGAAGTGCAATGCGAACGCAAGCGGACGATCACAAAAGGCTGCATGTGAACAGCATCCGTGACATGACTTTCAGCTGCACGACATGGGACTGACGTCACTGCATTACAAGATTAGGAAACAGATAAATCTGATGGCAAAGATTCAGGAAGAGTAAGGGAGGGAGGTCAGATGAGCTCAAGATCACAGAACTCAAAATAAAGTTCAGGAAGAGTACAAATAAGCAGGTCTGAACCAGAAAGAGTGGCTGGAGGGATTCAGAAAGCTCTGCTGAGATCTTACAAATGATTTTGCGGGCCTCCTCACAACGTAACCAAAAACAAACCAAAATGAAAAAAACTAAATGGGCAGACTTTGAACAAGACGAGGGCTTTTTTGTGGCCAGTTTCACAAGCTGTTGGTGTTAAACTGTTCTGCTTCATTCAGCTAAAAAAGGAAGCAATTTGCTTAAGTGCTGAATCAGCCAGACACCAAGGTGGATATTCAAACCAAAGGCTTAAAACTCCAACAGGGACATGTGCAGCAACAAAAAGAAGCTTCTCCTTATCTCATTTCAGCACATATTATTCCTGTCCCTACTGTCTGTTTGTAAAAGCTGGAAAGCTTGAGGGATTATGGGAGTAGGTTTGGTTGTTCACAGGTCACAGCGAGAAGGAGGGGACCAGCAAGGGATGGGTGGGATAGCCGATCTCTCACCTGACTGAAATGTGAATCTGACGGCAGCTGTGTGTGATTTTAGGCCAGGCCTTCAATGTGGCCACAAAAACAAGGGATCATAAGAAAATGACACCCAGCAAAGGTGTGAATTGTGATGACGGAGTGTGGTGCCGGATAGTGAGGTGAAAGTTGCCAGATCCTCCCACAGCTCCCCCCCAATGGGGCGCCTGCCTCAAAATTACAGAGACGCCAGAAAGTCACATGGTCCCCATTAGCTGCCGCATTAGAGCTGGGCCCTGATTTCGAAACTCAGTAAGCAGCTTCATATGTCACGTAACATTCAATTATGAGAGGTGACTCTGCAGCTACCATAACCACTAAACAGAGTGCCATGCCATTTGCAGGAAGCAATTCAGTGCAGACGATGGCCAGAGGAACCAGAACGGCCAACCGATACTGCATTGCTGTGGCCAAACAGACTCAGGAAAAGGGCAGCAGGTGGCCTCATGAGAGGAAGGGCAGAGGAGCGACGTGGGCTGCTGTGACCCTCATGATTTAATGAGCCCCATGGTACAGGGATTGATCAGAAGGGGCACCTAGTAAGGGGGCAGCATACGGCAGAGAGCTGGGGTCCGCACACTCACACAGAGGTGTATACCATGACAGTTTAATTAATAATAATAATTAGATACTTTATTGATCCCCATGGAGAAATTCTCTTTTACGTCCCCTCCAAATTGATCGCTGAAGAAAAGAGCAAGCTGGCCGCAAAGGGCAACCACCCATAGCAGCACCCAGGGATCTGGGTGCTAAGGGCCCTGATCAAGGACCCACACAGGTGCCAAGACCAGGCCAGAACCAGTGACCTTCTGATCACAGGCACAGAGGTTTTGTCCACTGAGCTGCATGGTACCCCTTAGAAATGCCAATTAACTGCATGCATACCTTTGGACTAGGAGGAAGCCAGGGTGCCCACAATTTATATATTTTCATTTGCATGTTGTTCATCCATCCAGTGAGAGGTAATACTTAACAGCACTGCCAGCATGTAGCCCAGGGCCCGGCTCACCTGCAGGGTGATGGCACAGGCGACTGCGGTGAGTCGCCATGTGGCAGAGCCTCTGCCACGGCGCTGTCACTGGAGACGCGCTTCCGCTGTGTGGCCTTCTGTAGCTCAAGGATCCTGAAAGAGATCAGGCTGGGCTCAGAGATAGGGGGCGTGACCACAGGAACACATGGGAGAGGGGCATGGTCATGAAAACACACAGGAGAGGGGAGTGGCCATGACAACACACAGGAGAGGGGTGTGGTCACAACAACACACAGGAGAGGGGTGTGGTCACAACAACACACAGGAGAGGGGTGTGGCCACGACAACATACAAGAGAGGTGCGTGGCCACGACAACACATAGGAGAGGGGTGTGGCCACAACAACACACGAGAACACATGAAATGAGGTGTGACCATGAGAGCACGAGAAAATGCACACAACAAAGCTGAGGCCTTTTAGTCTGAAAGCCTGGAAGGGCTGCTTTAGAGGTCGTCAGTACCTCTTTTTTTGCTCTGAATAGCCTGCCCCATGAAGTTTGATGACACGACAAAGGACAGCAGTAAAGTGCCTTCCCCACCATCTGAGCGACTCCCCCTCGCTGATATTGCCACCTCAGCAGCCTACAATGGTGGGCTCACCTTGAATTCATGTCTGGAACCATGTCTGGATTACTAAAACTGGCACATAACTTTTTTTCACTATAATTGTGAGGAAAACAACTGGCACGTATCACAGCACAGATCACCTGTAAAAATATGTGAATTTTTTTATTACAACTATAAGTGTGGAAAGGGCAGGCTCTTGTCTCCTTTATGACAAGGTTAACAGTGTGTATTTTTGAACAAAGCCAGGGAAAACAAAGGTCCATTCATTGCGAAGGCAACTGCAGGATCATTCGCTTAATAACAAGTGGGGCACAGTTTCCCACTTCATCCCCCGCCCACCCCCCCACCTCCACCTCAACCATAGTCAATAGGTTTCCATTCCAGCATCTATTCCTGCGTGAACCAAGGTGATGGCTCTTTTTCTGCAATTAATACTTTATCACAGTCAGTCTGAGCAACTGGGGGGGGGCACTCTCCCAGGGAACATGTTGGACACAGTCATCCAAATAGGAGTGTCTGAAGTTTTAGCGGACCACATTGAGGGCCACACCAAGTGTCACACTGAGGGCCATGCCCAGGGCTACACCCAGGGCCACACTGAGGGTCACACCAAAGGATACACCCAGAGCTACACCCAGGACCACATGAAGGGGCAGACGCAGGGCCACAGTGAGGGCTATACCCAGGGTCACACCAAGGTCCATGCCCAGGGCCACAGCCAGTCTGCCTGGGGTTTGTAAAACACAGCGACCATCTACACAGACAAGTGGCTACGACAAACTGGCTGGACCACAAAATGGCATCAGTAGGAAGGCAGAGAGGCACCAAGATGGATAGGCTTCTGGCAGGGAGAGAAGAAGGAGAGACAGATACCTCTTTCTGACAGGAAAGCGGAAGCCAGGGTGGGAGGAGAACAAGGACTTCCTGTGTCGCTGAGCGATAGCCTCGCTGTCTGAATGCGGGCTGGTCGGGCTGGGGGGGAGTGTGGCAAGAGGAGTGGGGGGGTGGTAAGGAGAGCAGGGGGGCAGGGGGGCGAAGGGGGCAGGAGAGCAAATGGGGGCAGGAAAGCGAGGGTGGGCAGGAGAGAAAGGACAGCAGCATTTCAGTCATGAGTCAAGTGGGAGATGCTGGGGGCCGTCAATAATACTGAGGACATTACGTCTCAGGGATGTGGTCTGTCCTGCCTATACCAGCCTGTAGCAGCTCGAGGGCTGTGCTGCGGGGAGCTGTGCTGCTGGAGGCTGTACGGCTTGGGGCTGTGGGGTTTGGAGCTGTGCGGTTTGGGAGCTGTGCAGTTGGGGGCTGTGCGGCTTGGGGGCCATGTAGCTTGGGGGCTGTAGTGCTGGGAGCTGGGCGGCTCAGGGCTTCGTGGCAAGAGGCTGCGCAGCTCGGGGCTGATGTTTGGAGCCATGGTGCGAGGCCAACAGCAGGAGCCTCCCCTCCAGTCTGGATCCAAAGGCACTTTTATTACGGATTCCATTTCAAGCCCAGGCAGGCGCCAGTGTGAGAGGCCTGGGCCTCCCTGGACACGCATGCGCCCATATGCTTTGAAGGCTTCAAAAGGCATCATTTCCACAGCTGCACTGGGAGGGGATAGCGTGGCTACAGTGATGGCAGGAAATACCCACCCAGGGTATTAACAGCCACCCAGGAGGCTATTCCACTGCCTTTTTCAGTCCAGGGACTCCATGAAAGGTGCCGCATCTGAATGACAGCACTAAGCTGGGGCTTTGATATTTGCAGGTAACCATGGCTACCAGCCCCTGTTATCTGTAAATAATGTGTGACTGACAACTCCCACAGCGAAAGGTTGCAGGCTGGGCCTTGCATGCCGGGGTGCTGCTGCCGATTTTGCTTACTTTCATACCACATTTAGAGAGCAGGATGTTGGCACAAGAGATCTCAGATGTCTTTGGTTTAATCAACGAAAGAGAAAAAAAATCCAATTTACTTCTTAATAGATAATAAACTAAACAGTGTTCACTTTTTGCAGACTTTAGATACAAGGCAACAGCTGGTTTACTGTCTTATTTAGAGATGTGGTCAAACATTTCCTACCCTTAATATAATACAAACCAAAAATAAAGCATTTTAAATGGTTTACAAGCCTTGTGACAACTTTTCAAATCAGGGTTCACATACTACACATGATATCAGGTTCGTTTTTGTGTTTGTGTGTGCATAATCACTTCATTAAAGGTGTCTGCAAATTCATTTAAGTGTGATTTGATTTTTACTGAGAAAAGATGAAGATTTATTTAATGTCACTTACCTGGGGAGAGGGGAGGCAGGTGGAGAAGAGGATGATGGGAAGGCAAACTGCCGCGTCGGGCCCGGGTACTCTGCCGAGGAATCGACGAGATCGGGCATGCCCGGGGATGTGCCCACCGTCTCAGTGATGACCAGCTCTGGGTCAAGGATGAAGATTTCATCCTGCGAGATCTCCGTAACGTAGTTCAAGTGTTCCTGGAAATGACCAGTACAGAGGTCACATTAGGTTACGTCAACGACCAACGGTGTCCCGCAAATCAGCTTACCTAAATTACAAACGGTTGGCCATGATTCAGAAAGGAAGACACTTCCCATTAAACTGTGGATATTTGAATCTCTCGGGCTACATAACTGCATAACAGCTGAAGCCTCTGGGACCCTGGGCAGGGTAGGGGCTTGTAAGATGCAGGAGTTATGAGCTTACCTGAGCACGATCTATTCTATAAAATCGATCAGCAGTCGTAGCTGCAGGCAGAAAGAAAGACAGCACAATATCAATCATGAGTCATTGAAACAGTGAACGGCTGATGGCTTGAGCACCATAAACACATTCCTATGGACAATATGAATATATGCCCAAACTCATGCCACGGCTACAGGGCCCATGCCGAAACAGGACAGGCTTACAGAGAGCATATCATAACACAACCCAAAAGTAAAAAAAGTATAAAATTCTTAATTTAATTCATTTAATATCTGCCCACTGAGCTCAGCTAAGTAAATGCATTCCTTCTCTCTCTTAGATGTGACATTAATGCCTTGGGGATGGGCTGCTCTGACAGCTCTGGCCAGGCACACTGATCCCTCTTATAACTACCTACAGGCTGCTCCATGCAGAGGAGCCGCAGCTGACAGGAGGAGCTGTGCACATTTCAGGACTGGCATCTAGCAGAGAGAGCTTATCCAACTGAGTAATGACATCAGCTTCTGGCTACTAGATAGCCTTTGAATTACAGAGGGTCCATGTCATCGTCCCATATCAGAATATGGGATTAAGCACAGAAACCCGATTGTCAGAAATACAACCTTAAACAATCAAGCTTTGCTCAAACCATGTCCTTTATGATGGCCTCCAATTACCCTGCCCTTGGGGCACAAAACAGGATTAGATATAGATTTAAAGATAAATGAACTCATTAAAATCAGATCTATAAGGCCTAGAATTATTTTCTTATGTGATTCATCCCTCTTTAAATATTTTACAACTGTTTATTGGACCTATAAATATTTCCTAGCACTGAGGAACACAGTTATACTACACTGCATTAGCGACTGGGGAAAGGCTAAACCATAGCTAACCTTACACAGCTGCCCTCACTCTACACTCCATTAAGGACTGATGAAAGACTAAACCACAGCTAACCCTAACAGCAACCCCCACTCTCACCTGGTCTTTAAAAATTGGGGGTGGGGGCACAGAGAGATGAAAACAAGCCATTGAAGAGAGGTCACACTAGTTCAAGCTTCCCTTAGATACTTAGTCTTACATTAGGGAACAACCATCTAATTGGATCGTGTCCTGCTTTTTGGTACATATTGGAGTACAGACTACCCCCACTCACCTGTCATTTGAGCAGACGTCGTCTACCTGCAGTGTGTCACATGCTAAAAACTCAGCTGGAATCAGCTCTTCACATTTCATAGCCATCCATGTTGTATGGCATGTGTTCCCATTTTTATTGCACGCCTTTTACCAGAGAGTGAGTTCTTGTAACAGCAGAAAGCCTTTCTATTTTTATCTCATGGTTGTGCCCTTAAATAGTGTGTGTGCAGTTTGCACGCTTGCTTACAGTGTGAGGTGTGTGCACAGTTTGACTGCTCTCTCACAGTCTGTGGTGTGTGTGCAGCTTGCATGTTCTCTCACAGTCTGTGGTGTGTGTACAGTTTGCATGTTCTCGCACAGTCTGTGGTATGTGTGTAGTTTGCATATTCTCGCACAGTCTGTGGTGTGTGTGCAGCTTGCATGCTCTCTCACAGTCTGTGGTGTGTGTACAGTTTGCATGTTCTCGCACAGTCTGTGGTGTGTGTGTAGTTTGCATGTTCTCGCACAGTCTGTGGTGTGTGTGCAGCTTGCATGCTCTCTCACAGTCTGTGGTGTGTGTACAGTTTGCATGTTC
>JAAGVU020000019.1:11670951-11697997 GCA_011763525.2 Mormyrus iriodes
AGAGAATTTGTGGCTGGACTTGAAAAGGACTGTTCACACCTGATCCCCACGCAACCTGACAGAGCTTGAACAGTTTTTCAAGGAAGAATGGAGTAAAATTGCAGTGTCCAGATGTGCAAGCCTGATTTGAGACCTATCCACACAGACTACTAAATACTGACTTGAAGGGGGTGAATATTTATGCAGTCTCTTATTTTATGTTACATATTTTTATTTAAGTGTAATTATGTTGTAGAAATCAGTTTTCACTTTGACATTAAAGGATTTTTTTAATGTTTTTTTTTATTGAGTCAAATTATGCCAAATTATGTTGATCATGATTGATTTATAAAAGGGTAAAACATCCAAGGGGGTGAATAGTTTTTGTAGGCACTGTATGTTGTCATGCATAAAAAGATCCAAAATGAACACTGTAAGCAGACTGCTTGATTACTATAAGCAAATTATTTAAACATTTTTGTACAGTAGTGATTCTGTCCCAAGTTTGTTGATCCATATAAGTGGTTGATCATAAAGACCATGATCACTGTGGTTTCCACTGTATTGCAATATGTCCACTGTCTGCGGCAAGAGCAGATGAAGGCCTGAGGTAAGGAAGTGAGGGATGTAGATCAGCAGGTCTGTACAGGGGCATATTCAGCTGCAGCGGCAGGGAATGCACTGCAAACAGCACGGTAGGCGTCCAGCCTGTCACGTGGTACACTTGAGGGATTTTGTCTGATTAAAGATGTAGCTATGGCAACAGGAGGAGAAAATGGACACCCCAGCAGGCAAGCTTTATACAGTTCAGATGTAGGCAGATTTATGGAGCTTTAATGCCAATACAGGAGAATGCACTACTTGAAATAAGCATATAGGTATTGAATTTTTGATACCCAGGGATTCTGAAACATGAGCAATCAGGTATAATATGCAGATTTCAGTATATCAACAACAATATAACGTAATACCCAAAAGCGACCATTTTAGTGGACTTCTTTGTTCCAGAGGACAGTTTACTGCACAAACCTCTTGACTCATGAAACTCCAGGGTGACGTGCGCATCAAAACCAAGGCTGAAGTAGTTGTTGAAGACATCAAGCGGAAGCTAGAGCATGAGCACAGAGACAGAAAGGTTAAATAAGGGGTGAATGATTAGGCAACGCAAAGCATTTCATAGCCTCTTCACATAGAAGAGCACCTAACCAGGCTTTGTCTGAAACAGACTCCTCATGGACAGGAATTTTATCATTAAATTTATAGAGAGTAATTCATGCCATCTTAAAATGACCGCTGCTTATATAATGAATGGTGTGACCTGGCGGTATTTCCTTATAAAAACGAAGAGCCCCTGTTTCTCAGAAATGACCCTGCGTTTCTCCACCGGGTAGGGATAGTGAGTCACTAATTGTAGTTTAGATGGGCCTTAGCTGCAGGTAAAGGTCTGTCAGGGAGCCTTATGTCTATGGCTGCCTGTCCGTGTCAGACGGTGCCATTCCCCACTGCTGGCCCTCTGCCACCCTCCCCAACACATAGGGCCACGTCTTTGGGGGTCAAGGGAGGAAAGGCTCAGGGGCTCAGAGTGCATTGCGGGAAGGCCTGCCTGTGCAATGGAGGAAGTGTGCCACATGACTGCTAAGTGCCCTGCCTTCCTCCAATCTGCTTGTAGCCTCCTGATAAGGCTTAACAGCAAGCCCAGATATCAAGGCTCTCTCTTCCCCTGACAGTTATTGTTGAGTTTCATTTCAGAGACATTGACTCAGAATGTTCGATCTGTCACAGGGACTGCAGCAGACTGACAAAGTTCTCCAAAGATGCAAGACAGCTGCAGTATATGACAGTAATTCCGTGTATGAAGACATAATCAGGCAGACAGGCTGCTTCTGGAGAGAGGTGCATTTCCTGTGAGGCAGCTTGCATCCACCTTTTCAGCCCTCATGAAATCCATCGCCCCCCCAGAGTGGGTGGCCAGCCCACCTTTTCTGTCTGCTGCTCATCCTTCTCCTCTTGGCTGGCTTCAGGGTTGGGCTCCACGATGAGGTTCCATCGATCCAGTTGGACGATGTTCCCATCCTCCACATGTGACAGGATTTTGGATACAGGCTCATCAGTGTACCCCTATGATAAAAACTCCCCATGAACAGCTCCTCAGAGTCTATACAGAGACATCCTATCAAAAGGCCAGCTTATGTTGCAATGTGCTTGACAAGAGCAATTCTCCCCTGCATTAGCGTTCAGAAATACAGCTACTGTGTGGTCAGATCTTGTTTAATGTCCAGAGGGGAGCCCTTGTGGAGAGGCCATTGCCCTGGAAGGAGGCCGCACTACTCACACCACCCCAGTTGAGCGTCCTGGCCAGGTCATTACCGGTCCCTAAGGGCAGCACTGCAACAGCTGGCTGGGGATTCAGCTGAAGTTGGTCCAGTGTGGATAAGATCCACCCAACCTGTAGACAAAAAGACCACCATGTAACCTTTCACATAGATCACTCATCAGCATCATTCACTCCAAGGGAGAGGCCCCATTTCAGCACGCACAGGCTTTCTAGGAGGTGCCCAGGGTGTATTGACAAAAAATTCAGAGCAAGAAAAGCAAGAAGAGCTTTTGATAGGGAAGAATCAGGCATTGCTGTATGGTTTGAACAGTATATTACATTATGAAACCAAATAACTCCCTGGTTATACGAACAGCACAAGCAGTCAAGATCAGGAAGAGGCAGGCAGGCGCCAAAGATCAGCAATGCCCACATCTACACTGTTCCTGCTGTCTGCACGAGCTCCCAGGAACCACCTTACCACCTGAATTTGGAAAAAAATTAAGCGTACATTCTCAAACACACGTTCACTTCAGCTATAGGTATACCTAGTTTTTGGTTCTCGGTTGCTGAGAGTAGAGAATTTTTCAAAATCACTGTGGCCATGCTCACCGTTCCGTCGCCCCCGCAGGCCAGGATGCGCAGGTTGTGCACCCGACGATACAGCTCCAGGCTGCAAATGGGGAGAGAGAGCCTCTAACAACGGCTTGGTATCATGCCGCGTTGTCAGAAACTCAATGTAACCCAGTCCAAATACTACTCTGCCTTCCAGGAGAGGCATTCCCCCTTAAGGATATTATAAGGAATATAATATAACACATGGAGAAAGTCAGGCTTTCTTACTGCCTGGGGGCAGTTTGGTTCAATAGGCTGATAGTAGGGGGGATGTGAGATTTCATCCTGCATCCTGCCACTGCCTCTGCGTGTCTGCACGTTTCACTCATGCTTACAAGGCTCCAGAAACACATCACTGCTGAACTGGCATATATGAATTGTCCAATAGTGTGCATGTATGCGTGCCCTACGATGGGGTGGCATCCCATCCAGAATGGCCCCAGTCCATGCATGTGTTCTGATGGATGTTTTTGCCAGATTAATTCGTTTTATCAATGCCAGCAGAGCAGGAGCGATCACAACACGATACAGTACTATGCGCAAGGGTTTGCCCAGGCATAATGACCATTGGGGGAATAATGAGGTGCCCGCTGATGTTTCAGCTTTGTTTTGGTCCTATAGATGGGTTATCTGCCTCTAAATTCAGGCAATGTGACAGATAAAAACAACCATGCAGATAGGATTCCCTTACAACAAGTTTACTGTGATTAGCACTTTCTGATCTGTTTCTAAAATGTCAAAGCTGTTCCTTCTCACGTGATGACAGCCAACCGACTGTCCCATTGGGTACATCAGTAGGGATGCAGACTATTGCGGAGAGCACTGCATACAGGATCAAACCCCTGGTGGGCCCCAGCCCATCACAGGGCGCTCACACAGAGAGTAGCTCAAAAGCCCAGCTTAATTTATTTCACACTGTGGAAGGCAGCCCTGGCCACATAAAACAGGGAAGACATACAGGCTGCATGCACTGGACAGCGTGCCGAGAGAGCCACACTAACAACCTGCTGGGTGCCACACCAAGCCTGGCCAGAGCATCCAGTGGAAATCATAACCTTACCTTCAACAGAACCTTGGCAAATCATTGTTAAAATTAAACCATGGCTAGTTTAAATACAAAGTTAAATATAAATTTGCTGCAGAAGTAGTTACCTCGAGGTGACTGGACAAAAATGAGTTAAAAACATCATGGATTTACCCATCTTTGGGTCCTCCCTGACTCAGGTCAAAAACTTGCCGGGGGTTGAGGTACCACATGAAGGACTGAATTATTTTAGCTCCCTGCAATGAGAGTGTGGGTTCAAAAATCAACTGGGCTCCTGCGTCATCACGGAAGCAGTCCCTGGCAATTCAATGGTTTAAATTACATTTTTCATGACCTTAAACAAAACAAAAACACAGAATTTGGGAAACACTGTCTTCCTGTAGGGTTACAAACTCAAGGAAACCGTTCAATATTAATATAGCAATTTCCACTGACAGCATGTACCTACAGCATTCCAGGGTCACACAGCTCCACCACAAAATTTAATGCAATATTTATATTCAGATCCTTCTTAATAAGCATTAAAAAATCATGAACAGCTGCATTGTTCAGCGAATATGCTACAAAACTGAATTCATTTTAATCATAGATTTCTTACCACTGTGGGGACACAAAGTAGCCAGCTTTGCAATGGTCATTAAATTAGCATTGGACCAGGAGTGGAGATTTTTCCTTCTGCTCTAATCAATAGTGAATCCTCAGTCCCCCATCTGCTTCTGAATCCACTCAATAAATCTTAGTATTTCACAGCAGTGGAGGCCAGACTGGCCTTCTACTTTACAGGATTATGCTAGAGACATAATGCTATCACAGATGGCAAATTGGCCGGGTATATTTCTGCAAATCTCTTGCTAAGGTTAAATCTTTAACTGAATCGAGCAAAAATGTTCAGTTTTTGGCATTACCCAGGCCTGCTGCCACAGAGTCATTGTAGGCTTACCTGATTTCCTCCACTCTTTGGGTTCACAAACACAAGCAAAGGTTTCATAAGCTGCGAAGGGATAGGCCTCACGATGAAGGGCTTCCATCGCGTCTCCTGTAGGGGTGCAGAGGGGGAGTGCCGGTGTTACATCACAGGTGCCTCATATTGAGTGAACACTGACACTATTTCAGAATCCCACAGTGAGTGCTTATTGATGCTAAGTCAAAGTTACTCCTATAGCGAGGGCACACTGATGCTAAGTCAGATGTATTCCTATAGCGAGGGCACACAGAATCAGAATCAGAATCAGCTTTATTGGCCAAGTGTGTTAATCCACACAAGGAATTTGGCTCTGGCCAATGGTGTCTCACCTCTGTACAGACAACACACATACATACATACATACATATATACATACCACATACAAAATGAACATGTTATTTACAGACAATATACATCCAATAAATACAGACTATTTACAAACAAGAATATACATAAAAGTCAGATGTATTCCTATAGCGAGGGCACACTGATGCTAAGTCAGATGTATTCCTATAGCAAGGGCACACTGATGCTAAGTCAGATGTATTCCTATAGCGAGGGCACATCGATGCTAAGTTATAAGTAATGCTGCAGTGAGAGCTAATTAACATTATATGATTCATAAGAAATAGAAGTTCTTATGAAGTAGTATGTCTCTCATGAACTGTGGCATTTCTTGTTGCTATTGCAGTTATCTGTCTCTTGGCAGTGCGTCATGCGCACTTTTCACTAGAGTCACCTTGTCTACCCAAGAAAGCCGCTAGCAAGCCTTCCAGTCCAGTCTGATCTCACTTACGATAGTGTCTTTGGTCAGAACTTTCCAGTCAAGCACAGGGCCAGACAGCATGTTTGGTCATATATCTGTGATTAGGTTTATGAGGGACATAAGCAGAGCCCGGGGGCACCTGGGCTAAGTGTTATAATGAGCTGCTGGCATGTGTTTGCGCTTTACACTGAATATAAATACCCCCGAAAACGCCCCATCATCAGGAGCCTGTTCTGCGGCTGAGTGTGAGCTGTCCACATTGCAAACTAATTATCATATTAATCTCTCGTTATCTTTGCAAGCTAACACACATAACGTTCCCATTTATTTTCACTATGTATACTTTTAATAACCAAACATTACTATTAATGTAATAATAAATATGCAGTTATCTATGTTACAGTAATGTCTTCTTTGTCTTTTACTGATACTGGATGTACACTGAAATGCCCTGACTATTGCACATGGAATAAAATACATACATACTGATATTATACAATATAGCAGTTAGGATGGGCAGCGATGCAGAATAATACAGAAATATAATAATTACAGTAACAGGATTAGATAGACAGTTATAAATATTCTGCATGAGAAAACCGACGTCTGAAATGGCCATTGAATGAGGTAATTGAGTTTTCCCACCATTCAAGCTACTAGGGCTATATTCATGGTGAATGCTAGGCTACATATAGAACTATATAATCATCAATAAACAAACAAATAAATAAATAAAACCCTGAGAAGGTAAAAGTTGAAACACAAATAAAACAGTAATGGGCAGGGATTCTGTAACGCGCTTTGAGACAATGTCATGTTGTGAAAATGCACCACACAAATAAAACTGAATTGAACAGTAATAAGATTACCTAAAATGAAATGATAAAATTCTAAATGAGGTGCTTTACCTTGGCTTCAGCTAAAAAATCCATAGCTGTGAGGGATTTCCCTAGTTAATTTGTAGTTATGTATTTTCATTTAATTCGCTCATTTATAGCTTTTATGTTTCTTGTGATTCTTTCTGTCCTTGCTACTTGCTTCCTCACATCATGTTCTTTACCTATCTCATACACTGCACTCTCACCAAGGTCGTCTGACCCTCTGGCTCCAGTAGTCTGTATGAAGACCATAGATAAAGGGCCTGTTTCCCTCAGTGGGGGCAGAAGGACACAGAGACAGATGCATACAGATACTGAACTGGCCATGTGTAAACATCTTTCTGTAACATCTTCGTTCTGGATAGCCTGGATAGATTTTTCCACTTCCCCATTGTGGAGGCTGCTTTGTGAATGCAGTGATATCAGAGAGGCTGTGATGGTGCCATGACCCATAGGACGCCATCCATATCTCAGTTCTCCCACATTTTTTTAGAAGCTACAAGAGAAATTGACCACAAAAAGCCTACGATGTGATCTACTTAGATTTCCAGAAGGCCTCTGATGTTGTGCCCCACAAACGGCTCCTGCTCAAAACAGCAGGGATTTTAGCACCAGGGACTGTAGCAGCTTGGACTGAAAACTGGTTAACAGACAGGAAGCAGCCGGTAGTTATAAGAGCCACAATGTCACAGTGGGCCTGCGTCCATAGTGGGGTACTGCAGGGTTCATTTTTAGGACCACTATTATTCCTAATTTACATTAATGATATTGACACCAATGCATACAGTAAACTGGTTAAATTTTTAGATGACACAAAGGTGGGCGGTGTGGCAGATACCGAACTAGCGGCACAGAGGCTACAGCAGGATCTTGATTTAATTAGTAGCTGGGCTGATACCTGGCAGATGAAATTTAATATAGACAAATGTAAGGTAATCCATGCACGGAGCAGAAATGTAAACTACAGATATTTTATGGGTTCTATTGAAATAAAGGTAGCTCATTATGAGAAAGACCTTGGTGTGTATGTTGATGTTTCCATGTCTCAGTCTCTCCAGTGTGGGGAAGCAATTAAAAAGGCCAATAGGATGCTGGGTTACATCTCTAGGTGTGTGGAGTTTAAGTCAAGGGAGGTGATGCTAAGACTATACAATTCCTTGGTAAGACCCCACCTTGAATATTGTGTGCAGGTTTGGTCACCTTTCCTTAAAATGGACATTGCGGTCTTAGAAAGGGTTCAATGTAGGGCTACGAGAAAGATTCCTGGTCTTAGAGGAATGTCTTATGAGGAGACGTTAGCTGAGCTGAATCTGTTCAGCCTCGAGCAAAGGAGACTAAGGAAGGACATGGTCCAGGTATATAAGATTCTAACAGGTCTGGATGCTATTCAACCAAATAGTTCAATATACTTCAATATTAGTTTAAATACAAGAACTCGTGGCCATAGGTGGAAATTAGTGGGAGAACATTTTAAACTGGATTTCAGAAAGCACTTCTTTACGCAGCGTGTAGTTAGAGTATGGAATAGTCTTCCTGTTAGTGTACTACAAGCTAAGAGTTTGGGTTCTTGTAAATCAGAGCTATATAAGATTTTAGCAACTTTAAGCTTTTAGTCAAATTCTCCCCAAACGAGCTTGATGGGCCGAATGGCTTCCCCTCGTTTGTAAATTTCTTATGGTCTTATGTATGTTTTTATTCTGTTTTAAACTGCTTAAGCTTAAGGAACCTGCCTCATCATTCGACTCTGAAAGAACCTGAGGTTTCATTGAAGAAATCTATCAGTTGGCGTCACAAACAGGATCAGTGAAAGACAAGGCCAAGAGACTAATGCTGGCTGACTGAAGACAACAATTAAATGCACAAATCAACAGAAGTAAGATCTTCCTTCTGTCTTTGACTGAAGGTTGAAATCAGCATCTCCCCTGCTCAAACACCTGATCAGAGAGTTGTTTGATGAAGAAGTAAATGTAACTAATTGTCAGATATCTCTTTTTTGTGAGCTCAAAGAAGATAAGTCAACTATAAAGAAGCGTTCCTTTGCTGTACGGGAAAGAAACAGTAGATACCGTTGCTGTAACGGGATAGAAAGACCATTTTCTTGCAAGAATCTTCCGTTCTACTGTTCAGGAAAGAAAAAAACAGCCGTGAATATCTGGACACAGCATGGTGTTTGAAGTCAACAGTTGCTGACGTCCGTGAGAAGTATGCTATCAATACAGATTCAGGTGGCATTTGGTCTTTGGATGACATGCAAAAAGCATGGGGAAAAGCACGTTGCTTCGGAGACGGGAAAAAACGCTTGTTGTGCTGAGTCAGATTCGGTGTCAGACTGATGTGATCATAAAAACTAATGTTGTCCGAAAGCAGAAAAATTTGCATGAGCAAGTTGCTGCTTTAACCGACGCCTTAGGTAATACAAAAAATGTGACAACAGGCCGTGACATATGGGGCACATGAGGGGATTCCTCACTCTTAAGTAAAAACGTGTGTGAGCCTGCTAAGACCTATGCCACACCTGATGTAAATGACCTGGTCTCAGCTATTTTTAAAACTAACTATAGCTATATCTGCAACAACTGCGTTCCTGAAAAGACAAGAAGGCAGAAGATAACACAGCTGCTGTGACTTTCCAGTAGTGGCAGTGAGGCAGTCTGCCGTGCGCATATGCAAATTTTAAAATGAGCCACCATGTCCCAATGTTTAGCATGACGGATTGTTTTATACAGAGACTGTTAGGGTACGTTTATAAATGAGCCCCCGAAACCCACCTCTGCACCCTTCTTGCTGGACTTGCGCTTGAATGAGGTCCGTTTCTTCTTTTTGCTTGACTTTAGTGAGCTCTAAAAAAGGAATAAAGATCAGATGGATCTGTAATGACTCACAAGGACCTCAGTGAATGATGAAGAATATCAGCTGAGAGCATGCATCAAGGTAATGTATCTTTCAACAATGTTTGCTGGCTTTTAATGAGAAATTGTACCAAATGCTAATATTCTCCCATAAAACCAGTTATTTTGGATGTTATTAGATATGATTCCATAAGGTGAGCTCGGAATGTGTATGTGTGTGTATACTGCCCTCTGCTGGCAAGTTGAGTACATTACAGCACTCAGGGCCTGCAGTCAGAGTCACAAAAAAGGCCTGGAAAGCCTATAGGTACCTGGGGCCTGCGGACGTGAATAATCCAGGTGGGGGGCACGATGACGGCAGCATGTGCCCCCAGAGAGCACGTCTCCTCTATCTGCTGCAGCATGAAGCATGTGACCTTGTTGTGGTACTGCGTTGAGAGAGCAGACCCAACAGATATGTATAAGCAAGATCTTCCAAGTCCCCAAACCGAAGGGCCACAACACCTATACATTCAGCCAGACATGCCACCAGAATACTACAGAACATAAAATTCACCATATCCTCATTATTATTAATAGTACTGTTAGGTCATTGCTAATTATTTTATCTGTATCAACACACAATGTTTTATATATACTTTTTGCTGGATACTTTAGCCACATTTAGCAGCCTTCAGCTAGGGGTTTGTCCCCTTAACCATGGCTCTACCTGTTTCCCTCGTGAGTTCACCCAGGTCACTTACTGCCTGTTTGCACCACGAACAGCTGATGGCCACAATCTCTTTACTATGGAAAGCAAATTTCTGCTGGAAGCCCTGGAAAGAAAGAATTGACACATCACCTTCAGTAAGGAAAGTGAGACACATGTGCTGCCATTGCAGCGTACCCCTGGCAACAGGCACGGCTGTGCCACTGGCCATTTTAAGCAGTTTACCTGCCCTGGGGTCAGGCACAGCTGTGCTGCTGGCCATTTTAGGCAGTTTACCTGCCCCGGGGTCAGGCTTGGCTGTGCTGCTAGCCATTTTAAGCAGTTTACCTGCCCCAGGGTCAGGCATGGCTGTGCTGCTGGCCGTTTTAAGCGGTTTCCCTGCCCTGGTGTCAGGCACGGCTGTGCGACTGGCTGTTTCAAGCAGTTTACCTGCCCCAGGATCAGGCATTTCTGTGTCGCTGGTCGTTTCAAGCAGTTTACCTTTCCACATTGTTTACACTTGCCCTCTTGACGCCTCCTGTGGACCCAGTGATGTCGGACAACGGTGGGCTGAAATGCACACAAAAAGATCAGTAACTCTCAGTAGGTTACTCACACAGGACGCTCTGCAGGTTGGCCTTTAAGCTGAATGCTTTCAGTTCCCATCATGCTCAGATATGTACAGTATGGTAACAAAATTGTCACCAGATAGTTTTATTCTTTGACTAACAAAAGGCACATTCCCTGAAGATCGGTGCGTGGAGGATTTTTAATCATTCCCTACACAGCCTAATTCCTTAATGTAGGTAAGCACTATAACCCATAACTCTCAGACCCTGAAAAGACTTGACTCTGGAAATATGAACTGAGAGAAGAGGCAGGACAGATGTATAGATGGAAAATAATGAAGAAAAAGCCCTGACAGGAAGAAAATTCATTGATAAGGAGCCTAAAAGCCAATTTATTTCCTGTTTGTGCAGATGCCAAAAGGGTCTCCAGAGTTTGTGCTGGAGTGGGAAGGTGGTACCTTGTTCTGGACCATGCATGTGGTCACCATGTGGCTAGCCATCACTATGAGTCTCAAGAGGTACGGGGACTTTTTAGAACCCTTCGACTATTGGTTGGCTAGAGAAAGAGCATGATGGGACAAAGGGCATAGAACACTGGTGGAGGGGAGGAGGAGACAGCAAAAATAAAAAAAAAAAAACAAAAGGCTAAGAGAGGTTTATGAAGCAAAAAGCCAAAGAGAATATAAAATGATTAAAATATAAATGATGGAGGCAGAGTTGGGAGAACGAAAGGGTTTGTGCTGAAATGGAAACTACAGAAACTCGCTGTTCATCTCCAACAAAGTGAAAAGTATGGTATTAGCAGATAAACTCTCTCACTTGAATTTATTATGCTCAAACTGTTAATTTGAGTATAATGAGATATAAAGAGATATTATATAAACTCATACACAGGGATGTGCTGCATAACAACGTTTCGGTCAATGACGGACCGCAGCAGGGGTCCATAGATTATAACAAAACTGAAAAATTTATATCGCCTAGTGACGTTGTAGAGCAACGTATTACTCACGTGTTTGTGGTGATGATGGTGTAAACAAACCTACTGCACTGCCAGTCACGTAAAAGTATAGCACATACAATTATGTACAGTACATAAGTCTGGATAATGATAACAAACAACTATGTTACTGATTTATGTATTTACTATACTGTACTTTTTATCATTATTTAGGCTACACCATATAGTGTGTCGTAGGCTATACCGTCTAGGTTTGTGTAAGCACACCCTATGATGTTCGTACAATGACAAAATCACCTAATGACACATTTCTCAGAACATATCCCTGTTGCTAAGCAACACATGACTATGTATATGTGTACATACTATATATACACTTTTTAAAAACTCAAGTGAGTAAAAAGTCTAATAAATCATATAAGAGCAAAGTAAACATCAAACCAACAAAAAATGCAGTTGAATGTATAGATATGATCATTCCAATGAATTCCTGTGTGAGAGAAAACACCAAAATGTCTGGTGACTTTGAAGATGAACCATCTGCGCTGAGTAGTGGGCAGTTTGGAGATGATATACCTTCTGACACTAGTAACAGGTCATGCAGCCCAGAAATGGCTATGTGCTTAGAAGATGAATGGATGGATGGATGGATGGATGCATGCATGCAAGGATGGATGGATGGATGGATGGATTCCTTGAAAATGTAAAAATGAGTTTTTACCTCCCGTATATTTCTTGATCCTGATTCTCTAAATGATGGTTTACACCTAAAATTTATCTGCAATAGGGAAAAACAAAAACAATTACTTTCATTAATGAAGACTGTTGCACCCACCTTCTGCAGCTGTTGTGCAGGGTGCCAGCGCCGCCCGACCCCCCTGCCTGCTGCACCCACCTTCTCCAGCTGCTGTGCAGGGTGACAGCCCCCACACTCCCCCGCCTGCTGCACCCACCTTCTCCAGCTTCTGTTCAGGGTGACAGCCCGCCCCCAACCCCCCACCCGCTGCACGCACCTTCTCCAGCTGCTCAATGCAGATCGTGTGCACCACTATCTTGCAAGCAGCACATTTCTTCCGAGGTACTGACTTTTGCTGTGGGGTGGTGAGACAAAATAAGTTGATTTCTGAGAATACAAGTAGATTTTCCTTAATCTGAGGATTCTCTTTAAACAATCTAAAGTATAGGCAAAATTTTGCCTCGGACAGCAGATTCATCTGGGCACAGTTTTCGACTCCAAAGCCGGATGTATTAGCGTTGCTTTTACTTAATCATGAACAGATGGTCTGTTTTTAAGAGCTAGACACCAGAGGGTGCTGTAAAACAGACTGTGCGAGATATGAAACGATTGTCCTGTTCATGTACTTTTTATACAGTACAGTAAATGGTTCTGAGGCCAAACTATACAAAAGACAAAAAAGCTATTTATTTCATTACTCTTTTAATATATTCAGATTATTATTAAAACACTCATTATTAAAAAAACAAAAAGTCTTTTGATCGTAACCCTACAAAAATTACCTGAGTGCACAGAGGGCACAGACACACTGCAGCCTCACTGCACACAGGGCACGGATACACTACAGCCTCACTGTACACTGGGCATGGACACACTGAACCCTCACCACACACAGATCGCACACAGCACACATGCACAACCAGCTCTGCCCCCCCCCAGGAGGGGTTCCTCTCTCAGATTAGCGGGACAGGAAGGTGGGGGTTCACCAGGGTTCGAGCAATGCAGTGCTGCTCTCCAACATAGCAGAAGTCCCCAGAGACATTCGTCTCAAACCAGATGTGCTCTCCGTAAACAGCATTCTCCTAAAAACGGGGACAGGGACAGAAGAGGAAGATCAGTACAGGGGACGAGGGGACAGGAGGCTTGTCCGTGGATTACATAAACAGAAGGAGGAGAATTTATAAGGAGCAACCCCTTTGTGGTTATCGCCTCACAGACTAACTATGGAGCAAACAGCCTCGCTGGCTCTGTCAGAGGAGAGAAAAGGGCCTTCAACTGGTGAGAGAGAGTAGCACCCAAACAGGGACTCTTACCATTACTACACTCTGATAAATAAACCACTCTGACTATAAGAAACACTCTGACATTCCACTGATAAATATTCATATGTGCATCACACATTGTTTTAAGCATCACTACCGAGAATCATAGTTAAATAATCTGAGAACCAATGAAAAGCAGGTGAGCAAAATGACCTGAAAAGCAACTATGGGAGAAAGCCCCTCTTTTCAAACACTTTATGACAAAGTGAACATCCCTCCATACTGGTGGGTGCAAAACCTCTTTCACCATTCAATGCCGACCCACCAATTAAAAGAAGCAAATGGTGCCTCCTTCATCGACAGTTTCTTTTAACACAGTGTTATAGGATAAGGGCTTAATAGGAAGCTTTTTTTTGAGGCGCTAAGGCAACCCAACGAGTATGATTATTTAAATGTCATCGTTTACAGAAGCTACTTCATTCCCATGACTCACGTTTAACCTTAAACCCTTCCCGTTCATGTGCATGTAATATTTTAAACAATTAAAAGTCAAATAATCACATACCCCCCTCCCCCCTCACACCCACACTCACACTCCAGTCCACGGTGCTGCGTATCTCGCGCTCCTGGTCGCCTCTCAGCACAGCAGAAGCACAGGGCTGGGTGTTTAGGTGCTGAAGGCCTGCCTTGGCAATGGCTTTCCTGTAAGGACACAGAAACACACTGCACTTTACCTGCCCTGGGCTCATGCACTGCAGTCACACGGCCACATCAAACTGGATTACTGCTCCCCAAACCATGCTGTAGTTCTAATTCTCTCTCAGTGGAGCTACATTATTGGTCCTTAACTTATTTTATTGCCTGTGTGAATTTCAAGACTGACTTGGACTCACTGATGCCTACACTGATGTTTAATTAAATTACTCCAAAGGCTGTAGTCTACATTATTTCTTTACAGCTCTGCATAAAGTAACTGTTATTATCATTAATATTAGAGACTTGAAGCGGACACAGGGAGGAGGTCTGAAACAGCTCCCGACACACGCCACACCGGGTGGCTGAAACCGATAGTGGCCAGCACTGAGGACCAATGAAAAGCAGGTGAGCAAAATGACCTGAAAAGCAGTTGAGGTCTTATCTACTGAAAATTCAGCTGCTGAATCTCACAGCACAGCTTAGCAAGATTTGTGACACTGATACCAAAAGAGGGATCAAAAAATGCAACAAGTCATCAGTGGGCAGCATGTGACCTTTCGGTGGTACAATGACATTTGACATTATATGCCACTTCCTGTTATATCACCACCCTTCGGATTGGCCTCAGTGCTGACCCCTACACTAAACTGACACTGTCACAGATCTTGACTCATTATTAGAGCTATTAGACTTTAGTTATTTGAGTCTAAATGCCATCCGATATGATGCCAGCACTTATAACTGCAGAACAAGTCATGTTGCCTCCATTGTGACTATGATCAGTTGTTTACTTGCCTAAGTGGAAAAATTCATTGGGGATGCACCGATCTGACTGGACTGCACCGATAATGATACCTGGACTTTGGATATTGGCCAATACTGAGTACCGATCTGATACCATTTATAAGCTGCATGCTTCACTGTGTGGACGAGTCTGAGATCGTTGTGTGTAAGACAACATCAGTCTTGAGTTAAATATTGCTTTCCTAACTTTGTAAAACAAAATATAACAAATAAATTCATATATACATTTACTCAATTATTTAAATTTTCAATATTAAATAACAATTCAGTAAATATAAATATTTACTGAAATGTTGAAATGTAATTTACCTCACCTGAAATCAGAGTTTTTTTTTCAACTCAATCATTCATATCAGGATTCTCAGTTCACGGCTTGAACAGTCTCTACTGAGGAACAAAACCTTGACTGGTCATTTGGCAGTGAATATATAATTTATCCAAATAAAAATAACTGCCATTTTTTCCACAGAGGCTATAAAAATGCTCTTACATTTTGCAATTAAATTATATTATAAATGATCTGATTTAAAGTGTCACTATTTTCATTAACGTCATCGGCTGTAGCTTATGTAAGCAGAGGGTAGACCACAAGTACCAGGCCCATCTGAGTAACCCCCAAATCTGCGCCGGTTCCTTTCGCATTGAATACATGCAAACCAAGCAGATTATGCTTTGCCATATTCCAGTACAAGTGGCAGAAAATATTAGTCATTGTGTTTCAATTGTGCACATAGCATCCTGGAACAACATCAATATATACCCCTTTACCTAAAAATCACTGCAACGTAGAATGCATAGTTTGGGGTGCATTATTCCGCTTTTACGATGACATTTGCTTACACGTTTGTACTTGTATACATTATTTTCATAGTATAACTGGGCAGATTAATGGACAGGTTTGCCTAGGGGCCCAGAATGATCAGGGGGTCCTATTGGCTGTCTAGTTTTTTAAATTATTATTTTACAGAAGGGATCCTTTATTGGTAATTTTTTTGTTTGCGATTGGCTAAAAGTGAATAGGGAGACCAGTTCTAAATGTCTCTTTTGTGTATTGTCTGGTATACGTATGCATAGCCTGTCTCTGTACACGGAGTGAGTCATTATCAAAAAAAAGCACGGAAGAAAACATTCTAATGGTAAGACTCTGTTTTATATTCTTTTGGACAAAGAACGTTTTTAACGTTATCTATGATAAATGTGTTTTAAATGTACGTTGCGGATGCAGCCGCTTTTTCTGGTTGCTGCATATGATTGACATGAAAGTGGAAGCTTGCCGGTGTGTTGTTCATTTGATGTGATTGCTGTCCTTTAATACCGCGTTACATTCTCTTTGATTTGTAGAAATTATTTTATAATTACTAATATTTAATAATTTTATAGTTAATCGTTGTATAATTTTGAGGAGTAGGGGCAGAAACGGGGCCTACAGAAAGTATAGCCTAGGGGCCTCTGAACATGTTCATCCGCCACTGACAGTAACACACTATTTATTTCCTTACAGCAAAAATGTATCTAGGTTTTTTTTTTTCAAAATACCGAAATTGCGTTACTTTTTAAAATACCGTCGAAATACTTTATGCCGAATGTCCGTGGACGCTATGAAAAAACAGATATCGCCGAGCCTGCCACTATTAAATATTTAGTTATATACGACCACAAGCCACCATAAATTAGTTTTGTGTTATAATTTGAAGTGTTACCACCACCCTTTGAAACACTGGCTTTTAGATGCTGCAAGTAGCCCTAGAACTTGTTAGCTTCAAGAATGTATGGTGTACCGGTGCATTGCTGATGCAAGAGGTAGTACGCGAATGTGAACGCAAACATACAGTAACACAGAATTGAATTGAAGTAATAGCTAAATCAGTTGGGGGGGGGTGCAGTGGTTAGCACTGTTGCCTTACACCTCTGGGACAAGGGTTTGTGTCTCCGCCTGGGTTCCATGTGTGTGGAGTTTGTGTGTTCTCCTTGTGTCACCATGGGGTTTCTTCCAGGTACTCCGGTTTCACCCCCCGTCCAAAAACATGCTGAGGCTGATTGGAATTACCAAATTGGCCAAAGGTATGCATGCATGCATGTGTGTGTGTGTGAATGGTGTGTGGGTGTGCCCTGCAATGGGTTGGTGCCCCATCCTGGGTTGTTCGCTTGTACCCACTGCCTCCAGGATAGGCTCCCCGGCAACACCAATTGGGATAAGTGGTTACAGAAAATGGATGGATAAATAGATCGGTTCATTGATCGGCTTCATTGTCATCAGTACCTGATCTAGCTATTTGAATCACTATCAAACCATTTTGGTCCGTGGTGTGAGATCAATATCAGGTAGGTGTATCCCTAAAAGTCATCACTATTTAGTATCCATCTCTAAACAACAACATTTGTGAAAGAATGGGTCACTCTCAGGAGCTCAGTGAATTCAAGCGTGGTACCGTGATAGGATGCCAACTGTGCAATAAGTCCATTCGTGAAATTTCCTCACTATTAAATATTCCACGGTCAACTGTTAGTGGAAGCAATTGTGGACAACAGCAACTCAGCCACAAACTTCATGTGGCCTTCAGATTAGCTCAAGAACAGTGTGTAGAGAGCTTCATGAAATGAGTTTCCATGGCCAAGTAGCTGCATCCAGGCCTTACATCACCAAATGCAATGCAAAGCGTCGGATGCAGTGGTGTAAAGCACACAGTGACTGGAGCAATGGAGACGTGCTCTCTGGAGTGACGAATCGCACTTCTGTCTGGCATCCGATGAATGAGTCTGGGTTTTGCGGTAGCCAGGAGAACGGTACTTACCTGACTGCATTGTGCCAAGTGTAAAGTTTGGTGAAGGGGGGGGTTATGGTGTGGGGTTCTTTTTCAGGGTTTGGGCTTGGCCCCTTAATTCCAGTGAAAGTAACTCTTAATGCCTCAGCATATAAAGCCAATTTGGACAATTTCATGCTCCCAACTTTGTGGGAACAGTTTGGGGATAGCCCCTTCCTTTTCCAACATGACTGCACACCAATGCACAAAGCAAGGTCTAAAAATACATGGATGAGCTAGTTTGGTGTGGAGGAACTTGACTGGCCTCCACAGAGCCCTGACCTCAACCTGAAAGAACACCTTTGGGATGAATTAGAGTGGAGACTATGAGCCAGGGCTTCTTGTCCAACATCAGTGCCTGATCTCATAAATGCTGTCCTAGAAGAATGGTCAAAAATCCCCATAAAAACACTCCTAAACCTTGTGGAAAGCCTTCCCAGAAGAGTTGAAGCTGTTATAGCTGCAAAGGGTGGGCCAACTCCGCATTAGAGGTGGACTTCTTAAAGGCAGAGTAACAGGTCTTTGATAGCCAGAATTCTTGCTGATTGCCAGGTATTCAAATACTTATGTGCAGTAGTGCAATACAAATAAATTCTTTACAAATCATACAATGTGATTCCCTGATTTTTTTTAAAATGCTGTCTCTCACAGTGAGAATGCACCTACAATGTGAATTTCAGACCCCTCCATAATTTCTAAGTGGGAGAACTTGCAAAATCGCAGGGTGTTCAAATACTTATGTTCCTCACTGTATAATCCAAAGAACAAAAACATTTCAGTGCTCCCTTCACTGTAATACAGACATTTTCAACAGACGCATGTGAAGTAAGTTTCCAGGAATATGCCTATGCAGTAGGTTCTCCATTTTAAGTTTAAAGTATGCAATTTTTATATAATGCCATCCATTTTCTGTAACTGCTTATCCCATTTGGGGTTGCGGGGGGTCCGGAGCCAATCCCAGAGGTTGCAGGCGCAAGGCAGGGAACAACCCAGGATGGGGTGCCAACCCATCACTGGGCACACTCACACACCATTCACACACACATGCATTCATACCTACAGGCAATCTGGCAACTCCAATCAACCTCAGCAAGTTTTCGGATCGTGGAGGGGAAACCGGAGCACCCGGTGGAAGCCCCACAACGACATGGGGAGAACATGCAAACTCCACACACATGGAACCCGGGCAGAGACTTGAACGCTGGTCCCAGAGGTGTGAAGCAACAGCGCTAACCACTGCACCACCATGCCACCCCCATAATGCCATATATACTCAAATATATTTTTCTTTACATTATATGTAGCAGGTCAGAACAACATGACTGGCAGCTATGTTACTTTTAATACTTTTGGGGGATTGTTTTGGCATGTTTTAGGCATGTGTACAGGACACCCACTTGTGTGAAAACTGAACACCGTATGAATAAAATGTGTGCAATTAATCACTACTGTTAAGGAATCTGAGGTCCAGTAGATAGTGTGACCAGGCCCCATAAACATGCTTTAGCAACAGGGATCCCTAGCTTCGGCAAGCTTTAACAGTCTACATACGCGAGGAACACACTCCATGTCTCCAGCTGGGGGTCATAGTACGTCCCCTGCAGGGGGCTGAGGGACCTGCGGCGGGCAGGCAACTTCCAGCACAATGAGCAGTTACAGTAGCGCGAGGGCCGCCCGCCCACCCGAGAGCTCCTGCTGCTGGCCGGAGCCATAGCCCTGCCGGGCCAGGTGCTCCCGGACTGGCAGAAAGTGGACAGGCGGCGTTGAGTGGAACAGTAGTAGCGACCGTACAGCCCATCGTAGCTTTTATGATAACAGATGGCATCAGCCGGCAAGAGGTGTGATGAATTCCGCCGCAGGCAGCGCGGGGCACGGATTAGAGGCCGTGGCTGCAGGCTTTCCACTGCCACTGCCTGAGACACCTCCTGCTCCCAACACTGGGTGGTGCCCTCAAGCTCAGAGTGCTCACTCATGCTCTCCCCAGACAGGCTGTTGGAGCTGCCACAGCTGTCGTCGTCCACCTCCGAATCGGAGGGTAGGGGGCTACATGTGAGGGTCTCGCGGTCTGCCTGTGGTCGCTGAGCTCCGCCCACTGAGGTGTCTTCCTCTTCACTCAACTGGATGAGGCTGGCCAGCAGCATGGAGGGTCCGAGGAGGTGGGCGTCGATGGTGCGCAGCCTGGCACCCTGCCTGCGCCGCACAGCAAAGCGAGGGTTCAACCTAGGCGTGGTCGTGCTTGAGCGCCTTCGTGCATAGCGAGTTTTGGCCAAGCGGCGGCCCCTGGGGTCATGGGTGTCAGCGGCAGCAGCCATGGCCTGTATCTGCAGGCTCGAGCGACGGCGCTGCATCAGCCCGGCCGATGGGAGCCCCGCACTGGAACGGCGACGCGCCTTGCTGGTGGGCAATGTCACGCTGGTCCGTCGAGGCCTGCAGCAGTCTGGCCCACCCTCCACCTTCCTCTTAAAGTGCCGTCGGAAAAAGGTATCCATGGCAATGAAATAAAGCAGGTGACGGAGCTGAGCTTTAGCACATGCTCTCAGGAAGCTGTTGGTGTGAGAAGGAGTCGGTCAGCCCCGGATTTCGGCTGTAGTTTTGGGGAATGCAGTACTGTTCCTTCAACTGCAGGATGACCAGGGAGTCTTAGTTGATCATTCTCCCAGTCAAAACGTAACACCAATAAAGAAACCTCTAGACACAAAGTTTTAACAGACTTATTCTACAAGTTCCTCAAGCTGCACTCAGCCATCACGAAAGACAACAGGAATCACCGCTCTCCAATTGCGGTGTGTTTCTGGCAAAACACAAAGTCTTCTCTTCCCATTATGTCCTGTAGTCCTACAGCCTTTATTGAAAAAGTGTCAGTAGAACAAATGGGGTCAGACACCCTCAGTAAACTGGTATGAAAGCAGGTAAGGAGTGTCTCTGTAGCATGAGCGCATATGGCACTTCCGCATAGCCTACACTGGAATATCCTCAGCGCTCACCCGACTCATAAGCACTCTCTTCCAGCTCCCAAGAAATACCTTTCATTTGTGATCACAAGTGGAACAGACCATATTGGGTCATTTAAAATCAGTGGTTACCCTACATTAGGGGTGGGCGATCTGACAATTTTATATCCTGATCAATCTAGAAGACATCTACTTTTCGCGCGACTCATTAGGGGTGTAGAAAAATATCTTTTAATGATTAATTGTTTATTATCGTTAATTTGTTCAATTAGATATTGATTTGTAAAATTTATGGATCGATCTTTTAGGCTAAGACGCATTTTTTTGGTTTTCTAGGTTCATTTCCGAAATGGTTAAACATTGGTACTGGACCTTATTGCAACACATATTTCAGAGCCTCTAAATGCCTTAGCTACTGATGGAAAAATTTGCCCTCTGGTGCTCAGGCAACAGAAGCATCACTGTACCTCACGTGTCAGGGCCAGTTATAATTACACTCAATGCTCTGATGTCAGCAGGTGTCTAACATTAATTAGTAGT
This sequence comes from Mormyrus iriodes, assembly GCA_011763525.2. Lineage (NCBI taxonomy): Eukaryota > Metazoa > Chordata > Actinopteri > Osteoglossiformes > Mormyridae > Mormyrus > Mormyrus iriodes. The sequence continues at coordinate 11,692,370 of JAAGVU020000019.1, forward strand.
TACTTTAAACACAGTTAAAATGCCCAAAGCACAACAGTCTGAATTGGGGCTTTATTTAACTCAAAAGGATTGTGACAGCAGGACATTATGTAAATTTGTTAAGTATTTAGTATTTATTTATGTTTACATATTTAGCACCTGTGTGCATAGCTCAGGTCGCTAGCAACCCAGACGTCATGTTTACAGCTCTCCTTGGGTCATATAAGCTTCAGTATGGACTCTGTTCCCTATGCATTCCATGTACCTTTCATCCGCAACAATTTACTACCACGTTTATGGCAAACTAGCTTAAGATTATTGTTTTATGGTAATTTTCCAAAAGAGTGCTGGGTTGCTAACTGAACACGGTAGAGTGTTTGTATTTTATGTGCGCTTTTTAAGTGCTGCATTTGTAAAAAGGCCACTCGAAGAAAAACATGTTTTTTCCCATAATTTCATCTCCCTATCAGTCAGAATTACTTAGAATATCACTGGAATACAGTACAAGCAAGTATCCCCACTCTCACTCTTTATCCCTAAATGGTGTGAATGGCACATTATCTACTGGTAGTTTTTGCAAAGTTAGCCCCATTTAGCTTGTGTTTTGGATAAAGAACGATAATACATTTTGATCACTGAACCTCACGGAGGTAAAAACAGCACAAAAGTATTTTAGGATTGGGTGTTTTTTGATATACATGTAAGTAAACATGAAGGCATTTTTTTCCTGGCAGCCATTATGAAACATTATTCAATATTATTATTATTAGTAGTAGTAGTAGTATGTTATTTCTATTGGGAAATCATTTAAAATGGATGAAAAAAATGATGCTTTAAAAGATGTTGTTAAATTATTTTTAAAATGATGTAAAAGGTCACATTTAACTAACTAAAGTTCTTAGTGTTCAGGAGGAGGTATTCAATACACTGCACACTGAGAGGACAGCATCGCTCACCACACACAGCACTGAGGGGACGGCATTGCCCACTACACACGGCACCGAGGGGACAGCATCGCTTACTAACCACAGCACCAAGGGGACAGCATCACTCACTAACCATGGCGCCAAGGGGATAGCATCACTCACTAACGACAGCGCCAAGGGGACAGCATCGCTCACTAACCACAGCACCGATGGGACGGTATCGCTCACTAACCACGGCACCGAGGGGACAGTGGCACTCACTGTGGACAATTCTACTCGTTAAACACAACCCTGAGGGGACAGCTTCGCTCACTACACACGGTGCTGAGGGGACAGCATCTCTCACTAACCTCGGTGCCAAGGGAACAGCATCACTCACTACACACGGCACCGAGGGGACAGCATTGCTCACTAACCACGGCGCCAAGGGGACAGCATCGCTCACTACACACGGCACTGAGGGGACAGCATCGCTCACTACACACGGCACCAAGGGGACAGCATCGCTCACTACACACAGCACTGAGGGGACAGCATCGCTCACTACACACGGTGCTGAGGGGACAGTAAAGGTCCTGAGTTTACTCTTGAGTAAAGGTCACTTCTGTAATGGCAGCCTGTGTGTCACGGGCGAGGGAAAGTTGCCATTTATGAAGCAGTCTCAGAAGCTTTCCAAGCTTACACAATGACAGCGTGTCGTGAGGGCATACTACAAGCCTGGGTCAGCTCCACCCTGGTTTTGGTAAAGGCTATGTTTGTAGAGGCGTGGGAGAGAGAGCATGAAAATTGGAATAGTGAGCTGCAGGGTCAGGCCCCCTCATTCCAGGATCCAGCCCCTATTTTCAGTTCAATGTAACATGTCTGTAGGACCCCCCCCCATCTGCCTCATTATTCATTCTATAATGAAAATAGGAAAAGAATAGCTAAGAAAATAAAATAGCAAAGAAAATAGGCACTTGGGATACGACGGTGAATAATAAGGTGCCACAGAGAGGAGACTACCTGTCACGTGGTTGAGAGGCCACATGAAAGGGATAGACCGACCTTGGATGAAGGGATATTAGGCATGTTCATTACGTAACATCCCGAGTTCAAACTTCTGAGGTAAAATAAGCCATTGTCATGGTATAGAGGAGGTAAAATAAGCTATCAGCGTGGTACACATGAGGTAAAGTAAGCTATCGGCGTGGTATAGAGGAGGTAAAATAAGCAATAGATTTGTCTGTGTACCACATTATAAGGGACACATTTGGCTATTAGAATCAACTTTTTAAGATCACTTGTTACTAATTTTATAATTTTTTTGATACTGGAACATATAGGCTACTATAACTTTTACTAATCCTGTGTCAAAACTGGATCGAGATTGATCAGAAATAACCCATGTTGATTGGACAGCGAAGGAATACTTTCATCAACCAATCACAGTTCAGATGTTTAGCTATAAAAATGTTTGGGTTTGATACACTTTCTGCATCGACCATGAAGAAGACTCGGAATATAACGCTGAAAGAGCATGTTTGTGTGACAGTGATGAACGAAGAAGGATTTTTGTGTCGCCAGATTGCTAACAAAGTTGGGTACAGTCACAGCACAGCTGTAAAGGTTGTACAAAAGAAGAAAGCGACGGGTTCAGTCACAGACAAGCCTCGGTCTGGTTGTCCATGTGCATCAACATCACGCCAGGACCGTGCACTTCGACGCATTTCATTGACTAATCGCAAGTTGACCTCACCTCAGCTATTGCGTGAGTGGTCAAACAACTGTCCAATGTGAAAAAGACATGATGCGCGTCTGTACTTTGAAGCATATTAATTTATCTTACACTATTGGCCAGCAGAGTACATTACACAATTTACACAGAAAAATTATTAACATGGCAAATTCAACAAATAAACAGAAAATTATGGCCAAGCTAGAATAAAAAGTTAATTCTTACAGCGAAATGTGTCCCTTATAATGTACGACATAGACAAATCTATTGGGTGAATCGAGAAATTTAAATAAAAGGTCAGAAAGTTGAAAAAATGCAAAATTCACAAAGTGGTTCCAGACTTTTGCACATCACTGTAAGCTATCAGTGTGGTAAAGGGCTTCATAGACAGACCCAGAGACATGTAACTAAAGCCTCATGCTGTGCTTCCCATGTGTCGCGGGAGGATAAAGCGAGACCTGCGGCAAGACAGCGTGTCAAAACAACCTCTGATTGTTCATGGTATACTACCAGTCGTGGGTTTCACTTTAAGTCAGCACTAACGTTCACCACATTTCCCCATGTGCTGTGAAACACAACGAAACACAATGCATCTCTGCACCCCAGCCGTGCTCGCATCCCTAGACAAACAAGTCACAGCCAAAACTGCAAACCACTAACAACACATCCAGAGACTTTTTTCATCATTGCTGGAGACTTCACTCAGGCAAATGTGAAGCCAGTTTTCCCCAAATTCTTCCAACACGTGAACTTCCCAACTAGAAAGAGAAACGGTCTGTACAATGTTTACACAAACGTTCGTGAGACCTACAAGGCCCTTCCCCGCCCTCACCTCGGCTACTCGGACCATATCATGTGTTCATGGTTCCTGTGTAAAAATCCCTGTTGAAGTCATCATGACGTGCTTCGATAGGTTGGTCATGGCACACAAAAAGACCAAACTCCGTACCTCTCTAGACCCTCTCCAATTTGCATACCGGTCCTACAGGTCTACTGATGATGCCATTGCCTCTGCCCTTCACCTCTCCCTGACACATCTGGATAAGAGAGACATATATCAGAATGTTATTCATACACTTTCAACATGATCATCCCTTAAAAATTGATTGTGAAGCTGAAGAGGTTAGGCTTGAACACCACTCTCTACAACTGGATCTTGGATTTCCTGACAGAGAGGCCCCAGTCAGTATGTATGGACAGCAACACCTCCAACACCATCATGCTGAGCATCACAGCTCCACAAGGCTGCATGCTTAGTCCCCTGCTCTTCACTTTGTTGATCCACGACTGCACAGCCACGCACAAGACCAACCACATCATCAAGTTTGCAGATGATACAACGGTGGTGGGACTGATAACCAGAGATGATGAATCAGCATACTGAGAAGAGGTGGAGCAGCTGTCCACATGATGCAGAGACAACAATCTATCTCTCAACATCGACAAGACTAAGGAGAAAATTGTGGACTTCAGAAGGACACGTACTGCCCACACCCCACTCAGCATCAACGGTACTGCTGTGGAGATTGTAAGGATTACCCAGTTCTTCGGTGTGTACATAACTGAGGAACTTATGAGGACAAACAACACCACTCCTTATTCAAGAAAGCCCAGCAAAGACTATACATCCTGAGGAGGCTGAAACAAGCAAGCTATCTCCTTCCTATCCCCACCATGTTCTACAGAGGCACCATCGAGAGTGTTCTGACCAACTCATCACCATTTGGTATGGCAGCTGCAACAAATTTGACTGCAAGTGTCTGCAAAGAGTTGTGAAGACAGCAGAGAACATTATCGGGGTGCCTCTCTCTTCACTACAAGACACCTTCTGCAACCGCAGTATTCGCAAGGCTGGAAGCATTGTACAGGACCCATCACATCCTTTATATGGACTTTTCACTCTCCTGCCATCCAAGAGAAGATACTGCAGCATCAGAGCCAGGTCTGCCTGTCTGCATGACAGTTTTTACCCCCAGGCTGTCAGGCTCCTCAAAACCATGCTGCCCCCCCAAGATCCCTCACACTCCCTTATCACTCCCTCAATTCCCCCCTTAACCCACAAACTGAAAGCCACACACCGACCCTTAAAGCATGTGCTGCACTTCACACTCTGTCACTCTGACATGGGGACAGTAAGAAGAATGCCCATTACTCTGTGTCTGCTCTGTTAGCCCGCTTCTGCTTCTATTCATATTTTAGTGATTTTTCACGTCACTGCTATTATTACTATCGTCATACACTGTCTACTATCATACACTGTGAACCCACGCTGCTACAATGTACATATTGGTGAATCAGGTCAAGCTTGCTATCTCAGATTACATTAAACACTTATTAAACATTAAACATATATTTAATATAGTTTAACAATATTGCACATTACCCAACATTGCACATTGCTGTATATTGTACAATGTATACTTCCTCTTAAAATCTTGTATGTCCTTTGCATATTGTCTTGTCTTGTTTCTCATTGCACTACGTTATGTTTATGTTTACAGTTGTGGCCAAAAGTTTCGAGAATGGCACAAATACTGGTTTTCACAAAGTTTGCTGCTTCAGTGTTTTTAGATGTTTTTGTCAGTTGTTTCTGTGGTGTACTGAAGTGTAATTACAAGCATTTCATAAATTTCAAAGGCTTTTTTTGACAATTACATCAAGTTTATACAAGAGTCAATATTTGCCTCTTATTTCTTATTCAAGACCTCTGCAATTCGCCCTGGGATGCTGTCAATCAACTTCTGGGCCAAATCCGGACGGATAGCAACCCATTCTTTCATAATCAATACTCAGAGCTTGTCAGAATTTGTGGGTTTTTGTTTGTCTGCCAGCCTCTTGAGGATTGACCACAAGTTCACAATTGGATTAAGGTCTGAGGAGTTTCCTGGCCATGGACCAAAAATTTCAGTGTTTTGTTCCCCGAGCCACTTAGTTATCACTTTGGCCTTATGGCACGGTGCTCCATCATGCTGGAAAAGGCATTGTTCTTCACCAAACTGTTCTTGGATG
>JAAGVU020000019.1:11698097-11718929 GCA_011763525.2 Mormyrus iriodes
GCCCCGGGGAAGACCCAGGACACGCTGGAGGGACTATGTCTCTCGGCTGGCCTGGGAACGCCTCGGGGTTCCCCCAGGGGAGCTAGATGAAGTGGCCGGGGAGAGGGAAGTCTGGGTTTTCCTGCTGAGACAGCTACCCCTGCGACCCGACCTCGGATTAAGCGGGAGATGATGGATGGATGGATGGACTTTACAACCCCCCAGAGGCCTCTACATAAGCATATTATATAAGCCATGTGTAGCCTTACACTATTACTTGTAACTTGTACAAGAACAATGCCCTGCTTGTTAGTGCTGTTTGTTTCTACTTGAGACCTGTCTCCCTGCATTTTTTCTTGTTTTTCTCTTCTCTTTTCCCCCCTCATATAATAATTATAATTTGGTTACCTTTCTAATGTTTCATGATTATTTTATTTTTTTCCTCTTTTTCATTCTGTTCATCCTGTAATGTACCAAAGAAGGCAAATCTTTAAATAAACCATGGGAAAAAAGTTTTTTTGGCTAAGATAAGTGTTTTCCTGCCTACTGTTACAGTATTTAGACTGAAATGGTATTTTCCTGTGCAGTGTTACAGTATTTAGGAAGCATGTAAACGTTAAGAAAATGAGAAACTTTGATAATTACATCACAGAAACGAACACAAATCCAGCCAATCATATGGTAGTCTTTTAAGAATGGACAACCTACATCCAGCAAAGACAAAGCCAGGTTGGTAGAGTCAGCAGAGCACACCACATGCTATGCAATATCAAGGAAAGACAGTGCTCCCTCAGAGGAAGCTTCAAGTGTCACTGAAGTAAGCAACAGCTCAGCAGCAAAAATATCTTTTAGAAAAAGAGATACTGTGCATAAACAAGGGAAAATGACGATGGTGATGTGACACTACGTTTTGCAGTTTAAAGTCTGACATGCAACTCCCTGGTGCCATGGACGGGACAAATCGGGTCCAGTATTGGTTAAAAATGGGACAACATTTTATATTTCATTATGAAAAGAGTGGCGAGGCAGTCGGAGAAAAAAAACAGGCACCAAGCCGTACTGTCAGCGCTTTCTAGTGTTACTGTGCGTAGCTTATGTTTGTACCGACTGCCAGTAGGGTATAATTTGTCACGCCATGGCATCAAAATTACTAGGCGTTCTCTTTCCTTTTTCACAAAAATATATTATGCACTTCAACTCACCTGGAGCACCAATAATTTCAGACATCTTGGTTCAGGCCACGTCATAAATAACCGAGAAGCCCGCGGTGGCAATGATCAGTTTTTGTGGAATGCTGTCGCTTTAATATCGGACTGTCGCGACCTATTCACATAGAAATTGAAGTGTACACCATTAATGTTTCGCCCAAAAGTGATTTATTAGAAATGTTTTGGAATTTGGACAACAAAATATATTTAATGCACACTTTGATGAAGCGTCCTTATTTGTTTATGTCAAAGCCTCTACACGCTTTAATGATATAAGCGAAAAGTGTAGGTAAAATTGACATGAACACAAAATTAAAGCGTGTAGGTAACAATGTGCGTTCAATAGCCTAGAATTCAGTTGACTTCACTGTGCGTCCCGCGGGCCAATGAGGCGGCCCGTGACTGAATAAAAAAATAAGCAAATTATCCTGACCATCAGATTTATACATTTTTGTAACATTGTTATTTTTTTAATTATTATTATTATTTTAATCTAGACATAATACAACTTCCCTAATAATGTGCAGCTACGTAGTTAACTAACAATCAAGTGAACCAGCATCCAGATCACTTCCTGCTAGTCATCTTTTAAAAAGCAAATGGCGGCCCCAAACCCCTCTACACTGGTAACCTCCTCTCAAATTCAGTGAAGAATACTAGCCTAGATAATGGATATATTAATAGAAACCTGTTAAAATAGTGTAACTGTTTATATAGTTTTATACTGGGTTGTCCAAGGGACTGAACTCCTAGTCAGAAATTCAGTCCCACTCTACAGTACTGCACCTTTTACTTCACTTGCTCCAAGATCACACCACAGTTTGGTATTTTCCTGTATAGTGTTAGAGAATTTTGGGTAAAATGGTATTTTCCTGTATAGTGTTACTGATGATTAACTTGGTCACATTTTCATGTGGATAACTCATAATAGGTCATTAAAAAAGAAAATGCAAAGCATACATTATACATAATTCAAAGACAGAACATTTTTTTTAAATAATTGAAATTGTCATTTGAAATATTTTTTATTACAATAAACGGCTGCAATTACACCGCATTAGATGGCACATTCGGCTGCAGGTTCAGCGAGTGGGCAGTGCCACTGCAGGCTGCCCCTCACATCTGTCACATCACCCTACTGGGTCAAGTAAAACCTCCTGAAACAGATCCACCATGCCTATCTGTTGTCTCATCACATAAAACAAGCGCTGTTAGCGTACAGCCTGATGAACGCTGCTCCCTGAACTTCACATGTTACATGTGCTGTATGCAAAAGCCATCTAATGTCAGATATTGCCTACAAACAGTACTGTGGAAAGTCTTAGTCAGTCAAAGAAAACGTTTTAAAGCTATTTACTGGGTAGTAAGTGTGTATTTACCCAGAAAAAATAACATTATTTAACATTAGAATAAATGAAAATGAAAAGTAACACATTAAAAACTAACAAGAAACTCTTCTGTTCTCCAAGAAATGAGCTATCTAGTCGGATGGCTAGATGAACCCTTCATCTCCCAAACCTCTGCTCAGCAGCACCCCAAACATTGCATGTATCTGTTGAATTTCACCAGCTGCTTGATCAATTAGTTTAGTTAATTAACTCAATGAGGTTTTGATTAGCCAAACAAGATGGGGTAGAGGTTGACTCAAAAAATACATGGGTGTATTTTATGATTACTGCAACTACTGGGGTGATTTTGTGAGAGGTGGCTAAGCTGATACATTTTAACAGATGTAGTATCATAGTTTTACATCAACATGAAGATCATTTAAGCATTGTTTGACTGCCTAAGACTTTCGCACAGTCCTGCACATGTAAAAATAGGCTTTTAAAAGGAGACTGCTGGCTACAGAACCACTCGACAAAACTAATGTGCATGAAACTTACTGTCTTTCTATACGAAGCCATCGCTACTACTTGTTACTTTCGGCCGTTAAATACGGCTTAAATAGGTTGCAACATTGATATTATAGTTTCAGTCCTTGTTCTGAATGCCACCAATTCTCCCTCTTCAGAAATGACCTTAATGCTGTCTGTGCTCTACTGTTCTGCATCTGCACGCTCATGTTGGAGGCCTGGGCTGCAGGGGGTTCAGTCCATTAATCAATATTTGCATGCGTGTCTCGTAGTGTCTGGTCTGAAGCACCGGCACGATGCATTTTTACCAGTGAACAGAATGAATTTAATATGTTTGTACACATGGCCTATGCACACACAGCATGCTGAATAGCTGTTGGTAAATCATTATCCCAAAATGAAATTCAGCAGCACTCACCCCCAGCAAGTTAAACAATTTGTAAACAACACTGAACAGCCCCAAAACGGCTTGTGTGGCTGTTGTGTCGATCTTCATACTCAGAAAACCACCAGTGCCCTGTGAAAGGGCAGACCAACCCAGGTGAAAACAAAATCACAAGGAAATGAGCTCAGAGCTGTAATGGAGTAACCAGCCTCCATTTGTGATGCAATGAGCTCATCCAGATCAGGCTAGGAAACAGCAGCATGCACCATTACAACGGCAGGGGCCCTAACTAAGCAGCTGGAACAGTGCAGGCCCAGACACCACTGCAGATCCACTGGGCACTAACACCGTAAACAGCTACTTACAGAATGACACAGCATCCCAAAGCCCTGACACGGCATTTACATTGGCAGCTTATTTCATTACATTGCTAACACCCACACCCGTTTCACAGTGATGAGGTTGAGCTCTTGCTGTATGACCAGGAAATGATGGACTTTAGACAAACACAAATAAAAAATATGAATTCAGAGTATTGTATCAAGAATTATTATGGCATAATCAGAATGTGAATAGAGCCATTCCTCCACGGCACTAATGCCGATCACAAAGGAATGGTGAGCGATCATTGCAGCATTTGCCAGCCTCCTGACAGAAGAGATAATTCTGATGGCTGTAACTATTGGCACAGCTACACTCAGGTCAGATTCACCCACACGGCTGTCTGCTAATTTGCCATCTTTGTCTGGAAATGCTCCCATAGCATGATGGCCGTTGCCATAAAAAGCCACCATTTCAGCTGCATGCAAAAAGACTACGCGTTCACTAAAGTACTAAAAATGAGACTATGACCATCCACCTTCCCACATACAGCTGTATAAAGACAGCTATCAATCTATGCATTCATGCCAGCAGCCACATGGACAGCTAATGGCTTCTTAAACCTGAAGATCATGGCACAGATCGCTTCGTGCAGGGCCACAGAGCTGCAGCTGACCCTTTTGTACCACTGTTCCACGAAACACTGAGCAGAACCAGCCAGAGAATGCTGAAATGCTAACCTGACATACTGTGTGCAGATGGAAAGGTGCTACAGGTTTGGACATCAGTACTCCACAGGTGATGGATATGGAACCAAGGATGTACTTCTTACATAGATCTTTATTTACTGGATTTAATTAATCCTCAACACCCACTGTAATTAGATCATTTGAAACTGGGATGAAATACAGTGTAGAAAGTCTACGGTGCTGGGATACTATCACGCTTTAAGGAGCAGGCGGTATGGGAATGGCGCTGTGCTGATTTGCATATTTAAATAGGCCTCACAGCCTTATATTGTTTAGCGTAAATGCAAAAGCAAGCGTGTTATTTACATAGAGTTTGACTGGACCGAGGAAAACAAGCCCACTAGTGTTGATGGGTCATCCTTTCGTATTTACATATTTGTCACCATACTGGTTAGATAGCAGAAAAATAAATCACATTAGCACCAGAGACCACAGGCCCTTTGATACCAAATGAAAACTGGGGTGGGGGTGGGGATTACCAGTAATGGGGCAAGCTAACCCTTCACTTCAAACAGACCCCTAATACTAACCCAAAGAAATCTTCTGATATGAACAGCTTGCAGCCCACAACTCTCAGTTAACTATACACAGGATCATGGGGAGCAATGTGATTAAGACTCTGTGCTTGTAAGCATCAGGTGAGTAACCTACTGTCAACGCACATAACGAATGACTAGTCACTTCCCATGTTTTCCTGGCGATTTCAGAATCCCCACCACTCTTGCTTTCTTGTTTCTGGACCTGGAACCATTTCCTGCCACCAGAAGAAGTGGTATTACCATGGTGACAAGTGGAGAACTCAGATCTCAAATCAGTAGCACATTATATAAAGGGTTGGCAGGCAGACATTTCCATCAGGTGCATATGAAGATCTTTAGCATATGTGGCATTAAGTGGGCCTGATCAAAAGCAGAACACAAGGCACTGTAACCATATAAGGTCTGACAAACAAAACAAGCCTTGGAACCTCTGCCTTCTGTAGAACTGCTTACTGAGAGTGATCTGTTGGCCAGGTGTCACTTGAGAGGGAGTTTTTTCACAGCATACCTTTGAGTTGGTATGATTTAAAGCAGGAATAATTTAGAAATGTCTTATTAAGGGGCATCTGATTAATTGCAAATGTTCATTTAGGCAGTGCAAGCCCTCATTGAGGCTGCCTCGAGGGAGCATGTGCCACTCACTGAGCTTAACCAATTCACCTAAAAGGACAAATACCTTTAAATATTTTTTCCAAATATCCTGATGTGTACTGACTTTAAATCTGGGTTAAATCGATGTCTCAGTCTACCCACAAGTCATTGTCCCTATTGTCATGATTATGCCAAAAACATGCATGGATCCACTGAGAGTCCAGTGCCCTTGTGAAATGCAGATCAGCTACAGCATCTTTTCATTCTTGGATGAAGGATGTGAACTAAAAAGAGACTGGAAAATGGTGGCAGGCCTGTGCCCCTGTGTCACTCTGTCCTGTGCTTTGCACTTGAAGTATTGTGAAAACCTCCCTCTGTCGCTTGCTGTTTGTGCTCCACCCCATGGTCCTAGGGGAATGTTATTTCATGCCACTGTATACCTGGATGGTATGACAGCAAAGCCCACCTGACTTGACAAATCTGAGCTTACACAACTGAAAATGGCCCTTACATACAAGAAATGAGACAAAATACACTTTTTCATAACCAACAAAAACAAATGCTGACTGCAGGACTGTGTAAAAGGAGTAAGATACAGTGTACAGTAGAGGTTTCTTACACACCAAAATGATCACACGGGTAAAGTGATGAATAAGCCCTGCTGAACACCAGCCATGTTGGACGTGTTATTTGAGAGTAAACAGTGAGTAGGTATATCAAACAGACTTTATGAATTATGAATTTGGGGAGTGGTTCCAGAGACAGAGGCGCTGCAATTCGAAGAGCTGCCCTGTGTCCTACTCACCATTTTTCCCAGGATGTGAAATCATTTGGGCGTGAAACATCTCTGAGTAAGACTTTCTACTTTTTAATTCTTAACAAAGTGCTGAGCACTGGGAAGGACGTCAAGTGTGCAGAAGGAAGCACAGGCATCGGCGAATATACTCGACCGTGCTAATTGATGATAGTGACATGTATAAAAACATATCTATACAGTGGCTATATACCTCATTTTTTTTCTTAGTCCTGCCAGTAATATATGGAAGCATCACTAATCAATATAATATGCAACAGTATAGTTATGGGCAATTCCATTCTCTGGTTCGCTAATAATTTTGATACAATCAGGGAATCGATTTCTTACAACAAAATAATGAATGTACCATGGTCACTCTGAACTTAGCAATAGTTTTCCACACTACAAAGACTTTTCATAATTCAAACTGAGCCTTTTATACATTGTTTTATTAAGCAAATAACACCCAACCGATAACAAGCTTCACGTACAACACCATTGAAGTAAAAGCTCCATACTGAACCACCAAAATAACCTTGTCTGCTGTCCCTGGAGAATATTACTGTTTATTCTAGAGAAACAATGTTAGAGACTCTGTCCGTCACCCATTTCATCATGAAAGTTCAAAGTAAACAGACAGACGCGCTTTCCCTGGGGGAGAGGCCCGGGAGCTCGAAATTCCTTTGCGTAAGCATACGAGGCAGTCAGGCCTTTATAAGTCTCTGAAAACAAATGTCATTTGGGATACAATACCTTTCCCAGCAAACCCGTTCTGTAATTTTGTGTGTGTGTGTGTATTCGGAAAAATCACTCAGGTGCGGTACAAAAAACTGATTTCTGTCACACAAGAGCAATAAAGGGATGTAACAAATTATTTTTATCAGCAGCTGACAAGAAATGTAATGATAACATTAGAATTAGCAATGTAGCCACATGCTGTGCCTTCTAAGTAAAAGCTCTGCTTGAGTGAAACAGCGTAGTAAGTGTAAATGAGCCAAAATAATTAACCATCAGGTTAATTATTTACTGAAACGTGCAACAGCACAAATAAGGACACACTATCCATGGCAAGCAGTACAGCGAGACAAAATGTGCATCCAGGAGAGTCTAAAATTTCAAAAAAGCTGGAAAATCTCTCAAACTCCCGAAAACCAAACAGTACTTTCTGCACATATAAACATGGCTTGGTATGCCTTTCACAATGCCAGTCTTATGTCAACAAACCTGAGTTAAAAAACTCATCTCCAGCTACTCCCCTGCAACTTTGAAGCTAAGTGCAGTGAAGAAACACAATCATCCAACATCTTTCTCACAGGCTGAACCTCAAACTGGTGAAAGGTATGGTACTGCATTCCACAAGAACAAAACACAAGAACGAGGAGAGCAGTATTCAGGATAATTTACTCAATCAAACTAGCTGCTCCGATGCATAATGTTAAATTAGGTACCATCTTTCTCATAAGCTGGACCATCAAACTGAAGACCAAAGGCACGGTACTGCATTCCCCTGAAAAGCACAGAAGGAGCGGCAACAGAAATGAAACTCATTGCTAAAATACGACCTGAGAAGGGCTGGGAGCTTCTCCTCCAAATCTTCCTCTTTTTTGGCCACTGTGAAAAAAGTGGTATGGCAGTCAACTCTGAAAGACTCTAAGCAAGATGAGGGAAACGGAGAGAGAGAGAGAGAGAGAGCGAGAGAGAGCGAACACGAGAGAGCGAGAGCCTTGAGGTAGAGATTTTGACGCAACCCAGTGTGTAACAGACTTGTTGGGGAGGGGGGGTGTGACAGATACGAAAGATTGAGTGAAAATAACTCTTCGACTAGAGGCAGAGCGCATTTCCTCTGTAGGCTAGCACAGCGCACGTGCACTCAGACACACACGCACACAAGCGCACGCACACACACACACGTTAGGGTTATAGTTACACAGACTCTCTACTCACCCCCATTCTACTGTGATTAAAGACCCCTAACAACAGAAAAACATGCCAAATTACACTTGATCCCAAAATGTAGCTAAATTTGTCCAGATGCATGGACTTGCACCTGTGCACAGACAGGCATGTGCACGTCCTCAGACACAAAGACACACACGCCCTCAATGGCTGACACACAGAGGTGCACCACATGGGAGCACACTCATTCTTCAGTGCGCATAAAAAGGTGCACACAATGCAGTAAGCTATAGTCACCTCACTGGATGGCCTCAATAGCAAATAATGATTAATGGATTATCAAACTCCCTGTATGGAGTTTTTCATCCATTGTATTCCTCAGTTACAGAATCACCAGTTTATTACAAAATGCAGTGGCTGCAACCCCCACCTTCATGATGATGGCCAGCATACGCCAGTCACTGTACAGTACCACAGCACCTATATGCATATATTTTCCAGCCCTTACACTATTTCCAAAAAGAGAACGTGAACAACAGGGGGAAAACACCTTTCACAGCCGTAGGAGCACCTGCTGGCTGTGCATGCTGAACACAAGCTGTTTGTGCCTCACGAGCTGCTGGCTCCTCACGTCTCCGACTGCTCCCGGGCTGGTTGACCACACGGCGACACACACAGCCCAGGGCCCCTGATGCCTCTGCTCACGGGCTGGTTGCCCACACGGCGCACACACACAGCTCGGGGCCCCCAGTGCCTCTGCTCGTGGGTATGCTGCTCTAACGCAGGTCCAGCAGCTGCACAAACATTTACTTATTTCTCTCCTGCTGTTCAATACCTGCATAAATGAATGAATATCCATCCGACTCATGCACATAAGAATTTAATTTTGAAAAAGTAATTTGTGGAACATTTATATTGCAAATAAACAATGGCAATTTGCCTGTCCTTGCTGCAGTATGTCTATCCTGCATCCTACCCAGCACATTTCACGTCTGAGACATGCTACATTTTAGCTGTCATTATGAACAAAATAAAACTTTAAGCCTCTTAACGCCAGCAGCCGAGTTGAAGAGCAGCTGCTGTAACTCAAGATGCGGCCCACAGCATATGTGCATCATGCCTAAACGCAGCAAAGCCACAGTCTGCACCATCTGGCTTTTCTCTACCTGGCAGCACTAACAGATAGCACATGGAAAACACACAGCTAGAGATCTTAATGTACTAGTTCGTTTTGTAGGGGATGGATGGGCAGATGTAAGGGGAGCTCCAGCATGGCCACATTCATGTGACAGTTTGTTGGGAGTGAAACTGCCAGGATGGAGCTGAGAGACAGCATGAGGCTCTGAACCTGCCAGTAACACGGCACTCTGTGGTGAGCAGCGCATGGGCCATTTTCCCGACAGCCAGCTGAAGCAGCCTTTGCAAGCAAACCTCAGGCACCACAGGCATGCCCACAAGCTAAGGGGCGTAGAAGAGCTGAGGGAAACACCCCGATGCTTGTACTAAATACGTCTTATTATTTTTTATGTCTGCCACTTAACATGTGGTATTGCACCTTATCTCATTATGACCCTATCCTATATACATTTTTTAGTTTTTAGTAAGTTAGTGGGATTGTATCAATACATCACGATGTGCAATGCTACTAATAATGGATAATATATACACCCTTGTGCAAATTAATTGAAACAAGTTGTCACATAGACATGCATGCAGTGTCCTGGGACCTGCGGGTTTGCACAGCCATAGGGCAGAGAGTTTGGATGGACAGAGGAGGCACTGTGCCCATAGACTGGCAGACCTGCTCAGGTGGGGTTAGAACTGGGTGGCACAGTATGACTATGCGTCAGCCATCCATGTATGTTTCAAGTGAATGCTCTGGGGTTCTGGCACCTCCCTGTGTTATCATGGGGTTTCCTCCAGGTTCTTTGGTTTCCAAAAACAGGCATGGACGGGGTGTATGCCCTGCAATGGACTGGTGCCCGATCCTGGGTTATTCCCATTCAATTTGTATCAGTCCACCAGGTCTTAAATCCACACCCAAGGCGATAAATATGACTTAATGTGTCTTAACTGTGGTCAGTGTGTCTGTATATAGATGCAACAACTTGTTTCAATTAATTTGCATAAGAGTGTAGAATATGCCCTTTTTTCCTTCAGATAATTCACACATTTTGATGCAGGTCATAAGTATCTTTGTGCATTTCAACCAATCACATGGTGGTGATGCAACCAGCTTGGTTTAGTCCCATTTTCAGGCCATGTCAGCGAGGGTACGGCTCAGGACAAATTCATATACTTTACAGTGGAAAATGGTCAGTTCATGGTACGGCTCGGTTCTTGGTGATCTATGAACTGTTAATTTCCACAATGCCTCTGCGCATGGGTGACTAGGATCACGTGTCACACTCGGGTGATCAGGCTTAGCTGATAACATGCCAGTGGGTCCCTGTGCCCTTTTGTCTTATGAAATGCATTAATGCAGAAGGTGGTTTTGTCCAATCAAGCACTATTCCTAGGTTTTAAGGTCCATGGCAAAGCTTAGAAAACCATGAAATGTGTTTGATAATTCATCAAAGACAGCAAAACCTTATTGGAAATCATTATAGGCAGCTAAAATACATCAACATATGATGACTGACAAGGGCCCAGAAAATATAATGCTGTAAGCAATCCAGCACCTGAAAATGTAATCACACCACAAAAAAAGATCAGCTGTGTGTGATAACAAATAGGGACTCCCCTTGCCATAATCCATAAACAGCAAAATGAAATGTTACCCTTTATTTAAGCAACATGAAGATAAATAGTTCAAATAGTTTATTTATTTATTCAAGAAATGGTTTCTAGGAATACATACTCAGCATTTGTCTCCTGAACTAACCTGATCCACTACCAGTGATCCTTACCAGTTCACTGTCTACCACTAACTTGTGCCGTTGAAGTGATTTCCTTGACATTACTGGATCTCTGTCTTTGTATATCACCCTTAGACGTATTCTCTTACTAGAGGTTCTCCTGGGGTATATTTGTGTATTTAGCATGACACCAGGTTACAAGGAATGTTCATATAGCACTTTTTCCCACAACTATCCCATATTTTTCCTTGTCACTCATTGGAAGCTCAGCCTACTGTAGTAGCACTTAGTTAGATCCTTGACACCTGAATCTTTCTTATGTATTTTCCTGCTTACTTGTACTTCACTTGGGATGTCTTCCAAATAAATGTAAATGAGATCATCATCAATATTGACATGCTGGTGAATGTGCTATAGGTACTACCTGTTGAGTATGAACACAGCTGGAAGTGGAAGAAGTGACAAATGTATGTCAGCTGCTGTCAAACACTTCTGACTAGTGTCCACTGCTGCTGATAATGGTCAGGGTGGGATCTCAGATCACATGGTTTAAATATTTAATGGGAACCACTACGAGAAATAAAACCTGTGGCCTTCAGCTTACTGAAAATCGAAGCTTGCCTTCACAAGCCAGTCATCAGGAGCTTGTCATGGTTAAACTTATAATGGTGACTTGGTGCTATGGTTCATTTTTCTCAGAACCCAGAAATGTGAGGCACACATTTACTACATGCTTTAGGTATGGTGAACCCCTAAGAATTATATGAAAATAACATCTGCAAGCCTAATTTGAGAAGTTTGTGTAAGACTTTCTTAAATGAATGTAAAATGTTAAACAGAAATATGAAACCTTAAAATAAAACCATAATTAATTCTCATTGCACAGCAAGTGTACACAAACATAAAGATCATTTACAAAGCAGCTCCCCTCTTTCTGATCACCTAACTATTATGCTACTGCCTGTATACAGACCCCTGGGAAAACAAGAATAGCCAGTCCTTAGGGAAGTCAGAGTGTGGCCATAGGAGGCTACTCCAGTGTTGCAAGCACACAGTGGGATGACAACATCACAGACTTGTGAGAATATACAGAGGCTGCTACTGGGTATATTATCAAGTCCCTGCCCCCTGAGTACAACTATTATACCTGTGCCTAAAAAGTCTAACGCTGTCTGCATGAATAACTTCCATCCCATACCCCTCTCTCCCACAGCCATGAAATGATTTGACCAGCTTGTCATGCATCACAGCAAACCCCATCTCAGTGCAAACCTAGACACATTTCTATCTGCACACAGAGCTAACCATTCCACTGAAGTTTGCCAATGACACCACAATGGTGGGTCTCATCAGTAAAGAAGATACTGGCGTATAGGATGGAAATAGAACAGCTGACGGCATGGTGCAGGAATCTCAGTATTATTCTCAATGTCAAAAAGATCAAGACAATACTAATCAACTTCAGGAGGGCCCGTTTGCAACATCATCCTCTGCCAATCAATGGGAAGCCACTTCAGCCACCACCTCTGTGTAGCACCCATCTGTATGATGCGACGGCAGCCATTCTGCGCCAGTACGCTCACCACATAGAAGATAAGATGGTGAAGGGGCAAGAGAGAATCCACCAATTTTGATATAGGGGATGATTAGGAGGCCAGATTTTAAAGGGCCACAATGGGCAATATTAACCAGGACATCAGGGCACCACCCCTACTCTTTTCGAAAGATGCCCAGGGATCTTTTATGACCTTAGAGAGTCAAGACCTCGGTTTTACATCTCATCCGATGGACGGCACCATTTTTACAGCACAGTGTCCCCGTCACTGCACTGGGGCGTTGGGATCAACACAGACTACAGGATGGGCTAACCTGCTGGCCACACCAACACCTCCTCCAGCTGCCATATATGTTATACCCTTCTAATTATTGTGACATTTGTTTGTTTCTTGTGATATGTTCATTTTTTCATGTATGCGAGTACACAAAAAAATGGCAATAAAAGAAATCTGACCTATTATAAAACCAATTACCTCTTGCCCTGTTTCATAATTCCCATTGTGCATTTCAACATTATCTAGACAATTCAGCGCCTTTCCACAGCACCAAAGATTTGTTGCAAAGTAAGGATTTGGATTTTTAAAATCTCTCTGATCTGTATTGCAGAGGAAGGTTGTTTTAAAAACATCAAGCACAGATGGCAATGAGGAACACAATGGGTGGGGACATTAATATCACAGGATTATTATTTATTATTCATAGACTGCAATCATTGCATTATTTTAATTCCATATAGAATATAAACTGCACTCAGCTCCTGCATCACAGCCCTCAATTACCAATTCAAGACCTTCAAGCTGTTGCATTATAGATCAGTTAGGTTAGAATCAAACAGAATGGCTGTTTTTAATTCAGCAAAACACATCGGTGTCACATAATTGTCAAGACTGTGGTTCAGTTCCTCCTCCAATGAAAACAATGAGGTCTTCAAATACAATCCAGTTCCTATCTTTAAAAATACATATGCATGCAGTAATGGCTAGTTCCCATAAGTTTATCCATTCTTTAGTTACCATGGAGTGACCTCTATGAACACAAGACACTCTGACACATGAACAGGGCTCAAATATTCCCCTTTAAGTGACATCACCAGCCACTAATTATTCTGTCAACAGACAATTCACCATTCTCTGAAGGATGCTAATTTACATACCCTGTTGCATTTATTTTCCCCGCAATCTATAGGCTGGTAGAGTGATGCCACCCCATAACCATACATGTATTATGTTTGGGGAATAAGAACACACTTTAGACATCCTTAACATGGCAAGTCCAGGCTGAGTCCCTTCACAATGGAATTGTTCAATGGATACAGGGTGGAAAAATGCAACAATCTTCACCAGCTTCGTCATCCAGGAATATGTCTTATAGCATCCAATGATACTAGGCTTAAACCTGGTTACATCTAAAGCGTCATGACTTGAGGGACGAAGGACTCAAGGGCAGGTGTTGCGGTGAAACAAAAAGGATTTATTGAACTAAATGAACAAAATCTGTAAACAAACAGGATTGTGAGGGATCCAGAATGTGAGGACTGGAAACAAGGCCTCAGGTAGCAGAAAGGTTAAACATTAATGACTGGACAGAGCATGGCAGGACTAACAGGGTAGAAAGTACACAAATTCCAAGGGGCAGAACCACTGGACAGGACAGGACAGAACGCACGGCACAACAATGGAAAAGGCAGGGGCCAGACCAGGCACCCAGAGGACAGCACAAGAAAACAACACCAAACAGAACCACATTGACAAAACAGACAAAACATGGGAAGAAACCAGGCACTAGGAACACAGCTGGGACCGGAAGGGCGAACATTAAACATCAACAGGGACTAGGGAGCAAAAGAGACAGAGACGTACAGAACACACCACATCAGGACAGGGCAGACAAACAGGGGAATAACGGAGACAGAGAAAGAAAACACTGGAGGGGGTAATAAGGGACACAGGCCAGGGTAAAACAAAGGCAGGACAGGGCACTGGGACAGGGACTGAGGCACAATAAAGGAAAACAGGAGGTGTCTTCCAGACCCTGGGGAGCTGGGTGATGACCTTGGGACGCGGACCCCCCTGGGCTCATTCACTGGTGAGGTAGAGCCTGTCTGAATTGCAGGACCTAAAGGCCTTGGAGGGCCAGCAGGCCAGAGGGCACTGCAGGGGACTGCAGGGCAGGAGCAAAAGCATGCCAAGGGGACGGCAGGACAGGAACAGGAGGGTACTGAGGGGACTGCAAGGCAGGAGCAGGAGGGCGCCAAGGGGACTGCAGGACAGGAGCAGGAGGGCGCAGAGGGGACTGCAGAGCAGGAGCAAGAGGGTGCCGAAGGGACTGCAGGACAGGAGCAGGAGGGCACCATGGGGACTGCAGGGCAGGAGTAGGAGGGTGCCAAGGGGACTGCAGGGCAGGAGCAAGAGGGCGCCGGGGATTCTTCTTTCTGGGCCTCATTACTCAGTGTCGCCCGGGAATCCAGCGCCAGGCAAACGGAAGCCTGGGAGGCCGGCATGGTATGCCCCTGTCTACCCCTCCAGGAGATGGAGACTTGGTCAGCCCCTCTCAGGACAAAAAACGGGGCAGCCCGAGACCTAGGACCAGGTCAGCATAAGCCCTGTACTGAGGCGGAGGCCCATGGAACAGGGCTAAGGACAAGTTCCAGAGGGTCCCACTTCAAGTCCTCTGGAAGGGCAGCCTTCACATAACCACAATCCAGTCTGATGCTGACTGGGAAGATAGGGGGCCTAACTAGTGGCAACCAGGGAGTTAGGCGTCATGCTGGTGCTGACCGGCAGGGTATGAGGATTCTGGCCAGCAGCAAGCCAGGAAGCTGCAAGGGCGACAATAGGAGATGAGGCGGGCCCCAGCACCACCTGGAGGTGAGCAGGGCTAAGGGGCCCCCCCTTGGACCGGGAGCAGGGAACAGAGTGCAGAGTGACCGTCTCTGGGCCAGGACCTTGGGACACAGGCTGAGCAGCTCTCTCTGGGCTGGGAGCTTAGGGTACGGGCTGAGCAGCCCTCTCTGGGTCGGGAACCTGCAGCGTAGGTTCTAGAGGCGCAGCAAAGGCAAGGACGGGCTCTGGGAGTGTAGCAGAGGCAAAGATGGCCCCTGGGACCAAAGCAGAGGCGAGAATAGCCTCCAGGGGTGCAGCAGAGGCTAGGACAGGTGGAGCAGGGCCATGTGGGCCAGGCTCTGAAGGCTCAGGACGAGCGACAGCCCCTTCTGGGCTGGGGTCAGGAAACTTGGGTGCGGCGGTGGCTCCCTCTGGGCAGTGCTCTGCAGGCGTGGTGGCAGCCTTCCTTGGGCAGGGATTTGGAGGTGCTGCGGTAGATGAGGGGGCAGCCATGGGCACAACCAGCTTCCCCCATTACTTTCTCCTGCGGCCAAAGAAGATGGGTGGAGCCAAGGAGAGCCGCGGGGACCCGGCGGGCGGAACCAAGGCAATCTGTGGAGAGGCAGCATGTTGAGAAGCTTCATGCTACGGAAAGGCAGTGGGCTCTGGAGAGGCGGTGTGCAGTGGTACTGCAGCAGGTTCTGGAGAAGCGGCATGCAGTGGCACCACAGTGGCATCTGGACCAGGAATCTCGAGTAGCTTGGGATAAAACAAGACTGCACAGGGTCCAGCAAGACAGACTCTTGCTGCACGGGGTCCGGCAAAACAGGTGACGCTGGCACAGGCAGCTCCTTCTGTTTCCTCCTCCTTCAGCCAGAGCGGAGAGCTGCAGCGATCTATGGTGAGCCAGTGTGCTGAGCTGCAGAGAGCTAGCGGGCAGAGCGGCCTCTCGCTCAATAAACTGCTGCATCTCCCCCATACAGTGCTGGACCTTCTCTGCCTCCCAGGGATCCACACCTGGGATGAGCCCCGTCAGTATCTCCCCCACTCACATGAAGTGTGCTCTGGCCTTGGGCACCTTCCACACGGTGGGATTCTGCCTGCACTCCAGGTGGGCATCCAATAAGGAAAAGACGATCACCAACTCACAGGCAGGGTGACTCTGGAAGGATCAGTGCGGGCTCTGGGGAAATCGTGCAGGCAGAATTGTAGAGCGGAAGTGGCTCCTGGGGATAGCTGCTAGGTGCTTTGCGGAGTCCAGTCATTCTCCTATGACTTGAGGGATGAAGGACTCAAGGGCAAGCATTGTGAGTCGCGACAGGAAGGAGACAGGAGGGTCAGGCATGCAGGTTGTGACACAAATACACAGCAATGTGCATGTAAAAATTTTACTAATAATATGAAAATGTGTCTAGTACCCTCTGCCTCCTGGGAAAGAGTCCTGGTGGCCTATGACCAGCTAATGTGAAAGATGGATGAAGAGATGTAATAATAATAACCATATATTATTATTATTATTATTATTATTATTATAAAAAAATAAGCATTAGAAGAAAGAGGAAGACACTAGTTAATTAGTTCACTGGGGCATTTTTGCACATATATGAATGACTTCTTAACCATGAAAACTGAATGCAGGTTTGCATAATAAAGACAATCATGATCTTAATTACTATCTATTGATAAATCTAAAGGATAATGCAAATGCAGAAGCATGAATGTGGAATAGGAAGGGCTGTGCACCACTTTCACACTACCTCTGTAATCGTTTCCTCCCCTCGTTACAGTTTTAACCCTTTTTAGACTATGTCACTAGATCATTTTTTGAAGGGTTATGACTAAAAAATCTTGTTTGGCTTTGAACCCGCTTGTCTTACAAAAAACGCCTGGTCATACACAGAAGCGAACCTCACAGAAGGTCATGCATGTTTTTGAGAAGTGCATTTATAGACTGAAGAGGAAAATAGTGATCAGAGGGCATCAAAGAGGGCAATGTGCTCTTTGTGTGCAAAAGTAACAATCTACCTGGGTCAATATGTGAGTCACGAGCCCACGCCAGGGCCACACACTAGCACCCTGTCAGGCCATCACCCACGTCATCAAGAAACCTGCCGCCTCCTTACCTCTGATTTATTATTATAGGCCAAACAACTTGAACTGGTGCATCTCCTCACGAGAGACAGTTGGATGTTGGCAAACAGTCATGTTTAATTCTCCACAGCATGTGTGATCATGGACTGTAAATACAGCCTGTCTAATACAGAGGTCAAATGGGAACACTGCGCTGAATTGCAGATTTACAATGTCTGAGGCCAGCTCTGGTTAACCTACATCTAAGCTGGTAGGTGCATGGTGTGCTGCCAGGAATTACGGAGGCACTTTTTTTTCATACAAATGAAAGAAGCGAGCGTCATTCCCACGCATTTTCTGTAGCGACCAAATGAGGGGAAGTAGATTTAGCAGTTTCATACGATAGTGGGCACGGAGCTGAGCCCTGCGGTGACTGATCACAGTATGCAGTGCATGCAAAAGACATGTTTAATTCAGGTTGGATGTGAAACAGGCATTAGCGAGATAACTGGAAGTTTCAGGGTGCAGAGCGGTAAAAAGCATTACATGTTGGTAGGTGTAGAGTCGCAGTGGCGATGTGCAGCAGTGGATTCCAGGCCCCCAGCCTCTCATCCCGTTATCACCTGCATAAGCGGGAAACTATCTCATTTGAGGTGCTGCATCTACAGTTGCAACTTTTGCATTTAAAATTTTCATAAGAATGCATACTTAATTGTACTATAGTGTTTTTCCACCAAAAGTTTTACACGTATACTCGTCACCTAATAACACCTTGGGGCTCTGCCCTCTTTACCAGGAGGTAAAGAGGGCAGATTCCAGTATATTCCAGTATTATTCCAGCTATTCACTTAGTTTTTCACTGTAACCCTAAATCTCAGTCCCCCCTTTAGTGGATCTGGATATTAGGTTTGTATATTTTTAATTTTGCAGAGATGTTTGCATATTACGAAACCTTTTTCCTGTTTTCTCCCCACTCCTTTAGGGATTTCCCTATTGAAAATATGTATTTGGATCTCCTCATGCCACACAGTTGTGTTCCTCAAGCCGCACAGGCTTTTCTGCCCGCTGATTATGTCATTATGATTGTTTAACCTCCCACCAATACAGAGAAAATAAAGATGCAGCAACTGAGACATCTATCGGACATCAGAGGTAACTGCAGGTTTTGGCTCTCTTCATATTGTACTGGTCACTGGCAAAATAGTCACATTACAGAGAAAATAACTCATCTTCAACTGGCATCTCTATTATTAAATTTGCAACATAAAAGTGGGTACAGCACAGTTTTCCATTAAAGTATAACCATCAATTTATCCAAAAATATACTTATATCCAGGACTCATCTCAAACACAATAGGCAATTTAGAGTTGACAATTCACCCAACTAGGGACAGCAGTGTGTAGCACTATCACCTCACACCTTAATTTTTTGGGGTTCCACTCCTGCAGCTGTTGTTTTTGCATGCTCTCCCCATGTGACATGCATTTCCTTACACAGTCCAAAGACATATAGTTAGGATGTCTGGTATCTCTAAACTGGACCTTGTCCAATGACTTTGTCCAAGATTTTGGATTGGTGGTGAGAACCCATGCAAACGCAAGTAGAACTGCTACCTCCACATCCATGAGGCAGAAACTCAAACCCCTGACCGCAGGGGTGTGTAGCTTTAGTACCATCCAAAGAGTCACAATGCCACCCTCATTGTGTTACTGTGCATTACCTACTGAGAAATGTAGATAAATATAGCCAGGCATGCTAATGTAAAGCTATTAATAATAATAAATTTGTGTGCAAGCTACCCAAAATGTGAGAGCTTGTTTAGGCAGCTCAGCTGTGCTGTTAGGAGTGGGCTCCCTTGGGTGATTGCTGCCCTTGCTAATGACAGACATCGTTTCGTGGGCAGTGTTAGCCATCACAGGAGGGTGCTGCTGACAAGAGTCACATGACCAAATAAAAAAAAAACAAGCCTAACAGGCAGATGGCAGAGGAAGTGGGCGCCGAAAGTGATTTGTGGATCCCAAATCTCTGGAGGGTGTTTCATGGTTGAATGCTTATTTTAATTAATGCACATTGTTGCTGTTCTCGTGGCAGCGGCTGCTACAGCCCGTTGTAGACAGGAGTAGTACAGATGAGGCCTGGCAGGATGTTCTGGAGACAGAAATAGACCTGTTTCAATGCATCAAATGTTTATCAGTCAGGATTATGAAAATCTGCCTGCACATGCTCAGTAGGTTTAGAGCTCAGCGTGTTTAACAGGTTGGACAGTTGGACACTTTACAGGAAAAAAACAAAATGCAGTTTTAAGGCCTTAAATCTTAAAACTTTGTTTATCATGACTGTTGATAATGACCTATATGGGTGTGGGGGGAGGAAGGGGGCGGCCCCCTCAGGCCGCTCCCATGGGACAGGGCCGGAAGCGTGGTGGGGATTGGGGAGCAGGCGAGGAGCCTGGCTTGGGGACAGCGTCAGGGGAAGGAGCTCAGCCGAGCTCAGCTGAGCAAAGCGCACCTCAGGAGACTGGTGACAATGCTGGACAACTGAAACGCACAAAAACAAAGATTTCCGGGCTCTGACCTATTTTCCATCCTGCCCATTTCCCTGCCAAGACACTCTTCCTGTACCATAGAATGGACGTCCACTGGTTTGTTGATGCGGACCTAATTTTAACTTAGTACAGCAGCTTGTCTGCTAGACTGATGGTGCCTCCAGTTCAATGTGACTTTTGCCATGCAATCCAAGTAGAAGACCTCACTCCCCAAACACAGACAGGGCAAAATGCAGATAAAAAGAAATAGGTTTAGTTGCAGATCACATTTATAGCATTTTTCATCTGACAAACAATCAGAGCAGACCGTACATTGTATGGCACATGGCACTAGTCAATACCTAATAGTCGATTTAATAAGCTTGCTTTCATTACAGGTTATGATACAGTAAAAGTCGTAAATAAGCCAACGCCTATGAACTTCTCACATTAATATTTTATAACCTATCTTTGTTTTAATGGCAGTGTTAGCCACGTCTTAGGACTCCATCCATCCATTTCAATTCAATTCAATTCAATTTTATATAGCGCCTTTCACAACAGAGTCATCACAAAGCACTTTACATGATGTTTGAAAGAATGCTAAGACAAAGAATTTAACTAAAGAAAGAAGGAAGGCCAGATGACAACGGAGGAGAGGAACCAAAAACTCCCAAGTA
>JAAGVU020000019.1:11720910-11731935 GCA_011763525.2 Mormyrus iriodes
CAGCCGCCCTCCCTCTCCCTACTCTCGTTCAACCCCCACTGTAAAAAACACCCCCCCCCCCCCCCCCCCCCCCCCCCCCCAACACCTGACAGCTTCACTCAGTGTGAGGACACCTACAGCTGTTACATGGCCCCCCACCTGCCTGAAATACAAACTGATAGCTTCACGCTGCCCCTGGGACGGTCTGTAGCATTAGCTACATTGATACCGTGGCACATCTCATTCACAGCCAAATGGCCTTATACAAACCAGTGATGGGACATAGGGATCCACACTGGGAGCGTGGCAGGTGACACTGCACCAAGGAGAAGCACACTGGATGGAAACTTGCTTTTCTCATAATATTTCACAGTGTCCACTATATGGACAAAAGTATTGGGACATCTGGGCATTACACCTACAGGAACTTTAACAACATCCCATCCTAAATCCATAGGGATCAATATGGAGTTGGTCCCCCCTTAGCAGCCATAACAGATGCCATTCTTCTGGGAAGGCTTTTCACAAGGTTTTGGAGTGTGTCTCTGTGAATTTTTATCCATTCATCTAGAAGAGCATTTGTGAGGTCAGGCACTGATGTTGGATGTGAAGGCCTGGCTCGCAATCTCTGTTCTAGTTCAGCCTAAAGGTGTTTGATGGGGTTGAGGTCAGGTCTCTGTGCATGCCAGACAAATTTTTTCCACACCAAACTGACCCAACCATGTCTTTGTTGACTTTTCTTTGTGATCTTGAGCACAGTCATGCTGGAACTGAAAAGGACCTTCCTCAAACTGTTCCCACAAAGCTGGAAGCATAGAATTGTCCAAAATGTCTTGGAATGCTTAAGCATTAAGAGTTCCCTTCACTAGAAGTATGGGGCTTAGCCCAACCCCTAAAGAACAACCCCACACTATAATCCTTCCTCCATCAAACTTGACAGTTGGTGCAGTGCAGTTGTGCAGGTGAGTAACGTTTTCCTGGTATCTGCCAAACCCAGACTTGTCCATCAAACTGCCAGACAGAGAAGTGTGATTTGTCACTCCACAGAACACATTTCCACTGCTTCAGAGTCCGGTGGCGGTGTGCTTTACACCACTCCATCCGACGCTTGGTATTACACTTGGTGATGTGAGGCTTGCATGCAGCTGCTTGGCCATGGAAACCCATTCCATGAAGCTCCCAGTGCACAGTTTTTATGCTGGGGTAAATGCCAGAGGAAGTTTGGAACTCTGCAGTTATTGAGTCAACAGAGTGTTGGCAACTTCTACACACTATGCACTTCAGCACTCAGCGACCCCACTGTTACTTTACATGGTCTGCCACTTTGTGGCTCAGTTTCTGTTGTTCATAAACACAATCTACTTTACAATAATACCATTTACAGTTCACTGTGGAATATCAATCAGGGAAGAAGTGTCATGAACTGACTTACTGCAAAGGTGTAATCCTATGACAATACCACGCTCGTATTCATGGAGCTCATTGGACCAACCCATTCTTTCACAAATGTTTGTAAACCGGACTGCATGGCTAGATGCTTGATTTTATATAGCTGTGCCAATGGGTCTGAATGAAACTCCTGAATTCAATGATTAAGAGGTGTGTCCCAATACATTTGTCCATATAGTGTGTGTGTGTATATATATAAATTACATATAAAAAATAAGACACAGTAGGACCTGTTCTTTCTGAGCAAATCCAGTATTATTTTGTCTAGGAGTGAGATCTGAATTATAGTAATTAGCATAAATGTTCTCTTACTAGAAGGACATGGGTGAAAGCAGGTGAGTGTGATGCAGAAAGCAGTCCAGGTGGGTTACATGTACATTCACCTAAGCAAGTATCACACATATTTATATATAATAGATATAAATCAACCATTATGGAAAACATAATTTCTTTATATCCCTACAGTATACTATAGACTATTTTATTGGGAAAATCTTGTGGTTTGTTGCCTGTTGCAATGCCATTAATTTGTGTGTGTGTGAATGTGCGTGCATGTCTGTACATGGGTGTCTGTGCATGTGCGTCTGTGTCTGTGCGTCTGTGCCTGTGCATGTCTGTGCATGTGCGTCTGTGTATCTGTGTCTGTGCGTCTGTGCCTGTGCGTGTCTGTGCATGTGTATCACACTCAGCCCACCACCCATCCATAATGCTGTCAGGTCACATGGTCTTCGTCAGCTTCAGTACCTCTCTAGACATTCATCTTTCACTCAATCATTATT
Source organism: Mormyrus iriodes (assembly GCA_011763525.2). NCBI lineage: Eukaryota > Metazoa > Chordata > Actinopteri > Osteoglossiformes > Mormyridae > Mormyrus > Mormyrus iriodes. Next base: position 11,723,118 of record JAAGVU020000019.1, read on the forward strand.
TCGCATGTGTCCATTCACCATGGTATTTCCTGCGTTCTCCCTGCCTCTGCCATACTAATTCTGTTTTTTTTTACTGTTGATTTACATCCACATTTGCATGTCCTTATTCGGCAAATGAGTCAGCAGAGGGATGCACCGTGTTGAAGGTGGTTTGGAGGTCAGTGAATGCAGCCGCAGCATGAAATGTGAAAATGAGTTTCATTACACACTTCATCTCCACAGGAGTTAAAGGTGTGTGATGGCAGAGTGGTGCAGCCACTCAGAATGTGGCCTATGAAACACTAGAACCACAGGATCCATTTACACGCAGAACAGGACCACCTGATACCTCTACAAACACGGTGACCCGACCACCAGATACCTTTACAGGCAACACAGGACCACTGTATAGCTACGCTGCACCTTATATGTATGACGTACAATGAAGATTTAAGGTGTAAGTTATCTTCAACACTTCTTAGCAATCATACATCACACAAAAACAGCATGATCCACAAAAACAAAGGCAAGAAGAACAAATAAGCACATCTCCCCCTAGCTACTGGGGACAATTGGCCCAAGATATCTACTCATTTTAATTTTTTGCCCACCAATTTCCTAATCAAATCATTTTGACAGTTGAAAAAGTACACAAACAAGCAGCCTGAAGACAAAGCAAATATACCTCAGTGCAGTTTTCAAAGTTATTCTAAATATATTAAGAAGTCTTAGGTTTCAGTCAGTGAAGTATCACAGGCTCAGGCTACCAGTTAAAAAAGTAGCAAATCAACCTTCATAGGAATATGACATGAATCCAGATGCATTTGGATCTTCTCTTGACAGTTAACTATTCAGCATGGGGGAGGACAGACCAGTTTTGGAGGCTAATTATGAGGAATGGTGTGATTTTTTTTCTATCAAATGTCTGTCATGGCGATTGGAAACAAACCACTTCATCACCATTTCAGAGCTAATCGCATTACAGAAGTTCACCTCAGAACAAGGTCTACACTCCAACCCTCAGACAAATGATGAAACTCAAGCTCCCCGTAGCTACAGTATTCCAGGGTTAAGAGTCTTGAGTTTATAAAAAAAAAAACATGCAAGAAAAAATAACACACCACGATGGGAATTCCAAACAGCAAAGAGCAGCACTCAATGACACAAACACGTCAACATTAAAATGACTCAGGCCACTTCACGCATAGCAGCAGATGTTCCAAGGAAATGAGAAGCATGGCACGGAAAGCCAGTGTATCCGATCCCTGCTCTCCTGATGGCATTAAGCCGGGCCTGGGTTGGTTGACCCCTGACTTGCTGCTATTCTTGCCTGGCTGTAATTGGTTGCTCTATTTCTGTCACACCTCAATCTACAACCAAGGCTCCCCAGACGTGCGGCACGGTCACCAGCTTGGCCAGGATTAGATCCAAGGCCCAGGAGGACTGAGCACCGTGCACCAGAGAGGGCCCATGGGGGCCACCATTCTCCCAAACACCATTTCAGTCACCCGAGTGACACCACGGCAGTAAGGCCTCAGGGTAGGAGGAGAAGTTTCTGCTGTTGGACCCAGGACTGTTTTTAGCAGTGAATACGGCCCAAGGGTTTCTGGACGAGGGATTAATTGGGACAAGTTTTAATGAGAGTGGAGCTTGGCAAAGTCGCGCCCCCCCCCCACTTCCTGTTCATCTACATTGCTACAAAATACTGCCTGTTGTCAGATCAAAATTAACTACAAAACATTCACTAAAAAAAGAGGAACAGCTGGGATAGCATATGGGTTTCTCAATAATAAACCACATTTTTTCTCTCAAACATCTTGGTACAGTTTGCTGATCACTATCAATTGGTTGGCCACCAATGAACTAAAACATTACCCATTAATCATCTCCTGTGATCGACTGACGGATTGGGCACCCCTAGCATTTAGACTATATAATGCCAGGGTTGGGGAAGAAAGACCGGCCCTCACAAACCAGCCACTGGGGAAATGGCCAGTGCATGCCTAGAATGAGGATATCTGACCTTCACATGGGGCTGCTCTGTTTCTCTCAGAGGCCTTCTAACATACATGCAGACCTCTGACATTGAATCGGAGTTACTCATCTCACCAGGCTGCAGATTAGGCACAGTGAAAATCGTGGCACACAGGTTCAAATTTTCTTTAACCAGACTTTCTGATTCTCGTGATAAAGAGTAGCCTGCTTTGATAATGCCTACAAGTGTATTATGGTTCACCACAAGACAATTATAGGTTGTGACCAGTTCAAATGCACACAATTCAGCTTCTCTGAGTTTCCACCCATCACTGCCATTAAAACTGAAAGCTAGAAACAATGAAATTTTAACTATTGCTACAGCTATTGATAGCCTTGAAAGTAATAAACAAATTACATATGGGTCATTCTCCGATTTCTGTTTCTGTTCAAGGGAAATGCAAAAATGTGAGTAAAACACACTGATTATTAGGTTATTTGGAAAATTCCCACCTTAAAAAGGGGTAATTATTTAATTGCAGAGGGAAATGAATATTCATTCTTGATCATAATACATCGGCTTTCTGAGTTATCAATGGAAAAATCTGCTGTCCAAATTCTCATGCAAAACTTCATTGCCCAAGTCCTCAGTGAAAAAAATAACGTTTTGCCTAATTGTTTTGTGGAGACATTCATGGCTTTAGTGAATGATGGAAAAAAACTCTTCTTATTGTACAAAATTAACAGTCGCAACAAGCACCGATGATGTGATTTTGGGTCACAGAGGTTTGCACCACATCATGCTTACTGGGCTTTTACTGGTTTGTACTTATTATAATAATTCACCACCACCTTGTTCACCACAAAGTTAATAATACATTATTACGTAATGAAAATTGTAACTATCTTTTATTATAACTTAATTTTCCACATATTTTAATTGCAGCTAGTTCATTTTAGGGTTAGGTCAGCTCAATGTCCACTAAGCGCACGATATTTCGCCGCATGAAAAGCTGTGTGGTGCTTTCGCATTTTTTTTTTGAGTGGATAATTTCCTGAGAGATTCAGAGAGTCCATTGCTTTAAAAGACTATGCTGATCTTTTACTCAGATTACATTTTATCTTACATCTGATGATTCTAAAGAGAGGTGCCTTTCATTCACCATTTATATTTTCACTCTACGAAGAGGTTTTTGGTACAGAATTGACAGTTATTGAGCAGCACTGACAGTTGACAGTTGTTGACGAGGGGCTTGTAAGTCATCTGTGGAAAAGAGACCCCTGCATTACTACCACATAGATCAGAGCCTCAGTCTTTCCTTGAGTGGGAGGAGCACCTGAACCTGTGATTCGCCCTCAGTGTAGGACTGCTCTGATAAAATGTAGGCATTTTCACTGCTTTTAGAATCAATGCTTGCACCCACGTATCACATGGCCTCATCTGACCCACATGGGGACGCTAGCACTTAAGCCGTGGTATAAATAGCTTTATCACGTATTTCACTTCTCGCAGGTTTTCACAGGATGAGGGGCTCTGCCTCTGTGCCCATGGGTATGTCCGTGTTACCCGTCTTCACAATTCAACACATGAAAATATAGCCGCCTCTCCAGATTCACAAATATTAGTATTATTCAATAGTTTTTTGAGTAAATACATACTATGTCTTGGGTAGAACATGGATCTTTGTCTTGGCAACCAGCCTCCCTCATGTGCCAGCTGTCTTTGTGACCATGGAATCACATGCTTCACGCAGTTGTAAGCTTTTCAGTGCCCTTAACTTGATATTTTTAATAATGGGTCCAAGTATTATTCATGAATTTTTATATTTGTGGGAATCTTCTGCCCCTACCCCTTCCAAATGTGAAGGGGTAACTGTAATGCTTATAATCATTTGCCAGCAGAATGGTTTACCATTAGTTTTAAACAAAAAAGGACAATACAGTAGAATCAAGGATAATGTTTCAGTAAATTATGCGCTGAGTAATAGTACAGGCAGAATAATCTGTGGGAAAAAACAGTGTAATGAATAAAGTGGAATTATGATTTTACAATACTACTATAATGTATCCTACCCTGGTCGTAAGCAGCTGACTATATTTAACAATATAGCAATGTCATTTACTGTGGCCCAAAATCTATTTTTATTTAAGAATACAAACAAAATTGATTCTAGAGCAAAGGCTTTATTTATAAATGAGGTCTAGTAACTGGTCCCTTGGACCTAATGAGTTGAGTGCCGTAAGCCCGTATTACGAAGGTGTAATGTGAGATCCGGGCTACAGAAGATCAATAATTACGCTTCTACAGAAAGTAGGCCACTGGCTGTGTGGCCCCTCAAATAACACAATCGTTAACCGAGAACAACCAAAATGACAAACACCAAGCTACTGCTTGACTGTGATGAATTCCCTAGTTTGCATCAGGAATATTGAAGGAAGTGGAGTGAGGTTCAGACTCCAGCTAAAGCAGCCGGACAGATGAAGCAATGCATTTGCCCTGCTCACTATTGATCGGCTGCGGGGAAAGAATTTGAAGTGCTAGTTGTTCAGTCTCAATTCATTTACATAAGAAGTAGGTGTGAATATTTAACTTGCTCTGCAGTGAGGGGAAAAAATCTGCTCTGACTAATCTTTCTGTTCTATTTTCTCTCCATTCTCCACAATTCATCTGTGTACCCCCACATTTCGCAGATTTACACAAGAAACCAGAAGCAAGCAGAAAAGTGAAGGACTCGGGATGTCAGAAAGCTGCTGCTGCAATTCGGGCAGGGGCCTTTCCACACCTAAAATGCTTCAGGAAACAGCAAATGTTAGTCTAATAAAATGCACTTTGGACAAAACAACCTGCTAAACAAAGAAATGAGTAAATCAACGGCTGGAAATGTCAGAATAAGGTGTACTCTCACAGTTTGACCAGGCCTCTGCAAATAATTGACAAAAACACATCAACTAATCAGCAACCACCCATCTACAACCAATTAACCATCAAGTCACAAAATTCTGAAACTGTTCAACAAAAAAAATGGAATCATGACAGATGATATTTTGCTGGTCAATCTAGGAACTATTTAGAATGACATCTTTAGGGAGATTCAATGATTGTTTTGCAAGTGATGCCTCCTTAGTTTTACTCTAGTGTTCAAAGGAAACCGGTCCCTTCTCTGAGTCATAGACACAGAAACAGTCATAAAACAAAACATCAGCTGCAAATAACAGGTAGTCAGCGGAACATCATCGGAGGGGATATAGAGAGGAGAGAGAAGGAAGAATCAGAAACACGTTAGCAATCGCGCAGCCTTTAGGTTCTGCACTTAGTTCTAGCTGTGCAAAGCCCACACAGCTGGCATCTCCTCTAATTCTGCACACAATTATAGCTGTGCAAAGCCCACACAGATGGCATCTCCTCTGATCCTGCACACAGTTCTATCTCTGCAAAGCCCACACAGGTGGCGTCTCCTGTGGTTCTGCACACAGTTCTAGCTGTGCAAAGCCCACACAGCCGGCATCTCATCTGATTCTGCACACAGTTCTAGCTGTGCAAAGCCCACACAGCTGGCTTCTCCTGTGGTTCTGCACATATTTCTAGCTGTGCAAAGCCCACACAGATGACATCTCCTGTGGCTCTGCACGCATTTCTAGCTGTGCAAACTCGCACAGCTGGCTTCTTCTGTGGTACTGCACACAGTTCTAGCTGTGCAAAGCCCACACAGCCGGCATCTTCTCTGATTCTGCACACAGTTCTAGCTGTGCAAAGCCCACACAGATGGCATCTCCTGTGGTTCTGCACACATTTCTAGCTGTGCAAAGCTCGCACAGCCGGCATCTCCTCTGATCTTGCACACAGTTCTAGCTGTGCAAAGCCCACACAGCCGGCATCTCCTGTGGTACTGCACACAGTTCTAGTTCTACAAAGTTAGCACAGCTGACTTCTTCTGTGGTGCTGCACTTAGTTCTAGCTGTGCAAAGCCCACACAGTTGGCATCTCCTCTGATCCTGCACACAGTTCTAGCTGTGCAAAACCCACACAGATGGCGTCTCTTGTGGTTCTGCACACAGTTCTAGCCATGCACAGCCCAAACAGATGGCGTCTCCTGTGGTTCTGCACACATTTCTAGCTGGGCAAACTCGCACAGGTGGCTTCTCCTGTGGTACTGCACACAGTTCTAGTTGTGCAAAGCTCACACAGTTGGCTTCTTCTGTGGTTCTGCACTTAGTTCTAGCTGTGCAAAGCCCACACAGCTGGCATCTCCTCTGATTCTGCACACAGTTCTAGCTGTGCAAAGCCCACACAGCTAGCTTCTGCGGTGGTTATGCACACATTTCTAGCTGGGCAAAGCTCACACAGCTGGCTTCTCCTCTAATTCTGCACACATTTCTAGCTGTGCAAAGCCCACACAGATGAAGTCTCCTGTGGTGCTGCACACATTTCTAGCTGTGCAAACTTGCACAGCTGGCTTCTCCTTTGGCACTGCACACAGTTCTAGTTGTGCAAAGCTCGCACAGCTGGCTTCTTCTGTGGTTCTGCACTTAGTTCTAGCGGTGCAAAGCCCACACAGCTAGCATCTCCTCTGATCCTGCACACAGTTCTTGCTGTGCAAAGCCCACACAGCTGGCTTCTCCTGTGGTTCTGCACACATTTCTAGCTGTGCAAAGCTCACACAGCTGGCTTCTCCTGTGGTTCTGCACACAGTTCTAGCTGTGCAAAGCCCACACAGATGGCGTCAACTGCGGTTCTGCACACATTTCTAGCTGTGCAAACCTCGCACAGCCGGCATCTCCTGTGGTTCTGCACTTAGTTCTAGCTGTGCAAAGCCTGCACAGCTGGCTTCTCCTGTGGTTCTGCACACAGTTCCAGCCATGCCACGCCCACACAGCTGGCTTCTCCTGTGGTTCTGCGCACAGTTCTACTTGTGCAAAGCCCACACAGTTAGCTTCTCCTTGTGGTTCTGCACACAGTTCTACCTGTGCAAAGCCCACACAGTTAGATTCTCCTTATGGTTCTGCACACATCTGGGTGACATTACTAATGTTCTCTTATTTCAGATCCATTGTGGTTCATATCTAGGCAAATTAAATCCAAAGGCAGGATATATTAAGTTTATCAGTATCAGTATCTAGGGTCAACGCATATTTACAAGTATCAGTTAGAGCTTCTGTCATACTTACACCCACCATGTTTTACAGGCTCGTATATTTCTAGTGATATTTACTGTAGGCCACAATGCAGATATGTTGGGCTCTTGTCATACCATGCAGTGATCTCGAATTGCTTGAGGGAAGCAGCTTGTGACACTCTAGATCAAAACACAATCATCTCTATTAATTTCCAACATTCCACAGTCTGCCTCATATTTTAGCACCTGAGTGTAAAAACCGCACTGCTTTGTTACATGGAAGAGACTGAGACATTAACTCAGCAAGACAGAAATGTGATCTGGATGTAACTGAAATACTGAGCACCCTAAGAGTCATCTGAAATCTGCAATGAGTGAACCATGCGATGTGTCACAAAACACAATGTAAAACCCCTTAATGGCTTCCTAGAAAAACAGTGAATTTAAATTTTAGGCAGACAAAACGTAGAAAAAATGTTTTCAAAAGGCTGCCCCACCAAGTCCCAGAAATAACTTCTCCAGAGCTGTTTTAATCTGAATGTGAATATGGATACAGAATGATTATGTAATGTGCATAATCTCAGGTAAAAGCATGCCGACCATATCGCAAAAAATGCGTAACACTCCAAACAGCGACCCAGGCATGAAGGACCTCTGGACTTCCATGAGACCTGATGGCTGGTTTCTTCACATAGATGGTGCTATCACTGGTTAGTTTTGTAATGGGGCCTTAGGGCAAAGACAAAGGTTCCCTGACAAAAAGTAACAAGGATGACACCAAGAAGAGAATTAAGGCCAATAACTACACTGTGATGGTTACAGACACTTTCCCTGCTTTTGTGACCCAGACTGTTCCTGTTTAGGGAGTAGACCAAGATTATGAACCTGGCCCACTTAGAACTACAGCTGTGCTTGGGCTCAAGTGCCTCCTACAGCCCAGTGGGCCACCTGCAAGTTACTGAGTGCGAGCGCTGAAAAATTTATGTGAATTCTGCAGCACTGCAGGAGAGATTGTCAGAGGAGTGCATTGTCAAGAGCCCAGGCCCTGAGAGAGCTGCGGATACAAGCGGGTGGAACTGGCATTTAAAAAGCGAAACACAGAGACCAGAAACCAGGTGTTCCTTTGTGTCCTCCTGATGACCTGAGTTTAGAACACAACAACAGGGACGATGCCTGTAGGGCTGACCTTTCAGCCTGAGGCCAGAAGAAGCAAATGGGACTGATTTTTTCAAAAATCCCGTGAATGTGAGCCCATACTTCATCCAGGTCCCAAAAGGAAGAGAGCTAAAGCGGGATGCAGGCATTTTTAGCTGTTTTGCACTGTGTCTATCAAATGAAAGACCAGGCAGCCATCAGCCATTTCAACGTCATCTCCAAACTTGGATCACATTCTTCTTCACACAGCTTCCTCAAATCACACTACATAATAATGTAATAATAATATTATGGCATTACACCATCACTCACATCTCACTGCCAGTCAAACTACATTTATGAGTTTCCGCCCTCAATTTTTCATGGCCTCGGGATCATACTAAGCATTATTTATTAAGTATTCACATACCTTCTACATGCCAGACCACATCAACACGTGCGTATACAGTGAGGGAAATAATTATTTGCCCCCTGTTGAATTCCTAAGTTGACCCATTTATAAACAAATGAGAAGTCTGGTTTCACTGGTAGGCATATTTTAACATCAAAAGATAGATTTTCAAGAAAGCAAACAAGAAAAAATCATTATGTAACAG
>JAAGVU020000019.1:11732035-11750202 GCA_011763525.2 Mormyrus iriodes
TTACATAATGATTTTTTATTCCTTGTTTTGTTGATAATCTATCTTTTGCTGTTAAACTAAACCTACCAGTGAAATTACAGACTTCTCATGTCTTTATTAATGGGTCAACTTAGCAGGCGGTAAAATAATTATTTCCCTCACTGTATGTGTGTGCCCTGGGACACCCAATGATCTAGACAGGTATCAAACCATGTAAACGTCCTCACATACTGTCAATGTTTTACTATTTTCAGAGCAATACCAAGCAAAAAGTTGATTACACATTTTCTGAAAAACTCATCAAAGTTTTCATTCGTTGATACTTTACACTTGCGGTAACCTTGCATGCAGCCTGAACACATAAATAGCCATGTGAAAGAGACCAAATTAAACAGGATTTCAGTGTGGCACATCACAAGATCCTTATGAAAAGTCATCTTACAGTAATTTTATCTGCAGGAGAAACATCTCCTGGGGCCCATATGAGAAGACTGAGTTTATGGTCATATGCTTTCTAGGAGTCACATTATCTGGTGCAGATGCATCATGGGAGCTGAGTCCACATGATCTAAATACAGAGTGACAGAAGTGGAGAATGCGACCGGGGCATGGCACCTGCATTTGCACCCTGGAATCTGGTTTCCTGAGTGGCAGATAGCAGCAATGCATCCTCTCTGTCTCTCGCTTCAAGGGGAATGAGAATCAGTCTGAACAGACACTGTACAGAATTACTGCACTAGGAGATGCCCAGTCTGCTCCCTGTGCAGCAAAAGGTGAACTCCGAAGAAAAGTTTCAGGGTTTCTTATAGTGTCCTTTGTTAACGAGTGAGCTGTGCTATTTTACCATTAGTTTTTTGTCTTAAATACGTTTCTCAGGCCAGCATGACAAAGAACTTTCTCAGATGTTGAGAAACGTACGGTCAGTGCAGGTAGGTTTTAATACTCTTAATAAATGACAACAAATTTAACATTTCAAAACTTTCAAAGCAAAGATATTAAGATCATCTAAAGCTTGAGGCATGAGTATGGGAGTTCCTGGTCTATATTCAGATGTGCCTCTCATTGCATGTGTGAGAAATTCTGAAGGATGAGGCGCACTGCTTTATGATGCCCCTTCTCTCTGCTATATATGTCAATATATCTATATGGAGGCACCCCGATAGGCAGGTCTGGACTCAGAGACTGTCCTCCAGCTCCCCACTCTAGGTTTTGTTTCTCTTCATTCTTTTTTAGGGATGTGTTGAGCAACTGTGGGGTGTGCACCACAGGAGAAGAGAACAATGTTGCTTATTTACATTGTGTATAAGACCCTCCTTTGTCAACAGCGAGGGGACAACAGGGTAAATGAAACAGAGCAGAATGAGTAAAGTGTGACAGCTTTAAGGAGTGCATGCACTCGTCTATGTTGGCGCTCACTCGCTCACCTTGGATACATAGTACAGACAAATGTAAGACAGAATGGGGCTTAATGACATGACAAGCACTGATATTTATATTAGACTATATGGTAATACTTTACAATGCAGTTTCTTAGTAACTTAGTAGTAATTCAGTTACCACTCAACTACAAATCATGAACAGATATAGTCGCTACTTGAGATAAAATATGCGTCACAATTCATTAATGATGATCAAACATGAGATCAGTAATTAGACCTAATAGATAAGTACTGGTAAGTTCCCATGTCTCTTTTTTAACTGACCAAACCAACTTATCGCTTAATAAGAATCATAATTATCAATATCTATTCAAGTAAATTCAGTTTTATTCATATAGCACTTTAACAACCCTTGCTGACCAAAGTACTTTACATAGATCATAAAATCACAGCGTGATATCAAGGCATGAGACCAACATAAAACACAGATACACAATCTGCTCTGTAGTACATGTAAGTCTCCTCAAATGCTAATGAAAACAGGTGCGTATAAATTATAGCATTAAAGACTAAAACTGAAGAACATCCATCCATCCATCCATTTTCTGTAACCGCTTATCCCATATGGGGTCGCGGGGGTCCGGAGACTATCCCGGAGGCTGTGGGCGCAAGGTAGGGAACAACCCAGGATGGGGCGCCAACCCATCGCTGGGTACACTCACACACCATTCACACACACATGCATAACTACGGGCAATTTGGCAACTCCAATTGGCCTCAGCATGTTTTTGGACTGTGGGGGGAAACCGGAGTACCAGGAGGAAACCCCACGACAACATGGGGAGAATATGCAAACTCCACACACATGGAACCCGGGCGGAGACGCGAACCTTGGAAGAAGAACATCTAATGTGCTATTTCAGAGTTTTGGTGCTAGTGCTGCGAATGCATGGCACCCTTTGTGTTCAGCCGGGACCTGCCAATTGGAGTGGACAAAAGAACCTGTGAAGAGGACCCCAGCAATCTTGACGCAGTATATGAACGTAGAAAACTGGCAATAAAAGGAAGAGCTAACCCATGTGGGGCTTTAAAAACGAACAATAAAATCTTAAACTGAGTCCTGTACTGAACTGGTAGCCAATGGAGGGGGAAGCCAGGACTGGAGTGGTGTGGTCCCAAGAAAGGCTAAGAAAGGTATGGCTTAATTTTTGAAAATTTCCTGAGCTGGAAAAAACAATTCATAACAACAGCATTTATTTGTTTATCTAACTTAAAATCAGAGTCAAGAATGACACCGAGACTTTTCACATAAGGCCTTACATATGGAGAACTGAGATTTCCCAAAATGCTTTTAGTCAGTTTTGGGGGGGGGCGAATAAAGTGAGGCCAAATTTACTGACATGTAGTTATCTCTGGTAGGTATATCAAGTAGGTAAATAATGATTATGTACACTATAAAGTAATGGTTAATAAAATTTTACGTTAACACTGAGCTCAACTACTCTCTACTAAGTACATAATCAGTAATTTGTTTGTTGATCAATATATTAGGAGTTGATTCAAGAGCATAATAATATATTATTTGTCCCCCTCAAGTGAAGTGCTACTGAGTATATTATACAATCTAGACATATCTTATTATATTAAGATATAAAAAAATACACGCAACCATAAAATAGAACCATCGATACCAAGTAGTAGTACTGTAAAATTGACAGGGCACTCAGTGAGACAGCAGGGACATCCTCAGGGCCAGGCAGCACTGTGTTCTCTGCTGGACCACCCAGCACTCATGACAGATAGAGGTCCATGAAGCAAAAACCAAAGGAAGCTTATTTCACTAATTTCCTAAGAGCCATAACGATGTTCCACCAAGAGGAACAAGGCAATATATTACTGTGCATCAGTTTTTCTCATCTTACCAGTATAACCTCGTGCCTTTTCACATAATTATGTATTTAAAATTACAGATGAGACCAAATAACGTATAACATGAAAGAAAAAACACTGTCAGCTTAGTGCTAAACTTAACTCCTTAATAGCCGTCTACTTATAGGATTAGAGTTTGTACAGCAAGAGCATCCTGACAGGCTAGACTTTCACATGGCACCCGGAGCATTTCAGCACTCATACTGAAGTTCTGTGTGACTTACTCTGCCAGTACAGCTTTCACGATCTTCAGGAACTGAATCAGCCACCTATGTACTACCAGCCTTAAGCCAACACCCCAAACAAACAAACTCATTAGCAATGGGGTAATTCAAAAAAGCCCCTGAATCAATTATACCTGGTTGTCAAAAAAGGAATCTCCAGCGTAAAATAGAGCTACTATCAATAAATGGGAGTCTGTGTTATTGGCTATTAATGTTGACAGGCTCAATGACAAGAAAACCATGGACAAGCTAAATGAAATCTGGACAAGTGAAACAGCTTCAAACCAATGCAGCAGGTCACAGTGAGGGTCAAAATGAGGTAAAATTGTGTAAACTTGTGGTAAAGTGGGTGTCTCATTAAGAAGGAAATCAAAAAGGTAACATTTTACTTGAGGGAGCACAAATAATATTGCAGTACACTCTTACTTAATTAACCAGAACGCAAGCGTTAGTTACGTACTGATCCCATGTTCGTTCATCATTAATCAATCATAACAGCTGATGTATTTCATGCAGGTAGTATTTTTGTTCATGATTTGTACTTGAGTAGCAAATGAGTTACTAAGTTGCTTCTGCCTCCTCAAGCCAAGTATTACCTTTTAAAGTCTACAGTCATCCTGACCTCCCCCTTCAACTGGCTTTGGATTGAATACTTTGGTAGAACTAGGACCCAAACTGATTAAAATGAGTTCCAGCAGTCGCCATCAAACCTGAACAAATCGAGTGCTACCGTTCCTCATACAAAGTCACAGAGGTCCCTTTTCTCCCCAATGGGAATCTGGATGCCTGCACCTTAGAGCAGGCCACATGTAATTCACACAATTCATTAATTTTAACTTAAAATCACTTTACACCCTTAAAGTAATCCACTATACAAATGGGTTTAACTTGATCACTGGCAGTTAACCAGTCTGCTGGTTTCAGGAAAACCACTCACTCATATGCCATCAGTTATGTTTAACCCTGCCAGTGGCACACAGTAACACGGCTGGTAGTTATAAGAATCTGTGTGTGAAATAAGTGAGTTCTAAGGATACATGCCATCCTAACAGAAATGAATTTGAATCTAAGTGTACAGCATTCTGCATGTGCAGCATACAGTATCTGCATACAAGTGAATCACGATTTCCACTATGCTTTAATGTTATGAGATGCATCCCTACCTATGCCTGAGGTTATACAGCACACCCTTGTACTGTCATGCACACAAAGTGCTCGTACAGGGACAGGTGACAGGCTTGGGTGCTGAAGGGAATGGGCATCACCCCCGGCTGGATGTGCCTGGCTTCAGCCCGCTGGCCATCCGTATGTTTAATCACTCAGGCATGGGTGCTACAAGCTGTCACACGTACGTGGTGACCTTCAGGACGGACGCTGGTGGCCCTCAGCATGCAGTGCCTGCTCTCTCAGCTTTGTCACTCCTCAGACAGCAGCACAACATGCACACGCTGTCTAATGTTGCATACATTATCTATGTGTTAACTGGTGCAAAAACATTTTACGGTCAGCTATTGATCATGTCCAGTAAAATTACCGAAGGATAATATACTGTTTAACCTGTATAAATATACTTTCATGTATCTTTTAAAAGTGGTAGCTTTAAGGTTTAGTCATTTTTATATTTAAACTGTTCATAGCATTTTTCTCTGTGCTGGCTTGGTGCCCCATCCTGGTTTGTTCCCTGTCTTGTGCTGGTAGCTCCCGGAATAGGCCTCAGACCCCCCAAACTCTGCAAAGGACAAGCAGGTATGAAAAATGGATGGATGGATGATAGTATTTTTCACAGCTTTATAAGTATAGTATTTTAATTAGTTTAAACTTGCAAGTTTTTTGAATGTTACACTACTATTCTTCAAACGAAGGAAGTAAAAATATTATCAATAATAAGGCGACAGATTGATAATATTTGTACCTTGCCTGCGTTCACATTGCACAGAAGCGGTTTGGTTCAGTTAACATGCTGGAAGGCCGAAGCCTCACATAATCCCCATAGTTTGGCCACAGGGTCCATATTTTGTAAGGCGTTGGCACTGATTGGCTAAGAGAATAAGCCTAATTTAAACGTAAGCACAGCTTTAATCTGCACAGCTTCCAGTTTTCCCCCAGTGCCTTGTCTTTCCAGTGACAGTTGCATGTAGTGTTGAGGCAGTATGTCATTCACTTGTGAGTGAGTTTCCTTTTTAATACAGAAACTTTCTGAGCCTCCTGCCAGTCTCACAATTTCCACAGCTCATGGAAATATTCTCACAGCACCAGCCCTAACCTTATGCCACGAGTGTCTCCATTCCTGCACTTTAATCATTGATCCATTTTTCTCACCTCAAAGAAAGACAAGGATGGAAATGCTAATGAGAAAGATAACCAGACGGTACAATTGGCAAATTGGGATGATTATACTCCAAGGAGAATGTTTTATCATCAATTTGAGATGATGCCAGTGAAACTGACTTTAATTTTATTCATCAATTTAATCATCAATTCCTACACAATTAGGATCATTTTAATAGTGGCAGATGGAAGCAGATATTTGCTTCTGGAGGCTGTTTGCCAGAGAACCGCAGCTGACATGAAACTCCTGTGAGGTCAGCACAGCTGTGTGGCACAACAGACCCCCACTAGCAGTCATCTGACTAGACCAAGGAGGAAAACCCACTGGGGTCTGCAGGAGCACACAGCATTTCAGGGAAATGTGTCAACCTAGGTAAAGTGTCAGGTGATCACATCTCCCACTGCCATGCAGGCAGACCCAGGAGAATGGATAAAACATCAGCTGTGGCTCTCACTCACCTCCTGCCAAAAAGACGCAGTCCAGTGAAGGTTTTAGTGCTGTGGTGATGGGCTATGGCCGGCCGCTCGCCCTCCACAGGGAGGGAGGATGGCAGGTCTGAGGTGGAGGAGGAGGAAGAGGTGGTGGAGGAGACGAGCTCCTCGGTACCAGGCAGGGGCACCTGGCTGGAGCAAGCCCCCGCCTCCTGCTGCTGCTCCATGGCAGGTTCTAGGCTCCTCGATGCTGCCTAATTCCTGTAGGTGCACTGCTCAGTCCCAAGGCAGTTTCTGAAGTTACAAAGTCCTCATACCTGGGAGTGCATAGCCATAAAAACCACTAGCAGCCAGCCATGCTATTTTCACTCCCTCTTCGGAAAGAAAAAGAAAAACAAAAAGAGGAAATCACTTTTTGCAGCTGTTAGCGTGCAGGCTGCAGCTGGGGGGAGAGGTGCTGTGTTGAGACAGCCCCTGCATTCCCAGCCCCCTGTCCCCGCTACTCCACACAAGAAGTGCAGCCTCGCTGCAGCATTCAAACCAAACTTACATCATAAGCTGCGTGGAAGCAGCAGCCAGGCTGGGTGGCCTTTCCACGCTCTCCTTGCTCACTTCCCCCTCTGGGCACATCTGCCCAAGCCTGCCTTTCCCCCAGCGCTCACGGCTCCCGGCTCCCAGCTCCCGTCTGCTCCCAGTCCCCGCCTGCTCCTTGGCTTCCTTCCTATAGGATTGTAATGATCCAGGAAGTGTCAAACTCAGATGAGGCACAGACAGGACCCAAATATAGGTGCCTCTCAATTTGCCTTTCACAGCATATGGCTTGATCTCATAGCTTTTCCTACTCACAAGTGTACTCTCTCACTCTCTTTCTCTCTCTCTCCCCTTCACACACACTGGCTTTTTTCTGTTCTCTCTCGTCCTTCTGTCTGCACCCTCTCTCTCTTTCACAAGGCACATTGGTCTGGAGTAGGAAGCAGACACACTACCACCTGCTGGTGGTGCATGGGAAGTGCTGGAGCTCTGCAGAGTAAGAAGCATGTCCTGAAGTGTAGGAGTGCTCCGTATGTTACTCCATAAGAAAACAGCCAGGAACACTGCATGTCTCAAAAGGACAAAGCTTAGCTATCCTGACTTAGATTTCCTGTACAAGAGGTCAAGCTACTGACCCAAATACACAATCATCTACATTAAATCAGCCAGGATATGCAATTTTGTTCTGGAGCTAGGACTGTGTTGGAGGGTCTATATGATGACTATAAGCAGGTCTGACAGGGGAAATGTCCTCAAAAACATGGACTTTCACGGAAGCTACACCCACACAGGCAGCAGAGGGAGGCCATGTGCATTCATCTGTGGAGCTGCACTTCTTGCTGGTCAATTCTGAATCACACTTATTCCGCCCGAGTCACTTTCAAGTGCTGCACATTCTCACCCGTGCAACACATTTTGGTTTCCCTACCACACGCGCCTTACATAACGGAGGTTTAAAAGTCCTCACAACTCTACCCACTGTCTTCACTCATATGTCACTAAGAACACTGCAAAAAGGACAGGTTCTGGGATGGGTGTCAGACAGACAGTTTGTGCTCCATGACAGATTTTAGTGTTTTATTGGGAGATGTCAGCCACTCAGCCAAGTGCAGCCTGGCACTTCTGCTAGACCACAATTGTGTCCTCTATCTGCTGATTTCTATGACAGGAGGCAGTACAAACACAGGGAAGCTCGCTTATTAGCTTCTGCAGGATGTGTTTAATATCAAGTGGATGAATACTGCAGTACAGGGGTGCACGTTAGCCCCCGCAGCACTACATGGGGATGGCCTGGGAACACTGACCTTACACAATGTGCCTCACTGTCGTGCAGACCAGCACTTGACTTCAGTTGTCCCAATCGTGGGTCCATGTCGCTGTGACATGCTGAGATAGACGTGCTGACCTGCTGCCGTTCCACCTGTGCTTGAAGTTCAGGAAGTACTCCTACAAGGCGTGCATGAGGGCATTCCCACTGGTGTGAGGATTGTGCCTTCTTTATGCTACTTAATCACACACAGTCTCAGGTAGGGTTACCATATTTGGTGAGACAGAAAAGAGGAAGTGCTCGGGGATCAGAATATTAAGGAGTTTTCACGTTCATGACCAATCAGGTAGTGCTTCTCTCATGAATAATAATGAGTTTTCACATTCATCAGCCAATCAGGTAGTGCTTCACTTATGAATATTAATAAAGAATTTTCCCTAACCACCCTGTAAAATGAAAATTTGCGTCCGGGGAAACCAAGACGTATGGTAACCTTACAGTTAATTCTCATTTTACAATCTACACACAATTGACACAACATAGGTGTATACAAGTCATTTTCAACAAAAGTTACAAAACGCAAAGCTATAGTTTGTTAAACGACATGATTCACTGTTCACATGAAAACAAAAATAAAGTGCCAAAGTGCCAATGGTTTCCGGAAGTTGAAGTTACTCCTGACAAGTGTGACATGAGGGGATGTGCATATCATTTAAATTTTAAAGCAAACGAGTGAAGGAACCTTGTGTGATGATACTAAGTGGCTGTCATATATTGAAAATCAGTGCCTTTTCCTTCACTTGCAACATTGGGTCATATGAGTTGCAGAGCTAAAACTGGACAAATTTCAGATTTTTGAAAAACCTCCTGGACGCCCAGACAGGGGCCCAAAAATAGAGCCGATCTGGGGGAAACCTGGACGCACGATAACCCTAGTCTCAGGGAGCCAAAACAGGCCTTTTCACAGAGGATCCTTTAAGGGTCATTTAAAAGACTTATATCTCCCAATAAAACACTAAAATCTGTCATGGAGCACAAACTCTGCCACATTTAAATTACATTTGCCATAGTATTTAGTCCGTCTCTGCTTCTTTTTTCCGTAAATAATACGGTACGCTGTGACACGGCTAATAAACGAGCGGTTCTGTTCCTTCCAAGTGCATCGCCGTGCCTGGTGATGGCGTCTGTTTCCTGCAGAGCGGAAAGCTCAGTGCTGCCTTTGTGGGAGACATGAGAACAGAGATAACAAAAGGCACACTCAAACCATACACTTGGCTCGTTCATTTCGATCTTAGCAGCCAGTAACAGAAAGAAACATTGAAATTGATCTGTTCCCTGCTGCTGCAGCCAATATTAATTAGCTGAACCAAATCTGCAGGCCATATGCACAGGAGGGGAAGAAGGATGGCTATAATGCTCAAACAAAAATGCTGATAATCATGTCAAGCCTAACACTTCACTAACAAAAGGCCATGTCAAGCTTCTAGGCATAGACTTGTACATCTTGCAGTTTTTCAGTATTTTCATCTACCGCTGGTTGATTTTAATGACACAATTCAGAGAACCTGCCTGTATCAGCGATATCCCTTTGGCAAGTGGGGAAATATTATATTGAATCAACCAACAGTTACTGAACAAATGTGCACAAGTTGAATGCCATACAATGCATGACAGCTATAGCAAGATTTTAATAAACTGCCAACAAAAATACAGTTTCAGTTGTTGGCTGAACCAGAATGTTTCTGCACAGCATGAAAAAATATATACTAAAATGGAAATAGAACATATCGTGAGATGCATAATTTGCTTCCATCAATAGATACAGAACAGTACAGCAGAACAATATGAAACAAACGTAATTTAAAAAAGCAAACATTTCCAGAGAATATTTCCAGTTCTAGCTTTGCAGAAGTTAATGCAATTTTACACATCCTCCTCCATAACAATGGCTAATTTTACAGTTGCTAGATATTCTGTGCCAAATAAAAAGTGGCACGCTGGCCCTTTAACAACTGGTCAGGTGTCAAGAAGCTTCAATTTCCATATACATCTCAGGGATTCCATGTTGCCATGGCAGCCGGATGTACCCAGACAGACGGATCCTCTGAGGGCCACTGCACATGAGCTGATCCATGAAGCCCAGGTCATTGGCCTGGGATGCAGTTTCAAACAGCTCGTTACCTCCATAAACTAGTACTGCAATTAATGTGCAGTGTCTTCTGTTGGAGGAGGAAAATGTCTGTGTTTGTTGATGTGTACTTACGGCACCCCCAAAGCATGAGCCTGGCGTGAAACAGAGAGACGCCTTGGGAATCGGCCTTGTTAATAATGCAGCACACAGGTAGATCATGTGCAAAGGGTGAAAGGGATCCAGGCCCCATCTCTGATCCCATCTGCCTGAAGGAGGCGTGAGTCAGCAGGGAGCAACCTGAACTGACATACTCATAGCTTTCATCTGGTCTGCTCTGTCCATTTGGACATGCAGTTTGCTGTGTGACATCTGGTGACATACCCAGGTTTATGCACGCTGTCTCAAATGACATTCCATTGGTGCTCCTGGGTTTATTCCATTATTCTGTACATGGCCCTTTCCAGAATAAGTGGTTTGAAAATGACTGGATGGATGGATGGATGGATGGATGGTTTATTCGCTGGTGAGTATTAACGTTGCTGACTGGAATAGTGATTTATGGTGATAAGTGAAATGAAGGGACAAATCAGAACAGATGGCCAAATGAACAGCCTAAAGCCCACAGTCCAAACAATCAATTAAACCAGTCTTTAGTAAGCTGCAGCACTAAATTATTTGCTACCACTTACAACTCCACCCAGTTACAAACATCCACCTAACATTAAATACCTAAAGAGTCAATTTACAATTGCTTTCATGTTTTTAAAAACATTCTCACTCAAGCTTCCAAGCCTACTCTCAATTGTCCTTCCAGCAAAAACATTATATGGCCATTTTATTACACATACTTACATACTCAAGCAAACAGACTGTTCCTTTAAAAAGCTAATCATGTGGCTGTAACTGAAAACAACAAACAGAGAATCACGAGGTTCAATTATTGTTCATCTAAGCATAATGGCTAAGATACTTGATGTAAGTGAATTTGAACAAGGTATGATTGTTGGTGCCAAACGTGGGGGTTCCAACATCTCAGAAACAGCCACACTCCTGGGATTTTCTGGGAGTTTACAGTTTACACTGAACAAAAAATAGCATTTATACATTCAAGAACTCCTTGGCAATGAGATGGGTTGGAGAAAACTGGCTCATGTTTAGCTTTGTATACGTGGTTTTTTTTTTTATTTCTGCCATTTCAAAAAAATATATATAAAATATGAAAAAATAAACCAAGTTTCCAACAAGTGTATTCAAACCTCTGACAGGTACTGTATATATAGGAACAATTTATTTACCAATTTAAATTCATTTGCGTTAACAGAGAAAATAAAGGTTATGCACGTATGGGACTGAAATAGAAGACAGAAAGATAATTATTCTGAGAAGATGGGATACAGATCCCCCTGCAGGCAGTGAGGAGAGACCCACTGGTGTCAGACATGATGGTGGAAGGAAAAGCACTGTAACGGTCTCATGTGGAGCCTGTTTGAGGCACAGCCAGGTCACCCTTTAGGGGCTTTTTTGGACCTCTGCCTCTGTCTGCCTCAGTATTCAGACCACAGATAGAATTCATTACTCACTTTGCGTACAAATGTCCATTAAAGAAATATTAGTAGCAATTACATGATTACATCGGGCTTTTAAGCATGAAAAATAACCTGCTTCTCTGCAAAATTCCATTTTGGTCTGCATTAGAATGTTTTGTGTATCGCTCAGGCCAGTGACTCTCCTTCACCTTCACCAACATCCAGGCCAGGGCACAGGTAAACAGGGAAGGCTGGTCCCTTACTGAGTCCCTCTTACACTGTCTTGCCCTGTCGGGAAGGAAGTGATGTCACCGGAGAAGCGGTGCAAACAATAACAGCTTGGCCACAAACCGCGAGTGGCTTCCTGCCATTCTTCTATTAGCTCAATTTCCACGCCTTCTGTGTCTTCTATGTTACGTACAGAACAAAACTTAATTGAAAGGATACATAGAAGAAGTATTCTAAAAATAAAAATGAGCCACAATGCCGGTGTCTTTCCTGAACATAATATATGGTTCAGAGTAATTTATGAAATGAACTTAATCTGGCTGCATTAATTAAACCCCAGGTACACTGGAATTACTGCAATGCGTGAGGAGGAATCCGTCGATCCTGTGGAGGCACGCTTCTGCTCTCACCACTGCTGACAGCACAGCAACTACCAGCCAAGATACAGAATTTCCAAATATAAAACCTCTTTTTGACCACTGAACTCTTTGCCGTTTAAAACAAGGTAAAAGTGAACTAGTTCTCCCTTAGTGTTCAGCTACTTTTTTCATTCACTGCATTATCATTACCCCATTGAGTTTGAATGAGCAAAGTTAAGCTCGGCTGAGTATTGATGACCGAAAGCCCTGCTTCAATCAGCTCATTAAGCTCCGATAAGAAGAGCCCTTCAATGGCCATGCATCATTAATTCCTGCTAAGCAGGCCAGTCGTAACCTGAGCAGAAGGGGACAGGGAGTCATGAGCATGACGCAGATCCTTCCATCTTCCGTAGCATTAACGTTTCCATCATGTTGCACAAGCATTATTTCGCTTTTCCATCTTTCATTTCTCTCTCATTTGGGTCCGGTTGCTTGGCATCCACTGACTCTTAAGCACCATTGATCATAAAGCTGACACACTCACATATAGACACACAAACATGTTGCCAGACAGTCATAAAGCACCTAACACTTGGTAAAAAACACACCCAAAGAGGGGAACCGTGATCTTCTGAGCAGAACACATGGAATACTTACAGGAACTCTGCCTGTGCTGATGAGGGGAGGTGTGACAGTCACATCTATAATCCCACACAAGCCTGTCACAGGTTCACGCAATCTCTTTCCATGTCATCACATGCTATATTTATTTCATAGTAGGACCATTTGCTGATCAGATGAGTAATAGACTACAGAAATATTACAGATTGAGATTCCAGCACGCTCATTCCCCTTGGGAGTGCTCCAGTTACATCGCAAAAGGACATTTTAAATTTGTGCTGTAACTTTATGCTGAAGTGCATACATTTCTTGACCAGACATGTGTCTATTATTTGGCATTTGGCCCTTTGTTGTGTGAACATATTGCCCGGAAAAGACACAAGGGAGAGACTGGGCTCCACCTAGTGGAGAGAGTGTGTAAGTGAAAATCCTGTGGGACAGCAAAGACGAGATTGAACATATTACATTCAGGGCTGTCACTATGGATTATATCAATAATCAAGTAATCTACCAATTAATCTGACGATTCCTTGAGTATTCGGTTATATCTAACACAATATATACACTGCAATAGGCAGGAATCAACCACACATTACAGGGTACGCACTGAGCCACATATACAGTCAGTTTAGGCACTACAATGGGTTGCGTATTACGTCACAATTTATGCGTAGCGGCCATTGTACCAGGGAATGCCCAAGATATCATATGTTGCTCAGATGCAGAAAGTTCAATGTTTCATATAAACCAAATTTATAGCGAGTGCTCAGGACCATAAAAAGTTGTATTTTGTTAAGTCAAAAGGTGCTGAGCCATTTCTTCATAACATTTTAAGGAAAAAATCTAACACCACAGTTGTCCATAAAATCTAAATACATCTGCATTGAGGCACAACAATGCTGTCTTAAATTATCATAATATGTGAAGTTCCCACTTTGTCGTACAGTATGGTGCCGTACATGCGCCTCAAACTCAAAGAAACTATTTTTTAAGATATACACTCAAAAAATTAAAACAGGACCAGCAGGTGTGACGCATATAACATGCAACATTAAGCTCATCAGTCAGTTCTCACTTTTACACAGGCTCAGTAGTCATAAAAACTCCTACGTTTAGCTGAAACAAATCAACTTTGTCCTTAGGAACAAAAGTAGCTACCCTGATTTAACGCTAATAAAGGCTTCCATATATGACAAACCACAGGATGCCACTGCCTGAGCACGCCTGTTGGAATTAACCAGAGTGCCACTAGCAGGCTAGCAAGTTAATTCACAAGTTCTAGGGCATAGCACTGCTGTTTGCTAATCGCTCTATTTGTCTGTGCTATACTGACATTCAATGAGCAATATAGGCCCATTTTACTACATGCTTTATGTTAAGGCAATTTGCACTGATCGCCAAAGCAGCTTCTTTCATTGTGTTACTGCCAAAGATGGTAAAAAGCAATATTTAAAAGTCTGTAAGCTTGGTGATGAAGGTTCTTAAAATGACATTTTATTAAGCATTTTAAATATTTTAAATACATAACATACAACCTCTCAAAGTAATTTTGTTACAAATTACATCTGTTTTTTTTCCGTCCAGCAAAATACAAATTACAAAGTACTCAAAAGTAAATAAATTATTTTAAAAATACGTATTTAATTGAAATGCTGCCCTTCTCTGCCTGTAAGGAAATGCTCAGAACACACAACGTGCCACTTCCTGACAGTACCGTCATTCAAATTCTTTATTCAAAGAATAAAGATTCAAATTCTTGGCTTTTTAGCCAAGCTGTCCGTCACCTTTTACAGTAGGTAGTCATTTGGTATCTTTGCCTCGATTTTTACGAACCAAAGGTATAAAAAATAAACTCAGATTTAGGATTTTCTTGCTGCTGACGTTACTCCTACCCTGGTAAAATGGCCGCCGCCTCGTTTTAATTCATGTATACTTTGGACAATGACATCAGCTTAATACAACCCATTTCTAGGTTGAACCCAACAGTTCAATGTATAGTTGCGGTAAAATATTTTTACTTAGTCACAGGAAACCAAACTTAGCAAGCTTCGCAAGTTAAATGATGGTTCCTTTTCAGCATTATCTAGTATATGTTTTAAAAATTTACCACTGCTGCTTTTGCATGAACACTGCATGCAATCTCCGAGACAACCATAATCATTTTCATCCTTGCTGTTGGACTGATTCATAGACTGTGCAGCGCGTTTGTGAGAAATTAAACAAAATAAGTGAAGAAGAAACAAGAACTGGTGATGAAAAGACATTTGTATTCTGCTGTATGGAAATATTTTGTATTCCATAGGGACAATGTTGAGTGAAAGCAAGTGATTTGTCGGCACTGCTTTGTGTCTGCTGGCACAACATATAGCAACACCACCAACTTATCTGACAGACTCTTTGTATAGATCTATCTTGGTAGGTCTATTTGGCCGTATAGCTAATTTTCAACTCCTAAATATTGCAATGTACATTTCTTTCAAGTATTGTTCAGCCCTATTCAAAACACACAACATGTTAACAAAAATAATTTATAATAATTGGTTATTATGTACCATATACCCTATGTAAAGTGATACAGCTAAGTGTCAGGGCTAACCTCTTTAGCAGCTGCTATTTTGACATACCGGAAGCATAATACGCAAAATAATTTAAGTCTACGTGATGACAAAGACAGACTAGGCTACTTCGAAGAGGCTAAATGGCACATACATGTACAGTGCCACCAGAAAGTATTCACACCCCTTCACTTTTTCCACATTTTGTTACGTTACAGCAACCGATTTTCACTGATCATCCTTGAGATGCTTCTACAACTTGTTTAACCTGTGGTAAATTCAGTTGATTGAACATGATTTGGAATGGCACACACTTGTCCATACTGTATAAGGTCTCACAGTTGACAGTGTATATCAGAGCAGAAATCAAACAATGAAGTCTAAGGAATTGTCTGTAGACCTCTGAGACCAGATTGTGGCAAGGCACAAATCTTGGGAAGAATACAAAAAGTTTCAGTAGTATTGAAGGTCCCAAAAAGCACTGTTGTCTCCATTATTCAGAAATGGAAGAAGTTTGGAACCACCAGGACCCTCCCTAGATCTGGCCGCCCGACCAAACTGAGTAATCGGGGAAGAAGGGCCTGAGTCAGAGAGATGACCAAGAACCTAATGGTCGCTAAGGCAGAGCTCCAGTGTTCCCTTGTGGAGATGGGAGAATCATCCACAAGGTCAACCATAGCTAATGCAATCCACCAATCCAGCCTTTATGGACGAGTAGCCAGATGGAAGCCACTCCTCACTAAAAGGCACATGGCAGCCCGCTTGGAGCTTGCCAAAAAGTACATTAAGGATTCTCAGACTGTAATAAGGAAAATCCTCTGGTCTGATGAAACCAAAATAGGACTTTTTGGCCTGAATTCAAAATTCATGTCTGGAAAAAAACAGGCACTGCTCATCACCTGGCTAACACCATCCCTACTGTGAAGCATGGTGGTGGCAGCATCATGTTGTAGGGATGTTATTCTGTGGCAGGAACTGTGCAACTAGTCCACGTAGAGGGTAAGATGACTGCAGCCAAATATAGAGAGATCCTTCAAGGTAACCAGCTACAGAGTGCTTCGGAACTCAGTCTAGGCCAATAATTCATCTTCCAACACGACAATGACCTGAAGCACGCAGCCAAAATAACAAAGGAGTGGCTTCAGGAGCAGTCTGTGAATGTCCTTGAGTGGCCCAGCCAGAGCCCAGACTTCAATCCAATTGAACATCTCTGGAAAGACCTAAAAATGGCTGTCTACTGGCACTGCCCATCCAATCTGACTGGGCTTGAGAGGATCTGCAGGAAAGAATGGGTGAAAATCCCCCAAAACAGGTGTGCCAAACTTGTAGAGGCATACCCAAGAAGCCTTGAGGCTGTGATTACAGCTAAAGGTGCTTCGACAAAATATTAAGCCATGGGTACGAAACACTGGATTAGCAAGTTTTTGGAAATTTGCACATCTTTGTTGTTTTTGCCTTGTCATTATGGGGTACTGTGTATAGATCTTTGAGGAACAACTACACTCAAATCTATTTTAGAATAAGGCTATCACGTAACAAAGTGTAGAAAAAGTGAAGGGGTATGAAAACTTTCTGGTGGCACCATATCTATGGCTAACCTCGCATTATTGGGTGAGTCCGTCAAACCTGTCGTCTTTTAAGATGTGTTTGCATTGCAGTCGAGCAGTTGTGATATTTAAGTTCTGCTTTGCAATACTGACAGACTGCATTTTCATTCACTTTTAATGTGAAGTACTTCCATGCAAATTATGCTTGCGCTCTTTACTTGCACCCTCCTAGGTATACGCAACGCAGTCTTCCCTCCGCCATATTGCGGAGTAATTGAGAAGGAAAATTTTAATCGATGCTTTTTTTTTTTGGTTACCACAACAGCTCTAATTACATTATATAATTATTAAGACTAACAGATTAACAGAACCTATAGCTATATATAAAAATATAGTATTATATTGTCTTATATTATGTATTATATTATTATATTAAGTTTCTCTTAATATCATGTAAAGCCATCATGTAATACCATGTAAAGCGTTTTGGGGAGACTCCGTAATGAAAGGCGTTATATAAAAATAAATTGAATTGAATAGTATTAAATACTGGCTTTATAGGATCAAATACAGGGCACTGTGGGAGTGTGAAATCATAAAAATGCAAGCAACAATCATGCGAATGTCAAATATTGCAATTGACATAGTATAGCTTCAGTAAAAAAACCACAAAGATTTACTTTCGATCTGCCATGTTTAGGTTGTTCTTTTATAGATAACCCGAAGAAGCAATACATTCCACAAGGGATGCAGAATCACACTACACACATTTGTGTCGCATTTCTACTCATCCAGAGGGAGCCCGTGACCTGAGATGCTGATCACTTCTTTCTGAAATGATGGGCAATGACTAGGCCTTAATCGCATTCCTTCATCTTTGTCCCCCTCCTCTGGGTTGACACTGGCCCTGTCTTTCTTTCCACTTCTGCTAAAGTGAGGCTGCACGTTTTTGTTACTTTTTCTGCTTTTTGTTGCTTTTCTTTCAGTTATTATCAGTATTATTATACAGTGATCCCTCGTCTATCGCAGGGATTGCGTTCCAGAACCCCCCGCGAAGGTGAAAATCCGCGAAGTAAAAACCATATGTTTATATGGTTATTTTTGTACATTTTAAGCCCTTATAAACCCTTT
>JAAGVU020000019.1:11755928-11783278 GCA_011763525.2 Mormyrus iriodes
CCGGATTGTCCATGCCCCCAGCCCAGAGCACACGCTGCTGTGCAACCCTATACAGCGGGAATAATCATCCCACAGAGCTCAAGAACACCGGGGGGGGGCTCAAGTACCCTCCACACAATGATTAGCATAATAAGGTAAGGGCCACCTTAGCGGTGTCACAAGTCACCTTAGAGTCACATTTGCAACATTTCACTGTCTAAGTCATGAGAAAAGAGGTTCTCACACCAATGGAAAGACGCTCCGTGAAGTACTACTCTGCTTTTTCCTGTGTATCCATAGCATGAAGTTGCTAATGCTTCAGCCATATAATGTAGCAGCTCAGCCAGCAGTGTGGTTGTGGGAAATCAATAGCATCACAATAAATTTATACCTCCACTTCCAGAACCCCTGACTAAGTCCTGTAGACATCCTGTGCTAGATCACATTTTAATGTCTGCGCTGGACAAAAGCAAATGACAAGGTTGAGCTAGACACTGAGGGCCTTAAAAGGCACATAGACACTAACCCCAAGTTGGCCAAAGAGTTGCTCTCCAATGCTATTCAACTGCAAAGGCAACATGGATGCAGCTATTTGGACCTGAGCAATACAGCTCTCAGCATTTATACTCGGTGTCACTTTATTGGTTATACCTGGCTAGTACCAAGCAGGACACACATTTGCCTGCAGAACCGCTTCACAGATAAATGAGTTGTGCATTCAAAGAATCCTGTCTGCACAGAACTGTGGTTCTGAGATGTTATTTTTGCCTTCCTGTTACAAGTCTGGCCATTCAGCTCAGACCTTTAACACTGTTGTTTGTGAAATTCTACAGAATATGGCCCTGTCAGGGACTGTACGGTCCGACCCCGCCCTCTGTGAACCTTCCACTTTTGGCCAGCAGGCATTGCTGGCTATTCCACCAGCGAGGGGCTCTGTCATTTAGTCCATTCCTTTTCTATGTGTTTGGTCCCCATTCGGCCAGCAAGTGTTGCTGGCCAACCAGTTTCCTCTGTCTTAGTTCCTAGTCTTCTCTAGTGTGTTTTCCCTGTTCCCTGGCCCGCTGTATAGCTTAGAGGATTGAGTATGTGACAGGCAGTCTATTAACCCTCTCCTCCAGGGTTTGAGGCTGGCCTTGGTTTATCCTGCTTGTATCTGGTTTGGTTCTGTTCTGCTTGTGTTTGTGTTCCTGGTCCTTCGTAGTGTTAGCCCTCAGTGTTTATCAATGCTCCTTAGTTCCTGTGTTTGTAATTTATGCCACCTGTTGTCATGTGGCTTCATTTATTAACTGATTGGATTGTACTCACATGCTCCTCATTGCCGTTCTTTATAGCCACACCTGCCCCTTGTTAGTCATTGTGTTATGTGTATTTAAGTGCCTGCCTTTGTTCAGTTCCCTAGTCAGTCATTGCATTAGGTGCCTGTGTTCCGATATGTTACTCTGTGTCTGATTGCTGTGTGCATACTCTGCCATTTCTCCTAGTTCTGTTCGCAGTGTTGTCGTGCTTCCCAGCTGTGTTATCTGTAGTAGTTCTTGTTAGCGTCGGTTTGGTAACAAAATGTTGGTTTCAGTACGGTACCTGGCATGGTAGATCAGTAACAGTACCAGTTCGGTAACAATGCAAAAAATAAATATTCACACTATATTCAATACTTTTGCGTTCCCTGCCAGTAGTTTTGCGTTACTAATAATAACTGTACCTTGTCCGTTTTAAGTAAAAAAGACAGAATTAATGGATTAATAAGTATAAACCTGAATGATACGGATGTCCAGTGAAGGGTGCTTTAAGCATTAAGCTATGGGGGACAATGCACGCCATGTAACTTTCATTTGATGTATTTTTATACATATTTATTAATAATTGCATAATTAGTAACACAAAAATATTGCGAGGGAATGTAAAACTATTTCAAAAAATATTTTCCCACCTTTACCTCTTAGGGGCTCTATAAAACTCTAACTGTGAAGCAGACTTGCAAAAAACTCCTTTTAATACGATGACTACAGAAAGTATACGTCATATGAATGTAATACAAAATCCTGAACATTTCTCACAATTTTATAAATCCTGCCAGACGCAATTTTTGGTCACCATAACCATACAAAAGATTATCATCTAGACAATCCAATTTTCACCATATTTATGTGATCATCATGCACACCTTCTGTTCCTGGAATTCCCTATATAAATCGGGATGTGCATGCATCAAATATTTAATCAGATTAGACATATTGCCTCCTCCTGCCACATATGATTTGTGGTACCGTTTGCATAAAGGTGAGGAAGGGGACGCCACCTCTCCACTATCCCTTCCCCTAAATGTGAATTATATCAATATTTTGCTTCAGCAGCCTTGTTTTTCCACAAGTGTCGGCGCTGTTTTAGCTGTTGTGGAAGCCATAATATTTTTTTCTCAGCTGTAATTTCACGCTGTGTGTCAAAGCTCTTTCACTGTTAAGAGTTAGACTTACATCAGGACCAAGAGCTGCCTGTTTAGTCTTAAAAAGCAGGCAAAAAAGCAACCTCTTAAAGGCACATTTCAGAGTACAGTAACAAAAAGCATCAAGAAAAAACTAAGTACCGAAATTTGCAAAATGATGATACCGTACCGTTTCAAACCTCAAACTTACTAGTGACGATAAATTACCAGTAACTGGAACAACTCTAGTTCTTGTTTCCCCTTGTTTGCTTTTGACCCCTCGCAGTCCTGTTTTTTGTGCCTTCCTCAGTGTTCTATTCCTTTAATAAACCCTTTGTCTTGGAGCTTCCAGAGGATCATCACCTTCTTTCCCCCACCTGCACCATGCCCTGTGGCCATAACAGGCCTACTGAACATGGCCTGGCCTTGACCCAGCTAACCTTGGTAACTAGCACCCGATTTCAAATCATCCTTTCTTTTTAAAAATTTTGGTATTGTCTCTTCTCATCTTATTACCCATCTTTAGAACAGCCTCCTTGAATCACTTCAGATGAGTTTCTGTAATTTCCACAGTACAGAAACTGCCTTAGTTAGTTTTAAATGGTCTACTTATTGCAACTGACTGGTGCTATAAGACTGCTCATTCTACTTGATTTAAGTGTGACCTTGGATACCATCTCACACTCTATTCTGATTCAGAGACTCCATGACCTAGGTATTCGTGGGGCAACACTTGACTGGTTTATCTCATATTTCACTGACAGAAAACATTTAATTACCCTCTCAGCTTATAAGTCACATACATCTGCTATCACACGTGGCGTCCCACAGGGCTCTCTCCTAGGGCCACTGCTGTTCATTTACATTCATCCTCTAGGCCAGATCATTCGCACCTTCAACCTAAATTTCCATGTCTATGCCAATGACACCCAGATGTACTTCAGTACCAGCTCCAAAAACAATCTGCCACTAGCACATATCTACTTGTTTCTGAAATTAAACTATGGATGAGACACAATTTACTGAAGTGTAACAGTGATAAAACGGAATTATCATCGGATCAAAATCAGCACTCAGTAAAGCAAGGCTCCACTTGGACCGAGCCGCCATCTCTGCTTCTCTGGTTTGTAACTTTGGTCTTACCTTTGACTCAACCCTATCATTTGATGCACATATACATTTCAGAATGAAACCAGCTTTCTTCCGTCTTCACAACATCACCCAGCTTAGGTCCTTTCTAACTCTTCTGCTAAGTCCCTCACTCACGCCTTCATCTCTAGCCATCCTCACTACTGAAACTCACTACTCATTGGTTTCACTGCTAAATCTTTCCATAAACTTCAGACAGTCCAGAACTCTGCTGCCCGCCTCCTCACCCACACTCGCTCCTACAAGCACATCACACCCATACTTCAGAGCCTGCACTGGCTCCACGTAAAAGAATGCATCCACTTTAAAATACTTCTTGAAACATTCAAAGCTCTTAACAACCAAGCCCAATCATATCTCTCTGACTTGCTTCTCCCCTACCAACCTCCCTATAGCCTTAGATCCTCCTCCGTGACTTTGGTGACCGTGCCTTTATCTCCCCGTTTAGCTCCCTGGCTTCAGAGCTCCCTCCGTGCTGCCATTTGTCAGTTGAACACAGTCTCCAATTTCAAACCAAGCTGAAAACCATTTTTTTGCCCTAGTCATCTCTGTCCATAAAATGTTTTTGTTGTTTGTCATCTGTTTACTTAAATGTTCGTTGTGTCATTATGTTTTTGAAAAGCGCTATATAAATAAAATGTATAATTAATATTATTATTACTATTACTATTTGTAACATGCTGGAACCACGTTATTTGACACCGACAATCGCCCCACATTCAAAATCACCCACCTTGTGCCTTGTGCTTCCTGGGACTAGCTCCGGTCCAGGCACACTGCAGCCCTCTTCTGGATAAGTGAGGTGGGCTGTTATTAATATTTACTTATGTGGTCCAGTACCCAGCATAATGGGCATTCTAATGCTTAGTAAAACAGTGCCTGGACCTGTTGACTCTACCTGCATTCTGTATGTATAAAGTTACAGACTCATGATTGGTTCTTTGGAGCTAAATGCTGTTCCTAATAAACTAGCCACTGCACTTGTTGAGCTGCTTTAATAATAATCATTCAGTAAATGCAGGCGTTATCTCTTTATTTTCCTGCTGCAAAATACTGCTTTTCCCAAAGCGTGTGGGCAGTGCCTACCAACGTGCCATCTACCACAGCCATAGGAGAGTGCCAAATATGCCCTACATTAAGGAGGCTGTAAATGTTTAATGCCAGCGATACAGAAAAAGATCCTCAAATGCTGGGGGAGATCAAGCTCTTATGTTCTTCTGACCCTTCTCATTTTCCATCCAGTATGTGTCCCTGCATGTTGTCAGCTGAGTTATTATTATTATAATTATTATTATTGTTGTTGTTATTATTATTATTATTATTTAATTTTTATTTTTTTTGCCAGAAAATGGATGCATAAGGTTAACAGGCAGGAGGATGGGATGTTCTCCAGTTGGCAGGAGCCCAGATACTCACCTTTTATCATGGCACGTTTTTACGTGGGACTTCAGTTTTTACGTAAGTCCATGATCATACTCAAATTGAGGTCAATGATTCTGTAGGACATCTGAAGTCAATCTCTGAGGGCCTCCACAAGCAGATCTGTTAGGCGTTACTGGGTATTCATATTACTAGACCAATAATTAAACAAAAACATTTCTAAGGGTGCAAATAAATGTTCACCCTCAGCACTCACAAAGACAGATAATATCTAACTCTATGTCAGACACTGAACATCTATTCTCAGTTTTATAGAAAAACAGACCAGACTTCTATTTGGCAGTACCTTTGAAACAACTGACTGCTCATATCTATTAGCAATAATAATCTTAGATTAGTTGTCAGATTAGTGCAATTTTTTCAACTCAGTCCTTAGGGATCCCAAAACAGTCCATGTTTTTGCTTCCTCCCAGACAGTCCACTTTTTTGTTCCCTCAGATCTGGGAAGAAGCAAAGATGTGGACTGTCTGGGAGGGAGCAAAAACATGGACTGTCTGGGGGACCCCGAGAACCAGATTGAGAAACACTGGAAAAATGAGAGCCCAGCCAATCTGGGGCCCACCCAGAGGCATAACCAGAAGAAGAGTCCCAGCACACAGGAAGCTGCTTTAAAACTAACTGTGAATATGATAACCAATATTTTTCTGGAGCATTAAAAACAAGTCAGAGTACAGAAATGAACAGATTGTGGAGTCTGAGGGGCATTGGGCAATGTTTGGCCTCTACTCAGCCTTATCTGTACATATGAAATGAAAAAGCTAACTGGTAAAATTCACTTGTGTCTGTCAATTATAGTACAACCAGCACGTGACTTAAATGAATCTGTAGTTCTGTTTGGGAGAGGTTATTGAAAAACACTGAAACACTGAGTTACAGTTCAATCAACAGTGCAAAGACAGATATCCTGCACATAATCACCCAAGTGAAGGAGCTTCATCAGAAAGCCAAGATTTCCAACAGTCGAGATGGCCCAGCTTTCAGGTGACAAACCTGCTACTCTTATCCGTATGCAACCCAGGTCGCCAAGAAGCTGCTCCTGGATTGCAACCACACCCACTAATCTCAGCCTTACACAAAACAGGTCCCTACTTATCTCATCTTATTTTTGCAGGGAGTGTTCAGGCACTTAAGGGCAGCTTGTGTTAGTAACCCTCTCAGGTTTTCAGCTATAACTGAGTGCATTACATCTTCTCCTGTTCAGCTCTGACTCAAATGACTTTCCTGGAGCTCAGGGTGTTTGAACTATCTTAATGTTACTATGTGTTTAGTGTTATTAAATAGTTCCTTTAAGCACAGACTACTGAAAAAAAGGCAGCACAGTACATAGTGGTAAACCGATAACTGATATATTTTCGTCTAATGTCGCAATACTGATAACCAACTAACCTCGACCCCAAGGGAGGAATGTTGCCAGTGGTGAAACTTGCCAGGCTTCCCTGGACAGAATGTGGAATGACATTACACCATTTTATATTCTGTGGAAAACCAAAAGATCAATATACAGGCCAGACTTTTCAATGAATTAAAAACATTTTGTGGGCCGCTACTTTGAGACCTCTTATAAGTGGTGAATGAGCCAATTAGTCCCTCATCCTCCACTATAGAAAATGGCTGAATGTCCAATGCAATCATCTCCATTATTTAAGCAGTTATGGCTTTAGTGCTGATGCTGCTCACTTTAAATATTGTTTAATTATTTTAATTAGTTAATTAATTTTAATTATTTAATTAATTAGCTTAATTATTGGTTAGGAATATCATCCAAGATTGACACGTCAGACTGAGGCTAATATCTTGATACGTGACCGATACGTTAACCGACACATCGTGCATCTCTGCATGATATATATGTAGTGAAGTGACCATGTGGCCATGGTCAAGGAGTTTTATCACTAAGTAAAAATGCTAGATGGGTTGTTAGCTCAGGATGTTGCCTAGGTTAGTTAGTTTAAGGTATTAATCAGTCGGGACACTCCAGAGATGAGTGAACTCTGGTTATTACCAAACACTTACATCTACTTATCAGCTAGGATTCCTGACAGGCATGAATGAAGAGCACCTTCATCCCCAGCCCGCTACATCTGCCTAGTCGGTCACCGCGTAAATGCTGTCCAGTGAGTTGTGACGCATGTATTAATCAGGTTAGCGGTGAGTCTGTCCCTCGCTTGGCTGGTCCAGAGGGGGCAGATCTGGGCTGTAAGCCAAAGAGCCATCTGTCACAGATCAAGCTGATTTGAAATGAGCAGAAAAAAGCTAGTGGTACCTTGAAGTGGTCCAGACGCCCTATGCAAGATGTCGCTTGCGACGAAGAGCCCTTCTGACACAAACAAGGTAATAGAATAGAATGGTTTTCTGAAAATCAAACGCCTAATGCTATGAATCAGCTGATGAAAGTGAAATATGGATGCTTTCTGTCATTAATGTATTATGACACACGCAGAAACAGGGATCTATCTGGAAAAAGTATCCAGCTCTCAGTGATCAGAGGTGTGACTTAGTACTTTGAGATATCCATCCTGCAGCCATGGCCACTTATTCACCACGGAGGACACGATGACCCAGGAAACACAGGTCACAATGCAGGGGGTGCTCTCAGCAGGAAAGTACCTAGAGACACTAGCTCAGTCAGTTGGGCCATGGAAGGATTACCCAGAGGGAACCTGTACAATGCAGAGGCAGCCCTGTTAGGAGGCATGGCAAAGCCATTTCTGTAATGAGACACAGCAGGGCGCTGCCACTAGGATTTCATCTTCTGTTCTTTTATTGTTAGTGATATAGCTTCAGAATAATTGTTAGCTGTATTCTTCTGACTGTTCTTCATCCCATGTTAGGTTAACTCAAGCCACATCTGAAGTCTATGAAAGGAAAGATAAATAAAGGTTGACTAGCTTTTATTCCATTAACAATTTATGACTCCATTATGTGTATGTGTGTGTGTGTGTGCGTGTGTGCGTGCGTGTTTACCTTCTTATCTGTTGGCCAACCTTCATGAGTGCAGGATGAACTGAGCAGGGATGGGCACTAGCCTACTTTCTCATTGAAATACTGCTACCCCAGGAAACTTAGCCGTTGTGTAATTAAGTTATACAAAGAGCTCAAAATGGCTTAGTAATTAAACCTGAAATTAATTTATCTGCAAACAGTAGGTAAG
This sequence comes from Mormyrus iriodes, assembly GCA_011763525.2. Lineage (NCBI taxonomy): Eukaryota > Metazoa > Chordata > Actinopteri > Osteoglossiformes > Mormyridae > Mormyrus > Mormyrus iriodes. The sequence goes on from JAAGVU020000019.1 coordinate 11,764,067, forward strand.
CAAAGGATCAAGGAAAGCCAATCTTATACTCTCTTCATCTTGGTGAAACTGATCGTTCCAAGCTAACATTTTTATCTAGGATGCATTTCAGCTACAATCGTAAGAATTTTTTTACTGCCTAGTTGCCTGGTTACTCATCTAAGACAAATTTTGTATTTATACCCTTAGCATTTGAAGTGTACATTTTTATAGTACTGTTTAATGGTATTCTTTTTTAGGTTCAAATTCAGTTGATTTTCAAAATTTATTAAAAGTACTTGATCATACAGTAAAACCAGAGTCTTCCCTAAACAGATGTATAAATATGTCATACTGTAGATACACTCAGTGACAAAAAAAAGTTCAGCACCCAGAAGTAATGGTCCAATTTCGATGTAATTTGGTACACGTGCAGACCAGCGATGGGTATGTAAATGATTCGATTTGCAAGGAGCTGGCACGTCTAGTCACCAGACATAGATGATGCCTCGAAGACACATTAGACAGCATTACCAGCACTTGGCGGAGTTTGATAGGGATCGCATTGTGGGTTTCCATGAGGCCGGGTGGTCGTATCATGCAATTGCCCAGCATGTGGGGCATGCTGATGTCGCCCAGTGTTGGAACCAATGGGCACGTGAGGGCACCCACACACGTTGTGAAGGTTCCAGTCGCCCAAGACAGATCACACCAAGGGAGCATCGAAGTATTGTGCGCCAAGCATTACAGAACCCCATGACATCAACGCCTGTCATCCGGACACAGGTATTGGACACTCTACAACAACCCTTGTCATCACGCACCGTGTCTCGACGACTGGCATCAGCCGGACTACGGGTTCACCGTCCCATGCATAGGCTGCCGTTAACACCAGTACAGAGATGGCTGCGTTTAGAGTGGTACCGTAACCAGGAGGCATGAACTGATAACGAATGGTGTTGTACCATATTCAGTAATGAATCTTGGTTCAGCATAACCACGGATGACCCTCATGTGCGTTTATGGCGGCACTGAGGGGAGAGGACCAATCCTGCCAATGTTGTGGCGAGACATACCGGCGTTACCCATGGCTTCATGGTGTGGGGAGCCATAGGGTATGACTTCAGGCCATCTCGGGTAGTGATTCGGGGGACCCTGATAGCACAGCGCTACGTCAGTGACATACTGCTTCTGCATGCCTTACCCTTCCTGAGACAGCACCCTGGTACAGTCTTTCACCACACCCGTCCACACACGGCACGTCTGTTTATGGACTGCCTGTGTCATGCTGAGGTCCACCCATGGCCAGCCAGTTCCCCAGATCTTTCCCCAGTGGAACATGTGTGGGATCAGCTCAGATGTCAACTCAGACCCAGTGCCAATCTGCAAAATCTCGAGGGCCAGTTCCAACAGCTATAGGCCGACTTACGGCAGGAGAGGATTCAACGACTCTATGACTCCCTTATGCACTGTATCGCCACATGTATCCAGGCCAGGGGGGCTGCCATACCCTACTGACATGGAACCAGCAGTGTGCCCATACTGCCAGCTCTGTTGTCCGTTTCATCTGATATTATAATCGTTGCAATACAGTCACATGACCTTTCACCACATGCAGATTAATTTCACTTCCACCAGTCCATCTGGGTGCCTAACTTTTTTGTCATTGTAAAATATTACAAATGCTGTTAATTATGCATATATGGAATGAACACAACATTAACAGCGTGTCTCCATGTAGCTGGTGTAAATGTCAACAACTGCTGTCCGCTGAAGCACTAGTGCCTCTGTGCAGCATTTGCCGCGTTTCCAGTGGAAGAGATCATTTAAAATAATATCCTGACAAACAGCATCGTGAGAGTGGAATTGTTACAATCTGTACAGACAATGAATGCAAGCACACAAAGTCTAACCGCATCTATATACAGTGATCCCTTGTCTATCGCGGGGGTTGCGTTCCAGAACCCCCCACGAAAGGTGAAAATTAGCGAAGTAAAAACCATGTTTATATGGTTATTTTTGTATATTTTAAGCCCTTATAAACCCATTATATTCTCTTAGATATTACGTAATATTCGTTGAAATTATGTATGTAAACACACTGTTTATATACTACGCACAAATATACGTATCTTATATCATTGAGGAGTTTTATTTAATACGTAATACAGTTGAGTGTGCCCAGCGATGGGTTGGCGCCCCATCCTGGGTTGTTCCCTGCCTTGCGCCCACAGCCTCTGGGATAGGCTCCGGACCGCCCGCGACCCATATGGAATAAGCGGTTATAGAAAATGGATGGATGGATGGACGTAATACAGTTGTAAACGCATTGTAATAATACATATTTTAACAAAGATAATTGTATATTTACTATAATATACAGTAATGCACTCGTTTTACTTACCCAGTTATATTAGATCTATTATGATTATTCCTTTAATATTAGTATCATATTTCTAAAATACGAACACTGCAGTCACGCTCCATTCGCATTCTGGTAATGTTTACATTCTCTGCTGATTTCGGCCGATTTGGCAGCTATCCGCCAATAACGTCCCTTGTATGAAATCAACAGGGCAAACCAACTGAGGAAGCATGTACCAGAAATAAAAAAACCCATCCTCGGCAGAAATCCGCGAGCCAGCGAAAAATCCACGATATATATTTAGATATGCTTGCATATAAAATCCACGATAGAGTGAAGCTGCGAAAGTCGAAACGCGATATAGCGAGGGATTACTGTATAAGGAGTTATGAAAACAGGTCCTGAAATGCAGAGCTCTAGGGCAGGTCACCTATTGAGCTAAAGCGTTCCTGGCTCCACAAAGAGCCGCTGAAGGCAACGGGTATGAATCACCAGCCTGCTGCAGGTGCCAGTCAATGGTGTTGCACTTAGCTGAGCAGTGAGGAACAGATGGGGCTTATTTGCTGTCTCCGAAGACTGAGCATTCATTAGGAAACCCTAGACTGTCAGGGAGCCTCGTGTACGTGTCACTGTTTGTTCTCGTCTTATGGCGGATCGACAGCAGGGTAGCTTTGCTTTTTGAGTCACCCAGCTGTCTCTGAGGTCCTGGTGCTAGAGGCCTGAGCAGAAATGGCTACAGTGAAAGTGGCTAAAGACAGCATGGATGGGAGGCCCTGAGGAAATCAAGGCGGCTCCTTTCCAACACATCTTCAACACAGAGTTAAGGCTGGCCCTGATTGGCTCTATGCGGAACTAAAAGGCCCAATAAAATAAAGATACCTAACAACCTTCTACAAACAAACCAATATTAACCCAGAATGGGTGTGTGATTGTTTTGTGTGTCTTATCCGCTGTCTGTGATTGGGTGTTCCAGAAAACCAGCCTCATTGTGCTGTATTTTAATTATTTGGCTATTCCAGTTGATGTGAATATTGACTCAGGATCCTGGCACCATGGACTTCACGCAGCTGCCATTAACATCATCTGCCCTGCAGAAGAGAAAGGCGCTCCGGTGGAGCACAGCAGGAGGGAACTCCGTCCATAAGTACAGTTCTCCCTGATCCCACGAAACACTTTCCAAAATAACTGACAGATGCTATCTGCATTGCCTGATACCCCTGAAAAGCAACAATCCTGAGTGATGGAGACACAGCTGAAAGGATATTAAAAATAGAAGTTCTGGTTTACCCTGCTCCTGTATCTGTCATAGTAAAGCCTGCTCTTTGGCAGTAACGCAATCAAGCCCATTAACAGAACTATAACTACAAAACTATACTCCCTTGACAATTTTGCAATTATGTAGCATTTGCAGTTTGTTGGTAAATGAACCACTCACACAGATGTCAATATATCAATAATGAAATACCATGCATGGCAAAAATCTATTGGACTCAATTACCCTTGTGCTCATCTGGTCTACTTTAAACAGGACACGAATAGGAGAAAAGAAATGCAGATCTTCAGTAAGATCTGCAATCCAGACAATTTCAGAATATCTTTCCCCATCTTACGTCATAGCAGATTAGTCAGACTGGTTGTGTTTTTCAGAGAAACCTTTTGTCCAACCTGCAGTCTGAAAACAAACTCAGTGAGAAAAGCGCTCATTGTGTGTGCCTGTAACAGGCACTTGTACATCAGGCACAATGATGAAAACGATATCCTGAGAGTGGCTCCTCACAGAGTCCAGATCACATTTCTGAGGCGGCAGGGTTTGTGCTGCTGGCTCATATGGGTCATTATCTAGCCTGTTCTTGCCCCCCGTAACCTCAAGCCAGAGAGGGAACAACAATTAAGGCCAAATGAGTTCCTGATGTGCTAGGGCTCTTGAGGGCCAAGCTCTCATGTTTAAAGGATCACTGTATTATGTGAATTCTGTCCAATCGCTGGACATCGTTTAAGATGCCCACAAGGAGGAGGTGCCATAGTTACAGAGTGGAAGTTCTCACGTTTGGTTTTGCTGGTTGATCCATTTTACTTCCCTATCTTAAGGCCAGCTCCTTTTATTTATTACAGTGTGTATTTTTTACAATTGTCCATTTGTCCGTGTACATATGCCAGACTATAGCCAAAATTATAACAAACGTTGCATGTGTCGCCATGGGTGGGAGGGGGGGTTACAGATATCATAACAAAAGACTCTTTCAAAAACCTTTGTATTTATAAATTTAAATGGACAAATGAGTATTTGTAAATATATGTGTGACTTGTTGCAGGTCAGATGACAGTATCTATGAGCCATAGGTTTCCTGCTCTGTACTGTTACATGGACCTTAACATGATTTAACATTAATTATTTGATATAGGTGGGGTCAGCAGACAGGTGTGGTGTCTTTTTAATTATTGCAGAGCAGCTATTAAAGCTTTGCCATTAGTCACCTTGCAGCTTTTCAGATGGATGACCCTTTGATTAAGTCAGTCACCAAAAAACCATCACCTACCCCAGATATACTATATGACGCCAATAGGACGGCACTCATCTCTTCTGTACGCCCTTATGTTACGACTTACACGGGTTTGGAACGGGTCTGATAGCTTAATGATAGCGTCTCTCCACAGCAGTAGCCTTCTGAGAAGAAGTGGCCACTTTCCCTCAACTCACAGAAGGTCTGCTGTCATGCCCCCCTTGTCCTGGGGTAACAGAACATCAGCATGATGCCTCGCTCCTGCGCTGTCCTGCTGCTAACACTTCAGCATCAGCAGCTTGATGCTCAGAAACATTTGGGTCAGATTCTTCATCAAAATGCAGGGATCCAGCAGAAAATATGATTCCAAGCGAGTCAAGCCGGTCAGTGGCGGAAAAGAGGCTACCAAACAAATGTAACTATTGAAATATGAAAGTGAAGACTTTAGGATGGCCTGTCCTTGGTCAATAACACAATTTAATACAGTAATACAAATTTACTCCACTATAAAAATAAAGTCCTTTTATGGCAAGAATATAAGGGTGAATCTGATTATTCAAACCATTTTTTTCCACATAATTTCTCTAGAGCAAAGAGACATTCCCGACAGCTGGCATTATGGGATGTCTTTCATGTGCAGCCTATGATGTGCTTTAATGTGTGATGTCATCAGGGATCTGTGAGGGCGCTCTGCTTTATTTTATTTATCGGTTTTGCTGATGAGCTGAGACCTGTCCTCCCAGATCTGTGGCTGTCCCCACATGCGGTTCTGGAAATAGCATTCCATTTCCAGCAGAGCTCATCAGTACCATCTGCATCTACCACCACAAAAGACATGAAAATGGGCTCAGCACTTCACACAGTCAGCAAATCGAAAATGACTCCCATTCCAAATCTATAAATAATTAACACCTCACGCTTCAGAAATACATAAAGGGACTGTTTATTGCCTTGATTTCAGTATTCTAAATTTAATTTCCATTGATGTCCATCATTAATATTTTCCCCAACTGAAAACAAATGTTAATATAATAAATAATATCTTTATTTTAAATAAATAAATAATGATACACTAAATTTAAAGAGTCGTTTTAAGTTACCCAAAGACACTAACAATGTGCAAAAATACAGACATAAATTTAACAGCACCTAACATTAAAAATGACAAATATATAGCTATAAAACAGCCACCTATACTACTCACTCAGCCACATATCATGGCAAACTGGATTATGGCTTGAGCTCATGATATAACAGAAAGTCCCCCCATTGGAAAATGTACCAGAAAAACTGGTTCATAACAGACCATCAGCTGTTCCATATTTCTGCCAATTTTATTGGCTCTTTTGGCTACGAGACGGAGGAGATTAAGTTAACGACATACCAATAAGAGCAGTTAAAATGACTTCAGACCTGTCACACTTTTACACATCTGAGTGTGCTGACACTGATTTACAGCTGTCCCCACTGGTTCTGAGAAGCTTACTGCTGTGGAGAGAGACAGTCTTTACGGCGATAGGCTTGTTCCAAGACTGTGTCCGCAGCTCTCCAGAGGAGCAGTGTCACGTTGACGGCACAGCGTACGCCCAGCAAAGGTGACTAGGGCGATCTCTGTCTGACTCAGACCCTGTGACTTGCTGTCCTTTAGTTGCTGCGATGATGAATTATGTAATCAGCATAATGACGAAGCTCTACAAAGACCAACTTATTCATGTAATTTTCCTTTATGCAGCCAGTGTGACGCTGAGGTACCTCTCCTTCACCTTCTCTGAACAGCAGTTTGAGTATGAATCCATGATGACTCTGCAGCGTTTATTCCACAGGGGTGGCACTCCAGCTGGAATGGCTGCTCACACCTTGGGAGTTCAGCATCTGAGTTTCCACCCCAGCCCTATGTGGAGTTTGCATGTTCTCCCCCTTTCTCCAGTTTCTTGCTGGTTCTCTGGTCCAAAATCATGCACCTCTGTTTACAGGAATGTCCAAATCACCCACGAAGTACGAGTGACTGCTCAGCAAAGGCATGGCATCCCACCCAGGACGTACCCTGTCTTGTACACTGTGCTTGCTGGGATAAGTCCCAGGTTCACTGCACCCCTGAGCAGGGTTAACGACTGTGCAAAATGTATGAATGGCACTAAAAAGGAGGTCACTAAGATGAACTCTACTTTATGTCTTTGATGTTATTGAGCTTTTTGCTACAGAGATGTTTCAATATTTGAAGACACTCACAAATATTTTAGCCCAGGGTTAGTTCAGCTCCTTTAATAAACTGTGAGAAACTATAGGCCGCAGGAGACCTTTCTAACTGTAATTACTCACCAACACATGAGTCACTGCCATTTGTTTTAATCTCACCGACACACAGGGCTCCAAATCACAGCCTAAACATTGTTAATTTCGATGTCCACTTCCTCTCTATCACACAGATGCTTGACGAAAAAGTGATGGGGCTTTTCCATCATGGAGGGAAACATACAAATTCGGATCCCATTGACCAGGCACATCATTATCAGGGGGTTGCCATATGACACTATTATATCAGTGACATCACTGTCTTGCTTCTGAAATGGGTTTCAGGTTGCCCTGTGGTCTACACACTGGTCCAGATCACCAAGATAAAATGCAGATGGCCCTAATTTCCTAATTTGCATTAAATGACAGCAATCACATTAGAGCCAATTGCATGTGCCCTGTCTAGCTGCCTCTGCGATATTACGATCCATCTTGCCCAGTCACAAAAACCAAGGCAAGCCCAACAAATTCATAGAGAGGGATCAAGCACAACTTTTTGTGTCCCCTGAGTCTGGTAAAATGCTTAAATAGGAATGTAAATTGGTCATGTAGCTGGAGCTCAGTGGGGCAGAGTTTAAAAGCCAATGACTCCCATCTTGAGCTGTTTTCCAGGAAGGCAGTGTACCATGTTGCTTTTTTCCCCAAGCAAAAGGTCAAAGTGAAAAATAGATGACTTGAGAAGAAATCTCCTCCATTTAACCTTAAACTGAAAACATCCTGCAAGTTCCAAGCTGAAATCCAAAGCAGCTACAAGACCTTGATATTTACAAAACAGAAGAACAGAAATAGAATGTTCTCAGATGAATTAGTACCTTAGGTAAGACAGAACAAAAACTTCAAGCTATAAAAATAAGAATTCTGTGATTTTTCTTTGTGTTGCCATCTCATCAGTGATACAGTCGTTGCTCCAGAATAACTGTAATGTCCTGGACATCAACAAGCAGGTTGTGGGACTCCTCTGTAAGCCAGCAAAGCACCACTGCACAGCTTACTGACAGAGCGGCAATGTCTCACGCAAAGCAATGTACCTGATCACCCAGAGAGAACTGTACCCCCACACTCCAACAAGGACGACACAAACAAAAACGACAATTAGAAAGAGAAGCTTTGCTGAGGCTTGCTGACAAGCGCCACACATCAAGTGGTCTGTGACATGGCTGAAATCTTAAACACTAGGTCAAAGAAACTTAAATTTGCCAAGAGAGAAATTGCTGGGGAATTGAGAACCAGGACGACCTCATTTCAATAAGAACATTTTGGGTTCACTCAGGGGTTATGATGGGCAAATATTTTGTTTGATTCCATAATCATTCTTTATCAGCCATGATGATACACCCATGCAAATATCAGCTTTGCAGCTCTGTGGACAGCTAATCTGAGAGATGTCATCACAGAAAAATGCTACCTGTGGTATGGCACTACTGTGGTATGGAACAAATATTAGTTTTAGGAGATCATGCGGGGAATAATTCTCTAAAGATGACTGAAATAAAGCAAATGGAAGAGTCTATATCAATTAGGGATGTTAGAAATGTTAATGTAGAGAACAAACACATCAACATTTTAAAAGTACAGGATATTTAAGGCATGTTTGTGTCACATACACAAACCCCATTATTAATGAAACAAAAGCAAACATTAATTGTTTCATTTTCCTTTTTGAGCAAATGGGATGTTGTTCACCGTGTTCACAGCTCATTAGCAAGCAACATGTCACCTCTCCATGGGTTTCCATGGAAACACCGCAGACAATAGGTACAGAAGTGCGGACAGGAAAGCGAGTGCTAGGCAAGATGCTGCACCGCAATCAGACTTGGGTTCTGGAGGCTCAGCACCAGGCATACAGTGCTGATTAAATGTCAGTTAAGGAACAGCAGATATCGTGTTCCTCTAGATCTGTGATGGGGCAGCGAGCTCCAATCCTATGAGGCCTGACAGTGTCAAAGTTTAATTTCACTTCAATTAGTAATTACTGGAGTAAATCACGTCATTTTCTCTCTGGATATGAATTAATTGCCTTCAGTTTGACAAAAATGGAGGTCAATGAGACAAATATGACACAGGCCCTAATGGAGTGTACAAATTCATCGAGCATGACAACTTGTCATACTTCAGATATCTGGGTAAAAATGTAGTTTCTGTCCACCTCCCAGGGTTCATCCTGTCTCTTACAACATCAATGGGAAATGTTGAGTAATGTGTATATACTGTTTGAATGAACTTTCACAGACTTAGCTTAGATATGTGTTTCTCCTGTTGTAAGAAAGGATTAAGGCTGGTTGTGCCTCATAACAAAATAGACAGAGGAAGTCTGCTAAGCCATGAAACCACAGTCCCAAGCCTCCAATTATAGAATCAAAATACACCTGGATGAAAGTTCCACAGAAGAGTATCAGTGCATCATAAAGGTTACACTTGGAAAGGCCCTGTACAGTTACAGACGGGGGTTCGCAACTCAGTCTGTCAAGCCAAAAATCCAATGTGTGTATGAATGGTGAGTGTGCCCTGCCATGGGCTGGTGCCCCGTCCTGGGTTGTTACCTGCCTTGCACTCAGGATAGACCCTGGACCCCCCATGACCCTGAATAGGGCAAGTGGTTTGGAAGAAGAATGAATGACCGAATCTAAAAATCAACAGCTGACTTTTTTTTCATTTTATAAACAAACTGTGGAAAGGTCGGTCAAATTTGTTTTTCCAGAATAAGGAGAAAAGGCGAGAGAAAAACCAACAGCTGTCTGACATGATGCGCCTCTCAAATGCACAGAGGAAGAACTAGACTGTGTATGGAGAGAGGTGGTCAATCAACCGGAGGAGCATAACAGGATGGTACCGCCACAGGAAGGTCACGCTTGTCAGGGGGAAAAGGCAGCATATAACATTCTGCTCATAGATGGGAACCTGGATCACCTGGGACAGACACCCATGGCACAGCACACCTCGGTAGGTATAAGGTGAGGGTTAGGGTCAGCTTGGAAAGCAGGGGGCATGGCGGATTCCAGCCTGAACTCATCATGCTTCTACTGCTGTGCCCCCCCCAAACTTGATTACTGGTCCTGCATGCGCTGCTGATTTAGAAAAGGTGTTTTAACTAAAGCATGCATTATTTATATTGTTAATCTCCAGCCAATTACCTGCCCTGACATTTATGAGGCAGGTAAAAATAGGCTTTTCCATATTTTACATAAATATTACAGTCATTAAACACATTGCACACTCATATTATACAGTTGTTTTCAAATGAGTACATCGGTTTAATGCCAGCGTGATTTAATTGTGTATATTAATGGTACAAGTCATGTACGAAACATATACTGACTCAGAGTAAAATGTCCAAAAATAAGACAAGTAAATGATACATAAACTATTTATGCAACTTGTATATAAATGTTAACATACAGTGCATATCATACATCAAAGCATATGGACACATACATACAGCACTGTGGCCTCACACCTCCAAGGGTGCTGGTTCACTTCCCACCCCCACTCTCTGTGTATCTGTGTGTGTGCCTCTGTGTGTAACTGCGCGTATCTTTGACTGTCTCTGTATTTATATCTGTGTCTGTCTTTGTATGTATCTGTTTATGTCTCTGTGTATCTCAGTGTGTGTAACTGTGTTTATCTCTGTATCTGTCTCTGTGTGTACCTCTGTGTCTGTCTCCGTGTGTATTTCAGTGTGTGTAACTGTGTTTATCTTTGTGTGTATCTGTATGTGTATCTGTCTCCATGTGTAACTCTGTGTGTATGTCAGCGTGTAACTATGTATTTTTGTGCGTATCTGTGTGTGTTACTCTGTGCGTATGTCTGTGTGTATCTCTGTGTGTATCTCTGTATGTATCTCTTTGTGTAATTCTGTGTTTATCTCTGTGTCTGTCTCTGTGTGTAACTGTGTGTCTCTGTGTGTGTGACTGTCACTGTGTGTGACACACACACACACACACACACACACACACTGTGTGTGTAACTGTTTATCTCTGTGCCCATAATGTGTGATTTACAGTGGACCAGCATTCCATCCAAGGTGTTCCTTTACCTCATAGAAGAGGCTCCAGACTCACTGTCAATCTGCATGGAAAAAGTGGATATGGATGGATGCATGGATGGATAGGTGGACGGACGGACAGATAGATGGATGGATATACAGTATATACTCTTTCCATCATATTGTGAATTTTAGTGTACCATTTTATTTCCTTCATTCCCAGGACATATTCACATCAATACTGAAATGTAAAATCAAGAAAAATGTAAACACTTCCACCATGTAGAATAGAACTTTAAACCTATAGTTTAACTGTGCAATGCACTTTGCAAATTTAAATGGACTGCTTTTATTTTGAAATGCACATCTCATCATACTGGGATCAAACTGGGTAGTACTGGGTATTGCTCTTTGTCCCCTCTGCACCCTTCTCCGCACTAAGGCAATAGTTAGCAGCTAATCATTATAACTGGGCTACAATGCAGTTTTTGCTTTTTTACTCAGCACCTGACAGTGAACATGTGTACTATGAGCATAGTGGACCATACCCCTTAAAGACATTGAGATTCTTCCTGCTCACTTAGATAATTGTACCTCTGTAGCTGTCCACTTTTGGAAACATTGATGTAAAATCCCTACAAACAAGAGCTATCACAAAAAAAGGGGTTGTCCTCATACTCAGGGGACTTTAAGTGTTGGTTCATAGTTCATCTCTCCTTTGTTTAATATTTAATTTTCTTAATTTACTTATTTTAATATTTAATTATCTGTCAAACAATTTGCAATAACTGTGCCAAAATTTCTTCTTTACACAAGACAACAACAAAGCTGGGTTTTTAGTTTAACATATTTTGTGGAATTTATTTGTGTAATAAGCTGTTGAAGTCCCCCTCCCCCTCACACAGGGACAGGCAGCAGCATAACCCCCAACACTAGCTCCTGTCATTTTTCAGTACATAGCAACCGCACACCACATTACAGGGCTATGATCTTGCTTTATGGGTCTGCAGGTCTGGCCAGCACCATGCTGTGGATGCAGCCCACACACCAAAATCAATAACCCAAACAACATGAAACATGGGCCTCTTTGAAATATGATTAGATGGAGGAGATGCAGGAGAAAATTGAGTGTGCCTGGATCCCCTTGGTGTGTAAGATGACCTGGTGAGCCACCAGGTGGCTTCACTCAACAATTAAGCCTGATAACAAGACAGACATTGATACGACAGCCAATCAGAATCTCAGAGGGGTCTGATAACCCAAGCCACTGAATGACTGCTGTTTTTCAACAGTAAAGCATTTTACTTCATACAAATGTCTCAGAATGAAGTTACGCCACCAAAGTTGGCAGAAACCGAAAATTAAAACGATTTATCCAAGTGCCAGGCTTTAGGCGGCAAGTTTCATTGATGAGTGCCTTTAATTTTCACAATGCCTGCTCTGAATTTCAGTTTAGTGCCCCGGTAGAAAACTTCTGACAGACACAAATTCTCCTGGTGCTATCATACGGTGAGCAGGGGGCATCCACACGCATCATACTGTTTCTCTCATGCGTCCGGCTGCCTCTTCTCCTCCAGTTACATAAGACCTCCATCTCCAAGCTCCTGGAGCCTGCGCCATGAGTCATGGCACTTTGCACGGCTAAATGCTAACTTCTCCATCCCTCATTACCATGTGAGTAGGGGCCCTCACACCCCATCATTTAGACTCACCTGCTGATTGTGACATAAAGACACAGCAGATACTCTCATACATTTTACTAGGGGACTTTTCTAAACAAGCAAACTATATCCATGGACATAAATTACCCAGCATTAGTGACGGCCCTGTGCAAATACAAAAGAATCTTTACAGATTCAGGAACGTCTTTGTCAAAAAATGCTTTTTTCTCTAGCCGTGGAAATCATAAAAAAGACCTCTTAAATCTCCCCAGCTGTGCAATCTACATTCTGACTGTCAGAGGTGATCCCCCTAAATGGATTTCTTTCTCTTTTGAAGCACTTTTGATTGGGAAAGGTCTGTTTTATATGTACGAAGACGCCTTTGATGTGTAATTGCCCCGGTTACCGCTTAGATATCTGCAGCCTTCATTTCATGCATATATTCCAACTTAAATGTTTCTGATACACAACAGAAAGCAAAAGCATGTGGGCCCTCATTCATTCTATTCAGAGTTAAAATTTCAAAGCTTTCACTGAAGATATAACATGTTCCTCCCATATTGGGCAAATGAGCAAATAAAAGCAAAAGCACTGTTTAGTCTGAAACTGCATGTTTTGAAAACAAAAGCCGGACTGAGAGACAATGCTGTGAGAGACTCGGCAGCAAAGGGGCCGTGCAACCGGAGCAGAGAGTGCGCTGTGCGGCAGCCCGTCTGCTCGCCCTGTCACAGCATCCCACCCCTGAAATCCAAAAAGGCTCACACTTACGCCTATCCACAGACTGTATATCCACAAGTCTTATAATGTCTGTATTACCCTAGGAAGCAGTTTGAGTTTTCAGAAAATGTGGGCTTAACAGAATAGGAAGCCAACTTGAGCCCAGCCATGAAGACCTGACATGTCAGTTTTTACTGCAGCAAGGTCCCGGGACACTGGGGAGAGGTTCATGTTCTTACTGCAGGGGTGCGAGTAAAACCGCAGGAAGCTGAGGGCACCAGGCACCCCACGAGCACAGGGCGTTTTCAGGGTCATTTCTACTCTGAGTCATCAGAAGGAACATGCCAGGGACACTGAGTGATAATCTCATCTCATTGATGCAGCCTTTGTTCATAGAGGAAGATGAGAAATGGTCCCATGATGAGGGCTAGGGCCGCCTAGTCATTTGACCTCAGTTAACACTGACTATTAACAGGGCTGTTCTGGAAAACCAGTTTTTTGGGCTATAAATAGCTCAGTCGTTGTTTTGTGTTATAAATTTTATATCGTTTACTAATTTTATACTTAGTGATACTGCTCAAGGTATTAGTTCTTTAACTGAAATCACCATGTCATTCGATGAGATTTTTGTTTATGAATACGAATACTACTTCATTCCATATTGGTAGTTCTCCATCTGTACACCAGTAATAAAGGTTCAACAATTCATTTTTAAAATATATTGTTGATTAATGTTCCAAGATAACTTCTATATGCAATTTGAAGTGGCACAGTAATTCCTGCGGTATGTTTCCAGGGGTGTGAGACGGAAAGGATGCCCGCTGCAGGCTCATGGAAACACATGGCAGGGACCATCCCCAGTGCGGACCGCCATCCCCATTACGCTTTATAGTTTTTAGGGGATCATGCATATGCGGGCTTCTCCCGCAAACCTGCCCCAATCTGTGAGCTCGTCGCCGATTCCCCCGTCAGCTGTTACCCACGATCACCGAGCAGTGCTTCTGACGGGACGGCGGCGTCTTTGACCTGGCGTCACACCTTACCTGTACGACACCTGCTTCCTTATGGTCAGGTGCAGAAAGTCGCTTTCCAGCTGCCTGTCCCTCTCAGCCCGGGCATCCATGGATCCACAGCCCGGACTACTCGGTGTCCCGCTGCGGACTCTAGCTGGCTGACTCTCCGGCAGGAAAACGTCCTCTTCCTCGGTCACATCTTCCAGGCTTGGGGGCGCCCCCGGCGCTTCGGACGTGTCCCCGGAACAGTGGGCAGACTGAGCCGAGCTGTCCTCGGTATAATCGGCTGCCTCGGCCATCGGTAGTAAGAAGTAGGACGAATCGGTGGCAGCGGAAAGCCGAGTGCTTTATATAACAAGTTACGGTGTATCTCCTAAGTTGTCTGTCAGCTTCCAGTGCAGTTCCCCCGAGAGCCGTGCGGTGCTTCCTGCCGTAGATATCGCAGGCGATCCCCGCGGGCTGCCGAACAGGACGCGGTTAGTCGCGCACAGAAGTGAAGCAAGGGGAGCAGTCGGGACTCTGTCACGGGGCTGTGAGCCGCGCCGGTGAGCCTGGCTTAAGCGGACCGGATCAGGCTGTTTTTGTCACGTATCAGGTGACTTCACCTTAAACTCACAGGGACGCATGCCTGTTCTGTCCGATCGGTCACCTTCCAGCAAGGCACGTATTATTGCCACTCAAAGCAAAGCAGCCAGGATGGACAGGCTGATGAGAAGCAGGGGATGAGGGGGGAGCTTCATTAAACTGTAAATCTGAAATTTCCGTAAATCCCTTATTCCTTAAACCCCATTTTGAAATTATGTATTGTACCTGTTTTATTATTACTAATTTTTAGAAGATATGTGATTTTTGAAGCATAAGTGTAATGAGATTATAGTGCCAGACTATCTGGATAATGGTTTAAAACTAAACAATGGTAATAACAGAGGTATAAAATACATACCCTCACTGAAAATAAGCCTGCATATTTCCATCCACAGAATTTGTCATTAACAAACACACTTGCATCCATTCGCATTTGCATTCACTTACACACTACCTTACACACATTCACATACACCCTGTCTTACACACATACCCATACATACACTCACACACTCCCTTACACACTCACATACACCCTGTCTTACACACATACCCATACATACACTCACACCGTGTCTTACACACTCACACCCTCCCTTACACACTCACATACACCCTGTATTACACACACTCACATGCTCATTTACACACACTGACTTACACTCTGTCTTATGCGTACTCACACACTCATTTACATCCTATATTACACATGCATTCAATTACACATATTCAATTACACCCTGTCTGACTTACACACCCTCGCATACACACTCACACACATAGTCTTACACTCGCACACACACACTACATCAAACAGACTGACATACACGCACACACACGCTGTCGTACACACACTTACATACACACTCACGCATAGCCTTACGCACCCTGATATACACACATACACACACAGTCTTACACTTTTGATATACACACACACATAATCACTGACGTACACACAATAACATACACATTCAGACACTGTCTTACACACACACTGACTTACACACACTTGCATACACACTCACACACATGGTCTTAGTCACACTCGAACACACACACACACTACGTTAAACACACTGACATATGCGCGCACACACTGTCTTACACACACTCACATACACACACAGTCTTACACACACTTGCACACACACACATATACACTGCCTTAAACACATTGACATAAATGCACTCACACAAATTGTTGTACACACACACACATACACACTCACACACACTGTTTGCACAGATACTCACATACACACACAGGTTCGGTTTTATGTCTTTTGTGGGGACCGTTCATTTCTATGGACACAACCCTAATACCAAGTATGACAAGCTACCCAACTCTAACCTAAAACATACGTAACCAAACAAAATACAAGACATTTTGCATTTTTAGTTTTTTGATTGCAGTCACAGAATTTTATTAAATAGAATTTCCCCTTTTAGGAACCAAGAAAAATGTCCTCACAAGGTAAAAAGTTACAAGTTTTTATCACATTGTGGGGAAAACTGGTCCCCACGATGTAATAATTACAAAAACATTCACACAAACTGTCTTACACACACACTTACACACTCACTCACACCTGAACATTGTCTGTTTAGGACATGGAAGTCTTGGTGGGGAAAATGTAACGTAAGGTAATGTGTAATATAAATGTAAGCATTCAGCCTCAAGACACTGTCCTGCT
Source organism: Mormyrus iriodes (assembly GCA_011763525.2). Taxonomy (NCBI): domain Eukaryota; kingdom Metazoa; phylum Chordata; class Actinopteri; order Osteoglossiformes; family Mormyridae; genus Mormyrus; species Mormyrus iriodes. The sequence goes on from JAAGVU020000019.1 coordinate 11,780,838, forward strand.
CCACTACTCAACGTAGTGTGGTAGATGTGCGGGCATCAAAGCCAGATTGCGTGGGCATAAGAGGCCCATTCAGAAGACTAGCCTCCATGGTGTCTGTCTCATTCAGCATGACAGGACCAGTACACAAGAAGGTAAATTATGCCTTTTTGATCTATTGGCTTTGTGCATATACAGGCCTATCTGTTTTTAGCTGATTGATTGCTAATGGTGCTGGCTGAACTCGAGTCTGCTGCAAGATAGCAGGCATGTTTCATCTGTGTAATTATGCTTTCAACTTGTGTTGAGTACACTCTTTTTTTAACAGGCAACATTTATGAGCTCTGTTGAAATGGTATTATGCCACAACATCACAGACCTTGACTAATGTGTGTTTCTCTTGAAATTACATTCTATCCGTTCATATCCAGCCTATGGCGCTATAATTAAATTGTAGTTCATAAGACTTGTTTCAGGCAGGACATCAAACAGAACTACACGACAGAGATAGGAGAAAGGATCAGGGGCTGTATTTCTGCTGATTAGGTTCACCGGATCTTCACTTGTTTTTTCATGCGCCACCACTGACTAGGACTAGGGTTAAGTGACTCGATTAAATCCCCCCATCATAAATTTCTTCCACCACTTAATGGATGGCTACTGAGGGGGAGGGGCATGATAGATTCTGCCAACCAGCGAATGGACATCTCCCTACAACCCCTTTTCCAAAAAAGCTGGGACACCGTGTAAAATGTAAATAAAAACAGAATGCAATGCAGAATGCAATGATTTGCATTCTGTGTCTGTATGTTTATTGTTAACAAACAATCAAAATTTCAAGCGAACATTCCCTAACTAAAACATATTTTAACATATTGTATTTTAATTTTTACACTGCATTAAAAACAGACACGATTCTAGAGTGGAAATTACTGCATGGGCTCAGGAACACAGTTCGTTTCTCCATCCACAAATGCAGGATAAAACCCTACCATGCAAAGAAGAAACCATATCTTACCTCTCGTTCTTGCCCTTCTGTAATGCAATTCAGCTGCTTCTTGTTCTGCTTCCTCATTAGTCACTTGTATAAAGGTACTTCCCAGTCCTGTGTTCCCCAGTCCTGACACTGACATTGTTGTGACTGTTAGTACTATCATTAGGCCTGGTGTTAGAGATCCCCTGTGATCCTTTTATTTTCTTGCGTAAGTGTCTTTAATAAACCTGATTCATTTTGTCCCGACTCCTGCTCCCGTGTCCTTCGTCCCATGATACACAACAGAATGTCAGGACTCAACAAACCATTGATCAGTCTCTCCGAAGTGCCAGTGGTTATTCTAAGGAAGTCAGAATTAAGTAGGAGTATCTAAGTCTACAGGCTGAGTTAAGAAATATTAGACTCGCTAAGAGAATGTCAAAAGGAAGATTGCATTGGAGGCTAAGGATGATGTTAAAAGTTTCTTCCAATATTTTAACTCTAAAAGAGGCTATATAAGCTGAAATCACTAATCTGCAGGATAGTAAGGGTTTTATAATTGAAAATTAAATTGATATAGTTAATGAGTTTAGTGATTGTTTTGCACAGGTATTCACTGTAGAGGATACGAGTAACATACCGGATATTCCATATCCGACTTCATTTATGACTAATATATGCATAACTGAAGCTGATGTGCTACAAAGCCTAGCTAAGCTCAAAATAAATAAATCGCAGGGCCCTGATGGCATCTTACCTACAGTTTTAAAAGAGATGAGGGATATTATTTGCTGATTATTTCACTTTTACTATGGCACATTTTAGTATTTTAGAAATCCTTATTTGCTGGTGTGGTACTTTCTGATTCGAAGCATGCTACTATGTCACCCATAATCCAAAAAAGGGATAGAAGTAATCCATCTAACTATAATATACAATATAATAAGTTTAACTTGCATAACTGGAAAAGTAATGGAAGCTATAATCCAAGCGAAAATGGTAGATTATCTAGATTCAAATAACATTCTGAGGGATAACCAACATGGATTTAGGAGAGGTAGATCTTGTTTAACTAATCCACTTGAGTTCTTTGAGGAAGCTACAAGAGAAATTGATCACAAAAAGGCCTACGATGTGATATACTTAGATTTCCAGAAGGCCTTTGATGTTGTCCCTCACAAACTGCTCCTGCTTAAGTTCAAAGCAGCAGGGATTTTAGGTACTGTAGCAGTTTGAATTGAAAACTGGTTAACAGACAGGAAGCAGCAGATTGTTTTTAGAGGCACAATGTCACAGTGGGTCAGTGTTCATAGTGGGGTACCGCAGGGTTCAATTTTAGGACCACTATTATTCCTATTTTACATCAACAATATTATACCAATACATAGAGTAAATTGGTTACATTTTTAGATGACGGTTTTGCCAAGAATTAATTATCTATTTGCAATGATCCCGAACAAACCATCACCCGAATGGTTTAGATCTCTGCACT
>JAAGVU020000019.1:11785364-11804589 GCA_011763525.2 Mormyrus iriodes
AAATTTTTAGATGACACTAACGTGGGTGGTGTAGCAGATACCGAACTAGCGGCACAGAGGCTACAGCAGGATCTTGATTTAATTAGTAGCTGGGGTGAAACCTGTCAGATGAAATTTAGTGTAGACAAATGTAAGGTAACCCATGCAGGGAGCAGAAATATAAACTACAGATATTTTATGGGTTCTACTGAGATAAAGGTAGCTGATTATGAAAAAGATCTTAGTGTGTATGTTGATGCTTCTATGTCCCACTCTCATTAGTGTGGGGAAGCAATTAAATAGGATGCTTGGTTACATCTTTAAGTGTTTGGAGTTTAAGTCAAGGGAGGTGATGCTAAGATTATATAATTCTTTGGTAAGACCCCACCAAGAATATTATGTGCAGGTTTGGTCACCTTACTTTAAAAAGGACATTGCTGCCTTATAAAGGGTTCAACGTAGGGCTACAAGAGTGATTCCTGGTCTTTGAGGAGAGGTTAGCTGAGCTGAATCTGTTCAGCCTCGAGCAAAAGAGACTAAGGGAGGACATGATCCACGTATATAAGATTCTAACAGGTCTGGATACTGTTGAACCAAATAGTTACTTCAATATGAGCTCAAATACAAGAACTCATAGCCATAGGTGGAAATTAGTGGGAGAACATTTTAAACTGGATTTGAGAAAGTACTTCTTTACACAGCGTGTAGTTAGAGTATGGAAGTCTTCCTGTTAGTGTAGTACAAGATATATCAAGTTCCTTTAAATCAGAGTTAGATAAGATTTTAGCAACTTTAAGCTATTAGTCAAATTCTCCCCAAACAAGCTTGATGGGCAGAATGGCCTCCTCATGTTTGTGAATTTCTTATGTTCTTGTGTCATGGCATGTTCCCTCTCGCCGGTTGCCAACCTCCAACCTCCACCCGACCTTCTGGTCCATATACCGTGGTGGTTAGTCGGCAATCTGCTCACCGAACCACTCAGTGTCAGTAACCTGTAGGAGCCCGAGGAGAAGACGGAGGGTCCCAGTGACACTTGCAGGATGTGGAGTGCTCAACCGGTGAAGGCACAGCGTTGGGCTTTCCACAACACTGGGGAGAGCTTGCCTGCACAGCTTTCCCCAGAATCTCGAGGCTCCGATGGAGACGACCCAGCGCCAGGCATATACTCCCTTCAGCACAGGTACGAAAACCTGCTGGCCCACCCGAAAGGCAGATTCCAGGGATGATGGAGGCACTTGTACAGGTGGAGGATTGGTCTCTGCTGCTGGCCCTGTGCCCAGTGTCCAGTCCACCGCCGGTCCTATGCCCAACGTCCAGTCTGCCATTGGCCCTGCACCCGACATCCCGCCTACCTTGAAATCGCCCACTGCTTCACCTACTATTGTTTCATCTACTCTTGCTTCATCTCAAACCATTGCTGCCAGTCCTGAGAGGGTCAACCCAGATGACATTCAGATAGGGGAGCTGGAGTGGGACCCTCTGGACTTAGCTATAAGTCCCACTTTGCAGAGCCCCACTTCGGCCCTTTGCACACATCAATTGGATCCCGGATCTCGGTGTGGTCTCAAGAGAAAGTGAGGGCCCAGAAGAGGGACAGGCTGAGTTTCTGTTTCTTGGAGAGTGAGATGTGGACACGCTATCCAGATCCGCTATCCTGACCCAGGTCCCTCTTTGCTCTCCTGCCCTGCAGTCCAGATGATTCACTCCTGTCCCTATACCAACTCTGCTGTTCCAGTGGTGCCCTCCTGCTCCACCGTTCTGGTGGCACCCTCCTGCCTTGTGACTCCTTCAGTGCCCTGTGGCTCCAGGCCTGCAAATCCCTTGGCGCCTTTGGGTCCTGACCCTGTATTCCCCTCAATAACCTTTGGTCCCAGACCTGTGGGCCCCTCGGCGCCCATCAGTTCCAGCCCTGCTGTTCCCACAGCGCCATTCAAATCCTCCAAGACACCAGAAGAATCCACGTCCCTGCTTCCTGCCCCAGCTCCCTGGAACCCAGAAGAACCCCGTTACCCATGCCTAAGTTTTTGGCCCATTGTCCTGCCCTGCCTGTTCCTCTCTAGCTTATGACCTCTGAGGTCCACACTTGTGTCTCTGCCCCTCTCCTTGTCTTCCTTCCATCTGTCTGCCGTGTTTCTGTTCCAAGGTGTGTCCAGTGTCCTCTTCCTGCAGTTCCAATATTGCCTTTGTCTGCTTCCCGGAAGCAGTAGTGTCCTATCTTATCTTGTCCACTGTGTGCCCTGCTTGTCGTCTCCCTGGTTGTCATTGATCTTGTCCTGCTGTGTTCCCCTTGTGATATCCTGTGTCTGGTCTTGTGGTTGGTATTGTTGTTGCCCTTTTGGGGTTCCGTCTTGTCTGGTCCTGTTCCATCCGCCGTGGAGTTTATCGCCCCGGTTGTGTTCAGAATCCTGCCTGTATCCAGCCCTGGTGTTTGGTACTGTCACTCCTTGCCTAACTGCCCCTTCTGTTTCTCCCTAGAGTGGCTCTAATAAGCTAAGCCTGTTGTGCATTAGTCTTACCTCTCATTTTTGCCCTTTTGTAACACACTTCAGTTGCCTCTTGTTCAGCTCCTTCATTAGTCTTTTGAATAAAGGTATTTCCCAGTCCTGTGTTCCCCTGTCCTGACATTGACGTTGTTGTGACTGTTGGTCCTGTCATTAGTTCCTGTGTTAGAGATTCCCCATGATCCTTTTGTTTTCATGATGCCTGAGTGTGTTTAATAAACCCATGTAGTTTTGCCCCGACTCCTGTTCCCATGTTCTTCGTCACGCAATGCATATCACATAGTAGAAGAGTTCAAGTGCTACAGTAGCCTACCTACAGTTCAGATCTGTCACCCACTGAAAACATTTGGTGCATCATGAAATGAAAAATATGACAAAGGAGACTTCAAACTATTGAGCAGTTAAAATCCTATTTCAGAGAAGAATGGGACATTTCTCTTTCAGAACTCCAGCATCTGGTCTCAGATGGTTCAGTTCCCAAACGTTTACAGAACATTGTTAAAAGAAGAGGTGATGCAACACAGTGGTAAACATACCCCTGCCCCATCTTTTTTGAAACGTGTTGCTGGCATCAAATTCAAATTGAGCATATATTTGTCATAAAACAATAAAATTTCTATTTCAACATTTGATATGCTGTCTTTGTTCCGTTTTCAGTTAAATATGAGTTCATATGATTTGCTAGTCATTGCATTTCATTGCTGGTTTCATTTACATTTTTACAAAGCGTCCCAACTTTTTTGGAAACTGGGTTGTGTAAGACTTACCAAAAGGGGAGGGGGATACGATGAATTTCATCAGCCTGCTAACAAACTGATACCAATAAATTCCACCGATACGAATATATTCAGTATATTCAGAAAATCATTTTGTAACCCATAACAGTTATTTGGCACTCCACAATTTGAGAACTGCTCATCTGTACCATGTTCCTAGGAAGTCTGAAAAAGAACCAGGAATACTTTTAAAAGTTAGAGTTACTGTGTTTTCAGGCTGAAGCGTCTTCTGCAGCTGCAGTTTCCTTGCTTTGCTGCCACACAGTGCTGCTGATTCATATTGGTCTCAAAATTTAATCATCTGTAGATCTCATCCATATAATGTTTTTTTTTTTATGAAGCAGTAATAAGATCAAATCCAGGACCAAATGCTTTGAGTTATCATATTCACAAGATCAAATGTCATCTGAGGTCACCCTTCCTTTGCTGCCATTAAGTGGCACAGCCTTAACATCAGTGTAATTTGTTGCAAAATTTAATCAGTACCAAGTCATCACCATCACTATGCAATGTGTCTGCAAATTTTGGATAAGATTTGACTGTTATTATCTGTTGTTAGTTATCTGGCTAAAAAGATCTAGTGACTGAGCTGGCCTCCTCTTTGTTATTACTATGCGGTGCTGCTTTAATTTTGGTGCAATCTGACTCAAATCTTGATGAGTTCCCTTTGTTCACCCATGCAGTTTGTCTGCAAAATTGAAAAAAGATCCATCTAATACTTTTTGAGTTATCATGCTAACAAGAAAGTATCTGTGGCAACAGCAGACCGGTCCCAAAACCACCCATCCAGGGAATACAATTATAGTTATGCTACTATGGGGATAATATGAGGATAATAAGGTTAGGGGGACAAAGGGACCAAAAGAATACATTTCTAATTCATTAATTATAAAAAAATAAAATATGCAAACATTCCCAATTCAGAAATCAGTACTGTAAGGCAATCCGATCCACAGATGTATTCATGCACAGGATATGGGGGCAGGTGAGAATAAATTCTGCTTCAGAAGCTTCTAAGAATGGTTATCATCCAGTCCTGCCACTATAGACAGCCCACACTCACTGTCTCACACTCAGAAGCATGTGCAGACAGGAGGACAGATAGGCTTACCATCTCCACTCATACCCTGAAGACAAAGTCATCATTGATTGTGTCCACCCACAGATTGTGTTCTGCATGGACATGACAGTGTACAGCTAATGTATAGTACTGGGACTTGACTCCCTTCCTGTAGTCTGGGAAAAAAATTATGCACATCCATCTTTGAGATAAAAAATAGGGAGATGCCATTTGATGTTAGTAAATGGCCCACAGAGCTGGATCTGCTGCTATTTTCTTGACCAGATCTGGGTGAGGTAATCATTTCAGCTGAAATATTGCAAGGGCACTGTCTCTGAGTCTTGTGTTGTGCTGTCAGGCAAGGCTAACACAAGTCAGGGCTCTCATGCACTGTGGGCTGATGGCCTGATGAGGTCTCTAACAGCTCTATTGACAGGGTGTCCCATTAGCTGTGAGGGGCAAAATGGCTGCTGCGGGACGGGAAGCTAGTTGGCATTCACATAAGCAAACATATATCTGAATACCAGGATGACTGAGTGAAGCTGTTATTTTTTCTCTGCCAAGGGAGACACTGCCAGGAAGAAAAAAACAGCTTTTCTGTTGTGGTACCAAGAGCTGCGTGTTTTCTTCACCTGTGAGTCTCTCAGCTCACTCTGTGTAATCTCTCAGTAATTACTACAAAGCCCAGGGATGTCTGGCTCCCCAGAACGTCATGCTGAGCATGGGGCAGCATGATGTGGCTTCTGTTGATTTACCTTGATGGGAGCAGAAGCTCAATAACTAGCAAGGTCTAATTTACAATCCCAGTAGAAGCAGAATATGATTTGTGTTCTGTTATTGTTTTTTAACCCACTCCAGATTCTAAGGAAGATAATCCCTCTTTAGAAAGATGATGGAGATGATTATCTCCACCATGTCTAGCTCCATTGAGGATCATTTGATTTTGTTCCTTGAAAAGAGAAGCTGAAAAATAGGCTTTAAAACGCTGGTTTGTTTTTGATTTTGACAATTTCACTGCTCACTTTCTATGTTTTAAAGTCTCTGATATGCTTTCAGTATTAGGGTATTTACCAAACATAAAAGAGATTCCTGTATTTTCTGCTGTTGTTCATTTGCCTCCTAACACAGGGTACACAGCAGGGATGTAATGATTGGCCTGCTCAGCGTGGCTGCTGACAGTGTAACCTGTTAAATCTGAGATTTTCATCTACAAGCAAAATCTAGGGAGGAATTAGTCAATGTCAAATACTGACTTTCTATATGCAGGCCTATGGAGATAAAAATCTATAAGAACATTAGTCCCAGAACTGGAATGAGTGGTTGTGAAACAAATTGTTCTGTGGCAGTCCCATTCAAAATGAGGGTATCACTGAGGCCAGTAGGGAATGTTAGGGCATTTATACAGAATGGATCCAAGGGCTCCAGTTGGACAGTAGAGTGAAAATATAACCACCACATGCTCAGCATACCCATGGCGTCCTCACTGACACCGCAAACACGTTGGGCGTACCCATGGCGTCCTCACATACACCACTAACGTGCTCGGTGTACCCACGGCATTCTTACATACACTGCCGACGTGCTCGGCATACCTACAGCGTCCTCACAGACACTGGCACCACACTGGGCGTACCCACGGCATCACTCACAGACACCGCCGACATGCTTAGTGTACCCACGGCATCCTCACATGCACCGCCGACGTGCTCGGCGTACCCACGGCATCCTCACAGACACCAGCACCACGCTGGGCATACCCACGGCATCACTCACTGACACCGCCGACATGCTCGGCGTACATTCATGTGTTCAGTCTCTATTTCACTACATGCTGACTGGAGCTGAATTGGAGCTGCTGTCCCGATAGCGCAGATGTGCTTGGCGTACCTGCAGCATCTTCACTGACACACTTGGCATTCCCGCAGCATCCTGACTGACAGCGCCGATGGGCTAGGCGTTCCCGCGGCGTCCTCACAGACACCGCCAACGCGCTTGGCATTCCCGAAGCATCCTGACTGACAGTGCCAATGGGCTAGGCGTTCCTGTGGCGTCCTCACAGATACCGCCGACATGCTCGGTGTACCTGCAGCATTCTGACTGACGTTGTTGTCACGCTTAGCGTACTCGCAGAATTCACTGACAGCACTAACACAATCACTCTACCCACAACACTCAATATTCATGTGTTCATGCTCTGTTTGACTACATGCTAATTGTAGCTTTGGCTTTATAATTGGAGCTGCTGTCCTGCTGGTGAACTATGTCAAAGTTCTCTTACAGACTACAGCAGATTTAAGGACCTCCCTGTATTTTACCTTCTACCTACAGTCCTTTGAGGGCCTCCTGTAGGGATCATCATGCTTCTGAGTAGGGACAGTGTCTTGTATATTTGGGATGATAGCTCAAAAAAAAACTCCATTCTGGTCTTATCAGACCCTAGAAGCTTCTTCCACTTGATTTCAGTCTCCCACATACCTCCTGGCAAGCTCTTCCTGGCCTTCTCTTTGCCACTCCCGCATTAATCTGCAAATGATGAAGCCTGGCTGTCATCTGCACAGCCTCTCTCGCCAGCCACCGAAGCTGCTAGCTCCTTCCGGGCCATCATCGGTGTCTTGGTGGCTGACCTAGTCCCCTCCTTGCAGGACAGCCTGCTCTTAGCTGATTTACGGATTTGTATTCTTTCTAAAGTTTGGTTAATTGCTACATGAAAATTTTGTCTGTGGTTCAGTGTATATTTTGTACCAGAGACTTGTGTGTACTTTTTGACTAGAAATGGTTAGTTGGGGTATATAGTGAATTTTTTTATGATTCATTTCTTTATATTTAATTTGGCAATAGATTGCACAATTTGCTCTTTAAGAAATATTTCTGTTAATTTTTGTGAAAGTTGTTACTGAATATAACAAAGAAGCAGACTCGTGTAAGTCACACTGCCCGTGTATTTCTTCGAGTGGCTTTTATTTCAGCAACATGACCATAATATTTCCCGATTCTTACACAGACACAGGCATTGCTGTTACAGCACTAAATGCAGATAGTTTGCCATGTTAATTGAAATGTATTGGTACAAATGTCTCATTTAATGCTTAGAAGTTGATAAAGGGGAAAATATCCGATTGGTATTGTTATCAGCAGATACTCAAAATTATAATATTGGTATTGGCAGGGGTATACCTAGAAATTCTGGGCCCCTTGACAAAATGTCACCTTGGAGCCCAACTGTCCAATTTTATGTAGAATTTTATTCTTTTTTCAATTCTATCAAGTGCTGAGCCCCCTGAATTTGCCAGGGTATTCCTGCCCCTCTGGTGCCCCTGGGTATTGGGATCAGACCAGAAAAATGATATTGTGCTATTTCTAACAATAACCCAATGTTATGTTCAAAATGTAGCACTTTTCAAGACACCCAAAGCATTTTACAAAAGCAATGGGGAGCCACCTCAACTACCACCACTGTGTAGCACCCACCTTGTTGATGCAACAGCAGCCATTCTGTGCCAGTAGACTCACCACACAGTAGCTAAGGTGGTGAAGGCCAGAAGAGATGATTAGGAGGCCAGATTTAAAATGGCCTTAGTGGGTAATTTAGGGCATCTGAGTACCACCCCTCCTCTTTCGAAGGATGCCCAGGGACCTTTTATGACCTTATAGAATCAGGACCTCAATTTATGTGTCATCCGAACGATGGCACCATTTTTACAGCACAGTGTCCCCATCACTGCACTGGGGCATTAGGATCCACAATGACCACTGAATGAGCTAACCTGTTGGCCACACCAACACCACATCTTTAACAGTCATGCAGATATTTTTGTATGGTACATTTCTGTCATGTTAGTGCTCACAGTAATAAGGAAATCCACTTGTAGTGTGGATCTCACAGACTTGCTGTGCTTGTCCTCGCCTCTCTTCCATGGTACATGATGTACAGCATTTGTCTCATCACTTGAGCTGTGCTGTGTGGTTCCGGCTCCTTGGCACCAATTCTCTGTTATATGCACTATTCTGGTCTTGTCTGCTGTCAGTAAATGCGTCTTTGTTATTGTCAGATCCCTTGTGCTCTCTGCTTCTTGTCACTATCTACCGTAGCTACTGACTTTACGTTTGAACAGATGTATCTGATTTAATCACCAGCACCTCCTGGTGGTAATGATAGGGATTGTTCTTGTCTGCCTCTTTGGCAGTCAAGAGTCAAAACTGGAATTGTGAGACAAGTAAACTCTGGGATTTTGACACACAACCATCTCTATGGTTTACAGAGAATGGGCCGAAAAAGAAAAAACATCCAATGAGCAGCGGTTCTCTAGGTAAAGATGGCTTGGTGATGGCAGAGGTCAGAGAGGAATGGCCAGGCTGGTTCATACTGATAGAATGGCACCAGTAACTCAAATAACCGCTGGTTACAACCAAGGTATGCAGAAAAGCATATCTGAAGGCATCTCTGACTCCTGTCAGCTAAAAACAGGTTAACTGAGTCTACAGTGGGCACAGGCTCACCAAAACTGGACAATAGAAGACCGGAAAAATATTACCTGGTTAATGAATCACAATTTCTGCTGCGCCATTCAGATGTCAGGGTCAGAATTTGGTGCAAACAACATGAAAGCATGGATCCGTTCTGCCTTTTATCAACAATTCAGGCTGGTGGTATAATGGTGTGGGGGATATTGTCTTGGCAGGCTTTGGGCTTCTTAGTAACAATTGAGCATTGTTTAAATGACTTCACAGCCTACCTGAGTATTGGTGCTGACCATGTCCACCCGTTTATGACACAGTGTACTTCTAATGGCTACTTCCAGCAGGATAACGTGCCATGTCACAAAGGTCATATAATTTCAGACTGGTTTCTTGAGCATGACAATGAGTTCACTGTACTCAAATGGCCTCCACAGTCACCAGATCTCAATCCAATAGAGCACCTATGGGATGTGGTGGAACATGAGATTCACATCATTAAGGTGCTGCCAGCAACTGCGTGATGCTATCATGTCAACGTAGACCAAAATCTCTGAGTAATCTTTCAAGAACCATGCTGAATCTATGCCACAAAGAATTAAGGCAGTTCTGAAGGCAAGGGCGATCCAAGCCAGTACTATAGTGTACCTAATAAATTGGCCAGTGAGTGTATATTGTATATATTATCAAACACATCTTAATCAGCTAATTACCAGGTTTAGTAGGTATGTTTGAACAGGGAAATCTGCAAACTGTGTTGGATTCTGGCCCTTCAGTGCCAGAATTGGGGAGGCCTGGTATATTGTATTGCATATTGTTCAATTGTTTCATGTTTGCACAAATGTTGAGCTTGCCCTCATGTCCTGCACTTCATGTTGCGCTGTCTTCTCTCTACTGTAATTTCACTGCTTTCCTGAATGCACAAGACAATAAAACTTGAAACTTGAATTCTGTCATACATGAGCAGATTGAACAGTGTGTATAGTGAGAATTGTCAGAAATGTTGTTTTTGTGTCCATTTAGGCTAACTGGCTCGTAATTAATGCTGGTCTTTATAGCTGCATAAGCAAGATCTGTACACTGGTTAGTAAAAAGGAAAAACAGAATTTCCCTTTCTTCACAATGCCTGAGGGGAATAATGGTGACAGGAAATCAAACAGTTAATAGCTTTTGCAGCCTTAGCCCAAAGCTGTACGAAAATGACAAAGTATAAAAGAAGATGACTCAAAAGATGTGGCTGACAGAATAAAAGCCACAAGGTCGCCAAGAGACAAGCGCACATCTGAGAAACAGCATTTATAAATGACAAGTGAGTTTTAAGCTTTGCTTTCAGCTATGTATGCTTTAACATGAGTTAAGTTAACAATGCATTGACATTTCAATACTTAAAGTGAAACTTGCATTTAACCCAATGTGATAATTCATGAAAAAGTGCGACCCCTTGTGGCTCAGTTCAAAGTTTCACTGGCAAACTGAAGAGACAGCAAAGTGTTAGGATTTACACAACCAGTGAGCAATAGATTCCCACAACCCTGTCCAGGATAAGTGGGTGGAAGATGAATGGATGGATGGACAGTGGTAGATTTGATATTTACCTCTTGATTTCTTTTAATGGTAAAATAAAGCTATCTTTTACTCATCAGAGTAAATATCTGATCAGGACAGAATTCAACACTTAACTTGAAATCCAATTGAGTCATAATTTGCCTAAAAACTGAATATAAAGAGTAAAACCTGTATCTTCCAATCATTGACCTGGTGCATGGGCACAGGGCCCCCCAGAGATGACATCCTGAATGGGACGTCTGTCCATTGTAGGGCACATGTGTCATAAGCACAAGAATAAAATCATACTCCGATTGAACATGGCATGACAATAAAAACAGACAACAGATTGCTGATGCAGTTTTATATTTTGCTTCATGCTACTTCTATATAAAAGATGGAAGGTTAAGAAAGGCAAAAATAACATTCTGACACATGCAGGCTCATGTACATCGACAGTCTGGTCATCATTTCCGAGATGAACAATGTCAAACACTAAAAATCATTTGAAATATAAAAATACATCCCCTATTTACAGTCTACATTTTACTTGTCATATGCCTGAAAGCACCAGGAATGGTGAATCAGTACCTTGCATAGGAAAGCAGTAGTGGAATATAATACCATAAAAAGCTTAACCTAAGCCCTGGGGACATGATGGAGGGTGACGTCCAAATGAAATGTGTGCAGTGGGGGGCAGGCTGATTGGGGGGGGGGGTCATGTTACAGGCATGCAGAAAATTTCATTTCAGACAAATAAAAAAAGATGCAGCACAGAAAACTTCATACACGACTGAAAGGAAAATCCACAAGGAAACCTCAAAATTGACATTTCATGTTAATCGACATCGCCTGAAGCGAGGACAAGATTCCCTGTATTACACGCACCTCCAGTTACATTACAGAAAGTCAAAATAATCATACGTAAGTGTAATTGTCAGAGAGTCCTGTTCCTGTCCCCAGCCTGGTGTCCTCTCACACTTTCACATCCCTCTACACAAACTCCCACATCTGTCTGCCTCTTTTTCAGTCAACCAGGAGCCGCGCTGTGGCTTATATATTCCACACAGGATCATTTCACCCTGCTTAATGCTCCCTGCCCAATGTTAAATGAGGATACTTTCATGACACTGAAGTTTCCAAAGAATGACCACTTTTTCCTCAAAGGATTTTCATTGACTGAGATTTAAGACCTGGGATACAGGACTGTTTTCAGAAAATTAAATAAAACCACAATACAAGGGAATACAAAAAACACAGCCAGTATAGCAGTCTAATATAATGAATGGGTCCTTAACTTGTACACACCATTCAAAATCTATCCAGTTTTGCCTTTAAAATACAGTGTGCAGTTTTCTTGTTTGATGCAGTTTGGAGTGAATATGCCATAATGTTCATAAATCTCTCAATATACAAAATTTTCTTGACACAGAAATAAAGAAAAAAAAGCAGTCAAACTGTTTGACAGTTAGAACAAAAGGATCATGTAAACATGACATCACTATTATTTACACGAAAAAAGCGTCTCTCCTTTCTCACCTTAGTTTTTTTTTTCTTTTTGCTGCCTAAAACAATATATTACAGGAATAAGACATTTCAAACCCATAAAAATACATCTGTTGGCTTTCATATAACAATACATTAAAGAATTCCCAAAAAAGACAATAAAATAATATTTCTTAAAAAATATACTGAAAAAAGAGCCTGGAGATGAACTACATTCAAAACCCGGAGATGTGAACTACAAAAGCAGGACTTTGACACTAGATGAAATGGAAATAACATGAAAAATGGGGCTGTTTGAATGGAGCCTGAGCTGGGAACGCAAGCATGCAATCTAACATGGCTGTGGTATCGTTCTAATCTATGACAAGCAGTTTCGGCCACCTACAGGATATACCTGTACACACACATCTGTCCAGAGTGCCTCTCTCATCTGGAGGCAGATGTTGCATTGACTAATACAGGACTGAAGAAGAAACATCTGGTCCTGATTTTTTTGGGAAATGCCAAACTGCACCCCCCCCCATCACACTGAAGCAAGTCGCTATATCGTAAATAGCAGAAAATCAGAAAGCTAGCAGAAATAAATATGTAGATATGATTGTCTGCAGAATAGCTGTGAGGAGCTGGTTGTGATGCTCCTCTGCCATTGTATTTGGGTGCCTTTTCTTAGCAGCATGACAAAAACTTTCCAGGGCTGAAGGGGGCGTTGTGGCACATGGAACAGAAAATCCTGCCGAGTTTAGAGTCCACACGAGGTGAGTGCCCACCAGCTGCCTGCAGAGGGGCTAGAAGTACTCTGTACTGCCATCAGGGGGTGCTTTTCTGTGGGAGACAGGGGATTCAAAAGCAGAGATACATGTTATGACTGCCTTTGAAATTCAAAGTACAAATTCATTAAGTACAATTAAGCTTCAGGCATTCTTAGTATTTTCAGTTCCAAAACATTACGTGGTTTTTCTATATATCCAGAATTTCCCTCTGAGATCAATAAAGTTAATCTTAATCTAAATCTTATATCTATCACAGGATCTCAACATGCCAACCAGGGTTGTGCAACATTCAGAAAAAAATTGAGAATGGCTCTGAAATTCCAGTTCATTTTGTGAATTTGAATTGAATTGGAATTGCAGTTGAAAACAGGATGCAGTATTGCAATTCAAATTTGAATTTAAGGAAGCAGAATTAAAATGGAAGTTAAATTGAGGTGGTATGGTGGCGCAGTGGTTAGCACCGTTGCCTCACACCTCTGGGACCAGTGTTCGAGTCTCTGCCATGGCTCCATGTGTGTGGAGTTTGCATGTTCTCCCCATGTTGTTGTGTTTTTTTCCCCACATACTGTGGTTTCCCCCCACAGCCCAAAAACATGCTGATGTGAACAGCAGTTACTAACTTTCCTGTATGTGTGAGTGAATGGTGTGTGTGTGTGTGTGCCCTGCGATGGTTTGGCATCCCATCCTGGGTTGGTCCCTGTCTTGCACCGGTAGTCTCTGAGAGTGGCGTCAGACCCCCTGTGACCCTGAATAGAATAAGCAGTTACAGAAAACGGATGGACCTAGCAAATATGTAACATTTGATTGTACTGAATTTATTTAACATGAATATTTTTATTTCCAATTACAATTAAAAAATCCTGTAGGGTGTGACCAGTTCAATTCAAATTCCAATTCATAAACGGAATGGGCCGCAATTTATAAATTCTTAATTTTGTACGAGCCTTCCAAACACATGTTCAGCTCACACCAGTCAGTACCATAGACCAGTAGCCTGAACCACCACACCTTTCATGGAAGCGCTCTTCATTACTGGAAAACTCAGAGGCCGTCCTGTTGTAGTCTGTTTGGGCCTGCTTTAGGTACTTGGAGGTCTCATGCTGGCCCTGGGGGGCCTGGGGTGGTCCATCTTTGGCAAAGTCAGCAGGTACCCCGTCCCAGTCACCTGCGTTCCCCATCTTCAGGAAATGCCCATAGCCTTCATCCTGCGGGGAGCTCTCCTTGTAAAATAGGAGGCTACGGGAACGGACTGCAGGGACATACACACCAGCAGGGGGTGCTCTTTAACACCATTTTCTTGTACCTGGGCGGTCTATGAATGAATTTAACTTACATGTCTTATTGTAATGGATAATTGCTTAATATCATTATACATTTTTTAAATGCAGGCCTACATTCTTGACATCAGCATTGTCTGCGTGTAATCATACTTCCTCAGAGTACTCATTCTTCTTAATTAGCTAATAATGATCTATAGAACATTTGTTTTTGTTTCTCATTAATTAATACAACCTCAAGCAGAAAATGTTACAGATCTCCAACGTGCCAATGGAACACTTTGTCCAAGTGCTATTCTGTATTGTGTTACAGTGTTATTTTATGAGCCGGGGTTTCCATGGTAACGGGGGGCTCTCCGCCAATCGGAGCCATCAGCAAGGCCCTATTGTGTTTAATGGGACTGTCTTGGAGCAGCTCTGGGCCCCGGCTTTGCTGGACGAAAGCCAAGCCCTTTGCTGCCACTAATCGAGAGGCAGGTCTGACTAAGAGATGAGCCGGTGAGCGCCAAAGCAGCTGAGCACAAGCCCAGAGATGCTGCAACAGCTGCCGGTGACAGGCGCAATGTGAGGAGCCTGGCATAATGAGCTGGTAACAATGCCGCTGCCCCCCTCAGATCCTCAGCAGCATCGCACTCAAAGGCCAATTTAATATCTGAGCCTGACAGAGATATCCTGGGGTGTGCAGGTAAGAGATTTTTTTCATTGGCTGGATACTTTATAATAAGATGTATTTTTAACACTGGCATGTGCTTTGGAGCTCTTGGGGAACTAAATTGTCCAGTGGAAGGTTACGCTCAGCAATGCAATGAGTTTTTTTGCCTCGTCGCCTGGCTTCCTCTTCCAAAGGGAAAGGTTTAATATAGATAAATAATACCTGACATACCTGCTTTCTGGAAAGGTAATTGATTTAAAAGAGCCACTCATCCAGGGTGTGCTCAGAATTATGTCTTAGTGCCTGTGTTTCATAATGCAATTGTGACTAAAAAAGGTAATAATCCTGGTAACAGTCTGGACAGGGTGACTCATTTTATTTTAGGCTTAAAGTGCTGTTAGTTTATCAGAAACTGGAAGAAAGTGACCACAGTCTTACCCTGACTGGCCGTGTAGGCCTCAGCTGAGGATAAGGGGACAGGTGACACGGTGTGGGGTGTTGATGACAACTCAGGTAGGCATGGCATGAAGGAGCCCAGAACCAGGACAAAGCACAGTGCCACCACCTGGTGGAAGGACACAACTGAGCTGTAGTAGTCATGCTGGGGGTGATCAGCATGCATTTAACCCCAAAAATTCTGGCAAAATATATTTTGGCAAAAAATACAGTTAGGTTAATGGATCAGCATCCTGTCCAGATTGTGCCCCAACCTTGTGCCCTGTGCTGCCTGAGACAGGCTCTAGGCCCCCCATGACCCTGACCACAATAAAGAGAACATGGAAGGATGGTGGATGGATGGATGGATGAATGGATGGAACAATTAGCCACTAATTTAATGATGGCTAATTTATTACTTCTTTGAGAATTCTATAACAATAACATATCATAATGTCGATTGCTACCATTTAATAAAGACAGCAGACCGACTCTGCAATTTGCTGGCAGATTTGTGTTCGGAACAGAATCCTGCTAAAGTGGCCTTTATCTTTTAACACTGACAGAACCAACCACAAGCTGTCCAGCATAATGAACGACACATAAACCCCATAATGCACTGCAGGGTGTAAATAAATGGAATTTAATCATTAGCGCTTAATATCAAAATAAAATCAAACGCAGAGGTAACTTTTGTTGTGAATATATACATATGTATTAAGTTTAAAGTAATCCTAGTGTGTCATTTGTTTGGATAACTCTGACAGTGAATGTAATAAGACAGGATGTTTGTGGCCATGATGTTGTGAATTATGCCACACAGGGTGAATCATTCAGCTTCAATGTACTTGTCTGTGCCCTGACTGCAATATTTACCATAAGGCAGGTCCCAGTCTGTGTGGAGGCCACCTTGCAGGAGTGAGGAACTTTCCCAGCTACCAGGGACTGAAGTTTGTGGAGCTGCTGGAGTAGAGATCTGAGGAGGAAGATGACAGACGTGTGAGGCTCACAGACTGCCCTATGTCTCAGACCCGTCTGAGATGACAGGCAAGCACACGTGTGAGGCTTGCATAGACCACCCTGTGTCTCAGTCCCCCTGAGTCACCACTGAGGTGGCATGAACACCACAGGCAGCAAAGATATCAAAAAATGCATTTTTTTTGTTAAAACATGTTCCTTATCTATATGCGCTGAACTATAAATTGGAGAGTAAATAAGGGGAAGAAACATGATTTACTACTATAGTTATCATTGTTATTGCTGCTACTTCTTACATTCTATGATTAATCAGAGAAAAGGCCATCCTTGACAAATAGGTTGGCATCCACTCAGACATTCTTGATGATTACTATTGCAAGATTTGAGTATTTGGGGAGAGGATTAATTTTGTGCAGTTTATGTCAGTGGAAGAAATAGATTTGGATGCTGAATTCTGAATCCCAGTCTTGTTTACATGATGTGAACTCTCTTGGTAAACCTGGATTGCTATGTGAATATGATCTAGACATCCAGAACCCAGAACATAGACACACACTGCTAGTCAAACAAAACACTACCATCCAGAACATAGACACACAATCATGGCAACTGCAGGGTCACATGGGCAGGTCCTTAAAGTGACACTCAAGATGTGACACAGAGACACCTACATGCATACACACATGGTTTCAGAGATATTATTGTCAAAAGTAGTTATTTAATAATGATGACTTTCTTTTCAGGGAAAATTTGCAAGGACATATTCTCTGCATAGTATTTATATATGTATATATGATAAACAGCATGTAGTCTAAGAAGTCAGTCAGCCACCTGGCATTCCACAGATTTTTTGAAAATAGAGACACAGTCCCTTTAAACAGATGGTCACCAACTTGCAGACCCCATCCAGACCAAACTACAATTGGATCTGGACCGTACGATCGATCCCTCCTGGCCAATAAACTTCTTTGGACACAATGGACCTTAGATTTGAGTTACTGACGGAATTTGGCATTTGGAGAGCAACAGTTGGGGACTACAGCTATAGACAAAGATATTGTACAAGGTAGTGTCATATGCAGGTTTCTACCACAAGAGGGAGCCCATAAGCTGCCAAGTCAATGCCATAATATTGCCGTCTGACAGACATTTCCACAGCACAGGAGCATGGTAAATATTACCTCTAGGGTTGTTTTAAAATCTAAATTTAGAATACTTGAAAAAAAGGTCTTGAACTACAGTTTACATTTGAAATTACATATGTATATATTTAACATGATATATTGACTACAATAAAGTCATAACCAAGGCAAGACAGAGATAAGTTGCTTTACAGAAAAAATCCAGTTATCAAGCATGCATTCAGTTCCCCAAATGACAAATGAGAGAAAATGAAATATGTGCACATATTAACCTAGTCGTGTTAGCAGGATGAATCCAGAAAACTATTTGCACAAGTATGTTCCTTAAAGCAACATCTATAGAACTCTGTTCCTCAGATGCTACGGATAAACATTAATGATTAACAGTGAAATTGATTCAGATAAAATATACTGAGTACTGTTCTGCTGATACCAGATCTAGGTAGCTAACAATATATATTTCATATAAACTAAGGGGTGATATTCCAACCAAAAACAAATGTGTTGCCAGCAGAAATGTTGTCCTGACGATGTACCATCATATTTTAATTGAATCACAGCAGACCTGTTCTGCATTCCCCTGTGTACTTTAATATAAAACTCTTTAGCCTCTCAACGGGATTTTAAGTCCTGTGGCTTTAATTAAAGGGCCGACACAGGCTTTTGCTGGTACAGCGGGATCTGGGGACTGGTAATTGCTTAATGGCATTGAGGCTTTCCCTCTCCTGGATATCCCACTGGAACTGCCCACCAGGTGGCAAAATAAAAGCTTGACAGGAAAAGTGCCTCGTTAGAGAACAAAAACTGCTGCCTCATGGATCCAAAGATGGCTAGCAATAACAGGGCTTTTGTTTTGAAGCATATATAATTCTGCGGGAGAGTTAACCCTGAGGGAGCTTTTTTAAGCATCTCTGGTTTCTGTTACTCAGTTATGTGAGTTTTTCTTTGTTGGTGGTTTTCACTTACCTATTATTATAGGTCTGTTTCAAGAAAACACCTTTACTTATAGCTTTCAGACACCCTGTAATCAGTCTGAGCCATAATATCCTGTTGTGTCTCTCCAAACAATTTTAAGTTTCCAACATTAATGACTACCCATTTTCACATAACTTACAGTTGGAGGAAGGAAAGGTTCCTTCACCTGCCCCTCCCCCACTGGTCTTCCCCAGCCTGTATTTTTACAGAGATGCTTAAAAAAACTCATGGACCGAGCCAGACAGTGTAATCAAGGAAACTCCGCATAATCTGTGGGAGTTGTGCCAGGTGCTGCAGCCTGGCTGGCTTTCACAGGCTTTGACAGGTGACTGATTAACGTGCACGAGTTTAACGCAAATGCTTTTCACACCCGAGGAAGCTGGGAATACGGAAAAGTGGGGATTAGACAACGGACCGGTGAGCATGTACCAAAATCAAGGTGAACATCTTATGCGGCTGTGAGTTAAATAGCCAGCAGTGGTGCTGCTCTTCCAAGGTCATCATCGCTCTCTAGCTGCACCCACTGCAGACACGTGAGCTGCTCACTGCCTACTAATTCTCACCACTTCAAACTACAGTTAGCTCTTCCGTTATGTTTTACCCGGCATGGAGTTACTGCTTATTGCTGATTAGTCCTTTGTTACGGTTTGTCAGGTAGCCTGCTCATACAGACAGAAAATTATTGAGAAAATTTGTGTAACTATGGAGCCTGATTATTTAGCACAAATTCTGAATTGTTTAAATCAGTGGTTCTTAAATTGTAGTGAGTGAGAGTGAATCAGGTGGTGCACAAGAAGAGAGTTTTGTGTAACTTACCACATAAACTGAGCTAACTTTTTTAACTGTAAGACTAGTCACCTGTTTTCTCCAGCATCTTGGTTTCTAATCTGTGTTCTTCAATACAGGCACATCATGTATATTAACAATATTACCTCGGGAGTTTTAATAAAGCAAACATCCATCCATCCATTTTCTATAACCACTTATTCCATATGGGTCACGGGGGGTCCGGAGCCTATCCCGGAGACTGCAGGCGCAAGGCAGGGAACAACCCAGGATGGGGCACCAACCCATCGCTGGGCACACTCACAAACCAGTCACGCACACATGCATACCTATGGGCAATTTGGCAACTCCAATCAGCCTCGGCATGTTTTTGGACTGTGGGGGGAAA
>JAAGVU020000019.1:11814473-11836315 GCA_011763525.2 Mormyrus iriodes
CGGCCACCCCTAACCAACGCTCACAAGCAGAAATGGCTGCAGTGGGCCCAGAAATACATGAAGACTAATTTTCAAACAGTTTTGTTCACTGATGAGTGCCGTGCAACCCTGGATGGTCCAGATAGATGGAGTGGTGGATGGTTGGTGGACGGCCACCATGTCCCAACAAGGCTGCAACGTCAGCAAGGAGGTGGCAGAGTCATGTTTTGGGCCAGAATCATGGGGAGAGAACTGGTCGGCCCCTTTAGGGTCCCTGAAGGTGTGAAAATGACCTCTGAAAAGTATGTACAGTTTTTGACTGACCACTTTCTCCCATGGTACAAAAAGAAGAACCGTGGTTTCCATAACAAAATCATCTTCATGCATGCACCATCTCATGCTGCAAGGAATATCTGCATCATTGGCTGCTATGGGCATAAAAAGAGAGAAACTCATGGTGTGGCCCCCATCGTCCCCTGACGTCAATCCTATTGAGAACCTTTGGAGCATCCTCAAGCAAAAGATCCATCAGGGTGGGAGGCAGTTCACATCCAAACAGCAGCTCTGGGAGGCTATTCTGACATCCTGCAAAGAAATTCAAGCAGAAACTCTCCAAAAACTCACAAGTTCAATGGATGCAAGAATTGTGAAGCTGCTATCAAATAAGGGTCCTATGTTGAAAAATAACTTGACCTGTTAAGATGTTTTTGATTGAAATAGCCTTTGATTTCAGTAAATATGGCAACCTAGTGCTGCAAATTCAACAAATGACCATTTTCAGTTCTTTACAACCTATAAAATGTTTTGAAACTCTGTTGTGCATATTAATTTGGAACAGTGCATTTTAAGTTTTTTATTTTAGGAAAAAATACTGTTATCATTGAGAGGTTTGTTCAGTAACATTCGAATTATACTCTAATGGTTGATGACTTGAAAATTATGCTAACTGTCGTTTGCATTGACCATTTAGGAAAATCAGAGAAAAATATCATTTGCATAATAATTTGGAACGCGGTATATAACCATATTGTTTGCGAGCCAGAATCCTAGCGACTTTTTAAAATTTTCCCAATCATGATAAATAACATGGACACGTTGGTTTTTGGGCATATTCAGGAAATCCATGTAAAAGTCAGCAGCGTGAACTTCTGTGATCTACTTGAACCCCTCCAAATGAGACCTGAAGACTCCTGCTTGGTGAGAAGAGCAACTTACTGACTGGCTGAAAATCTTACCGTGCCCTCAGTGTGTGACCTCTGGGGTGTAGGGGCCAGCACAAGCGGCTCTGCAGGGTGGGTCAGGGTTGGAGAGGGGCATGGCAGCCTGGGCTCCTGTTTCACCAGGATGGCTGTCAGGTCTTGGCTGAAGGACCACATACATTCTGATTCTGAAGGAACATGAAAATAAACCAACATGAGTCTGAACAAACATGGAAAGTCATAGTCAGAGATCTAACACTTGATCTAATCATATTTAACAGAATGAATGTGCATTGGAATTTGAATTTTGAGATGTTTTTGGTAACACTATAAATAGATTGTTCTGCTTTTCTGTGAGGAAACAAAGTACTGGTGGTGCTGTTTTTCAGCTGGAACCTTCTCAGGCCAGTTTGATGACTCAGCATCAAGCGCTAATGAAACCTCTGAAGGTGTTTGGGGGGGGGGGGTGTAGTTAATCAGTAGGTGACTTGTACACCCGCCTCAAAAGCAGCACCGCTTTACAGCCACAGGCTAACGAGGCAGGGGCTTGCCCCACTATTCCCATAAACCCCAAACCAGCAACGAGCCTGCCTCCCAGTACGAGCTCAGGCTCCACCTGGTTTTGCCAAATCAGCAAAGACAGCCTGCAGCCAGCCGTCCTCATTAGTGTTGAGTTTTGGTTTCCATCTGTCTGTGCCATTGCAACTTGATCAATAAAATGTTAAGGGGCTTTGTAAATGGTAAAAGGGTCAGATTTTACAATGAGAGCCTAAACAATGCCAGTCTTGATGTGGTGAGGGGGGGTGAAACTGCATGAGTCTAATCTGTTTCCAAAATTGGGCGAGAGGGATTCCTTTCTCGCAGGTGTGGTATTATTTGCTATCAGCTGACAGCTCCATATTCTATAAGTTCACAGATTGCCCGGATAGTATTACTTCCTGGACTTCCGGGAATACATATGGTTTTAGCCCCAGTCCACCACCCCAGCAGAAGCTTTTCTTGTTAAAATAACTCAAAAACTGTTTTATGATTCTTTTTCAAACTTTGCACAGGCATTGTTTGGGTGAGGAACTGGAATTGGGTGAGGTGCCCATTGGGTGAGGAACTGGAAGTTGTTGATTTTTTGTTGCTAGCCTCCCCATTTGGCAAATTTTATCCGTAGCAGTCCAGCACCAAGTCGACAAAACGTATTGTGGGGAACTTGGTGAAATGTATTGTAGGTGAATTTAATTATGACACATTGCCATAGTCCAGTCCAGTCTAGTCAGTGGTGGCACAAGGAAGAACAGGCTCAGTTCTGGTGAACCTAATTACATTATGACAAGTCACACAAAGTCAGATAATTGGCCTAACTTTGCACTTGGACTTGTTCTCTAATATTCCTTATTGTTTTGTGGGCAAGGAATTGGTGTACTCTAAGTGAGAGAACCAATAGTTAAAAATAATTTATAATGATTTGTAAATACTGTTCTTGTTGATTGTAGCTCATCCCATGTATATACTGTAAATAATGTTAATTTTTTGTTCAGTTACTTATAGTGCAAAAGGAATATATTAGTGTAGTCTTTTGACAAAGGTGAGGAATAGAGTTTGCACTCTTCCAATATTTACAAAACTGCTTGTTCTGAAAAATAAAATGCAGAAAAATTGTAGAAAAAATATCTGCTTTTCAACCAATATCATACATGACTGGTCCTGTGGGGTGGCACAGTGGTGCAGCGGTTAACACTGTTGCTTTACAGCTCTGTCATATGTATGGAGTTTGTATGTTCTCCCAGTGTTGTCGTGGGGTTTCCTTTGGGTACTCTGGGTTCTCCCGCACAGTTCAAAAACATGCTGAGGTTAATTGGAGTTACCAAATAACCCATGGGTGTGCATGTGTGAGTGTACCCTGCAATGGGTAGGTGTCCCATTCTGTGTTTTTCTCTGCCTTGTGCCCGTGACCGAGAACAGGACAGTTACAGAAAATGGATGGACAGATCTGTCTCATAGATTTAGACCATGTGATCACCCCCCCCCCCCAAGAAAATTATATTGTTGTGGACCTGGAGAGGTGGGAGGGTGCCTTCCCTTATTTTAAAAAAAAAACTTAAGTTGAAATTTTTGTGACAATTGACAGTTTTATGGATGAAAGTGTGCATCTCTAGTTAGCAAAACACAACAACGTGGTGGCAATAAACCATGAGATTCTGAAAATGCTGATTAATGAGATTGAATTCTCTGGTCATAAGGAGCTGGCATTAATAAGGGATAATATGAGGTTGAAAACTCTGGCAGCAAAAGAAACTATAGATATGCTTTCCTGTTATGACAATTTTCTGTTGTGTGTTTTAATTGTAATATAATGTACAGTAAAATAGTAATGTGAAGCTGTGTAGCCTTCTCATTAAAAGGCTAGTTCATAAAACTACCTGATACATAAATATGTAAATGCTAACTAAATAATGACAAAGTGTAGATTTATCCATTAATAAAATACAGGAGAATAAATTTGTTGCACATTATTATAAAGATACAGGCTCAGAAAAGCATACATATATTGATTATTACCACGGAGAGTATTAAGAATTGTGACCATAATGCCTAATTTCTGCAATAGAATTAGTAGAAGCTTTGTTAGGGCCAGTGCCAGGTCAAGCAGAATAAAATCAATTCTCAGGATATACAGTATATTATGCATAATTGCAAAGATCAAAGTGAATAAATAATACTACTGCAAAACTCATAGTATTCGTGCACTTCATTCCAGGTTTAGGCTTTGTGGGCCCATTTTTTTAGAGAAGAACACAACCAAAATGTGACACTTAATTAAGCTAAAAATGAATTCAAGGGCTCAAAACAGCAAATAAAAAAATTAAATAACAGGCACATTCTATGAATTTCATGAGCTTGATTTAGTATTTCGCGGGAACGTTGAACTAATTTGTGCATACAATTTAGGGCATTACGGCCACGCAAAAAAAAACTGTTCGTGGGCCCTCCAGATCTCTGCATGTACCATTACTGTATCGGTTACAGTTCTTACTGCTATGTCACAGAAAATGTTGGTCATAGTGCAAATGAGGAATACACTGAATATAAATATTTAGACATATAAAAAATATGAATGATTTAAATGACACTGTAAGACATGGACATTAAGGCGTACTACAGGTAGAAATACAGGTAATCACCTAATTGGTTATGAAAAATTGTGCAAATTGGCATATAAGTGGAATGTGAAAAAAAATAAATACGTCTAGTTTCAGAGTCATGTGTCACAATAACGACTAACATTTGGGCAAGAAATTGTAGGAGTTGGAGAGTGTGAGGGGACTAAAGGTTAGATGGGAGGAGCGGGAGACAGGACTGTCCAGGGAATACAAAGCTGTCATCCCCTACAGCCTCCATTATAGGTAAAATTAATCATCATAGGTTTCCTTGCACAGGGTTTTTTTTTTTTATTTTACATAGTATCTTGTTTTCTTTTGGTAGTCAAAATCATCAAGCCCTTTGGTGAGTTGAGGTCTTATTATTTAGTGTCAAAATATTTCTGGAAACAAGGGTGATTCACATCTTTAACCATAGTTTTATTCCTGAAGGTTTTCCTTTTGACTCCAGGAAAACCGTGGTATTCATCTGGGGTTCATATGAATTCATATTCATATCATCAAATGAAGTTAAAAACCGATTAATAGGCAGAAAGCCCAAACAGATGCACTGAGATAACCCAGCGCTGTCAAGGTGACCGCCCTAGCTGACACCATGGAAAGCATCCGTATATACATGTAGAACTCAGGTGAGGAACCAACCTGCTGGGGTTTTATGTATCTCTATGCTGGGGACAGTGCAGTGCCTCAGTGGTTTTCACTCTCTAGGACAGGAGATAAGAATAGAGCATCATACCTGCAGGGCTGTGGGCCACAGTTCAAACACAGGCAGTTTGGTGAATCAGCTGCCCTAAATATCCCAAGGTTTGTGACTGTGGATGAGTGTGTGCCCTGTGATAGACATCCCCCGTGCTTCCAGGGAAAGACTCCAGGCTTTCTACAACATTGCACTGGACAAGAGATAATGGATGGATTGATAGAGGGATGTATGTTGGAATTATGTTGGGTTTTTGCCAGAACGGTAAAAACAAACATGCGAAAAGATGCTGTGTTAGTGATCAAGCTTCATCAAGTGATCAAGTTTCTTTTATAGTTTTCATGGCCATTTCGCAGTAAATGCAAAGGTCTCTTCCTCACAGTCAGTCCTGGAGAGAGTGATCATTAGCAATTTCTCTGAACGCTCGGAGGTGGGGAAACGGCAGGGAGGGGCCCCAGGTTTGATCTTCGCTACATCAAGGGAGGTGAGGCCATAAAGCAGCAGGGTTCTGTGTGTACCGACCCTGTTTTGTTTGTGCCAGCACATACGGCCATAGGCTCCAAGGCAGAGAAATGCTGAGATGAATCCCTCAGTCATACCTGAGCTTCAAAAACTTATGGATATCACAACACCCCACAGGATTACACTATGGCAAACACCAAAAACCACTCCTCAGAATCCTACTCTGCTTTGGATAGCTTGGGATCATTGTCGAACGAAGGGCAATTTATTTAATAAGATCTCACTGTTGTGTAACAAAGGACTTCTTGTAAAAATGTGTTAAATTCAGTTCTGAAAATGAATTCAGGCACTCGCACTCGATCTCTCACTCCCCCGCTCAACTCCAAGTCTGAAGTCAAGCTTGGTGTGACATAACCCTTTCAAAAGCTCCAGCCTCTGCTTAACCCAGCATGCTTTCCATTTGAATAGATGCCCGAGAGTATCTGAGGCTGAAAGCAGATCCCGAATCCCTCTTATTCATGCCTTTTTTCCTGCCTGGCTCAGCAGTCAGTTAAGGAAATAGATGCACTTTTTGCAATGCGGGCATGGAGCTACAGGGGGGCACAGCCGCAAAAGTGCCTGCGGGCGCATGTGCCATGTGTGTCCGTCTGAGTGCTGTATGAGTCTCATGTGTGTGCCGTGTGAGTGATGTGTGTGTGCCGTGTGAGTGATGTGTGTGTGCCATGTGAGTGCCGTGTGTGTGCCATGTGAGTGCCATGTGTGTGGTGTGTGAGTGATGTGTGTGTGGTGTGTGAGTGCCATATGTGTGCCATGTGAATGCCATGTGTGTGCCGTGTGAGTGATGTGTGTGTGCCATGTGAGTGCCATGTGAATGATGTGTGTTTGAGGCGTGAGTGCCATGTGTGCCATCTGAGTGCCGTGCGTGGCATGAGTGCCATGTGAGTGTTGTGTGGGTGCCGTGTGTGGCATGAGTGCCATGTGACTCATGTGTGTGGTGCGTGAGTGCCATGTGTGTGCCATGTGAGTGATGTGTGTGTGGTGTGTGAGTGGCATGTGTGTGCCATGTGAGTGATGTGTGTGCCGTGTGAGTGCCATGCGTGTGCTGTGTGAGTGATGTGTGTGTGGTGTGTGAGTGCCATATGTGTGCCATGTGAGTGTCATGTGTGGCATGAGTGCCATGTGACTCGTGTGTGGTGTGTGAGTGCCATGTGTGTGCCGTGTGAGTGATGTGTGTGTGGTGTGTGAGTGCCATGTGTGTGCCATGTGAATGATGTGTGTGTGGCATGTGACTAATGTGTGTGTGGTGTGTGAATGCCATGTGTGTGCCGTGTGAGTTATGTGTGTGTGGCGTTTGGGTGAGGTACATATGGCAACATCCGAGACTGACCTCGCCTTCACTATTCTCCACTCGCTCGCTCACATGCTGAAATAATGAGTTTGCAGTGAAAGCTGGAACTGCTGAAGGATATATCAATAAGGGGCAGACTGGGAACACAGAGAGAGAAAATACAAATGGCTAATAACCTGCTTCCTCGTCCGTCTTGATTGGCATGGAGGGGCTCTGTGGGGCAGAGTCTCCACTCAAGGAGTAGCTGTGCTCAGCCTGGATGTCAGGATTGGGGGGGTCCAGCTCCATTTCCAGCAGGGGATTCCTCTCTGCCAGCAGGTGGTCATCAAAGAAACTGCTGAAGAGCTCGTTGGAGAAGTCCTCCATGTGCTCCGAGAAGTGCTGCAAGACCCAAAAGGCACATTCTTATGGTAAAACGCCCTCTGTGAACTGAAAGGACCCCAGACACGTCAGCAGGACGATACGCCACAGCAGTCAGCTACAGAATGCGCAGCTCAGTCGCTGCCATTAAAAAAGGAAGTTTTCAAAAATTCAGCATGGTGCAGTAACCAAAAAAAAAAATCACATAATATGACCTCTCTCTGCATTCAAGGAAAATTAAACTTCATACTCTGAACAATTCTGACGATTGTGGAAAAACTGGGAAGTAGTACTCACATAAATGGAATATTAATCCAAACATTTGATTTTGCACATGTAATATGTCCTTGGAAACCTGTAATGCATATGGTATTAGTTGAAGTGTCGTACTTTGCCATCTAGTGTAAGCCATCATTATTATGAACAATCTAATTTATCTGCTCTCCATGTTTCATTAATTCTTCATGTTAATAATGGAGTACTGGGAGGTGCACGGGACTGGATTCCAGATTAAATCATGTACCTTTTCACCACACTCACGTAACCACCTCATGCTCAGCCTCAAACAGGAAGCCAAGGGCTTAGGGAGAGCCATGCTGGATGGGGAGGCAGCACAGGGCAAAGCATTTAAACGAGCACCTTCAGACAGGAGCGATTACTGCCACGATTCACCTCTAGCACATGCCAGGGTGGAGCAAACGCACACCAGTGTGGAGTCCTGAATAAGCCCCTCTGTACATTAGTGTGTTAGTTATCATACACATTTATGATCGCAATGCAGAATGTTCATTTGTCATAAATGTTGTTATCACAAAATAAACTGAACTAAAAAATGTGATAAAAAAGACATTTTTATTTGAAATGGATATTGCACATATTATACAGTATGGTTAAATATTGCTTGATTTTTTTAAATGTCACATGTAAAGGAAACATCACACTGCAAAATTGCTTATCGCTATGTAATATTCCTATGTCCCTGTAAAAATGCATTAAAATATCACGGCTTGCTTCTTACACACATCTTACCTCTAACAGAGTCTAACCAGTAAGTGAAGTGGAGGTGGAGCTGTGCTCTGGCACAGTGCAATTTGGACATAAGGAGGCAGAGCTTTGCCATAAGGAGGTGGAGCTGTGCTTTGGCATGGTGCAATTTGGACATACGGAAGTGGAGCTGTGCTTTGGCACAGTGCAATTTGGACATAAAGAGCTGGAGATGTGCTTTGGCACGGTGCAATTTGGACATAAGCAGGTGGAGCTGGTTTTGGCACGGTGCAATTTGGACATAAGGAGGTGGAGCTGGGTGGCGCCAGGTTCTGTCCATAGTTAAACCCAGGGTCTGGGTGGAACAAGATGATGAAAATTAAGAATTGCTATTAATGCTACCCACTGAATTTAAGCATCCCCTATTAAAGGAAAAAAAAATAACATATAATGTTTAGTTTTGCCTTGACAAGCAGGAGAATGAATTGCTGTCATTTGTGAGGACAGCTGGTGAAGGGACAGTCATAAAAATAATGAATCGGACCAAGGGAACAATCAAGCCACTTGTTTGCAAATAGCGTTTAACATGAGCACAGATCATCCCAGTGAGGGCCGTCTTAGCCATTAAAATATCCGAATCAATCAAAAGCCCATTTCTCCAACATAGCAGTGACACCACATATCCTGAGCTTGTTAATAAGTGACTCTCTGGCTCTATAAAAAAAATTAAGTTGCTCTTCAGATGGGCCACAGCATGATAAACTAAATGCTGTTTCTGCTATAGCTGACAGCCACGCAGCCATGTGAAGCCCGCATCCATAACGGCGTAGCGGAGAAGGCGCTTAGTAACCTACAGTATGCCTTGATATTTTTTTTTCATTATTCTCATTAAGGATACAGGTAATATAATATATTTAAAGAAATGGCTTTCCTTTCAAAATGGAATAAAGGCTAAGCCAGGAGCGATCATGTGGAAAAGCATTCAAGGGTGACCACCTTGTGTGCCTGCTATAGCGTCTTTTTCCACATTCAGGTGTTTGGGTATACGTTCAGAGTCAGATACGTCGACGCATTCCTCCAGCGAGCGTCATTCTGTGTCACTCTCAAGGGAGGCGAGCCAAGACGTAACAGGGAGTGAGGTCACAGAGAGGCGAGCCAGTATAGCCGAAAGCAGAGAGCGAGGCCGTTTCAGAAAATAGGAACGTAGGCGATTGTTCTCCTAATATTTACTGAGTGTACACGTCAGCAGTGGGTGGGTCTGCAGTCAGTGGGCGGGGCTTGTTTGCAGAAAGAGGTGCTACAAGTCTTCACATCCTGGTGAGGACGCACACCTGTGTGAGTTCTGCAGGTGCTGCCCTGCAGGTGTCCACCTGCCCAATCAGGACGGTGTCACCCTCGGCATGGCCATTTCACCCAGCACAGCTCACAGAAACCAATTTACATCTAGCATTTCATACCCATCATGTACTCTGCAGTGCAGCAATGAGCCTTTAATTCTCAGAGTAGAACGTTTACAACTCTCCATTGCTGACGGAACCCTGAAAATTGGCATTCTGCCTATATAGGATTTTATTAAAAACTAACATGCCAGCAAGGAAGGAGGAAATGTGGCCATTCACTAAATACATTAGGAACCACCTCCAGGCACAGGATCACCTTTCAAGCTGCTGGAACAGTACAATATTGTACCAATGGGCATGTTTAACTGTTAAATAGTAGGTTTGATAGCTACACCCAAAGACTGCATGTGTCAGAGGAAACTTCTACAGATCCTGTTCCCAAAAACAAGGTCCTCTCATCCTTTAGGGCGATTTGCTAAATCTAAACATGTATAATTTAATACGAAATGGGAGAATGGCAGAAACTTTAGTCACCTCATGGAAAACAATCAAAAAACAAAGAGGAGCACAGGTTTCGGTTCAGTGGCCCAGCTTTATTAAGGACCCCTCCATGGATCCGCTCATGCATGGCTATTGACTAGTCTGCATTCCATACAAGTCAAATGATCAGAAAATCGAATCATAATATTATGACTTTAATTTTACAAAGATTTCCATACGTCACATAAGAAACCGTTTACCCAAAGCCCAGAAGTCACCGCTGTGTTAGATTTCAGTAAAATATACTAAAAAAAAGAAAGGGCTCCCCTTATAATTCTGCTGGCTCCATTTCCAGGGCGCGCTGCGAGTGATTAAACAGGAAGGAAGCTAACACATTAAAGCACATATTCTGCGGGTGCACTAGGTCGTGGCTTTGCAGACTGCTCAGCCCACGACCCCCAAAATAACAGTGCAGAGGCTCGTGGCCATTGAAGGGACATTTCGCAGACTGGGGATGGGGGCGCTACCCAATTGGTACATTGAGCCATTAAGGGCGCCCCGTGGAAAATGTATTACTTTTTTAAAATTTTAATAAACATATGTTGGAAATGATCTCGCAATTCACTGCCGGTGTCCGATGACCCCTCCGAGAATGGCCACCCCCACTCTGGGAAGCCCTGCACTAGGTGACCACAGAACACTGCACTGAGGGTTGTAACCATGGTACTTACCACAATCACCACAAAGAAGAAGAGTGGAGGTGGTCACTTACTAGGTGAGAAATCATTATCTGTCCACCTGAGGTTAGTGGGTGGAGGAGGACTGCAGGAGCCCCAGCTGTTACCCCCACAGAAGAACATCAAATGGCAGGCCTCCAGGGGGAGGCCAGAAAGCAGGAGAAGCTGCTGGCTGTCTGGGTGCCTGGAAACCCAATTTAGATGCTCTGAGCCTCGGCTGCAGAAGCATATTGTTGAAAGAAGAAAGAAGCCCCCCCCCCCCCCGAACATCCGGGATATTAAATTACAGCTTGTTTTCACTAAAATCACCATATCGAGAGTTTTCCGTTATAGTCATCCAAGACTTTACTAAAGGCACATGTGAGTAACTGAGGCATGATGGGAAAGAAAGCGTTAATCCTTATTCTGAGAGTCACAGAGAGCTCAATGTATAGCCCCGCAGCAACGCGAACCCAAGTGCAGCTCACACACTACAAAAGGCTGCATACTTTCCATGAGGCTAAATGCAAAGGAGGTCAGTCTCAGGCTGGCTAACTGCCTTCACTTGCTATTACTGGGTGCCATTTGGTGTGAGATTTATCACACAGCTGGGAGATTTCCACCCCCATCGCCTTCAGCTGGCAAAAAGTGTGATCCTTGCATCTGGGTGCTTTTTAATCAAATAACAGGAGTCTGCCTGTTTGCATTTAAGGCTGTAAACGAAGGCATAATTATATTCTGTCCTTTAATTTCGCATCCCGATACAGTGCCTTCAAACAAAATACAACAGTTGCTTAGCCTTATGCTATTTCATCATGCATGGAAATCTTTGGTAACCACACGTGGTAGTCACATGGCAAGAATGTTTGGGATTTTAAAGACAAAGACAAATAAACCAAAGCCATATTTCTGCTCTGCACAGAGCCAGCATGACTGGCTGCTGTGTTTGACAGACAGCAAACACCCACATTCCTCCAATCAGCCCGGATGCACTCTGACCAATGGGAGAGCAGCATGCAGATTGGCTGGCCCCTTCAGCAGTCGCATATGAGCACACTGGAGTGCAAGGTTTGCATGGAGCAGGTCTGGTCTGTGGGAAGGAAAACGCTTTATTTATGGAGGGAAAAAAACATTGTCGATGGCAGGATGGTGTGACTGAAAAAAATGAGGGAGTAGGAATGCCAGTAAAGTTTAACAACCTACATTTAGCCTGTGTGACTGT
This sequence comes from Mormyrus iriodes, assembly GCA_011763525.2. Classification (NCBI taxonomy): domain Eukaryota; kingdom Metazoa; phylum Chordata; class Actinopteri; order Osteoglossiformes; family Mormyridae; genus Mormyrus; species Mormyrus iriodes. The sequence continues at coordinate 11,826,410 of JAAGVU020000019.1, forward strand.
CTGTAATTTCTCAGAAACAGACAGGGAAAAAGAGCAGACAATTCTGGGTCACTTGAAGTAAGGCTACTATAGGTGAAGAGAAGTGTGCCTTACCAATTTAACACACTTTAACACTGATTTGGTGAAAAACATATTAACTAAGTAAAACAGAGGCAGACAGTATTTATAAATTTATATACATTTAATGTTGGGAAGAAGGACCACTTGCTCTTCCCAGACAGGAAAACAGCAAACAGCTTTGCGGCCATCTGACCTAGCGATCCACTTAGCGTGCACACACACACGATGTGGCTTTTTTCACAGTATAATTTCGTCACCGACTCACCACCCTCCCATCTATGATTTACAACCCAATTCATATCCGTGCATGCTGCCACATATAAGCCCAGAAGTCAGACGCCAGGGGGCCGAGGAGGGGTCTCACAGCAGGGGGGGGGGCACTTCGGTAAAAATTGCTGACTGGGGGGCATGGGGGGGCAGTTGCTAAGTTATTGCGAATTTTATGTAATTGTTATCAGAAGGGGCACTTTTCTGACTGGGGGGCGTGCCTCTTGGTAAATTTTGCGGTGGGACCCCCTTTGCCGTGAATGTCCCCCCCAACTCCCACTGTCAGATGTTCTCTGATGCTCCTCACCAGTGGACCTTGCCATAACGACTGCCCTACATTCTTTAACTCCCAGCATTCCTCTTTTGGAACATACCAAGCTTATGGCTCCTCAGACAGCACCGCCCTGGTGGACTGACTCTGACACTGCAGGAAGCCCCAGAGGAATGGCATGGCGGGCCCTTTGCACGTGCCATGTTCCAGCCACTCGGCTCAGAGCTGTGGCTCCCTGTGAGTCTCTCAGAAAGCCTGGTTGACCAGGGGGAGCATATGGAAGCCCAGTCTGTGCCGATCCATCTAGCGCTGATGACTGGTCATGGTTTGTAGGGCTATAATTTCACGGCCTATGTGTGCAGACAGTGCCTGCATCCGCCGTAACAGCCCTGTTCGCCATTTGCATCCCTTCCTCTGGCTGGCAGCCGACATGAACGGGGCCAGTCGAAAAAGCACTCCTCACCTATCTGTTGGACATGCCGGTGGTCTGTAATTGACCCACAATGCTTAGGGAGTGTTGCATGCAGAGCCACCATAAAGCTGTGGTGTGAGCTTAGAGTCACGGGGACTCTCACACAGCTGATTTCTGACTGTAATCATGTTTAGTAAACACAAATCACTTTAAAAATTGTAACAGGTCAACTCTTAATGTCAAGTGAGTGCATTGCCTTGTTTCCATGCAAACTACTTCAGCAAGGATGTCATGAAGTCATCTCACTACCAACTTATCTTGTGACTTCACACGAGAAGGAGGGAAAAACTCCCATATTATTGTGATGCTTGACCCTTGAACTCCCGTTTAGTTTCAGGAGATCTTCTGGCCAAGCCAAATCCCATCTGAAAACTATCATACTGCTGAAGAACGCGAGAGAACCCAGCATGCCAGAGGATATAGTTGCAGATAGTGTATTCTTAAAAAGAGGTATGTACCAGTCTCCCAGTCCACAACGACAGAGCAAACCAGCAACGACATTGAACTTTATTATGTCACAAAGCTGTTGTGAGTACCAGCATGTGCTTCCACCTGTGGCCCGGGTCCCTCAGACACCTAACTAGCATGAGCAGCAGTCCGACTGGCCCTCTGGTCCCCATTTCCCAGCCAGTGCCAGATGGTGCCGCTGTTTCCTGCTTAGGACCCTGTTGCACATTGAACCCTGGAGAGCATCCTCATCTCTACTGATTATCTGGTTCAGACAATAAAAAGTAGGAAATCCTAGTGAAAATAGCCACTTTTTCTCAGGCTAGAATCCACAGCATAAGCATTTTGAGATATCAACAAAGGTTCTCTCTAGAATTTTGTCTTAACAATGCATCTCTTGAGTCTTTTAGAAGAAGAACCCACAGTGCGGGAGGCTGTGACTACACCTACATTTTCGATATAGACTGCCAGTGTGGCCTGTCTCTCCTCTACCTTTCCAACGGCTGCCAATCTGGTACACCTCTACTATTTCTGCTCAAACAACTTCCTACATGCTTATATGAGAGAGATATTGCTGTCAGTCTGTAGGCCAGTCCTAAAAGAAAAAACACTCAGCTGATAAAGAGACTAAGGAAAGAAGTAAGAACTTGATATGAACAACAATTTAACAACTAGGGTGCAGGATTGTCCAAAGATACATGGGCAGTGCTGGGGGGGCCTTACATTTTTTATGTTCACGTTTACAGTCAACATATTGTGAGGCATGACAGTTCCTGGGCTAAGCCCTGGATATCCTCAGACCCAAAAACTGCCCCTGCTGTCCTAAGAAAGAATTTATATTTATGAGACAAGCTGACACAAGGTGGTATAACATTATAACTCCTCAGTTATTGAGGTTAGGTAATATTCCTGGGACTAATATCTAGTAGGATGCTGATATTTTCTGCTACTGGTAGCTCATTTAATCAGCATGTTAACACAACAGCAGGAGCACCACAGATATCATTCATGAACGCCTCCTCCTGTGAAACACTCACAAACCTCCACCTGCCTCTTAATGATCTTACCTGGATCTTGTGTAATTGAAAAGAATTCAATCATCACTTGCTGGATAAAAATCCACACCCCCACACCAGCAAGAACTGTGCCAGGTGTCTGCCTTCTGTGCTGAGACCTAACACCTGAAATAGTGTGACGTATAACCGCTGGTAACTGTTTAAACGCCATGCACTGTGTAATTACACAGCAGGGAGCAGGACACACAACGGGCTCACCTGAACAAACAGATACGAAAGGACAAACTGCACAGGAACAAGATGGCCTCTTCACAGCAGACACTTTATCATTTCACTATTGTCAGTTTGTCCAGTGGATTTGCCTACATACATCTGCATTACCTGCATTAATCTAATGAATGCAAGCCGACAGCACAGATGACTCGCCTGAACTAACATAAGTTATAATAATACTGCTGATCAATAGTAAATTGTCCATTCATGGTCCCTGTGTGATTGGCTTGTAAATATTGCATGTCTTCCTGTCCATAACATCATCCTCAGAAACAGCACACATGTGGCCACAGGCCGATTTAATAGGGAACTGATTCAGCATGATAGCCTTTGACCCCTGTCTTACACTTACAGAGCCTCATAAGCCATAGCCTTACAGAGATGTGAATAACTCCCCCGAACTCTGGCACTATTAAGTTCAGTTACTCGGCATGATTCCTTTGATCCTGGCCCTCTGCTAGCAGGAGAGAGTAAGGACCACACTGAGCTGTTACACAGGGTTTCCTCAACAGTGAGAATGCAGGGGCCTCGGCTAACCCATGGCACATTTTGTGGCTTGTGTAAACGCTCAGAAGCCTCAGCTCAAAACTTTTCCCTGTACTGCTCTGAAAAAAATGACAATTTCTTAGCCCCTTTCTCCTGGCTTCAGTCCAACAATAGCCATTGCTGGGGGAAAAATTCCAGTGGGAGGAATTACATCAGCACAGCACCCCCCAGCCACACAGACACTAAATCACCCCTGGCAAGCCTGAGCTGAACGGAATCCCAGCGAGGCAGAGGAAGAGCCTGGTCCTGTTGGACCCCGGCACAACCTCACCATAGTGGACCCCATGTGGGCATAACCTGTAGAGCACTAGGACCCAGCGATGTGTTGCCCACTCGTGGGGAGTGGGAGTGGCAGAGCGCCTTTGCTTATAAGCAAGACTTCACAGTGTTTAGGAATGTCTGTGCAAGTAACACTCCCAATTATGTCTATAATCCCCTTTAAAGGTCACATAATCTTGTTTGTGTTTCCATTTAAACTATGTCATTATCACTGGCGGGGTCACATTAAACAGTCTTGTGTTGCTTATCCAGGTTTAATTTGCAAATATTTTAAACAAAATGCTTCCTGCTGGGAAACAGGTGTTTCTTAAGAACTGTTAGTACTTTCATAAAAATATGTGACATGCTAAGGCTGAGGATTGGATATCGCTTTACCATAATGCTTACCTCCATGTTCAAAGCACGCCGATAAGTAGGAATTTATGCTGATGGACAGGTTCTTCTAGTTGAGAAATTGACTTGTCCACCTTCTGGTCAAGGTGATAGAGTTTCAGATAAACCTGCCCCTACAGCTGGCTGAAGACAACAGCAGTCCTGACAGACAGCAACCACCCAGGGTACCAGCTGATGTACAGTAAAAGCAGCTGCTCACATCTGGTACGACAGGTACGACAGGGCAGTCAAAGGCTGTACGGTGAATGAACTATGGCCTCCTGAGTGGGTGTTACACAATCAATAATGTTAACTACAAATTAGACAACCATCAGCACTACCACAGCCCAAAGACAATGAACACTCAGTCAATACATTTAATTGACCAAACTACATTGCACAGTTTCAATAAGCATATACAGTAAGATTTCTGGCCCCAGTATTACCATAAGCCTTTACTGGATGAATGGTTATAGAAGATAGATGGATGGATGGATGTATGTACAGTTAGACTGACTTCTGTTCATCGTTTCACTTCCCTGACATTATTAAATCGTCTCTTAAACTCTCTTAATACAAGTGATTCTCGAAGGAAGTCAAAGAAACACATACATCATTTCACACTCCTTCGACATAGACTCCAAACCACCCGAAAAGGTGTCCATCAAGGCAGGCAAGATGTACTGAAAAAGCACAGAGAGGAGTGCTGTGACTGATGGTTGTGATATCATCTGCTGTTACACTCTTTTCATTTGGCATTAGATTTCATTCCTGGCTAAATATTTGGCATTTAATCTTAGAAAGAGGTAAGCTTGCAAAAGTGGCCAGCCTTGAATCCTCATTTCCTGTAATATGAAGCTTCTTTTATCCTCTTAGTTCATCTTTTTAAATCTAGACTACACATATGGTAAACTTTGTGAGACTAGTTACCTTCTAACCTGGACTGTGAACAACTCAAACATATTTATAATTTATAATTTACTAAAGCATAAGTCAAAACACAAGCTGATACAACAACTCCAAATGAACAGTGAACCGAGTTAAAAGAAAAACACTGAAAGGTCCTCAGATGTGATTCACCAACAGAAAGGGGAAATACTTTGCTTAAGTATGTGTGTTTTTTAGCAAGACAGATTTTAAGGGTCCATAATTCCCTATAAATGCACAAAAGAGTCCTTTCAGAGATGCTTCGTGGCCTCCTGAATCAGCACACAGGGTGAAAGCGGGGAACCATGAAGTGCAGACACACACACTGCATTCAGCTTTACACCACTTAAGCAAAGAGGAAGGCCAGCTAAATAAGGGCAGACACGAAGGCCATTATGGTAGTCTGCAAGGCACACTGCAGCCACAGCAGACTCACGGAATCCAGACCTAAGCGTGTCCATTCACGGCGAAGAGTGCCGAGAGACTGCAGAGCTGACTTGACATACGCTCCATTATAATAAGAGAGAGGCATTCTGTCAACCGTATTGATATTCGATTAATGGTCCCCAGGGGGAAGGCTGGGGGTGGTAAAGGGGCTTTTAAACAGCACGGGGAGCCTAGCAGCGCAGTCGGCGGTGCCGGGACGCGGGGGGCACTACCGAATACCCAAAGCAGGCACTTATTACAATGCAATCAAGTTACTCTTCGATTTTACGTTAAGGTAAAAACTAAATATGGGCGCTTGCTAAACAAGGTAGAACTAAGAAAACTTAATAACAGTCGATTATTAAATAACATCATTTTTATCTCAAGTCAATGTTATGTTAAGTGTATTAACTTCTTCTGCTATAACTTGAAACAATACAAGAACGCTGATCTGGACAATAAACCAAGACTTACCACATTGCTGAGAAAATCGGTTTCATTCAAATCCTCCAGGTCCAACAGGTTAGGATTAGGAAAAAGTTTTTCCGATGTGAAACTGTCCGTAATCGTGTCCATTGTAGCTTGTTTATTAATGTCAGATACTGGATAATAACTTCCTTCAAACGTCAAACGTTTGAATATAATCTCGTTGAGTGAATATGCGTATTTTATGACGTGTTCTTTGTCGGTATAGTTCTGGTATAATACCATCAAAGTTTGCGCAAATATAAATGACAGTGGGGTTGCCAGGCTAATTGCCAGGCTTTTAAAATCCCGTCTCTGCGCTATTCAGAGACGTCCTCCTAAAGCTCTATAAATTCTGTCACTTTCAACTATAGATTGTCTGTTAGGAACAAATGACGGGATTAATATTCATATAAGTACCTCCCTATTCTCCTTTTCGGTTCTTCTCAGTCCCCGCCTATCGAATCAGTTAAAGCAACAGCGTTTGATGGCAATAGCTCCCCAACAAACTGTTAAAACAAAGTTGATATTTTGACGAAGTATGAAGTATCTTTGTTCTTAAGAGTACTTTCAGGGAAGTTACTGCTGAGTTTAATACCGTGAATGTTATACATTTTGTTTATTATTGTGTGGTTAATTTATTTTTATTACGAAAATCTAATGCCGAACTTAAAAGAACCTCTAATATGTTGCGGTGAATCTCTGCCCAGGATTTTAAAATGTTGCTAGAACTCACCTGCACCTACCACTGGGATGATGTGAATGTACCAGACCATTAAAAATACATTACTTAGAATAACATTGTGAGTTTTTTGGAATTATCTGGATTTCTACACAAATGGCTACTATAATGTGGATCTGATCACCATAACAATCAATATAGACAGACTTATTTATCAGATAATACGCACACAATATTTTACACTGACGTCATTATTGAATAAATGGTTTATACAATTAAAGTCACTGATGGAAAAAGTATGTTAAGTATAATGAGCTCTTTAAAAGAGAGTAAATGGAGTCTGGTGTACCTGTAATTGTGGGTTTGACCTGTCCAGCTGTATAAAGACAGGTTTATTTACCTTTTCTTCTTGAAAAAATTCTGTTCAAATTCTAAGAAATTCAGCATCATTATTATGCAGCTTAGGAGTGGGTGTCTAACTCTGATCAGAGCAAAGGCATGCTGTTGAAATGGAACAATGCTCTATTTGCCATTTGCACAAGTACAGGTGCATTGGAATGCTTCTTTTTGCATATCTCGTCTTGCTCTCCTTTGAGACATACACTTATACACTGATCAGCCATAACATTAATAGCACTTGCCTAGTATTTTGTATGTCCTCCACGTGCTGCCAGAACAGCTCAAACCATTAAAGAACGGATTTCACAAAACCTCTGAAGGTGTTCTGTGGTATCTGACACCAAGATGTTAGCAGCAGATCCTTGAAGTGCGGTAAATTGTGAGGTGGGGCCTCCATGGATTGGACTTGTTTAGCCACCACATCCCACAGATGCTTGATCATACTTAGATCTGGGGAATTTGGAGGCCAAATCAACACTTTGAACACTTTTTCATGTTTATCAAACCATTCCTGAACTATTTTTGCAGTGTGGCAGGGCACATTATCCTACTGAGAGAGGTTACTGCCATTGGGGAATACTGCTGCCATGAAGGGGTGTACTTGGTCTGCAACAATATTTAAGTATGGAGTATGTGTAAAAGTAACATCCACATGAATGCCAGGACCCAAGGTTTCCCAGCAGAACATTTCCTTCCCACATGTCCACAGCTGGAGTCCTGGTTCAGTCCCATGGAAGGGTGACATTATGGATTCAACTTACAAACATCATGGATGCAGACTTCAATCTACCACCCTATATAGGTAGGCGTGGAGAACTGACTCACTGATCGACTTTGACTTTGCTCTTGACCACAGTTTACACCTTGTTTTTAGCAAGAAAGGGCACTCTTTTTCAATAATGTTAGCATGCCCGGTTGGGCTGGGCAGCCAGATGACCTTGGAACTCCAGAGGTTTTTTTTCCTCCCTACTTGGGAGTTCTTGGTTCCTGTACTCTGTTGAGATCTGGCTTTCTTTCAATCCTTTGTCATGCCTCTTTCCTGTTTCCGTTTCATTCTGTCTTAATGATGTAAGGTACCACAACACACCCATGTAAAGCACCTTGGATAAACTATTGTGAAAGGTGCTATATAGAAATAAACTGCTTCCATGCTCACATGTGCTGTGGGTGGCGGACAGGGCTCAGAATGGGCAGGCTTAAATAAATCAAGTAGCCTACTACTTAACCATAAAATATGTACAATACTCATCCATTCATTTTCTACAATCACTTGTCCTATTCAGGGTCATGGGGGGTGGGGCCTGGAGCCTATGGTACAAGGCAGGAAACAACCCAGGATGGGGTGGCAACCCATCACATGGGCACACTCACACAAGCACACCTACAGGCAATTTGGTAATTCCAATTAGCCTCAGCAGGTTTTTGGACTGTGGGGGGGAAACCGGAGTACCTAGAAGAAACCCCACGATGACATAGGAGAACATGCAAAAGCCACACACATGGAACTTGGCCAGAGACTCAAACCCAGGTCCCAGAGATGTGAAGCAACAGTGCTAACCACTGCACCACTGTGCTGCCCATACAGTATTCAGAGCAAAAAAATTTTGGTCACATTTTTTAGTTTAACTGCTTAAAAGTGGTAACATAACATGCTGACAAATGAACATATTGCATTTTTAAGATGATAAATGTGATTATAAATACGTATGATACTTATGGCGGGGCATGTTGAAAGAAAGGACAATCCACATAGCAGCTCAAATAAATCAGGGGTTTATTGGCAAAAACAAACAAAGGGAGGATACTGAAAAGGGACTACTAGGATTGAAAACCAAACTAAAGAAACAGAAATTAAGTCAGGGCTATACTAAAGGTGGGCAGGAACACAGGAAAACTCTAATGCATAACAGGGAATACTACTAACCGGGAAACAACAGAACAACATGGGGTAACAGCCATACAGGGAAACCAGCCACAATGAACTAAAGAACTGAACAAAAGCAGGCACTTAAATACACAACTAACTGGACATGACACAGGACAGGTAGGAACCATAACTCAATTAACTAATCACAATGACTCAGGGAAACAAGGAAAAGGTGGGGCATATTACAGTTAACAAACACTGGGGACTAGGAAATATTAATAAACATTGAGGGCTGTCAACACTAGAAGAAGAAAGAAACTAGGAACACCACAGAATATGATTAATCAAGGCACAAGCAGGGTAGACTAAGACACAAACTAAAGCATAGAAAAACAATTCCAAAACGCTAGGGAAGCCACAAACTTAGCCCCTAGAGCTACACGGCAGCCCAGGGAGCAGGGGAAAACCTGAACCATATGGGATGGCTGGCAGGAACTTCTGGCCAAAACAGGGAAAAGGCACATACGACACGGCCAGATGGGCACTGACCCTGACAATAACTAACAAACTAATGTACAGAATAGGTTATTTAGGACCTCCCCCCACATTGCATTTGACAGGGCTCCCCCTCCTCTCTGATTCCAGTTTAACCATTCTGACTTCTCTGCAAATCTACAGACCCATACACAGCAAGCTGCGATACATTGTGTGTTCTGACACCTTTCAATCTTAGTCAGCATTAACTTTCTTAGCAATTTGTGCTACTCTAGCTCTGCTGTGGGATCAGACCAGATGGGCTAGCCTTCATTCCATGTACATTAATGAGTTTTGGGCACCCAGGACTCTGTCACTGGTTCACTAGTTGGCCTTCCTTGGACCATTTTTGGTAGGTACTGACCATTGTATACCGGTAACACCACACAAGACCTGCTGTTGTGGAGTTGCTCTGACCCAGTCGTCTAACCATCACAATCTGGCCCTTGTCTAGAATCAAGTCAAGTCAAGTCAAATCAATTTTATTTGTATAGCACATTTTCACAACATTACATTTTTTCAAAGTGCTTTACATTATCCCCGCCCAAAGCCCCCAGTGAGCAAGCTAGAGGCGACAGTGGCAAGGAAAAACTCCCTAGAAGG
>JAAGVU020000019.1:11836415-11862901 GCA_011763525.2 Mormyrus iriodes
GGCATAACGGGTTAGGAAAACACACTTTGTACCCAGGAACAAAATAAAAATAAAAATTTGTTACATAGTGTTATATTAGTTTGAGTTGGACAAACCTAAGTCAGTTTCACTTAGTTCATGTAATCATTTCATTTGAGCTGTATTTGATAAAAATAGTAGAACTAACTCAAATTATATTGCATGGGTGTACTTAGTTTGAGTTGGGGCTACATATATTAATTGGATGGAAATCCTGCCCACAATTTAATTGAGTTTCTCCAAAGAATTATTTTTTTTTGAGTGTAGAGCACTGACATGAACTGAATGCATATTGTTAGAATAGGCTAAAACAATAATACAATTTTTATCTTAAAATCAGGCAAATATAAAGTTCACTCACAAATGCATATATATAAGGTTAATACATACATCTTCCATCTTGGAAGTAAATCTATTATGTAGTTATATATATATTTTTTAGATTAAATAAAATTGCTTTGAATTGAAATGAATTAAATTCTTACTGTCATTCCAATTCAACATCTTACAGGGTGTGGCCGAGTCAGTTAAAAATGCAATTGATGATTGGAGTGGGACAATTAATAAATTCTTAACCCCATTGGGCTACGTAATGAGCTGACCAATCAAATTTGCTTTGTGTTCATTCACATCCTTTGAATTGGGAAGGTGAATCACCCCTCATGACCAGTAAGTGCAGAGAATTGTACAAGTCAACAGAAGACAGCGTTTGAGACAGCACCATCCAGGAAGCCAAATTGCTTGACTAAATGCAGTTTTGCGGGTGGCCTTGAACCCCTTGGACCATCTCAGTAATGAACAATTCATAGAGAAATACAGGCTAGCCTGGGGTGAAATAATGAGCCTCCTTGGTCTGGTGCAGGATAAATTGAAACGAGGAACACACTGGAATTTTTCCCTCAGTGCAATGTGCATCTTCTGACAGCTTTCTGTCTCTGTGCCACCGGTGGATTCCTGCAGACCTGCAGATACACATGGCCTCAGCAAGGCTACTGTGTCCTGCATCTGTGCATGTAATGATCACATTTCTATTGCACCATGCACACAACTACATACAGTGTCCAGCAGGAGGGGATGTTTTGCATGACACTAAAACTAGTTTGCATGCCATTGTTGGCATACCTGGCATTGTATGTGCAGTGGATGGAGCCTTCAACCCTTGAATCCCACCTGTACCTGTCGAATAGGGCTCTTGGTACTAAGCGTTTGCTGGTAGCTAGTTATTGGGAGACATCAAGCATCCGTTTTTTTACAAGGAAGCAACATCACATTTTGAGCCCATTTTTATATTTTCAGCAAATAGGTTAATTTATATTGGTCTTTATTTTGGTTGCTTTGGAGTATTTTTATTTCTAATTATTTTTTTACACTTGCTTATATCTGGTGTGACAGCCATATAACATATATCACTGTTGAATTATGTGGGATCGATGTTCCTGTCTGTGACTCTCTTACACGGAAACTCGAAAGGAATCAGCAAAGTACTACTTAATGTTTGTTTTTTAATTCTGGAATAACAAAGGGTTTATGGAAACGCTCGCAGACCTCACTCCTTTTTTACTTACGTTGTTCATTGTCTTGTTTGTTATTCGCTAAGATCGATCACTTTCTGGAAAGCCACCCCAGAATTTTAGCAGTGCAGAGCAGCAGCTTGGAAATGGCGTATCTTAACGGGCTGCTTTTCAGTCATTATTTCATATTCATTCAGTGGTCTGATAGTAGCAACAGAAAAAATGTAAATGAGAATAGCTTCATTGGGAAGTCAGCTGTGTAATCATACAGTGTATGTGAGCACAGAGAGTAGGAGAGAAACAAACAAAGGGCTGAAACCATCTGACACTAGGCAGAATGCATCACCGATATGCTAATTGGCACATGGCGTCATCTTGCGACTTTAAGCAACTTTTTGAGCAGCCTTTAGCTATTTTCAGTTGAAAGTACTTGGCAAAATTGTTTTGTATACATATCATACCCCCAGCTCAGCATACTTTATTATGGGGATCCTTCCTTCTCTTGGCACATTTAATAATGGGGGGGGTGAAATCCTGTATTTCTTCAGGGGGCTGAGTCTCCTTAAAGGTCAAATCCTAGAATCACCCCTGATAAAATGTCTTATGTTAAGGTGCACTTTAAATCTCCGTGGGGTGTTGCAATCCTAGTCACACAATGTGTAATTTCATCTTATTCCAAAGGTTCCATAAAATATTCATAGAAGAGGCCCCCGGAACCTTCAATATTTGAGGACAGTTTGTGTGGAAGAATGGGCCAAAATCACACCTGAGAAATGCATGTGACTAGTGTATCCATACAGGAGGCGTCTTGAAGCCGTCATTACCAACAAAGGCTTTTCTACTAAGTATTAAATAAATTTCAGTAATCGTGTTCAATACTTATTCCCTATGTCATTCCACGTTATTACAAATAACTTAATTTATGGACTTATTTGTTTTGATTTCTTTGTAAGTGTATATATATACTGAGAAAAACACTGACACGACACGTCCAATACTTATTTTCCCCACTGTGTGTGTGTCTCTCTCTCTCTCGCTCTCTCTCTATATATATATATATATTTTTTTTTTTTTTTTTGCACACATAAATACTGTGTACTGTTCAAAAGTCTTAACTCGCCAAAGCTATTTATCCGAGTAGTAAGCGTATTTTTGCTTAGAAAAAAAAAGTTTAACATTAGAATATATGCAAATGAATAGCAACAAAATAAAAATACCACAGATTTCTTCTGTTCTACATAAACTTATTGATATGTTTTTGGATGACTAAAATACGAAAAGGAAGATTGCTGTGGTCCCCAAACTTCTCCTTTGGGGCACCCCTACCTTTCTATGTAGTTTTTAAATTTCACCACCAGCTCACTTAATCAGTTAAATAACTTGATGAGGTATTGATTACTCAAACATGGTATACATGGCAAACAAATATAAGTATAATTGTATTTGTATAGTATATTATATACTAATAAAAATATAAATATATACTGGATGTTGGTGTTGTAGGCAGCTATCGATGTTTCTAGAAAAACATAAATCAGTTTATTAATAACTTCCTACTGTGATACATGCTTCCAAGGTTCTCAAGTTTCTTAAAAAGTTTGGCGTGAGATTACATTAAGGAAGAATCGTGTGTCCTTCGGTCAACGCGTGAGATTTGAGAGCGCTGTCTACCGCATTCATCGGATCTTGCTCTTACGCTTCCATCTTTTCTGCACTCTTATCTGTGTACGCATCCATGTAATAACGTGCTTGCAGCGGGATTACACATAACTTATTTTGGAATTTAACCGAAAACAACAAATGCTATTTTTTATTTGCTGGAAGGTGACTATTAACGCTGAATAACTTGGGACAATAATGAACTCCACTCCGTATGCCAACGTATTGTCCATTAATTCTCTATGACCGGACACCTTGGTGGTTACTTCTCAGCTTGAGAAAACACAAGGTGTGGCATGTGAGCGTGTGAACTGGTTGAAATGCGTATGTCTTACGGTCAATGCGTGAGACTTGAGAGCCCTGGCTTCTCTTATTCAGAACGTTTTCACAGAAGCAGCATGAAGGTTACCTTTATCTGTTATAAATTACGGTCATCGTATCGACATGCATCCATTATCGGAAAAAGTCCCAATCAACAACGCCTACAGAAATCGCTACTTTACTCAGTCTAAAATCCCCACATCCAGTTTGTAGACAAAATATAATTCTTGTACGCACCTTCAGCCAAAACGAAGGAGTGATGGATATTTTCTCTTAAATGGAGCATCAGTGCCACAGTGAAAACTGCATGGTAAGTCATAATGAATTGACTTTTTTTGGTGTGACAATCGTATAACATATGTGCTCAGTATAGTCATGAATATCATCGAACCAAGACATGAGAAATTGCTACGCTGCTCCACCCTCAAAAAATAAAAACGCATATCATTGCTGTCTTGTTAATCAAAGTCCCGCCTCCTACCTTCACTTCCGTTTGCATTATTTTATATGTATGGATTAATCTACCTTTATCTGTCTATCTCTCTCTTACACAGACACACACTTAGAGAAGTTGTTTTTTTTTGAGTTTATCACTGCCTTCCGAAACAGTTAATATCATTCATCTTTCTTTCTTATGTTTTGCTAGACACCAGACACAGTTCCACACTCTTGGAAGCTTTTGTCACATGTCCAACACCTAAACCACGACGATAAAAAGCTGACACCACGCTTATTACTCTGAGCTTGGAAATTACCTGCTTAAAGTTTTAGTTACCTCACGGGAAATTTTATGATGTTGTGTTTTTATTATTATTATTTCCGTAATATGTCAAACCTGTAAATGTTGATTTTTTATAGAGATAATTTGCTAATGAACAGGACACTATGCTGCATTTTTAATGTGTTCTTGAACTTGAATGAACTTGTATAATTATATGAAGTTCTCTTCCACCATGGTGCACAAAATCACAGTTAAATAATTTATTCTATAGGCTACACTTCAAATGTGGCATTCTGAATAATGGTGACATGCAGAGACTTTGCTCGAAAAGGGGGGAGTGGCCAGTGATTACTTTTTGCTGGCATAAGAATTAGTGATCACGTGGGGCAGTATGGGCGGGATTCAGTGTATTCTGTTTATGTTAACATGCTGTATAACTCATATTTAAATATTAAGCTGTATTGTTAAAGCACTTACACTATGTATATAAATTTATGTGAAATCCATTCCATTTTAATTCTACTTCCTTATATTCAAAGTCGAATTGCGATTCTGCACCGTGTTTTCAACCTATTTATGAACTGAATTTGATTTTCAAGGTCATTCATTCTCAAGTCAAGTCAAGTCAATTTTATTTGTATAGCGCATTTTCACAACATTACATTGTCTCAAAGCGCTTTACATTATCCCCGCCCAAAGCCCCCAGTGAGCAAGCTAGAGGCGACAGTGGCAAGGAAAAACTCCCTAGAAGGAAGAAACCTTGGGAGGAACCAGATTCAAAGGGGTAGCCCAACCTCCAGGGGCTGGCAGAGGAGGTCAAATTATATTGTCACAAAGCAGAGGGCAGGCAGGTGATGGCAGGGAGGTGTTGGTGCTTCTTCAAATGGTAGGATGAACAGTGGTACAGCAGGAGGGCATACAGAAGAGATGTCAATGACAGAAGGTGGAGCAGGCTGGAAAGACGCCACAGGTATATGGATGTCACAGGCAGCAGGACCTTACACTTGGTCATTTTTCCGGCTTCCAACTAATCAACTTCAAGAACTGACTGCTCACTTGCCTAATATACAATGGCATCATTGACAGGTGCATTGTAATGAGATAATCAATGTTATTCACTTCACCTGTGGTTTTAATGTTATGACTGATCAATGTATATAGAGAGTGAAGCTTGGGATCGGAGAAGAAAGTCAGGTTATTTATCTGGTGCCCCTGGGGCATTTTGTGGGATTAAGGATCTTAGTCAAGAGTCCAACAGACATATGTACATAGATGTAACTATTCTGCTACGGCTGGGGCAGGAACTGGTGACCTTTTGAAGATGAAGAAGAAGAAGAAGAAGAAGAAGAAGAAGAAGAAGAAGAAGGGAAAAAAATGCAAAGGCCTTACCCACTTAGCCATATGCCATAGCTCTGTTGAGCCTTTGGCATGGCAGCATCTCCCGCCCATGCAGCTGCACTACAGCTGTCAGAGGCTAAGGTGAGTTGAGTCTTTAAATGGTTAAATCACAAAAAGCCACTGGCCTGTCACATGTCCTGAAGCCATCCGCCATGCAGCTGTCATTTTCAAGCTCGCTCTGTTTTCCTGCAATGTACGGCTGAGCTTTAAGAAGACCACACTTATGCCAAGGAAAGCTAATGTCTCCTGTTTAAACGACTACCATCCCATCGCTTTGAGCTCCATAGTCATGAAATGCATCAACCTCAACCTCAACATCCCTTCAATGCTATACCCACAACAGTTCACTTTCTGGTGAATCTGATCAGTGAATGATGCCTTGCCCTACACACTGCTCTGGAACATTTGGAAAAAAGAATTCCTATGTCAGGATACTGTACAGCTACAGCTTATCTTTTAACACAATTGTGCCATCCAAACTGGTGTTGAAGCCACGTGACCTCAGTTTAAGCAGCTCCATCTGCGACTGTGTGTTTGATTTCTTAGCCAATAGATCCCAGACAGTGAGAATGGGTAACCAGAAATCTTCCACTTTGATCATCAGAACTGGTGTTCCCCAAGGCTATTTTTCTTGCCTTCTGCTGTACAGTCTATTCACTCATGACTGTGTGGCTAAGCACAAGGAGAATAGCATCATCAAGTGTGTGGACAACAACACTGTGATTAGCCTCATCTGTGACAGTGAGAAGGCTGCCTGCAGGAGGGAGGTCAATGACCTGACTGTATGGTGCCACGGCAGCAACCTCTCCCTGAGCTTCGACAAGACTATGGAGATCATCATCGACTTCAGAAAGACCAGAGGCCTCCACTCCCCACTACCCATTCATTCTTTTTGAAGAGACTGATGAGCTATAGGTTGGGAACCAAAACCCTGGTGAATTTCTACTAATGCACCATTGACAGCATCCTAACTGGATGCATCATAGTGTGGAGGGAGAGCAGAACTGCTTAGGACCTCAAACTGCTGTAAAGGACTGTCTGCCCTGCTTTGAAGATCATCGGCACAGATCTTCCCCATCTGCAATCCATCTACCTCTCCTCCTGCCGGAAGGGTCTGAACCCATCATCAGAGACACCAGCCACCCAGCTCACACCCTCTTCACACTCCTGCCCTCGAGAAAGCACTGCTAGTGCATCACCATCCACACCACCCATTTCAGGGTAAACCTTTTGTTCTCAAGTCATTTTTTCCAATAATGACTTTGGTGGTTTAAGCCATTTGTTCAATAAAGATATGGGAATGTAAAATGTTGTTTGTTAAACAAGACTATCTTTATTATTATGGCTTAGATGAATATCACATAATACTTTGGGAACCATTCCTGTAGAGATCCAGATAACACAGACTCATAACACAAACTTTGTCAGCATATATTTGAGAAGCATTTCCTTCCTAAATGTCCTGTCCTTCCTAACCAGGATAAACAAATGGAAGATGGATGGATGGATGGACTTATTTCCTAATTTATTTCAATGTTTTATTAAATAATTAGCCGACACACTGAATCAGAAATTTAATTTAAACAATAAATTCTTCTTTCTTGAAAGAAACTTTTTATCAGTCCTAAAATTCACATACAAGCAGATGTTAAGTACTAAAACTCCCTCTTTTTGGCTGAGCTTTGCAAGAAACTCAGAAGCTGCGTGCACCACGGTTTGCAGCTGTCTTTTAAATGCACTACAGTTCATATATTTCATGACTGTCAACTACTAATGTTGCCATATCAAAGTGCTTTTTAAAAAAAGAGAAAACATAAACCCTTGATGAAAAAAGTTAGTTTAATGCCATCATGTTGTGACCACAGGATCGGCTGCGAGGCATGACGCAAGCGAGGACAGAAACAAGCCAGGGAAAACAGGCTTAGGATCACCCCGTGCGGGGACTTTATTAACAAGGGCGAAAGGAACAGCTACAGCCAGAACACTACAACATCACTACATCAATGACCCGATAAGGGAGCACAGGACTGGGGAACTCTGGAAAGGTAGGAATGAACGAGGAGCACCTGTGGCTGGTTAACAAGGGGGCACGAACACAAGGTAACCACAACAAGCAACAGGCGTGGCTGATTAGCAGCCCTGCCTGCAGAAAACACAAGGAGTAAACAGGTGGGACAGGGCTGGATGTGACAGGACCCCCCCAAAGGTGCACGCTCCGGGTGCACGATCCGGACCAAGGGGGAGCCTGGGGAGCCAAGGACATGACGGGCACACGGGGTCCGGACACGGGGAAGGACAGGGACGCCAGACCAGGGCAGGACGGCAGATGCTGGACGGAAGACCTGAGGAAACATTGGGACCAAAAGGGGGCACTTGGACAAGGACGAACACCCAGGCAGGACTAGCGACACTAGACGGAAGACCCAGAGAGACAACGGGGACCGAGGGGAGCACCAGGACAGGAACTAACACCAGTGGGAACCGCAGAAACACGACCCAAGACAATGGACTAGACAAAAAAGGACCAGGGACCATACGGGGGATGCACACCAAAAACAGAGGAGGGGACCATCAGCGGGGAGCGGAGAGACCAATGGGCAGGGCGAGACAGTCTAACAGGAGAGGAACGACGACGGATAGGGCGAACACCAGGAACCAGGACAGGAACACTAACAGAGGGAGCAGGGCCAAGGGAACAGGGGAACACAGAGGAGGGACAAGAGACGAGGGACCAGAGAGGAAGACATTAGGGGCCTGAGGGGAAACCCCGTGAATGAAAAAAGGGACCGGAGGGAACTGTGATGGAGCATGGGGAACAAAGGCAGGGACCTGGGGCAGAGCACGGGGAGCAAAGGTAGGGACCGGAGGGACCTGGGGCGGAGTGCGGGTAGGGACCGGAGGGACCTGGGGCGGAGCGCGGGTAGGGACCGGAGGGATCTGGAAAGGAGCACGGGTACCAAGGGACCAAAAGGGAGGAGGGACACTAGAGGGCTGAGGGGAAAAAGGCCCTCGCCGAGGAGGCAGGTGCCAGTGCCCAGAAGGATGGGGCCGGTTGGGAAGGATGCAGGGAGCTGAGGAGACTGGAGGACATGCACCGAGGGGCGACGAGGAGACTGGAGGGCATGGACCGAGGGGCGACGAGGAGACTGGAGGGCATGGATAGAGGGGCGATGAGGAGACGGCACGACTGGAGGAAGACGAGTAGACGGCAC
Source organism: Mormyrus iriodes (assembly GCA_011763525.2). Lineage (NCBI taxonomy): Eukaryota > Metazoa > Chordata > Actinopteri > Osteoglossiformes > Mormyridae > Mormyrus > Mormyrus iriodes. The sequence continues at coordinate 11,845,256 of JAAGVU020000019.1, forward strand.
GACTGGAGCAAGGGGACGACGTGGAGATCATGGGACAGGGACTGGAGCTAGGGGACAACGCGGAGACCACGGGACAGGGACTGGAGCTAGGGGGTGACATGGAGACCTTGAGACTGGAGCAGGAGCTAGGGGGCGACACGAAGACCATGGGACAGGCACGGGAGCTAGGGGGTGACGCGGAGGCAAAGCCCAGGCGAGTACAGCACCTAGCATGCCCTTGCTTTCCCCTGCCGGAAACCGAACACCAGCCGCAGGCTCGGCGGGGCTGCCCAGGGCGTTGCCCTTTGGAACCCCTGGGGACCGCAGGAGCCAAAAACGTGGGCTGCTGGTTCCAGGGGTCCCAGTCCAACTCCGCGAGAGGGCACTACTCTCCTGGCCCACCTCCTCCCAGCAGGAGAGGAGATCGGGGCCCTGGACGGGCTCCGGGGTCTCGGCAGCGGCCCGGATGGGACGTCCTGGGCAGGGCGCGGAGGCTGCAACATCAGCAGGGTCCCCTGGGCAGGACTTGGGCAGGGGTTGTTCAGGCAACAGCGGAGAGCCGGGCAGGGGCCGTCCAGGCGACGGTGGAGGGAGATGCGGCCGGAACGGCGGCTCGATGGGGCCCTCGGGTGGCAGGAGAGGCAGCAGTTCGATGGGGCCCTTGGGCGGCAGGAGGGGCGGTGGCTCGACGGGGCCCTCGGGCAGCAGGAGAGGGTATGGCGGGGCTGGACGTGACAGTCATATCCCAAAATGTGGTTGTATGGCTGTTCCAACATATGGTCATTTTGTTTTGTGCGATTTTCAAATACAGCAGAGACCTGAGTCCCCTGAAGTAGTGTTTTAGAGATCCAAAGATCCCAAACTGTTTGAAAAGTATTGGCGTATTTTTTTATTTAATGGATTCATGCCAAACATTCAGTCACATGCCAATACGGATTATGCAGGTTTGGGTTATTGGTAGCTATTTTTAATGCCACCCATTCAAGTCCTTGGAAATAGATTAGTTACACTCCCATTTCAGCGACATTGCTTGTAAATGAAGTCCCAGTACAGTGTTACCTTGCACAGATTGGACTGTACACCCTAACTGGTTTTACTGCCCTCATCTGTGAAGTTTTTTGCAAGCACGAGTCTCTCATGTATCTGCGTGAAACAGTATAAGAACATAAGAACATAAGAAATTTACAAACGAGAGGAGGCCATTCGGCCCATCAAATTCGTTTGGGGAGATCTTAACTAATAGCTCAGAGTTGCTAAAATCTTATCTAGCTCTTATTTAAAGGAACCCAGGGTTTTAGCTTGCACTACAATGGCAGGAAGACTATTCCATACTCTAACTACACGCTGTGTAAAGAAGTGCCTCCTCAAATTCACTTTAAAATGTTGTCCTGCTAATTTCCACTTATGGCCACGAGTTCTAGTATTTGAACTAATATTGAAATATCGTGTCCAGGTACATAAGATATGGGAATGTAAAATGTTGTTTGTTAAACAAGACTATCTTTATTATTATGGCTTAGATGAATATCACATAATACTTTGGGAACCATTCCTGTAGAGATCCAGATAACACAGACTCATAACACAAACTTTGTCAGCATATATTTGAAAAGCATTTCTTTCCTAAATGTCCACGAGTCATGAGGCTAAACAGATTTAGCTCAGCTAACCTCTCTTCATAAGACCTTCCTCTAAGACCAGGAATCATTCGCATAGCCCTACGTTGCACCTTTTCCAAGGCAGTAATGTCCTTCTTAAGGTATGGTGACCAGACCTGCGCACAATATTCTAGGTGGGGTCTTACCAAGGAATTATATGATTGTAGCATCACTTCCCTTGACTTAAACTCCACACACCTAGAGATGTAACCCAACATTCTTGAAATCGTATAACTGGATATTGGTTATGGCTGAAAATGTCAGCCTTTATTATTGCTTATCCACACTGGCAAGAGTGGGACATAGAAGCATCAACATACGATATGGTTCAGGGATGATTCATGGCTGCTAGCTTGAGTTCAGGATTGCTGTCTTTTATGCTCTATGTGGTACACGGATGCTAAATGTAATTCAGGAATGTGCCTCTTGTTGATGAGCTCTGCATTACATCTTATTTTGTGGGTTCCACAACTTTTTAGACTTGTTCGGAGAGAATATTTAATAAATGGCCTCCCGTCAGTTCTTTCTTGTATTTGTTTATGTATGCTTTAACATATGCATATGCAAATAAAAATTAATATTTCAGATGTCCTGAGGGTTATAGAGTATACAGTCATAACATTTCAAGGAGCAGTAAATTACTATGACAACAAAAGTGTGTGATCTACATCTAAAATGAAAATTGGGAAAAGGTGGGATGGGGATTTCCCACACTTCTGTCTGAGTCATCGCCTAATGGGATGAAGCTTTGCTCCAAATAAAGACCACAGCTGGCGTTGGTGCTGTAATTGTGTAGGCCATACAGACAAATGCGTTTTGGGAAGGTTAGATTGTTGAGGTAGCATTGTCACAACATTCCCGAAAAACATAATATCCTTGAAGAACCGCACCAAGATTTTGATAGTCACCAGGCTGTAGAAATAACTAATTCCCTCTGTATCTCTTTCATGTTTCCCATACAAAACACATTCACTGGTGTCTGTTTCCTGTTTTATAAACAGTACTGCTCCCCCTGACAAATTAAGACTCAGGTCACACACAGTTCAAGCTCCATAAAGAGATGTCATGACATCTAGTATGGTAATATAGAATATCAAACAAGGCATTGCAGATCTAGTCAGGCGAGTCACCCATCCCAACACAGTGCTGCATATCTCCTTAATGTTCTTACCTACACACACCATAACGTTTCCGTCTTGGAAATACCACATGGCATTCCGTGAGCTGTCATGTTGCTGTAATGATTGCTCGTTCCATCCGACACCTTTTGTAATATTTACTTATTAGATGTAAGCCTAATTTGTACATTTATTTGGAATAAACTGCAAAACTCTTCAAAATACACATTTCAGAGCCAGGTTTACCAATGATTGGCATAAAATAAAGGCATGTAATAACACACTGGACATGAATAATAACTGTGAAATTCTTTACCCATGCACTCTGACAGCAGTGGGTTGTGTCTGCACTTGTTTACTGTTGCAAAATCAGTTCTCTGTCTTTTTCACTTCCTGACTTACTTGCTGGTAATCAACAAGGTTATTCCACTGGGAGTCGGAAAGGCTCACTGAATGTTTCACACCATGTAGTTTAATCATTGAAAGACCTGGATCCTCTCCCAGACTGCTAATATTGGGCTATAATGATATGTCATGTAATTAAAGGTGAAAAGACAATGAGTAGAAGAGACTTGGAGAGTGATGAAAGTTAGAGCCCAGAACCAAGAGCTTCACTTACTGCTTCACTCAGCATTAGAATGACCATGATGGCTGACCTGAGTGACTTTGTTTGTGGTATGATTGTTGGCGGCCATACATGGTGTTCCAGCATCTTAGAAAGAGCCTTCCTCCTGGCATTTTCATGCATTACAGCATCTAGAGCAGGAATACTGAATTATTTTTCCCAGAGGCGCAAATTCCATCAGCAACACAAAGCCAAGGTCCATAAATCCTTATAAAATTTTCCCAGTCTGGAATAAATTGTCTTTCAGTCCACAATTTGAGTACTAGTCCACAGACTCAGTACCCCCGATCTAGAGTTTACAAAGAATCAAAAACATCCAGTCAGTGGAAGTGTTCCAGTTACCAGAAACACAAGTGCAAAAATAACAGCTCAATACAACCATGGTGTGTAGAAGGCTTGGCACACAGCCAGTTCACTCTTGAAGTGGCTCTGGAGCTAGATGTACCCAGTAAAGGGGCCACTACGTGTATGTATCTGTACATACAGCGGGATATTCTAGCAGAGTAAACAAGGCTCTGCCCCTGCTCCAGGGCACTTCAGCAGACCCCAGGTGGCAGTCTGGATGTAAGTCTGTGTCTTGCTCATTTGTAAATGTAAGTCTGCAGGTTCGCAAACCAACAATTCTATTGCATAATACAAATATAGGAAGAATATGAATAAAGAATGGCTCCCTGTTGGCATGAAAAGATAAAGTGAAGATAATTGTGAGACATTCCCTGGGATTTGTATTCAACAATAATTATAAAGACCAGATAAAATTACTCATCAGAAAACTGTGAAATAGCTTTTTTTATTTTTCCTTGGCTTCTTTATATGTATAACAAGGAGAACATAAAACAATTGGACATCACTGCTTTAAGTTTTACATTTTAATTGCACAAAGGGAAAACCATGATACAAGGAGATATAATACTAGTCACACAGTAATATTTTAATGTTTCTGGTATATAGGTGCAATAACATAATATCAGCTGCAGGAAGGAAGTTGGTAGGGTCACAAAAGACATCAGAATGCTGCAGGTAACAGTAAGCCCCTACTCCTGTGCACTGTGCAGGGACGCAGCACAAAGCCTGCTTGTGTAATATGCCCTAACAGGTGTAATCTAGGCATCTTGATAGCAATCGATGTAGCTCAATATTTCAATGGGCCGGATTGTGTCAGATTCTTCTGCAGTCTCGTGTGTGTCAGGAAACTGTCATTCACGCCCCAGGCTCTAAGCCTTACCAAAGCAAAGCAGGTCAATCGGCAGAACAGACACATCTTTTGTCCAGGAAGGAGCGGCATCGGCGAAGCCTGCCTGCTTCCCGTCTGTAACCTCCATGAAGCCGGCCTTCATTATCGTCACGATGCGGCAGACAAACAGGTGGCAGCGAGGACAGTCACCAACAGCATGGATCAGTCCTCAGCTGGCTAAACACTCTTCTTACATAATCTGTGGTCATTAGAAAAGAAGCCATTCAAAGCAAATCTTTGCCTTTATATGTATCAATGGGCCAGTGTGCGGCTCAGTGGGCTAAGCCTCCGTGCTTGTCATCAGAAGGTTGCTGGTTTGAGCCCAGCCTTAACAGAATAGTCCAATGCCTGTGGGCCCTTGAGCCAGGCCCTTAACCCCCAGCTCCATGGGCACCGCTGCAGGTGGCTGCCCTTCGCTGTGACCCCCAAGTTTGATCCCATGTGTATGGAGAGCAAGATGGGTAAAAGAGAATTTCCCCCACAGGAATCAATAAAGTATCTCTATTCTATAAAATGTTGTTGATTCTCCATCTTGTTAATAATCCAGAACGTCTTAGTTTCATACCGTGTAAGTAAACCAGGCACAATAAAATGCAAACCTATGCAGCTCCTTTCCCCACTCACAGACGCAGCCAGGCCACAAAGGCTATCCTGAGCAGCCTGCACCTCAAAGCTGGCCATAGCCTCCTTCTACCTTAATGAATTTCCACACTCAATGTACTTTTACCTACATTAACGCCAGACGGTCCTCTAGTGTATTTCCCCAGTAGTGGAATGAGCTGCCAAACTGCATCCGGACATCAGACTCTCTACCTTCAAGGAGACCTGTTCCATGAAATCCTGTACAAACCTGATTCTTTGTTAAATGCTCATACATTGTACTTAATGACCCTTGAATGGTTTTATTAGGTTCCTACTTTGTTAATAGTTGTATGTGTAGTTGTGTAGCTGTTGGGGCGCTCTTGCTCCAAAATTGATTACACCAGTACCTGGGCATTCATTCCAAGCTCAGCATAGCTGCAATTAAACCTAGTTTACTCCTTAACAGCATGTGTTTGTAATGTGCTGTTTGTCTCACTTGTATGTCGCTTTGGACAAAAGCCTCAGCTAAATATGTAAATGTGAATGTAAATATAAATGACGACCATTCTTGAGCAGAATATTCAGCATTTCTAATGACATTCATAAATGACTGAACCCGAAATAAATGACCTGTCCCCATCGTAAATACTATCAATCATTTATATCATGGCTTTCATTGCTGATTCCAATCCCCAAAAGACAAAGCTGTGCTACACTGGCTGCTTGCTCCGCTGCCCTCATGGAAGCTGAAATGCTGTTACTGTATGCTGAACACACAGCTGTCCTCACAGTCCACAGTGTAATGACATTAGATGAGTCCCCACAACGCAAAGGAATACCAGCACCTAAATTGAGCTAAGGCAAACACCCTAAACTCCGGCATGGACTTCTTTTTGCGAGCCCATCAGAGGGAGGGACTTATAATGCACAGGGGCTGGCTCTGCTGTACTGCGCGTTTGACCTGCTACAATGTCAGTCTGATCTGCTGCTCTGAGTGTTTAATTCCTCAGGTTGTGGTTTTCATCTTAATGGGAGTCTTTAATGACTATTCCAGTCCTTGCATTACAGTGGTTAGTACTGTCACCTCACACCTCTGCGACCAGGGTGCAAGTCTCCGCCAAAGTACTGTGTGTGGAGTTTGCATGTTTTCCCCGTGTCACTGTGGGGTTTCTTTTGGGTACTTAGGTTAACTGGAATTGCCTAATTACCCATCGATATAAATTGTGCGTGAGTGTACCCTGTGATGGGTTGGCACCCCATGCTGGGTTGTTCCCTGCCTTGCACCTGTAGCCTCCGGGATAGGCTCTGGACCCTCCGCAACCCTGAATAGGACAAGCAGTTACAGAAAATGGATGGACGGACAATTACAATCAATTGAAACACTTATATATAATCTCATGATGTGTTAGTGCTCATCAGACACACAGTTCTAATCTCTGATATTAGCATATTTCAATTTAATTAAGGTGAATTATTAAATAATTAATTTATGATCCATTAATAAGGTGAATGATTAACATATTAATTCTAAACTGCTATGTGTATTTTCAAGAACTTAACATCTTTCTCTTATTTGACCATTTCAGAAACTTAAACTTTGATTTTTTTCCCTCTTATGAATAATCAGTAACGAACTAAAAATTAGTTGATAATAAGCAATAAAATAAGTATTAAGATTTTTTTTTAATTAAGATATTTACGGACCTTTTCCATCATTATCCAAATGACATTTTGTTTAAACACAGCAGGGAATGTAAGAGAGTCTTCAACTAATGCATTTGGTTTAACATGATTTTAATTAAAACCTTCAAAGAGCTCAGTTGGAGTTACAACACGGCCAAGCACCGGTGTAGGGAGAGAGCTACGGGAGGGAGAGTAATACAGCTGAGAGACCATGGAGGATGTGACCACTGCTGTAACATCACCTACACCAGCAATGGCAACTCTGACCACTACTGAACATTACTGACCACTACTAATGCTCGTCTCCCCAGCCAGACCATACACCTTCACATATAAAGGGTCAGACACAGGGGGGCACAAGAGGACAACAGGTCAAGATCACAGGGTAAGACACACTAGGGCAGGGGTGTCCCATCTTATCCTCAAAGGGCCAGTGTGTTTGCAGGTTTTTGGATAACCTTTAGGTCAGTTGTTCAAACCTAGGTGTGAGACTCTTCAGCCAATCAGGCCTCTAATTAGTAATCCAATCAGGGAGTTTCAGCAAAAACTCACATACACAACGGTTCTTTCTGGATAAAAGTGGCCGCCACGGCACTAGGGCAAAGTTCCCCAGTTCTGGTCCTGGAAGGCCAGAATCCAGCACAGCTAGCAGATTTCCCTGCTCAAACACATCAAACAGGACCAGAACTGGGGAACCCTGCATTAGAGTAACACAACAGGCAAGCCTAGAGTACACATTGTGCTGTGAGGATTAGAGCACAAAACCACCTTTTTAGAACCATTAGGGAATCAGGCTAATTTTGGCTAATTTATCAGATCATCTGTATATAGTTGATTATTTACTCCAAACAAATTTCAGTATATAACTGACTTATTCCCATTTCCCACTGCTACAAACAAATCTGCAGCCTGGACATTCACGCCTGCTAAATCACTTTGGTGACACATGATGGGAAGTGAGGAAGTCTGCTAAGTCATGCTCTTTCATGACGGCTAAAGGTGGCGAGGATCTGGCCGACAGCGGGCTCTGAGTGGAACCTAACCACTGGGAGAGATTCATCGGCTCCATGGCGCTCTTATGTAAGGAGGAGCAGAAAACGGCTGCAATATACAAAGCTTATCCAACAACTGTACGGCACCTGGGAGGCACAGACGCCCCCCCTCCTGCCCTCCACAGTGGGGGACCAAGCCCCATAAACCGTGCCTAATGGTGTGATTCAATTGTCCTGCCAGCTCTAAGCATGACGGTACGACTGAAGTGGCTGGAGATGGCGCCTCAGACCATCGCTCATCTCGATGCTCTCCCGCTTAGTAAGTGTTTCCATGGGATGCTGTAAACGTCCTGGACGCCACTCTGCTTTTTGTCTTTCTGAAAAGCCATGTCCTGATTTAGTTTATTACTTTATTGGCTTCTCCATCACAGCATGCATTCAAGAGACAAAAAGACAAGTAAATTCTGAAAGATACAAATTACAAGATACAAATGAGAGCAGCACAAATAGAGGAATAGTTTGAGCTTTTTGTCCGGGCACATCACTAGATAGATGTATTTTTGTTTATTGATCCAGACTGGAAAATAAAAAAAAAAAAGACTGACAAGGCACATATCGGGTCCGGATTGATATGCAGGAATAACACCATCTCCTAAACAACCAAATGACAAAGGAGGGAAATCCCATAATGTGGGGAATAAAGCTGCGCATCAGAAGGACCCAGGGAGAGCAGACATGATGCAGGGAGACAATTCCAGCCTGCAAAGCATCTTCCTGGAACAGCCCTGTTTGTACTACAAGACCTGAGGTAAACGTAGTGACTCATTGGCATCAATGTGACACGGGGTTGTGGGCCACAGCGTCATGCTGTCCGTCTGCCGGGAAAATGGGTCACACACCTGCATTGAGATTCCAGTTCACCTTCACTGCTGGTTTGGCTGAAGGGAACTGGAAGCCACGCTGACAGCGGCAATAAGATACAGGATGCATGAGGCTGAGACCTGAGGGGGGCACCATCCTGCAAGTGGCATTTGTGTCACATTCTCAGCAGCAGTAAACACGCGTATGTGCCGAGGAGTCAGTGCAGATACGTCCTCATTGCCTCACACACTGTCATTCTGACCATAAAGTTTTTTTCTCTAAGGGCCCTAATGACAGCACCCCGGGGGGAGGTGGGGGGGGTCACCTATCCTTTGATTTTGCCGCTGGCAGGGACACAAAGCAAAGAGGCACACTCGCATCCAGATCAGCAACTCATAATAAGGAGGAGGGGTATTTATAGCCAGCCTCGGGGTCAGCCGTCTGCTCGTCTGGGGGACGCTAAGAGCAGGGCGGCGCCGTGTGACCCGCTCCGGCATATCAGTAATTATATCATTTACATGGGTGAATTATATGGGCGCTGAGGCCAGGGCGAGTCCCCGCGGTTTGTCCCAGCCTCACATGTGAGGGCGGGGCCCTCATTCCTATTGGCAAATGCAGCACACCGATGGAAAGAGGGCGGAATGAAGGGCTGCAGCCTCTTTGGGCAGCTCCAGCGGCTGTGACCGGGGAGCTTGAGACAAGAAGACCCCTGAGGAGAATGCTTACCTGCTCTTTGGTGAGTCTGACAAATTAAGCAACTGCATCCATACCTCACACCACAAACAATCCTTATAAAACTATGAATATTTGATAATCTACATTTTAATTTATGATTTGCATGTTTAGTTATATTCCTGCATTTATTAAACGGACACGTAATACCATAGATATGCTAATTTACATTTGCAATAGTCTTGATCTCATTGAATGGAAAGCCTAAATTAGTTATAGGTGCAGCTGTGCCTGGAAATGGCAGGCTGGGCACAGCTGAAAAGCCGCAGTGCAGTTTACTGGGAAAATAATGCAGTCAGCTTAGATACCATCCAACTAACCATCTCACAACCACTTACCCAGGTCAGGGTCATGACAGGCCCTGGATCCTACAGGGACAAGGCGGGGACACCCTCGACAGGAGCCAGCAGGTTACTTACCACTTAGGATACTTGTTTAAAATTAATTAATTAGTAAACGTAGAAGTTTTTGTTTATTGTATGAAACACTGCCTGTATTCAGTTTAAAAATATCTATTAAATTTGCAAAATACTGCCATTGTATTTAAGGTGTATCTTTGATCTATACTGATGAGTTAACGAATATGGTATTATTTTCTAATTTAATATACTTCAACAAAATTTTCAGCTATTTATATTTATTATTCCTGAAACTTACAAATTCTGAAAAGAACTTTACTTTTATTGCCTTTGCACACGTACAACGAGATTGACATAGCAGCTTCCATACTCAATTCTACAAAGGAGAATAAACTGTATAAAAATATGATAAAATAAAAGTGAAGCAGCACATAAAAAAGCAACACCAGAACCAACACATTATTTAAAAATAGCAGTTAAATAACAATTAAGTATGCACAGTATATGACAGTAAGGACAGTATGAAGTGTCCGGCACCCCTGATAATATGAAGAAACATTTCATGCAAAGTAGTAATGTGTGCCGAAAAAGTCAGGATTTTGACAGGACCTCATAATGTATGAGCTACAGGATCCAAGTGAAAACAGCCACATGCAATGATACATCTCCTTCACAAATAAATTTCCCCAGTACCTGATCTACATTTTAACCCTGCTGCCACAGGACCTGAACTTTAGCAAATATGTAAAACAAATCCTGGATTGCTGCATAAAAGGGGAATTTTTCATCATCCCTCTTCCTTGACTGAGATCAGTCCATGTAACAGACAGATGGCCTGGAAACAAACACTAAAAAATACTTTGAGCCTGTTCCTTCTTTGTAACTCGCAACAAGCTTTCAAACAAAAGCAAAATTAAAAACAGGGTCATACTTGTTGTTATGTTCTCCTGAATGAAAACCACACATTTACTTATGAGACCTTCTTTTTGAAATGTGTGCCATATTTGTGTTGCATTTAAAAAGCCCTGCACACTCTGTACACATGTGGCAAGCTGAGCATCATTGCTACGCCCTACAAACAGATTATCGAGTTTTTCTTTAACACATTGCAAAATAGTGTAAAGACTCCCATGGTGGGGTGAAGTTAGCATTAATCATTCCCACACACTTTTCCCAAGAACCCAACCCCTGGTCCTGGTTTGCCCTCTGAGACCCAACCCAATCCGTAGCTTCATGATTCCTGTTTTCACTGTCATGCCTGAGAGGGCTACTTTACAGCCTTCTGTGTAGCGCTCACCCAATAAAAGTCATTGTGTCACACAACATGGATTCGTTTGCTGAGTGGGTAAGGCTGGCACATATCTGCAGGTGTTTACCCTGATTTCCAAGAACTACATTCTCTCAGGTACAGGAAACTAGAAGGGAAAGACTATGTGCCCTAAAGAAATCTTGAGTGATATATGAAGCACTTGGTGCGTCTCCTCCTGGGGTGTTACAAGAAGACCAGACACTGCCAGCTGGAAAATGAAGGGCAGGGGGCACTCCTTATTCCTGTGATGTCCCACTGCCAAACGCTTCTTGGCATGACAGTGTCACTGATTTTATGAGAATCCCATAGTTCACTAGACCTATTGACCAAAACCAGCTGCCCTTCCTCAAAGTCACTATCTGATGCACTGAAACAGGTTTGAATGCAGACTGCACTCATACACTTCCAGCCCCAGAGCAATGACCAGCCCCAGACTACATCCTCTGCCAAGCTCTTCTGTTCTAATGCATTAAAAAAAGCAACATGGCTTTACAGCACCAGCACCATCACACACTGTTACCCTGAAACGACTGTAGTATCCCAACGCCATGATCAACCAAAGAGACTGAAACTAGAAAATGGGTAAAGCCACAGTGCTAAGGAAGAAGCTCAAGGGAAAGTGTGATTCACACATTACACAGTGAGACGGGGTCTGCAGATAATGACTCTTTGGGGGGCTGGAGAACATTCCTGTATGCATTTGCCAAAAGGCCCTGCCTCACCACAGCATGTACATGACTAACCTGGTCTGACCCCCCCAAACCAGCCAGATGTGGGACAGGGCATATCATCCGATGGCCGATATCTTTGCCCCCCCCCCAAAACCCTCAGCATGCTTAAGGATAGTACAGGCTTGCCACTGCCCCCACGGAGAGAAAACTGGCTGCCAGTTGTGCCAGCTGCTGCATTCATGAACCAGCACTCCAAGAAGAACTTCAATCCTCCATTATTTTATTTCCTTTATAATTTGCCTACAATTTAGTTACACAGTTATTCAATCTTGTCGCCATGTCAATGGGAAAGAATTACAGTGTTTCATGAAAGACAAAAGGGGTAATTTAAAGGACAGTGAAAACATCAGAGTTTGTCATGCATGTTGTCCCATCGGAGTGCCAGCATGTAGCCCCCGGCATGGGGAGCAGGCAGATCGCTGCAGCCCTGTGTGAACTCTCAGATATCCCAGACAAGTTAGCCCCAGGTCACATCTGGGGAAGGACTGATCGACAGCAGAAGGGGGGGGGGGGTGTGGAGGGAGAGAGAGAGAAAGAGGGAGAAAGACATACAGAGAGAAGGAGAGAGAGTCAGGGAAACTGAGAGAGAGAGATAGAGAGTGGGAGAGAGAGAGAGAGAGTTACTGCTAAACCAAACAGAGAAATGCTTACACACTGTTGCATCAGACTTCCAGAGTTCGGAGGAAAATGTGGAACTAAGGCCACTCCAACGAGCACCCTCTGTAGATTCTTTCTCTGGGTTTTAGTTAGAATCTGCCGTCATGAATGAGTTACAGTAGGCTTCCCACAACTCAGCACCGCATTACAACTGCACATCTGAGGCTTAAAAGCAAGGCTTGTTAAAGTATATTTTCATTAAACATTTTACAAGCCTGTTTTTTTGTTCCCAGTATAAAGGGTGACATTTTAATTTGCATCATAAGGAGCCGGTCCATTTCTAGCACCAGTTATTTAAAATGTGTCCCTATTTTAGAATGCATAATGAAATACAGACGGGACTTTTATTCTTCAAACAGCGCATTACGTGGAGCTGGGATATGGCATTACTATGCATATTTAGCTCTTGGGTCGTATAAGATTCCAAAAATGGAAAATACTACATAGTCAAGGGATCTCACTTGCATCTGAGAATAGAACACAATTAACTCATTTTCTCTGCGGCTAAACCTCACGCTAAGGCTGCCCCCTCAGTTCTCTGTTTTTTATTATGTGTGTGTCAGAGATGCTTATAAAAATGTTAAATGCATTAAATGCATACATAAATAAATACAGAAATACAGCAAAATGAGTAACACGACAAAGGAGAAGAGAAAGACCTGGGGTGAAATCTGCCAATGTTACAGCGTGTCAGATGCCTGGAATGTCACAGTCCAACTGATGACAATGTCACTGCAGGCCTTTGGAAGCAGCGGCATATTTCAGAACATAATAAAAACAGATAGTCTTGCGCAAGCCTGGCAGGAGACAATAGTATGAAAATTACAATACTGCTGACCTCCTGTCTAATCCAAACCTGCTTCATCTCATCAGCCCAGAGTGCTCTATACCCATATTGTCTGCTTCATCTCCTTTCAAACATGTTGAGGAAATCCAATAATACTCATTCATGAATTTTTTTGAACTTCCTTAAAATGAAGGAACAATAACACATGGTCAGGCGGCAAACAAGCCTTAAAAAAACACCCATATAAAGAAAATAAATACGCTGGCTGATATTTACGCATGAAATGCACTGACTGCGATATTTAGCATTAGTACAACCTCATTTCCACAAAAGGTGGGACACTGTAACATGTCTTGACTTACAAATCATATAAATCCATATTTAATGGAAAATAGAACAAAGACAACCTATCAAATGTTGAAATTGATCAATTGTATTGTTTTATGATAAATATGTGCTAAATTTGAATTTTGGGGTATGTTTCAAAAAAGTTGGGATGGGGCATGTTTACCACTGTGTTGCATCACCTCCCCTTTTAACAGCACTCTGTAAACGTTTGGGGACTGAGGTGACCAGTTGCTGGAGTTTTGAAAGTGAAATGTTGTCCCATTCTTGCCCGATATAAGATTTAAGCTGCTCAACAGGTCGGGTTTCCTTTGTCGTATTTTTCATTTCATGATTCACTAAATGTTTTCAATGAGTGACAGGTCTGGGCTGCAGGCAGGCCAGTCCAGCACCCGGACTCTTCTACTACGGAGCCATGCTGTTGTAATACATGCAAAATGCAGTTTGGCATTGTTTTGCTGAAATATACAAGGCCTTCTTTGAAAAAGATGTTGCCTGGAAGGCAGCATATGTTGCGTCAAAACCCATATATATCATTCAACATTAATGGTGCCTTCCCAGATGTGCAAGCTACCCAAGCCATGGGCACTAATGTACCCATATACCATCATGGATGCTGGCTTTTGAACTGTACGCTGATAGCAAGCTGGATGTTCCCTCTCCTCTTTAGCCTGAAGGATGCGGTGTCCATGATTTCCAAAAAGAATTTGAAATTTTGATTCATCAGACCACAGGACAGTTTTACATTTTCCCTCAGTCCATCTTAAATGAGCCTGGGCCCAGAGTCGGTGGTGTTTCTGGATCATGTTCAGATATGGTTTCTTCTTTGCATGGTAGGGTTTTATCCTGCATTTTTGGATGGAGAAACAAAATGTGTTCACACACAATGGTTTTCAGACGTGTTCCTGAGCCCATGCAGTGATTTACACTCTAGAATCGTGTCTGTTTTTAATGCAGTGCTGCCTGAGGACCTGAAAATTATGACTATCCAATATTGGTTTTCAGCCTTCTCTCATGCGTACCGAGATTTTCTGGATTTTTGGAATCTTTTAATGATATTATGTACCGTAGATGATGAAATCCACAAATTTTTTTGCATTGAGGAACATTCTTAAATAGTTGCACTGTTTGCAGTCTTTCACAGAATGCTGAACCTCTCCTCATTTTCACTGCACAGAGACTCTGCCGCTCGGGGGGGGGGCTCTTTTTATACCCAGTCATCTTACTGACCAGTTGCCAATTAACCTAATAAGTTGTGATATATTCAACTAGGTGCTTTTTTAGCATAACACAGTTTTCCCAGTCTTTTGTTCCCCAGTCATATTTTTTGAACATGTTCCTGGCATCAAATTCAAATTGGCATGTATTTGTTATAAAACATTAAAATTTCTCAGTTTCAACATATGATGTTGTCTTTGTTTTCTTTTCAACTAAATATGGGTTTATACGATTTGCAAATCAAAGCATTGTTTTTATTTACATTTTACATAGCATCTCAACTTTTTTGGGAGCAGGGCTGGATCTAAGTATTTGTTGGAATGGTCAAATGGCTTCTTCATGGATTTTTTTCCACTCTGTGTAAAAGTTATAGGTTTTGTAGCAATGCTGTCCTGCTCTGTGGGTAAAATAAATCCTTCCATTTCTGGTTAAATTTGCAATTATATTACAGAATGAAAAGTCATATATTCCATTTCTGCCTTGCTATATTTGATGTGGCTTGAATTAAGTTTATTGTAAATGGCCCACAAGATGTCAGTAGCAAGATTTAAATAATAAGCCTTCAGTCACAGAAGATAATCGTGTCATTAAAACCACACAATTCAACGTCTCCAAGCTTGTACCAAAAACAAACATTTATCGCATTAAAAAAGAACTATCCTTAAATACCACAGTTCTCAAAATGCCAGAATTCCAAATATCACGTAAAATTGAATTTGTTTTTTGTAAGTTTTATGCCTTTCGCCGTAACCTTCCGAGTGCTAAAAAACTGATATGCATTCGTGTAATATACACCGCAGAACTGGTTAATGGGACGTCGCTACAGCATGCAAAGCTCAGTTCATCCTCCTGCGTCTGTAGCCTCCTCCAGATCTACATAAGGAAGTGTTCAAGACGGCGGCAGAAGTCGTGCTGCCTTCATCAGGGGACATTTAACGTCCATCTTAGCAACACGTGATCCATGCAAGACCCATGCAACGAAAGACCAAATCATCAACAACTTCATCCAGGATTAAGCTTAACAAGGGAAGTATGTAAATGAAATAACAGTAAGTCTATCACGTATACCATCATGCAACGTTCATTGTCACGGTAAAGTCTTTCAAGGCGAACGGCTCCACCTACAGGTTAAGTATTGTAGGTACAACCAAAAAAGTGCAACAGTTATTTAAAGGTGTAATGTAATGCCCGTGCCCTGGTCCTGGATCAAAAAACGCTGTTTTATCAAATTGCAGTCCTTCTCGACTACCTGAAACACGTCAGCAACAGAGAAAATAAGACTCAGTCCATAAATGAAACCCTACAGAACTGAGCCGCTTTCATGGGTTTTTATAATAATGATATTACAACTATATGACGGAGATGCATTGCACGTGGCCGAAGTTAGCCGGGAAAGTAGGGAGAGGGAAAGTGATAGAAAAACGATGCATTATGAATAGTACCGAATAGTGTTAATAAATGAAATCCCAGAGCGAGAGCCGGGTGGTGTTAGTAAATGTATTCTACAATTTTACGTGTTTTGGTTACATTCAAGCAAACCTGTTATTGGAGGAAATATTTTGTAATGGTGGAAAATAAACACATACATATATGCAAATTTGTGAATACTCCCTGCATTTTGCCTGTAAAGTAACAAAATACAATTTACAGACATTACACAATCACACCAAAAGCCTTAAGTGATAATGCAGACCTGTTAAAACAATTTTGCCTTAATTTAATTTAAGATGTATTTTCTATTGGGAAACGGGTGTTTGAACATCTGAAAGTGAGCCAATTTTTTTTAAAAAAAAACAGCTAATACAGTAAACTTGAGGATTGGGTTCGATCAGGCAACATTTCCCTTTTTTAGGTTAGTGTACTCTGCCTGTTTGTATATTTCCATAAGACTTGCCTGTGAATTATATTTATATATTATTAATAGGCCCATTTTTGTCCTTGATCGGATGAATTAAACAGTTTCACTCTGCAACTATGATGGACAAATATGCTGGACAATCAGTTGCAAAATGACAGGACAGATAGATCTTACCCACTGAGCTACGGTGGCCAGGGAACACAAGAGAAACACAAGGGTTAGACTAGACAGAGGAGGAAGGCCACAGAGGGAGGGGCCAGCAGATGCCAACCGTGACACATCGTGTTGGGCTGTGTTCAGAACAGCTTTCCATTTGTGTTCCCAATAAAATTTGACTGACAGCTATGTATTAAGACGGCTCAGAGCACAAATGTTTTCAAGTGGAACATTTAATTACAAAATTACTTCAACAGGAACAAAAAATGAGGAAAAAACTAAAGTTCATTGCCAAAAACATAAAGTAAAAAATTGTCACGTGAAGTTTCGGCTAGACAATGTCGGGCTCACCTCGACGCACGGCTTGGGCTCTGGAACCAGTCTCCTTGAGGGGGGTTGGATCCTCTTCCACTCTGGAGTTGCCCGCGGGGAGAGGCGCTGGGCGGGGGTGGGCATACTTATTGCTCCCTGGCTGGGCGCCTGTACATTGGGGTTTACCGCAGTGGATGAGAGGGTAGCCTCCCTTTGCCTTCGGGTGGGGGGACGGGTCCTGACTGTTGTTTGCGCTTATGCGCCAAACAGTAGTTCAGAATACACACCCTTTTTAGAGTCCTTGGAAGGGGTGTTGGAGAGCACTCCTCCTGGGGACTCTTTTGTTTTGCTTGGGGACTTCAATGCCCATGTGGGCAATGACAGTGAGACCTGGAGTGGCGTGATTGGGAGGAACGGCCCCCCCGATCTGAACCCGAGCGGTGTTTTGTT
>JAAGVU020000019.1:11876809-11888764 GCA_011763525.2 Mormyrus iriodes
TGGTTGATTAGATAATTGCATTAATGAGAAATTGAACAGGTGTTCCTAATAATCCTTTAGGTGAGTGTACATACACATATATATGTACACACACACATATATACTTATATACACACGTAATTTTTTGTCTTCAAATACTAACATAAAGTTAAATTCTATTTGTGAAATTTAAACATTTTGTTATACACA
Organism: Mormyrus iriodes; assembly: GCA_011763525.2. Lineage (NCBI taxonomy): Eukaryota > Metazoa > Chordata > Actinopteri > Osteoglossiformes > Mormyridae > Mormyrus > Mormyrus iriodes. The sequence goes on from JAAGVU020000019.1 coordinate 11,876,999, forward strand.
ACTTATTGACAGAACTAAAAGGTCATGACCTGCTTGGTTAATCCCAAGGGAATATTCCAGAAAGTAATTTGCACTGCGACAGCAACCCGCCCTAATCAATGCTAACAAAACATGGAGTGACACCTTCAGCAGCTCCTTGCGATCCACAGCATCACCCACTGTGCCATGTTTGAAGGTGATTTTCTGAAGGCTGTGTGATTTACCGACTCATAAAAACCAAGTTCTTTGTCTTAGGTTACCATGGTTTCAAACTATGGTGTGATGGTCCCATTAACAGGTACAGCAACCTTGAATAAACATTTTTAGTTTGCTGCAGATATTACATATACAGCAAATTAATGGTATATATGTTTGTATAATACTTATTTAAATTAAAATGATCTTCTTTACCTGATGTATTGAACAATTATGTTCAAAATCTACCTTTCAAAATGGACAATACTGTGTTATCCTTATCTACTCTGTATAGTTTGGCACCTTTGTCTAGGCCTGACATCACAAACAAATCTAGTTTTGCTTGTGGGGCCTTTTTTCCCCAGTACTGCATTGGCATACCTCTTTCATCAATTGTATATTTGCAAATTTAAAAATATATATATATTTTATAGACTTTTATATACATGAAAATACTTTTATGTAACTTCCAGCAACATTTGAAACCCTGTGCTAGGAGTGTCTCACAAAACGAAACAATGAGGTAGTCTTTTATCACATTAATATTACATTACTATCACATTATTAATTTGAAAATTAATAAAATCCTAGGAAGTTGTGCATTAGGTCTAACTAAACATCAGTAACCGTTGGATGGGGCAGTACTGGCCCGGATTAACCATATGGGCATTTGGGCATGTGCCCTGGGGGGCACCATGCGGAGCGACCCTCCCATAAGTCTGCCCCTCCCCATCCAATTCACAAGTGTCTTTTTACAACATAATGAGAATTTATATCTAATATGTATAATATGATTGCATATTGCTTTTTTAATATGGCACTCATTGAAAAACCTATGTCACGTTTGCCCTGTTATATGCATTTTTGAATTTCGTGAGCCACCAAGCAGCTCTGCTTCTTTCTGATGTAACATCACATGCAGGGTAAATTACTGTGCTGCTAGTTTCAATATTAATTAGCTAGCTTGAATCAAAATGGACAGATATCAGCAATGTAGCGGTAACGGAGTGTAAAAATATGATTACCTTGCAAAATATACCAGCACTGGCTAATTTTTCTATAAAATGTGATGAAGGGTTGGGGGGCTTTAGGTGCTGTTTCCCAGGGGCACTTAATACTTTTAATCCAGCCCTGGGTGAATAGCACAGTTTGACACTTGATACTGTTGCCCAGACTACCTACTTTTATCCTTATTCAGACACTATATATTGCACTACATCAGTGTGTCAGTGTGATAAAATTAAACAAATTAAGCATCAACATCACCAGCTATTTCACTGTAATGTACTTCACATTTGACTTAACTTATTGAAATTGGCCTTACATCCAGTGGCTTACCTAGAAATTCTGGGACTCACAAAAAGCTCCCTGAATCTGCCAGAGTATCCATGCCCTTCCGACTTACGATTACATTTATCTATGCATTTTGAAATACTTTTTCATCATTTTCATTCGATTGATATTTTTCATTCGAGTATATAATTACGCATTAAGAAATTAATTAATTAATTAAAATATAGAATTATTTTTAAGTTTGCTTTAATAGATCCTGGGTGTTTGGCACTACCGAGGCCCATTTGTGCTGAACCGACTGCAAAACACCGACGCCCGAGAGCCCGCGGTGGCCGACGACAGGACCCACATACTTTTCCGCACTACACTGAGTTGCACTGAGTTACTTCACTCCAGATGAGTTTCACCGAGTTTACATCCGGGTTTTTTCCCTAGGCAATGGGAGTCGTAATACCGCCGTTCCTTAGGCAAAGTGAAATAAATTCGCCGTACTGTCACAGAAAGTAGTTCTGTCTCGCAACATTTTTTTCGCACCTCCGACATCATTATACAAAACGCCCTTTCTTGAATCCTCTTTTTTGACGCTGGTAAACCGTCTACTGTGTGCACCGAAGCATTTTGAGCCGTTTACTGCTTAGTTTTCCTGCCCCCTTCTCTCTCCCTCTTCCTGCGCGCATTGATACTGCTGTACTAAGGCTGGGGGTGAATGAGATTGAAGAAGAGTTCTTGTTTTGTATCTCAGTTTCTGTCTTTTTAGACAAATTAAATAAAAAAATCCAAAATTGCAGAACGGAAACCCCGTCACGTTTAATGGAGGGAATTTGGACCGTTATGTAATAAATTTATATGCTGGAAGCAATCCGGAGGACAGATACTGGGGTGTTTGTAAATATTTATTTAAATAATTTGTGTGTGAGGAGAGGAGGTTTGACTGCTGCTCAAGTGAGTATAAGAGAGGGTGAGTGCACCTCGGCATCTTTTATTATCGGAAATCACAAGTTTTATTTCCGCATGGCCACAACTTTCATGGCTGGCCGGAGTGGATGAGGCGTTTTTGCGGCGTAGGGGCCGGAGCTGCAGGCAGCGGGGGGAGCCGCGGGGGTAGTGTTTTTGTCCATTTATCCTTATTCCAGGAGTTGAGCGATCCCGTCGCTACTGGGGGGGGGGCAGTAGACGCGGCGCCGGGAGGGGGGCTCGTTCGTTCCTAACTTGCTGCCAGCTTCGCTTTCCTACTGGTACGATGAGGACCGCGCTTAGGTACGAAAATGACTATAGGCACAAAAGAGCGTGATTCCGATGCGTGTAACGGGACATTTAGGGCTTAGATCTGCGGGGAGGGAGGGGGTATCGCTTCAGCCGATTGCTCACCCGCTCCATCTCCGTCGGCTTCGCCCTTAGTTTCAGGACAGGGCTCCTCTTTGGCCCGTTTAGACGCCGGGAGCGGCTCTCCGAGATGCTGCTACGATGGTGTGCTCCGGCGAAGTTACTGTGTCCTTTATTCTGGGAGTCGGAGCGCAAGTAACCGCGATCATCTGGGGCGATCTAATTACCCCTGTGCACCAAGTCTTTGCCTTTAGTACTTCATTTGGCCATTTGACTCGTGTGCTACAGTAGCATGTTGTTTGATTTTAATGTTAATGTTATCTTTACCCACAGGCTGCCACAGTACAGCGCTCTAAGCTGTGCTGTTTATTATTCATTCCGCTTAGCGATCCTAGCTTGGCAGACTAGGCCCGCAATAAGCTCTTATACTTCGTTTTCCGTCATTTTAAAAAAACAGGAGTGCTGTTTCCGTGGGACGACGTGTCAGTTAGGAATCAAGATGCAGCAAAAATGCATTTGTTTAAGGTTCTAGCTTCTGTGTTCAGTACCGATACACTGTGCAGGTAGCTGTAGTGCCGAAGAACTGACATATCTCACATCTGTTGTTGGTCGCTGTCGCTGAATGATTTCAGCGGCCGAAGCGGCCCGGCTCCTGGACAGGGGCGCCTTTTTAGGGCTTGCACAACTTCGCTGGCATCCCGATCGGGAAGTTTAAAGGGCGGATGCATGCAGCCTCTTTCAGGTGCTCAGGTGGAAGCTGCTGCCCTCCCCTGTCTACGCCGGCCACTGTAGCTCTGGACCATGTTTATTTTATTTTTTCTTCAGACTGGGGCACGTCCCGTCTGGGGATCGCTTTAGTGCTTTATATTGTAATTTAGGGGCACTCGGAACACAACGACAATGATGTGGATGGATCCCTTTAGCCGTCTGGGATCGCCTGATGGAGCCATGCTGCAGTAACTTATTCGCCAAAGCAGATCTTGCGCGTACTTCAGTGTGCTGCATACCTGTTACAGACGAGTGTATAATGCGTCGCGCTGAACATTTTATTGTACTGTATTTAACAGATGCTAGTGTAAGAAAGCTTATAAGTTTTGGGATTGCTGGACTGATTTTGTTTATACTTCAGTTTTATTCATTAAAAATAAATGTGCTTTTTCCTTATTGTATATTTAGTTAGGATAACTTTCACAGCAGATGTGTTTATGATGAAATGTCTGAATGTGGCCTGAAAACAAGTTTTTAAACATTGTATAAGATAAGCCTTTATTAGTCCCACAGGAGGGAAATTTGCATAGTTACAGCAGCAAAGAAGATAGTATAAAAGAGGTAAAGTACTATAAATGTATTGAGTGGCACAGTGAAAGTGAAGCTCTGTTAGATATGTTCAGGCATCAGGCTGAGGAGGGATCTGTGTGTGTGTTTGGTACCCTGGCCCACCGCTAAGCTCCAGTGACATGGGGATGTGTATAAGCAGCCCAGTGGCTGACTATTTTTTATTTTTTATTTTTTTACTATGAGTACCCCTCTGTCTCCTTGTAATCTTCACTGGAGTGCCCCTGCTGCCAAAACACCTGGGCCTTTAAATTGCACCGCTTACCCGTTCCATGCCGCCTTTGGTCTCCTTGTGCTTGCATGTGTGCTCTCCCATCTTCCGAGGATTTGAGGGATGCGGGCATAGTGAAAACTAAGCAGATTTTACGGCTGGCTAAACATTTCATTTCTCCATTTCTGCAACGTGAACTGCCACTGTAGCTTTGGTAGATCTTCCTTAAATACTAGATTTGCATAAGCTTTTTAGAAAACCTGTATGTACAGCAAATATACAGGTTATGGCATATTGAAGCATATATATAGAAGCGGCTGTGCGTTATGCATTTGAAACCGCTCTGCTTTGGCCTAATGTGACCTGATGTCATTAGCTTCCCTTAGTTTGTTAAACCCCTTCATCAGTTGATCTCTTTTCAAGTCTGAGTGTGGTTGCATGTGCTGGTTCCTGTCAGATGTTCAGTTGAACAGCATATAAGGAGAGAACCCCCCCCCCCCCAGTAAAAAAATCACAGGAGTTTGACATCAGCCATTGTCATCTGGGAAGCGGAACACAATATAAAACGGCGTGGCCTTTCAGTCGAAGGGGGTGGGGGGTACCGTCATTTAGCGCATGGCTGAAATTGCAGGCGCGGTGGCATGGCAGGTGTGATGCTCTCTGTTAGCAGCTGACAGTGATGTCGGAGACATTGCCACAGTGGTAAATTTGCCTCAAATGTTTTCATATGGTTCAACGTGTTTACTGCCAGTATTATGTCACCGCCGAGGAACTCGGTCTGCTAAACCTAGCCGGAGTCGAAATGAATGAGAGTCCTGTTGCATAGCAACTCTGCTGGTATTGAATTGAAATGAATATACTCTTGGTTTATATATAGAAAACACAATGCATTGGCATGATGTGTGAGGCGCGTGTCGGCAAGTGCGTGGTTACCTCTGTCTGCTGCCGCACACTCGGCCATCCTCTTACTAGGGAGGTCTACTTGGGCCTTGAGATCTGTGCATGACTGGGAAACATTTTCTACAGGAAAATGCCACCAGTTTTCAGATGAACAACATCCTTGCCTTATGAAAGCAGCATTTTACTGTATTTTTTTTTTCCTTTTCAACTGTAAAATGGCAGCGGTTGACGTTAATATTTATGCCTTTTCTTAGGCAGGAAACCTCAGCAACACAAATGGGCAGTGTGTAGTGGGTTTGCTGTGGGTAAATGCTGTGGTGTGGTGGTGGGCATATGTAGGCTAACTTTCCAGCGGCCCTATTCTGCATCAGTCACTCAATTTGATCAGCCTTTGTAGCCCCCCCATCAGGCTGGGGCTGGCTCTGTCCCCGTATAATGACTTCTACCATTCCTGTCTTGCAGAGAGCTGGGGAGCATTGGACCAGTTGCCCAGCCAGGTGGTGAGTCCCCTAATAGCCCCTCATATCGTCCCGTCGGTGCTCGTCCTTGGCTGCAGATCGGGGGGGTGCCCGCTTTTGCGTCGGCCTGCTCCCGCCTGTTTCTTGTGTAAATCACATCATTACAACCCAGGCTGGAGCCTCTTCCTTTTTAATCCAGTCTGGAATTCCTGGGGTGACTCGTTTCTTGTGCTTTCCTTCTGTTAGACCTGAATCACCAGATTTAAGCCCTGCCTGTACTTATTGAACTTCTCTAACGAGATGGAGCAGCTTGCTGTGTGTTTCACTGGCGAGCTAGCTCTTGCTCTGAACAATTGGACACGTTGTTTGTGCCCTTGAATGGGGAGGGGGTCTTGAACCGGACCCTGTGCTTCAGCATGCAGAGATGAGCATTCTTGACCTAACTGTCAGCTTTATTTTTATACAGTTTTTTTCTGGTTGCAGCTGTGCTCTCAGGTGCGAATTGGATGGTGTTCAAAGCTGGATATAGTGTGCAGGTAAGAAGAAGGTGATGATCCATAAATAAAAGGTGTCACACTTGTTTCTGAGATAGTGATCCTGTGTGTTTGTACATGTGCATACATATAACCATTGGCAGGCTGTTTTATTTTTTGGTGTTAGTGTCAGTATTTCTCACATTTGATTAGAATGTTTATTAAGCCCTTAATTGCTGCCAATTCACCGAAGCATTATTTATTTAATATTTTTTTGTCAGAAATGTCAGGTATTTGTCCATATTTCCAAGGTCTGCATCTGGATCAGACTTTTCCTTGTATCCCAAACTTGACTCATTTCTGCCCCCTGTGACATGAGGAGACATTGTTCTCATAAGACTTTCATGGCCTATGTGGTTTATACTGTAATAACTGATGTAGGGTGGGGTAAAAAGGTAGAATGTCACCCTAGTCATAGGCACCCTCCAGGGAAGACACCCCCATTACTTGTTCCAGTAAAACTATTGTCAAATATTTATGCTGACTTAGTGAACCTATACTTGAAATTTACAATAGTTGTGAGACAGGCTCTGTGAGAGTCAGCCGGCCTGCTCTGAGAGATTCGCAGTTCTCATTCCATGTGGGATGGAACACAGAGTGGCCAGCCTTAGACCCTCTGAGACAAAGTCCAACTGAACCCGAACTGGCAGGAATTTCAGGGAACCCCCTCCATTTATTGATGGTGACTGAAAGCCTCTTATGAGCCTAATTTTTTATAACTTCTGAAGCATTGCTTTAAAGTTTTGACTTGTTCTTTTGAATTGTGCTACATGCAATATTGGCATCATAACTTATTTACATGCATGCATGTTTTTAGCAGTGTGTGTGTGTGTATATGTACAGGACAAATAAGGACAAATACAGCAGTAACATGCAGACTAAGGCTGCATGATAGCACATTGCAATTGTATGGCGCATGCATAATAATCACCAGGACTTTAGATGACAGGTGTACACATTTGTCTGGATGATTATGCCCGTCTTCTGATTGGTGATTATTGCGCATGCACCATATAATGGCGATATGATATCATGCAGCCCTAATGCAGACCTTCAGCATTATTCATATGCATTATGTATTCTGTTTGCTCAGGAGTTCAGTCTGAATTTCAGATTGCAGGTCCTCAGCACATGTGGACCTGTGTGTTGCCATGGTGATAAATTTAAAGGGTCCCTTTAGTATGAGCTCTTCGCAGCATTAACCCATAAACAAAGTAGTTATAGGCCGCATTAGTTTGGTGCCTGTTCTTGTGGAGCTAGGCCTGCTAGCTGAGAGCACTGAATCAAAATTTTCACAGTGGCCTTTATAAGGAAACCAGTCTTGGTGAACCTAGCTGAAAAGTGGATAAAAGGCAGTGAAATGAGCTGCACTCATTGAAATTTTATGAAGTAAATATTAACAAAAATATTGAAATTTGTGTCTATTAGAATTGGGAAATGGTTAAAGGTGCTCCCCCTATGGGTGCTTCTGAGGTTTGACATCGGTATTGCAAGAAGAGCTTAGTTCTGTTTTAGGCAGACCCTCGGGATTTCGCTTGCTTACGGTACAGGTTTGCATTAGTGCTGGGCGATATCACATTGATATATTGCGCATGTGCAATAATTACCAGGGCTTCAGGTGACAGGTGGAATATTTGGCTGGACACCAACTTTGCAGGTAATATGTGGATGTTTATACACCCCCAATTGGCTAAGCAGATTAGTAGTACAGCTAAAATATTAATGTGATGCATTTTGTAACACCCAAAAGTTATAATATGTATAAACTTAATGTATCTTTTTTAAAATTAAATTCAGTTAGCGTAGCATACTACACAATACTGTTTTGGAACACTATGGTTTGGTTATCATGGAAGACGAGGACAGCTCTGCAGCCACGACAACTTTTAAAAGAGGGTTAAAAAGAGCATTAAAAAAGGTAAAAAGATGTCTGTGGTGTGGTGGTACTTTTTTTAGTTTAAAGTCCGACACGTTTAATAAACATAAGGATATCCTGAATTTATACTAACTACTATTGGGAATCATAAAATGCCTTATTAATATTTTAGTCGTACTGCTAATCTGCTTAACAGGTTGTGGGCGTAAATAACGGTCCATATAGTACCGAAAAGCTGGCATGCGGCAATATTTCAACCACCATCTGAAGCCCTGGTGATTGCGCATGTATGATATAATATCAATGTGATATTGCCAAGCCCTAGTTTGTATGTTACGTTGTGCACACTGCTGCATGTCTGGCCTTTTGCAAGCTCTCGCCAGTTCACAATTTTTTTTCCCAAGCCATAGCTCTGTGCCTGTATTATTAAAGGCTCGTTAAAATCCATGGAAGTGTGGTCATGAGATATTCAAACCTCTGGTGCAGTCAAATATACAAACAGAAAAATGTATTGTTTAATTTATAAAGTACCCATTGTTTGTTTTATGTAGACTTCATCTGCGCTCTGTGTAATGCCTCAATAACTTACAATGCCTTAACGTTTTGGTAAATGGCATGTCTTCAATATGCTCATGTTCCCTGCAGTGGAGCCTAGCAAAAAACACACATGAACATGCACTGTGATGGCATCACAGGACTTGTCATGATCCAAATGCAAGTGGTTAGTTGATTTGACCACTGATTGCAGGAAAGCCGCAGTAAATTTGAAAAATTGCAAACTCTTGCAAATATTGTGAAGTTTGCTTGATGTTGTTTTAATTTCTGAGATTGCGGAATCACAAAATCCTGGACAGAATGGTCAGGATATGGGGTGCTACTGCTGATCTGCTGTGGTGTCAGTAACTTTATCATGAGATTGAGGATACAGACACCAGGTGTGTTCACACAGAGGCTTATCAACCAGTTTGCATAAACTTTTTTTCTTTTTTTGCCAAACAGGCTGAGAGCTCCTGGGGACTGGACTGCTGGCAGGAAGGATCCATAATGGAATTACAAACGTTGCAGGAGGCTCTGAAAGTGGAAATACAGATCCATCAGGTATCTGAGGCACCTTTGAATTGGCCTGCTCTGAATCTCCATATGTGATTGATGTCGGGCCTGCTTCTCAGCGGCACAAACAGAGTTTTTTAGCAGGTTAAGCTTCTGCTTCTGTGCACAGGCATTCCTTGGGTAGTTATGTGCAGCTGTGCTTGGTTCTGTCTAACTCTGAATCCTATGTTTGGGATTACTATAAAAACCAAACCACTGTAAAGACAGGATATAAATTTTTGGCCCCAAAGCGATTAAGTTTGATTTTTTAATGATGTTACAATGCATCAAAAATCGTTAATATCTACCGTCATTTAGTACACTTAGTTGATTATTTTTATAATCTAAATTCAAACCTTTTTTAACTTTGCAGAAAAAAATTCTGAAATATCACCATGGGAACTTAATTACACACTTAATGGAATTCAAAGAATCTCAGAACATTAATTTTAAGGCAAGCCAGTGTAAACTGTGAAAAAGACCAACTACTGAGCCGTACAGAAAAAACAGAATTTGAATGAATGTTTAATACTTAAGTTCCTTAATTTGTCCTGTAGTTAGTTTTTGAATCCTCTTTGTTATCTGAACATTGCCGTCTTCTTATTCCAAGACCAGCATAGCTGTGCATGTAGAGAGAATAGAGTATTTGTTTGCTACACAAAAAACTCCTACCTTATAAAAGGACAGATATGAGGTAACATTATCGTCATCTTGAACTTCCAGCACTGGTAAGTTAGTTACACATTTCTGTGTTTGAATTAAACTACAGATGTGGACAAATTTTTTGGTACCCTCACAGCTCATTGTAAAAAGTGCTTTATGCTTCCCGAAAAGTGATTAAATTAAAAGCAGTTGTTTTGAGTATACCTGCATGCATTTGATATGTCATCGAGTAAAGCAAAGCAAGTGTTAAATGAGATTGATTACATATCCTGCAAAGATATTATAAAATGTCCTGGACAAATTTGTTGGTGCCCCTAGAAAAGATGATAAATAATTGGATTATTGTGATTTTTTCAAGCTGTTTTCTTTAGTCTTCACACACGTCTTCAGTCTTGTAATCGGTCATTTCATCAGCCTATTTCATCCTATGCATCACACTGAACATGGACCAGAGAAAGCAAAGGAGAGATTTATCTGAGATCAGAAAGAGAATTTTAGACAAGCCTGTTAAAGGCAAAGGTTATAAGACCATCTCCAAGCAGCCTGATGTTCCCGTGACTACAGTTGTAAATGTTAAGTTTAGGGTCCATAGGACTGTAGCCAACCTCCCTGGATACGGCTGCAAGAGAAAAATTGACCCTAGATTGGACTTCGGGGTCCACGGCTGGCATGGCTTACATGCTACAAATCAATAAGGAAACGACAAAAGTACAGTACCTAAATGAAGACTAAAATTTGAGTGATATGGCAGAGACCCAGCCTGCAGGTTATAATCCCTTAAGAGTTTGTTTCTCTGCCTCCTTACTGGTTCTGTTATACCTTCCCTTTCTTCATCGTGCCTCACTGGCCTTTCTGAGCAGAATCACCCAGCTTTCTGATGGTTGAGCAATGTTTCTGCGTAGTTACACTGTGCCACACACATAGGAAAGTGCTGTGGTTATCAGGCCTTTTACCTGATTGACTTTAGCTTTGTTTGAAGCATTTGCCAGGGTTTAGTTAGAGTAAACCAGGGTTATGGATGGAGTGGGATATAAACTGATTTTTTATCTACCCCACCGTCAGATGGGTGATAATCCCAGCCCTTGAACTTTCCGGGTCTCCGAGGCTTTCAGCCTGGTCATCCTTGTCAAGGTTTGAACAAGATTGCAAAACCTCTTCGATTAAAATTTGCTTGCTGATCTGTTTTATTTTTGTTTGCTAATTACCTATTTAAAAGCCAGTATATTTTTTGCTTATGTGTATAGGATCTTGCAATTGTTAAAAAAAAAAAAACTAGAGAACGAATTCATATTAGAGAACACTTTTTTGTGAAGTTTAAATTTGGTTATCCCATTTGTACGTGTAAGTTTGTGTTTAACCCTCTGGAGTCGGCTATCCCGCCCGCGGGATAAAACAGAAATCGCGTCTATCCGTTTAAAAAACTCCGCGATTTTTTATCATGGGAACATAAAAAACCCGCAGAAACCTTGAACGGTCTATTTTTCAAATGTATATAGCTAGAAACTAAATATATTTTTAGAGCTTTGTGACAGGAATAACAATAGCGAGAGACACTGCCTTGAGTGTGTGAGTCCTGAATGAGTCCGAATCGCCCACCCATTTGCAAATAGCGCTATTCATATTGTAAGGATGCAGTGATCACGCAGTCGTTATTGGATAAAGAAATGCGTGATCACGCCCAATGTGACTCTCTTATAAACAAGAGCACAGATCTGTTTAGACTGACTGACATTTTTTTTTAATTTGATTTCACGTTGCGATCTTATCCATCGCACGTAATAAACCGTAAAAAGACGTATTGTCTCTGCTTTTCTCACTTCTCAAACTGACATTTCAAACTGATGGTTATGTGGCAGCAACAATGACCACTACCTGTGACAGGATGCAAACCATTACAGGTGTGTTGACACC
>JAAGVU020000019.1:11888864-11904809 GCA_011763525.2 Mormyrus iriodes
ATTTTAAAAATGTCAGGGCATGTCAGATTACCTCAAAACTGGCTAAGAGGCCTCAGACTCCAGAGGGTTAAAGACTGCAGTTCCAGGGGCCTGTATCACAAAGCTGGCTCAACAAAATCAGAGTTAGAAGATAGGTTTAGTGTAACAAAACCAAACAAATGCAATCAGAGAGAAATGTAATCACGACACTGACTATCAGCAATCTGCATCGTCAGATTTTCTTACGGAGACAACAACTACTTTCTGAGCATGATGGAAACTTTAAATTTATTATTTCAAAATCTTTATCTGCTAATTTGGACCTTCTGATTGGAAACATGCTACTATAACACCCATATTAAAAAAGGGGATAGAAGTAATCCATCAAACTATAGGCCAATTAGTTTAACTTGGATAACTGGAAAATTAATGGAAGCTATAATCCAAGCGAAAATGGTAGATTATCTGGATTGAAATAACATTCTGAGGAATAGCCAACATGGGTTGAGGAGCAGTAGATCCTGTTTAACTAATCCACTTGAGTTCTTTGAGGAAGCTGCAAGAGATTTTGACCACAAAAAGGCCTACGATGTGATCTACTTAGATTTCCAGAAGGCCTTTGATGGTGTCCCTCACAAACTGCTCCATCTTAAGCTCAAAGCAGCAGGGATTTTAGGTACTGTAGCAGCTTGGACTGAAAACTGATTAACAGACAGGAAGCAGCGGGTTGTTATTAGAGGCGCAATGTCGTAGAGGACTTGTGTTCATAGTGGGGTACCGCAGAGTTCAATTTTAGACCACTATTATTCCTAATTTACATTAATGATATTGACACCAATACATACAGTAAACTGGTTAAATTTGCAGATTACACCAAGGTGGGTGGTGTAGCAGATACCGAACTAGTGGTACAGGGCCTACAGTAGGATCTTGATTTAATTAGTAGCTGGGCTGATACCTGGCAGATGAAATTCAATGTAGACAAATGTAAGGTAATCCATACAGGGAGCAGAAATATAAACTACAGGTATTTTATGGGTTCCACTGAAATAAAGGTAGCTGATTACGAGAGAGATCTCGGTGTGTATGTTGATGCTTCCATGTCCCACTCTCGCCAGTGTGGGGAAGCAATTAAAAAGGCCAGTATGATGCTGGGTTACATCTCAAGGTGTAAGGAGTTTAAGTCAAGGGTAGTGATGCTAATTCCTTGGTAAGACCCCACCTTGAATATTGTGTGCACTTTTAGTCACCTTTCCTTAAAAAGGACATTGTGGCCTTAGAAAGCATTCAACATAGGGCTGCAAGAATGATTTCTGGTCTTGGAGGAATGTCTTATGAGAAGAGGTTAGCTGAATCTGTTCAGCCTTGAACAAAGGAGACTAAGGGGGGGACATGATCCAGGTATATAAGATTCTAACAGGTCTGGTTGCTATATAACCAAATAGTTCAGTATACTTCAATATTAGTTTAAATAAAAGAACTTGTGACCATGGGTGGAAATTAGTGGGAGAACATTTTATACTGGATTTGAGAAAGCACTTCTTTATACAGCGGGTAGTTAGAGTATGGCATAGTCTTCCTGTTAGTGTAGTACAAGCTAAAACTTTGGGTTCTTTTAAATCAGAGCTAGATAAGATTTTAGCAACTTTAAGCTATTATTCGAATTCTCCCCAAACAAGCTTGATGGGCCGAATGGCCTCCCCTCGTTTGTACATATCTTATGTTCTTACATAAATGTGTGCCACATGCAACGATCAGCCAATCACAATGGCATTGATCGCAAGAAGGCTACACTTTTAAGTGTGGCCGAACAGACTTATTATGGTGAAAATATATACGCTTAACCGTCAGTGAGGGGTCTAGCCTGAAAAATCGCAGTAATGCTTGTAGCTTTAACATGACATACTGTAAAAAGAAGTGAGTGTTACGTGATGGCTAGGTATTTAGCAACACGTGTGCATCAGCTGTCATGTCGGCAGTGTGGAAGTAGTTGCTGTACTTAATGCTGAAGGAAGAAAAAAGTAAAACTGCCGAGTGCAATGTATGTCAGGTTAGCCTTGATTTTTCTTAAAAAGAAACACAGTAAAATTTATGCAAACTAGATATTTTCAGACTTATTCTTTCTAAAGTATGGTTAATTGCTACTTAAAAGCTTTATCTACGCTCTGTTGTTTATTTTGTACTGAGACTTATGTGTTCTCTTTAACTAGATGTAGTTAGTTGGAGTATACAGTAATATTTTTGTGATTGATTTATTATTTGGCAACAGCTTGCACAGTTTTTCTGTTAATTTTTGTGAAGGTTGATACTGAATATAACAAAGAAGCTGACTCGTAAGTCACACTGCCCATGGATTTCTTCGAGTGGCTGCTATTTCAGCAACATGACCGTAATATTTCCCTATTTGTACACATACACAAGCAATGCTGTTACTGCACTAAATGTAGATAGTTTGCCATGTTAACTGAAATGTATTGATAAAAATGTCTTGTTTAATGCTTAGAAGTTGATAAAGGGGAAAAATATCAGATTGGTAACTGTATTAGCTGAATATTCAAGTGTTTTTATGAATTTTTTGCAAATGATTGCTTTTTTTCCTCCCACAGAAGCTCGTGGCCCAGATGAAACAGGATCCACAGGTAATAAACACACATATTCAACTGGTATCGGAAAGGAACGTTTGATAACCAGAACCACACTTTTGAGTTATATTGTACATACAAGTGACTGAATTACATGCAAGAAAAAAATGTAATTTTTTTCCCCATTTAAATACTTAGCAATACTTAGATTAATCTGACTGCTTAGCATCTTTTTGGCGTCTCTCTTAACGTCTCAGTTCTGATATCTGGGTGAAGCTTTATTCTGACTTGTACATGTCCCTGTTCTGAGTACTTTAGTCATGCAGGTACTGGAGGTTTATTTCTGCCTCATTGCTGGAGCCCGTTTCCTTGCCTCCTGCAGTGTATTAGAATGAAATCAGCTGCAGTTCAGTCAGTGGTGTCCTCTGCTTTGCAGAGGCCACATGCGCTGTCCACTTTCCTGGGGCTCTGGCTGCCGGGGGTCCTTTTCCTCAGTCTTAGAGTGAGACAGAGGTGTAATGATGTTATTAATAAGTTTAACAGCCTCCAGTCTGCCAGCTGATGAAGCCTTCGCTCAGCATCTTCATTCCCTGTCACACACCCATACCCACTGCATGTTCCACCGTCGGTGACCCTGGGCATTTTACCCGGGCTTCAGGATGGTTTCGCACCAGGGCAATTTAAGAATAATGGAGGGGTTATTAAGGAGCACTTGTGAGGTTTTCTTTGTCCAAATGGTGATGTCATCGTAAGCGTGATGTCAAAGTTAAGGGGCAAGGATTGTTGATGCCCTGCTGGTTGGGTAGGATGTTCTGTCAAAGGGGGTGGTGCTCTACTCATAGGGTGGGATGTTCCATCAAAGGGGGCGGTGCTCTGTCAGTATGATGAGTCGTTGTACCAAAGGATAAAATGTGCTACCTTTAGGGGGAAATGTTCTACCAAAGTGCGTTAGTTGTCACTTTTGGTTTTTATCCCATGCTAACATCAGAGGAGTCTGAATCCTCTTTTTCCTTCAGAGCAGTGTCAACGACTGCAAGGGAAGCTCCGCCTCCTCTAAAACGTCACAAAAATTTTACTCAAAAACACACTATTGTATTTATATTGCTATTACAAAGACCATGCTAGAATTTGTTCAGCTTCATGGCTAATTCATTCAGAATCATTAATAATTTCTCACAGATACTCTAACGTGACTTTTTTTTTTTTTTTCTCCTCATACATTACATTTCCATGGCAGCACTGTCCAGTAAAACCCACTGAAGTGTAGCTTCACTGGACTTCAATGGCACTTCTCTTTTCAGGGCAGCAAAGCTAGATGTTTATTGGACAAATGGTTCAAAACATTCTGGGAGTGAATGGGGCAGTTGGCTGGCCAGGATGCTGGGCTGCTGCATGATGATTGGAGGAACTGTCAAAGTGGCTGCACCTCTTTTTGATTGACAGAGTTTTGAAATTATACTTCGGCATCAGAGCATTTCAAGTTCAATCTCATATGGATTTTTGCAAAGTGAAGTCATTTTTAAAAAACGTTCATTTGTTCATATCCTACCATAAATATATAGCGTTTTTGAGTTTGCACCTTTTGTTACTAAGGTTGGTAGGTTAGTAAAGTTCGTTGTTTTATTTCAAACTAGGTAGTGGGGGGGGGGGTGGACTAGCTAGCTTCCCCTTTTAGAAAGACCACCAGCCGCCACTGTGTCAGAGGTGGTATGACGACAAATTCTGGGCTAGACCTTGCAGGTTAGTAGTTAGGAACATAGCATGTTAACGTAACTGGCTCAGATACTGAGATGCTACTGAAGGGCCTGATTATCTGTATCAGGTGTGTTAAATTAGGGCTGTGCCCAAGCTCTGCAGGGTGGCAGATCTCCAGGCGCAGCAATGAACAGCCCTGGGAAAGAGGATGCTGTCTGGGATGGAGGACAGATCTTTATCCTGTGAATCCTTGAGTATTGACAGCTGGTTCCTGAAGGGATAGAAACCTGCAGGTTTGGAAGATGTTTTAAATGACCCCCTACTGGTATCAGATGCCTCCTGGGAGATGCATCTGTGAAGGTTCAGCCATTGTTGCCTTTGGAGGACAGCAGGTGAGCGTTTGTAGGACAGCAGGTGAGGGGTCATTGTAGCCGGGTGGCACGGCTGAGCCAGAGAGCATCTACCGAGCCCCTTGCGTAGCAGGCGGCCTTATCCCTGATGGTCTTCCCATCATTTGAAGTGGGGTGGCAGACCTGCAAGATGTTGGCCTTCTGCAGTCCTCCTGTGGTCCCCTGGGATCAGTTGGGAGCATGTGAGCTGTAACAAGCTGTCATTTCTCCCTTTCAGAATGTGGACCTGAAGACGCAGCTCCATGAGTTACAAGCCAAGATCACAGCACTGAGTGAGAGGCAGGTAGGATGTCGGAATGTGAGGGATGCGGGGGCTACCCCGGGATGAGTGTGGGTGACGCGGGGGGCTCCCCCTGGGTGTGTGCGTGGAGCGTGAGGTTTCCCCTGGGGTGAGTGCAGGGTGCGCCAGGACTCTAACTGCTGCTCATCATGTGCCCTCAGAACAGGGTCTAACTGGTTAGCTCCCTCCTTCCCATTCAGTTGGCCTCCTGGTTTGTGGTCTGTGGTGAAGCTTAAAGTTGCCTGGCCCGTCTTGACCCCAGCATGTGACCTGTGAGAAAAGAGACTGCCATGTTGCAGGAAGGAAGCTCTAGAATTTTCCGTGATGATTGTTCAGCCAGCATCTATTCTTTACAAGCCGATAAGTTTGTATTATTATATAATAGTTTGTATAATTATATAGTATTATATAATACAGTCTTCTCTTATAGTGGAGGGTCCAGGTTTTCTGGGTAACATTGCGGTGACCGTGAATGTGTGGCAGGTCCCTAGGATGTGGGTGTGTCTTCCACCATCGTCAGTTGCAGTGATCATATTCCCTGCAGGTACAGGCTCTCCAAGATTGATAAATGAAAGGACACACCTGTACCTGTGTGCGTGCCTCTCTGCATGTGTGCACGTCTGTGTGAGTGTGCATGTCTGTCAGCTTGTGCGCGCATGCCCGTCTGTGTGTGCGTGCCCATCAGAATGCGCGCTCATCTGCGTGTGCATGTGCATGCCTGTCTGTGTGTATTTGTGCGCGTGCACACGTGCCCATCTGTGTGTGTGTCTGTGTGTGTGTACATGCTTTTCCCCTGCAATGTGTTGTGGGATTTGACAAGTTTGTGTGTTGAATAGGATCTCTCTTTAAAACTGGAAATCAGCCTCTGAGATGAGCTGTCATTAGGGATTCTTGTGGTTTATATGTCACGCTGCAGTTGGGTAGCGAGGAGTGCCTCAGAGAGACCTTCACCTTTCATGTGTCCCAGGGGTCCCCGCTTCCGGTCCTGGACAGCCAGGTCTCCTTGCTCAAACACCTTAGTCTACTAATTGCCAGCTTTAGTAAGTGTGTCTGAGCAGGGAAATCTGCAAACTGTCCCTCCGCACCCAGCACAGGGCAACC
The DNA here is from genome assembly GCA_011763525.2 of Mormyrus iriodes. Classification (NCBI taxonomy): domain Eukaryota; kingdom Metazoa; phylum Chordata; class Actinopteri; order Osteoglossiformes; family Mormyridae; genus Mormyrus; species Mormyrus iriodes. The sequence goes on from JAAGVU020000019.1 coordinate 11,894,912, forward strand.
CGGCTTTGTCCTCTTTGCCATTCTCTTCATCATTCCCCCATACCATTCTTTATCAGCTGATCACCAGGGTATATATGCACTGTATGCTGGGATGCACATGACTGGTATGCGTTTGGTGTATAAAGCGAATTTCCTGGTGTAACAGCGCTAATGCGTATTTATTTTATGTGCATTTGCACTCTTATGACAAGAAATTACCGCAAATTTTAACCTTTTTATGGCTAATGTTTGCTTCATTTGTGGTAAAAAGGTTAAAATTTATTTGGTAATTTCTTGTCATAACAAATGCACATAAAATAAGTACGCATTAGTGCTGTTACACCAGGAAATTTGCTTTATACAACCAAACGCGTACCAGTTATGTGCATCCCTGACTATATGGACAGCTCCTTATTCTTGAATTCAGGAGTTTCATTCAGACCCATTGGTACAGCTATATAAAATCAAGCATCTTAGCCATGCAGTCAGGTTTACAAACATTTGTGAAAGAATGGGTTGGTCCAATGAGCTCCATGAATATGAGTGTGGTACTGTCATAGGATGCCACCTTTGCAGTAAGTCAGTTCATGAAATTTCTTCCCTGATTGATTCCACGGTAAACTGTAAATGGTATTATTGCAAAGTAGATTGCGTTTATGAACAATAGAAACTGAGCCACAAAGTGACAGACCATGTAAAGTAACAGCAGGTTCACTGAGTGCTGAAGTGCATAATAAGTAAAAGTCGCCGACGCTCTGTTAACTCAATAACTGCAGAGTTCCAAACTTCCTCTGGCATTAACCCCAGCACAAAAAGCTGTGCTGGGAGCTTCATGGAATGAACTTCTATGGCCGAGCAGCTGCATGCAAGCATCACATCACCAAATGTAATGCAAAGCGTCGGATGCAGTGGTGTAATGCACGTCACCACTGGACTGTGGTGCAATGGAAACATGTTCTGTGGAGTGATGAATGGCGCTTCTCTGTCTGGCAGTCTGATGGACGAGTCTGGGTTTGGCGGACGCCAGGAGAACGTTACCTGTCTGACTGCATTGTGCGAAGTGTAAAGTTGTACTTTTAGTATGTTTCAGCTGGGAATGCATACTTTGAGAGTGACGTAAAAACAGTCCTTGGAGTGTCAGTCTTCTGAAGGACGCCAGTGTGGTTATTGTAAGAAGGCTTAACATGGTTAGAAGTTCAAAAATTAAATGGAGAACCACTAAACATCATGCACACATACAGTGCCTTGCAAAAGTATTCACCCTCTATTGAAATACCAGGTTTTTGTGATGTAAAAAAATGAGACCATGTTAAATTCTTTAAAAACTTTTTGCACCTTTTCATGTGACCTATGACCTGTACAATTCAATTGAAAAACAAACTGTTAGGGGGGAGTATAAAAAAAATGTTTCAGGGGGTGAATCCTTTATTTTTTAAAACTAATATGTTGTTGAAGCCCCTTTTGATTTAATTGCAGCATTCAGTGTTTTTGGGTAGAAGTCCATCAGCATGCCAGATCTTGACAGGGCAATATTTGCCTGCTCTTCCTTGCAAATCTATCAAATTGAGAGGGCATCTCCTGTGCACAGCCCTCTTCAGGTCACCCCACAGATCAGCTGGATTTAGGTCTGGGCACTGGCTGGGCCATTCCAAAAAGTTCAACCAACATCCAAACCTGGCTAAATTTTCCCAAAAAAATCAAATCTCCTAAAAGCATGTGGGAAAATGTTATGGTCTGATTAAACCAAGCTTTTTGGCCACAATTCCAAAAGATATGTTTGGTGCAAAAACAGCACTGCTCATCACCAATAGAACACCATACCCACAGTGAAGCGTCATGGTGGCAGCATCAAGCTTTGGGGTAATTTTTCTTCAGCTGGAACTGGGCTTTAGTTAAGGTGGAGGGAATTATGAACAGTTCCAAATACCAGTCAATTTTGGCCCAAAACCTTCAGATGTCATTTCACCTTTCTGTACGACCCCAAGCATACATTCAAATAAAATTGCTTATTGTATGTTTTTCACCTTTTATTTTTTCCCCCTAACAGATTTGTTTTTCAGTTGAACCAATTGGACCATTGATCAAAAGGTTTGATAGCCACTGATCTAGTCCATCAGTCAGCTTAAAGGAGAGCTCAACTTCATATGAGGTGTAACTGAAGTGTAAGGCTGTTCGCACCTTCCGGTCTGAGTTACTTCCCCTCGATAGACAGGTCATTCCTTTTAAATTCAGCTCATGCCCTTTGCATCACCATTTTTGATTTTGATGAAATTTGGCATTTGAATTACATATACAGCTCTGGAAAAAATTGAGACCACAGAAATATTTAAGTTTCACTCATTTATGGGTATGCGTCTGTGTAAAATATACTTTTTTTTTGCAAACTTCAGCCTGGCTGTTCTCTGATTTCTCATTGATGAAGGGCTTCTTCCTTGCTTTATGGGACTTCAGTCCTTCTAGGACTGAATTGTCCTAGCAGTGCACTTCACACACATTATAGTTCATGAGAAACTGCCAGATAAGTTAACAGTCATCTCTGGCATTAGAAAGTCGCTTCTACCCTTTACCTGGCTGGTTTCTGGTTGTTCCCAGTGTCTCCTGCTTCACTTTGTTTACGGCAGTCTGAGAAATTATGAGCCTGGAAGCAACCTGCTGCTCAGTGTAGCCTTCTGCCAGCAGAACCAGGATTAAACTAGGATTTAACAATGCAGATTCATTAAAAAATGTGGAGTTGTCTCAATTTTTTCCCAGAGCTCTATTTATAGTCATCCCTTTTGAGGTATCACACCTGTTCTATGCCCTGGGTAGCAAAAATTACAAGCTCATCATGAGCTCTAAATGTACTATTTTTGCTGTCAAATTTTTACTGTTTTACTATATTTCATTATTGCGGCTACGTGACTTGGCTGTAGGTAGGTAGAAAGCTCAAAATGAGTCAAAGGCCAAAGCTTATCTAGCAAACTGCATTTTTACTACGTATGGTTATGAAAAAATGGTGAAAGCCTTGTAATAACATCAGATTTTTTTAATGAAATACATCTGTATGTGAACCACTAAGAAAAGTACTCTTTCTGAGTTTTCCAACCAGCTGTAACTGACCCATGTAACTGTAATAGTAAAAAAAAGTTGCAGGTCATAGGAAAACAGTTTGAATAGTCTTTTTTTTCTTTTTTTACTATGGTGTGGAAAAGGTGCTCTATTTCAAAGTGAAAATTAAAAAAATAAAATAATAAACATTCCTGAGCCCTGGGAGTATGTGAAATTCACACACCAAATTTCATCCAAATCAGAAATGGCTGAAAAACAGAAAAAACGTATGAAAAATGTGTTGAATGGACAGGGTGACCCAGTTACTGACACAATGCTGCAGACTTCATACTGCCTTTTTATCCTTTGGAGCCGGAGTTCTGGGTCTGGACTCCAGCAACTTAGGTGACCCACCACACACTGTCTGCAGCAGGAGCATCTTCCTGCGTAGGCGTGGCGCCTGTGTGTGTCATGGCAATCACTCGTTTCTCTCTATGTGGGTTTTTTTTAAATACGCTTCTGCATGATCTCACGGCAGGTAAGGACTGGGGAGTCGTGTTGACTCCTTTACCCTTTGACCCTTTTGACCAAGGAACTCTTGAAGCATTATTGGGACAGCAATAGGATAATTAGAATCCAAAGATAAAATTTTATGTTTATGTATGTGAATTGAGGTAATGGATTGCAAATATGATATGACCCTACAGCAGTTATTAGCTTGTTTGTTTTAGTATATCTTGTTTACTTCTGTATTAAGTTTTGATGTAGCTTCAGCCGAGTGTCAGTGTGGGAGGCTTTTGGGAGGCTGGTGTTCTTCTTGATATAGCAGTACTGTGTTAAATGTCTGATGCAAACGGTCCCAACATGCATTCTGGGAGAGTTCCGTTTACTGCTTTGCTCTGACTATTAAGTTCCAGCCACCTCCTCCGGGGGAATACCAAGGCGTTCCCAGACCAGCTGAGAGTTGTCATCTCTCCAGCGTGTCCTGGGTCTGCCCCGGGGCCTTCTCCCAGTTGGACATGCTCAAAAGACCTCCGTAGGGAGGCCTCCAGCAGATATCCTAGATAGATGCCCGAACTGTCTCAGTTGGCTCCTTTTGCTGTGGAGAGCAGTGGCTGTACTCTGAGGCTCTCCCCGAATGTCTGAGCTCCGTGGAAATATCTAAAGCGTAGTTCATACTTCACTTTTCTGCATGCTGTTAGTTCCTGCACAGTTGTGCACGCAGATTCTTGAGTATGTACTGCAATTGTCTCTCTTCGCCACGACCGATCGACACAATGTCTGCATGACTGCTTATGCTGCCCCAATCCATCTGTCAGGATCCCCCATGGACATGGTCGGATACCTTTTCCAAATCCCTAAAACACATATGGACTGGGTGGGCAAACTCCCATGAACCCTGCAGTATCCTGCAGGGTAAAGAGCTCATCCAGGCTGGATACTCTGCACTGATGTTTGGTGCATAAGCACAGATAACAGTCAGAGCCCGTCCCCCTACTCGAAGCTGAAGGAGGCGATCCTCTCATTCACCAGGGAGAACTCCATCATATAAGCACCAGACCGAGGGGCTATGAGTAAATCTACACCTGCCAGGCATGTCTCACCCTGGGTAACTCCAGAGTGGAATACAGTCCAGTCCCTCTCCAGAAACTTGGTTCCGGATCCCACGGTATCCGTTAAGATGAGCCTGACTATATCTGGATGATATCTCTTTACTTCCTGCACCAGTTCAGGCTCCTTTCCCATCCTCTGGGGGGTAAACCACAGGTCCTAGAGTAAATTCCACAACAACACAAGGAGAACATTTAAGTTCCTCACACGTAGAGCTGGGGCAGAGGTTAGAACCTTTGTCCCAGAGATGTGAGGCAGCACTGCTGACTACTGCACCACCATGTCAGGTTAATGAGTGTATAGTGTTTCAACTGGTAACATTTCTCTGTGGCAGCCCACCATGCCAAAATCTTTGCCTCCACGACAATAAAACATGCATCCAACCAACCAATCAATCTAATCCACAGCCTTGGTGACTTGATCGGGAAGCCCGACTCCAGCCCCCACTTCCAATGTGCACAATACGGAATTCAGCTGGTTAACGACACTAATAGCCTACATTATAAGATGTTACACTGTTGAGTGAAGCACTGGAGATGGGCAAACTGTATAGGACTTAATTTAGCAAATGCCAAAAAAAGCAGATTTAACTGTCAGTGAAAAATAACTAGCTGATATTAATTCATGTAATTTTTAAGTGTTTACCTCCATAGAGAATGGATATGCCATCACTAAACAATGATGATAATAAAAAACATGTACAACAGTGGTCTGATATCTGTATTTTTTCTGTAGTATGCCCACCCTTGTCACATTGCCTCCACACCAAATCTCTTGTTCTACAGGAAACACTGGTGTGGAGGAGTACACATGCCAGGTGATGGGGCTGTCTGGGGAATACATTGCTGTATAATGCATTTCTAGCTTTCATTTCTGTCTGTGTATACCTTGGTGCCCCCTGTTGGTATTGTAAGACTATTGCTTGTTTAGATGGTTTTGACCACAATTCAGGTCTGAATTATTTTATGTTGTACATTAAAACATTTTTTTTGGTGTTCACTTTGCTGTGGAGCCCAAAGCAGAACATGCAGGAGCAATTGGGGGTGGAGCTTTTTGTACACTATTTACTCAAGGGAACTTGCAAAGGCTCATTTCCTAAACGAACCTACCAGAACTGCCTCACTTGCTGGTTCACTGTAAACTGTTATTTATAGTCCATCAACGACGAGAAACGATTTACACGCTTGCCAAGTAGTTCAGAATGAATTTGGGTGCTCCAGCTAAGCGGGACATCTGTGAGGCAGCTTTTTGATCCAGATCTCAGCCCTTGTGTCCATGATGGCCTTGTAAAGGCTTCTGTTTTTTTTTTTTTTGTGTTGGGGGGGGGGTCTTGAGCAAGTGTGTTAAATAATTAGTGATGTCCTGGGTGGAGTCGGCCTCCCCATCCGTGTGCTCGATCACTGGTGATGCACTGACCTGGAAGTAATTAAGGCACATGGGGCATTGGGTCAGCCAGGGGTTCAGGGCTGGGCCTCTCTTTTTCCCCCCACTCCCCTCCTTCTCTCATTCTCTCTAGCGCTCTCTCTCTCTCTCTCTCTCTCTCTAACTCTCACACCTCAGTAGAGCCCAGCTAGAATCCCAGTAGGTCCAGTTAGACCCATACAAGCAGCAGTCAGGCTTATGATAAATGCTTTTGAGAAATTCCTGACGAATTAGCATGATCCGGGTTTCAGTTCTGTAATGTGGGGTACCTGTTCTTGGACACATTTGTCTTTTAAAATCTATTTTTATTTCTGCAGATTATCTGCACATTTCCCCATGCAGAGGGCAGTTTAATCTGCCTAGGTGTGAGTGCAGAGGGAATGAGAATGCCCAGGCCAAGTCACCTTGATTCCTCGTGGTTCAGCGAGTGAACATTCTGGCATTACTTGGGGAAGTGAAATGGGTGCTGAGGTGACATGGCTTCCTGTGAGTATCATCACTCTATTGACCAATACAATTGATCAATATTGGCTACGAAAGCCTGATCTATTTAATTTTTGCCCTATTTACATTATTTGAGCAGGTTCTGTCACACGCTGTAGTAAGTCTGAGGCACATGGCTTGAAACTGCAAACTTATTGAGATGTCAGCCATGTGGAAATTCTTTAAATTAGTAACTCAAAATAACCCCAAAGATCCTTGCAGAGTTTGCAGAGCCATCCTTTCGATAGGCAGGAGCAACAGAGTGTCGTTTAATACAGCAGATCCATTTAGGCATTTCCTTATGCGCCTGCTATGGCCAGGCCTATGTGGATCTATGTCCCCTTCAGGCCGCACGAGTAAGTCCGACTGCTATGATTTTGGGAAGTGCCACGCTACTAACCTCAAAAGAAGAGGCAGATGGTATAAACACTTCCATTCTTTTTTGGGAGGGGGGGCAGTGTGTTTCTTGATAGGTTTGGGATCCGGCCCCATGTCCAGAAGGTTGTAATTTTGAATTCTGCAGTCAGCGTAGTGATGTATATCACCATTGGAATCATACATATGTAGCAGTTGCACTGTTGGACCGCATCACTGATTCGAAATTGTGTCCTCAAAAAAGCCACAGCCGAGTACCCCTCGGTGCCCCGATTGGGGGCGCTGATCATGGCTCATGGCATTAATTGATTCAGATCTTGTGATTTGCAGACAAACCACACAGTTTATAATGAGTCCAAAGTAAAAAATTTTCTGCATAGGAGGAAAGACCCCATCATCCAATATGTGTGACTCTTAGGGCAGCGATATGCTTTGGAATATAAAATACAGTACACAACGCAAGCAGTGTGCTGACTATACTTGCCCTCGTAGTTTACATCAGTCAGGAGGATTAAAGGTCACCAGGGGGCAGTGAGAGAGAACCATCTTGATTGGCTCCTTTGTTTCCAGTCTTACTTGTTTGTATGAGGTTGTGACATGAAATGTTGGACACTCGCTGCCTCCACAGCAAGTTACTAATTTTGTAGTACTACTGCAGTATTCCCCTTATTCTAACCACTGGTCCACATCACATTGGTACTTCGCTCTGCCACATATCACATTACTACACCATGTTGAATGTTGCATTGTATGTTAGATAACATGTAGTAGTTAGTATTTCGTAATTAGGCTACATGATACTGGAAAAAGTATATAAATATTGCAGTATTTCTAAAGAAAATATTTGTTCAAAATAGATATTCCTGAAAAGGAGCGGTCATTAAAATTGCACACCTCGCTAAGTTTTGTTTCCTATAACAATATAAATGTTCTAGCGAAACATAAAGCCAATGCTCTCGGCGAATTTTATCACCAAGATTTAGGAATATTGGAAAATTGAAAAATAACGTTGCTTATGATAGTAGGGAGGTCAGAATTTCAAGTAAGTGTTTCTTTGTACTTTGTACACATGACTGCTAACTTAAACTGCCATTAAATTTTGAAGACGCTGTACACAGAGGGACACAATAGTGCAATATTTTCTCTTTTGCTTCTGAAAATATATACTTTTTCCAGCCACTCATTCTTAACAAAATCAGATGTCAGTTTAATACTTACCGTGCCGTATATAAACACATGGTCCCATGTCAAAAGGTGACTGTACTGCCACCCTAATTTCTGGTGGTACTGCTGCTCGTGTACACGTCACACTTATTCCTTGCATAGATGAGCAGATGACGCGTGGAATAAACACAGAAAATGCATGGCGGCTATGATGCGTACGTGTTGAGTGTCGAATATATATTGGCCCTTATATATACACACACACACACACACATGTTTTCTCTTGCTTTACTTCACATGTCTATTTGTGAAAAGTCAATCCAGGTATGCTACTTTTTCTGGGTTCTGGACATATTTTTTATTCATGGATTGAAGTCATTCTTTTTAAGACTGATGACTTCAGCTAGAACTTGAAATCCTTTTGATATAGTACAGGATATACATAGCGGGAAAGTGTGAGGGGTGTCAGTGGACCGAGCGGCTGTGGACCGAGCGGCTGTGCCCCCCTCCCCCCTTGTGAATTCTGAATGGTACAGCAGAGTGAGTCTTTATACACCTAGGTCAGTACTTCTGTTTTAATTCACATCCCTCACCCCGCATGACTTTTTAACATTATTTTCTGCTGTTCTTGAAGATTTTACATCCTCTTGAGAACTGAAGAGTTTGAATGTGGTCCTGAAGGCTTGGCCCACATATTCTCGCATCCGTTCCCCCGTCTGCTCAATCAACAGAACACATAATTTGATTTAAAGCCTAGATTCAGCTTTGGGGTAAAGGCATTTGTGCTCATTCCCATGAGAAAGCTGAGGTTCAGCGTGTGCACCCTCTCCTTGGGGTGGGGGCGGGGCAGAAGGAAAGCTGAGGTTCAGCATGTGTGTCCTCTCTAGGGGGCTACAGAGGGAAAACTGAGGTTCAGCATGTGTGTCCTCTCGTGGGGGGGCATAGAGGGAACGCAGTCCTTCTGTTTGCCTGCCTGTCTGTTCACCTGTTTGGCCGTCTGTCTGTATGTTCCGGGCCTGCAGGGGCACCACTCCAGCTGAACAGGAGGACAGCTGTGACAAATTTAATAGGCATCTGCGAGCCACTCACTGCACCGAGAGGAGTGTCAGGCAGGAGGCGTGTGAGTGGAATTTCAATGGAGGACCCACACGTCTCCCAAATCTCATCTCCAGGGTAGATGAAAAAAATGAAAAAGAGGAAGTGGACTGGTGTTTGTGCCACCGTCCCAGAGACAGGGTGAAAAAAGCTTTATGATGATAAGGAATGATTGAAGAAGCCAGACTGTGTGCAGCCTTTTCACTGCGCCCCACCTTCTCACTGCGCCCTACCTCAAGTCCTCCATGCAACTGATTTATGTATGTGATTCGCCTTTGGGGGGCATTGTGTGTTCTGTCTGCTCGGACTCCCTGGGGGGAGCCTGCAGTCCCCACCCCGCAGTCTGTCTGATTCTCACTTGGTTAAAAATGCTTATCTGCCTTTCTGTCTTGTTCAGTGACAGTGCCGCCATGGTCCTGGGTGTCTGATGATGCCCCCCTCAGGGCAAACGTGTGGGTGCAGCCCAAAGACTGTTTGGATTGTACTGGCTTCACCTGCTGCTTCACTTTTTCACTTTCACGTTGCTGTGCATTCATAACTCAATACCAGTACTTGTCTTTAACCCTCTGGAGTCAGCGATCCCGCCCGCGGGATAAAACAGAAATCGCATCTATCCGTTTAAAAAAACTCCGCGATTTTTTATCATGGGAACATAAAAAACCCGGAGAAACCTTGAACGGTCTACTTTTCAAATATATATAGCTAGAAACTAAATATATTTTTAGAGCTTTGTGACAGGAAT
>JAAGVU020000019.1:11914708-11926315 GCA_011763525.2 Mormyrus iriodes
ATAGCGCTATTTGCAAATGGGTGGGCGATTCGGACTCATTCGGGACTCAGACACTCGAGGCAGTGTCTCTTGCTATTTTTATTCTTGTCACAAAGCTCTAAAAATATATTTAGTTTCTAGCTATATATATTTGAAAAATAGACCGTTCAAGGTTTCTGCGGGGGTTTTTTTATGTTCGTATGATAAAAACTCGCGGAGTTTTTTAAACGGCTAGACGCGATTTCTGTTTTATCCCGCCGGTGGGATAGCCGACTCCAGAGGGTTAAAGAGCATGCCATTTGGCGGGACAGTGTCATGTCATGGGGTGACTGTTTGGATGTCGAATGTAGTCTTGGGTGCTGGTAAAAATAAGGGCCCTTGTAGCATCTAAAATAATCAAATGTCCATCTGCCTTAGTTTCCAAGTGTACATGCTGCCTGTGCTGGTTGTGCGTATGGAGGCACTTCATTATTTGTGTGTAGAGAGTGTGTGTGTGTGTGTGTGTGTGTGTGTGTGTGTGTGTAGTGGATGCGTCTGTAATGGCAGGCTGCTTTCATTGCAGGTACAGACCACCTCTACTGCCCAGCCTATCAGAGTTCCTCAGTTCATCCCCCCTCCTAGACTCACTCCTCGACCCAGCTTTCTGCCACAGGTTCGTCTTTCTTCATCTTTCTGGATGTACACCTCCCCTCCCTTCTCGGTCTTCAGTGTCACAGCCATGAGGGAAAGAACATCCACCAGTCATTAGAGAGGCAATTTTCCCCTAGGAAACATGTAATGTGACACTGGGACCTAAAGACTTGACAGGGGACTCCTATAGCCTTTTCAGGTCAGCTTTTCCTGGAAAAACAAACAGGCCACATAACAGCAGAGGGCGCTGGTTTACATGTGTATGCCCATTTCAGCCAGGGGACTCCTGCTGCTCTAGGGATGATTTGGAGAGTTTCGGTTCTGGATTCGTCTGTCAAATGTAAATGCTGGTTTGTCAGGACCACATGGCATCATGCTGCTGTCTCAGTACGTGGCCTTCATCATATTCGCGCTGTATCATAAATGTTTTTGTAGTATTTGGTGTTTTTCAGTCCTGCATGCTTTGCCCCTGTTCATGTCACGCACGTTGTCATTTACCTGAGCTGTGTATTGGGAGGAGAAACCCTGGGAGTAGACAGTGCTCCTGGTTCTGGTCGTCCAGCCACATTTCCTACTCTGTCATTGCTCCAGTCGGCAGTCTGTGTTAGGCTGTAGTCATTGATAGGTCTGAAGGGAGATGCCATGAGGGGGTTCTGATTACTGGGAGTATGCTGTCACTGCTTTACACAGGCCCCACAGTGGGTGGAAGTCATCCTGCACCTCATAGAGTCTTCATTTCCCAGGTCCGGCCCAAGCCCACCACACCCAACAACGTGCCTATCGCGCCTGCGCCACCACCACCCATGATGGCTGCCCCACAGCTGCTCCAGCGGCCTGTGATGCTCACCACTAAGCTGGCCTCCACCCCCATGGGGCCCTCAGGGGGCCCCGTGCACCAGGTGCATATCGTTAATGGACAGCCCTGCACAACCATCACCAAGAACCTGTCAGGTGGTCAACTGGCAGGCATCGTCATCACCACCCCCAACGCCCACCTAGCTACCTCCCAGCCACTGCAGATCAGCAGTGACAGCGGGGATTCCAAGGTAACGGGTAGCTAAAAAAAAAAAAAGGTGACACTGTTATCCTAGGTTTCAGCTTCATAAACACTGTTGGCATCTGCTTCAGCTTCGTGAGCTCTATTGGCATTAGCGTCAGCTCGGTAAACTCTATTAGCATCCGCTTTAGGTTAATAAAATGTTGGCATTATTGTTAGCATAATAAACTCTACTGGCATTAGCTTTAGCTTAAAAAACTTCATTGGCATTAGAGGTGCACCAATCCGATATTCAGAATTGGTATCCACACCGATCCATACCTTCTAGGTATAGGTTTAGGCCATATGTGACCGATCCACATCCAGTACTTACAGTTAAGGTCAGAATTATTAGCCCCCCTAATGAAATTACACAAAACCTTTAATATTTCCATGGAAATGACCAAAACAAAAACTGTTAATACTTGTAATCCTGCCAAAACACCAAAGACAAAATCTCCACAAAGTTTGATTACGATATTCTATTGATGTGCTGAATTTTAACAGGAAAACTGCAAAATGACAAGGCCAATATTATTAGCCCCCCCTGACATTTAACGGTCAATAGTGTGGCCTTTCTGTCTTACAACTGACAACAACCTCTCCCTGTAGTTCTTAACTAGGTTGGCGCATGTCTCTTGAGGTATACGAGCCTGCTCTTCCATGGCAAATCGTTCCAGCTCATCCAGATTGAGTGGTTTTCGAGCATGGACATTGACCTTGAGCACCCGCCACGGATTCTCAGTGGGATTGAGATCTGGGCTCTGTGAGGGCCACTCCAGGACCCAGATTTTGATGTCCTTCAAGAAGTTTGTGACCAACTTGGAGGTATGCCTCGGGTCATTATCTTGCTGAAAGAACCAGCAGTGACCTAAAGTGAGACTTGCAGCAGATGTCTTTAAATTAATCTTCAAAATGTCAACATACTACTCTTTTTTCATGACCCTATGAACACGAACGAGGTTCACAGTGCCTGAAGCAGCACAGCGGCCCCACAACATGATTCTCCCACCAAATGTTTAAAAGTGGGAACTGTGTTTTGAGGGTTGAAGGCCTCTCCCTTCCTTCTCCAAACAAAAGCAACAGCTCAAGTTCAGTCTCATCAGACCAATGAACAGACTTCCAATACTCATTACCATGTTTCAAATGTTCATGGGCAAACTTCAGTCGGGCATTGATGTGCCATAGTTTCAGAAATGAAGTTTTCCTTGGATGGAGACCTCGAAGTCCACCACGATGAAGAGCTCAGGCCAGCTCAGCAACAATCACCTTGGCAGAGACCAGGGGATCCGTGTTGACATCTCTGATTATTTTTCTCTGTAAAGTTTGTGAAATGTTGTACTTTTGGCCACACTCAGGTTTATTTGTAACAGATTTTATCTCCTGGTGCTTTGCAAGGATGCATTGTACAGCTGTTCTACACACTGTGAAACATCTGGAAATGGCAGTGTAGCCTTCACCCTCACGATGACCATCTACTATCCTCTTTCTGAAGTCCAGACTAATTTCTTTTTTTTTTTTGGCATGATGAAATTGCTTCTTACCAAAAGAGTTGTTCAAGTGCCGCTGGCCCTGTTAACCAGAGTTCCTTATGTAAGGTTCAGTGCTGATTGATTACTCAGGTGTGATTTTAAAGCTTTTAAATTGAATAGTCAGGTTTGTCTTGAAAGAAAAAAAACAGGGGGGCTAATAGTATTGGCCTTGTTATTTCAGTTTTCTTGTTAAAATTCAGCACATCAATAGAATATCTTAATCAAATTTTCAAATTTGTGGAGATTTTGTCTTTGTTCTTTTGGCAGGATCATAAGTATAAAGTTTTTTTTACAGTCATATCCATGGAAATATTAAGGATTTTGTATGATTTCATTAGGTGGGCTAATAATTCAGTCCTTAACTGTACTTATTTAGTTTTCGGCAGTCTGTAAAAAGATTGCACCTCTTTCTTGTTAAATCGATTTGTACAATCAGTTGGATGACAGCACCTTCCCATTTTAGATGTTTTTGTGGCCTTCAAGCTGAAGGCTAACGCTGCCACTCGGTCTATCTGCCACTCGGTGGGTGTAAGTGCAGTGACTCTGCCTGCTGTGACGTCATGCACATACCCTTCACAGCAGGGGGAGCGTAAGAGCATCAGATAAGAGGGGGATGATCTGGAAGTATTTTATGCTTGAATCAATAACTAGTAGCACAAGGATTTGCAGTCTTTGTAGAAACAGTTTTAAGAGGTGGAAGTAGCATTTAGTGGAAAATCCCACTAATAAAAAGCACACACAATTGTGTGAGACAGCGCGAGTAATATGAAAAAAGCAACGGATGATTGAGGAGTCGCTGGCTTAGGCTGTTTCACGCACTCGCTACAGCTTGTGATACATGAGGTAAGTGTAAGTGACCCTGTTGCCAGTGGGGGAAAAATTGTGGGGCATTTTAAGTATTCACCACTTGCGTATACGCTCTTGGAAGATATTCGAATTGAACTGTAAATGCCTCCAAAACGCTTAAAATAAGATGTACAAATGAGGTGGAGCGGTATTTACTAGTTTAAAAAAGGAGCTGTGGTATCAGATTGGTACCTGTATCGGTGGATACCCTCTGTTCGGCTATTGGGATTGTATCGGCACTGAAAAACTGGGATTGGTGCACGTGTAATGATAATATTAAAGTAAAAAGAGCTTGTATCAGAATCTGTATCAGTATCGGCACATTCTGTATTCTAATCAGATTGGAACTGAAAAAATGTGGATTGGCCCATCCCTAATTGGCATCTGCTTCAGCTTACTCTACTGTATTGGCATTAGCATCAGCTCAATAAACTCTATTGGCATCTGCTTCAGCTTAAACTGTATTGGCATTAGCGTGAGCTCAATCAACTCTATTGGCATCTGCTTCAGCTTAAACTGTATTGGCATTAGCGTGAGCTCAATCAACACTATTGGCATCTGCTTCAGCTTAATAAACCCTGTTGGCGTTAACGTCACCTTAATAATCTGTATTAGCATTAACAGCTTAATGAACTCGTAGCATTATCTTAATAAACTCTATTTGCATTATCTTTAGCTTAATTCAATTCAGGTTGATTAATTTCCATCTAGAAATGGTGGTTATATTACATGAAATTTCTTATTAATATATTTGCATAATGACTTTCTCCAAGAAGTTCTTAAAAATTGTGATTGAGAAATTATGAATGAGATATGTAAGTCACTAAGACTCACGCTCATAATGCTAACGCTGGTGCTGTGTGTAGCAGGGTCTGGGTTCCATGAGCCCTCTGGCCTCCTTCGTGTAGCCATGTTTAAACTTGACTGATGCTTTCAGCTCTCTGCTCTTTTCCCCTACAGACTGTTAAAGCTCAGGGCACCACAGAGCAGATGGAGCCCCCCAGCAGCTCTGCGCGCACACCCACCCCTCCCCCTCCGACAAAGCCTAAACGTGAAGAGAACCCCCAGGTAAAAAGGGGGTGGGGCTTAGTTTCTACCAGATGCTTTCCTGGCTTACATGGGGACAGACGGTGTAACACTGGTCCTAAAAGAGTGAATGGCTGCGAATGTCAAGGTTTGGTTCATACTTCCTGCCAATGCAGCCGTACTGCGCTGTGCCGCCATAGTGTCAGACCATCTGTGATGCTGAATGCTCATTCTTGTGCCAACACTCTAGCATGGGGTGGCGTACATGAAGTGTAGTGTGGATGTTATTTTAAAAATAAGAATTTTGCTAAAACTTACTGTGCATTATGTACTTAGAGTACACAAGGCAGGGTTATTGTTTACAAAAACATTTCCGTGAACTGAAATAGGATATGAAAATAACATTAAAAACTACAACTAAACAAAAACTATATATTATTTCCGCAGCTAACTGAAATAATAACAAATGTTAAGTCAACTTTCAGTTACCACTTTTGAATACTATTCGGCTACACTTGTATATCTTTGGGCCTCTTTCTTGAGCCATATTTGAAGCCAGCGTCACTAGATTGCAACATTTTGTACTAGCTACCAGAGTCAAACACCTTTCTGTCTATCCCTAAAAATAAAATTACTAAAACTTAAACTGAAATTGAAATATAATAACCATATATACATACATCTTGAAAATAAAAATGATTAAAATCACAACTAAAACTGAACCGTATTTCAATGAAAATTGAAAATAATAGAAAAACTAAGTTAAAAAATCAAAACTATAATAACACTAATGCATGGGCATAGAAAAGTATATGGCATTGCAGTTACAAATCTTTTTTTTTTATTTGTGGCCACCTTGGAATGTTTAAAATCCTATAACAGGAAAACATTCCAGTATTTCCGGACTTCCTCAGCCAGCCTTTCTTCTACTAAGCTGCTGTGCTTTTTTTCAGTCTGATCAAAGAGGGTAGAAAAGAGGATTATATACACTCTTTGGTCCTATCTCACTTATGACTGTCACTTTTCCCCTGGACTATGAACGGTAAAGGTGCATTTGCATCACCGAACAGACAGTCCGCATTGTATTAGTTTTCAAGTGGTTCACGTCTACTCATGGGAGTTTTACTTAGACAAAAATGTTCTGAAGGCAGAATGAAAAATGATTGGTTTAGAGAGAGAACCAATCAGATTGTAGAGGAGGTGGGTCCAAGCAACTAGAGGAGGCTAGACCAACCAATCAGATGTCTTGGTCCCACCTTCTCTAGTTGGTTGGACCCATCTCCACTACAATTTGATTGGTTATCTCTCAAAACTAATCATTTTTAGTTCTGCCCTCAGAACATTTTTGTGTAAGTAAAACTCCCATGAGTAGACATGAATCACTTGAAAACTAATACAACGTGGACTGTCTGTTCGGTGATGCAAATGCACCTCAAATTTTTCTGTAATGAAAACTACCACAAGCTTTACATTCTCAGGGATGGCTCCCTATTGCGGTCCTTGTGCCAGCCCTCGCTGATGAAAATTATGCCCCACCAGCCATGCACAAGTTCACAACCGCATTAAGTATTAACTAGCCTTAATGTGATTTTCCAGGCCTTTTGAAATTTTGCATGCTCATTTAAGATTAATGGCATACCCCCTAATCAGAATGCCAGCCAGCACCCAGGCTCTCTCTCACCTACTGTCTCCCCCTCCAACAGAAACTGGCCTTCATGGTCGCCCTAGGACTCGTGACTCATGACCATCTGGAAGGTAAGAAAACCCTCGTCTGGTTTAAGCTCGGCTCTGTAGAGAAATGTGCACGCACACCCTGACACATGCTGTGGGGTCCCGTCTTGTGGGGCAGAGATTCAGAGCCGGAGGCAAGAGCGCAAGCGGAGGACAACGGCGAATCCCGTGTACAGCAGCGCTGTGTTTGAGCCGGAGGTGAGAGCCATCTCAGCCTTCCTCCTTTAGCCCAAGGCCCCTCTGAGGGAGGGCCTTGCCATTGTGGCCCTGCCAAGTAATGTAAACTTCTTGTGTGCAGAGGAAGAAGAACACCGTCACCTATCTGAACACACCGCTCCATCATGGCACCCGCAAGAGAGGTCAGTATGAACTCGAGGCTTGCTTTTGGGGTAAAGACACTATCCGGGCGGGATCCAGCCCAGTGCAGGTTACGCCAAAAATACGCTCACGCAAACCGGGCTGTCTGAAGGAGGACATTTAAAAAATAAGCTTTTTCTCCTCTGAGGTGAATCACAGCGGGTGACACCTTGTATATGAGACTCCAGACATGACATACATCACCCTGGCCAGATGGAAGCTCATCTGCTTGACATCCAGTTTGTACAACCCACATCTCTATGCCTGGGCCAGCAGAACAAGCGGAAGACATTTATTCCCATGTTATTAAGTTTCATTCCCATATAGGACTTGTGGGCTGTTTTTAATGTGGAAAAGTATTCAATTTTCATACTTAAGTACAGATTCCACATCAAAATGATAAAATAAAAGTAAAAAAGTCATCCAGTAAAATACTATTCAAGTAAAAAAAAAAACCTGGTTTTAAAAGGACTTATGATACATAAGTCACAATATTACACATTCAAATCTATTGCTTATACAAAAAGCAGCCTATCCTATTAAATTCAGTCAAGACAGGTTTGAATACAGAATTGTAACTTATGGTGAAACAAGGAAACTGAGTCACCAAAGGATCAGCGGATGTTTTATTTTTATTCATAAAAATGGCAGCAGATAAGTGGAATGACATTACATTGTCTTTTAATTCAGTCAATCAATGGGTGAAATTTAAGGCTTGTCCTATGCAGGGTCACCCATGCTAGAAGATACAGGCACAAGGCAGGGAATAACCCAGCGTCGGGCGCCAATCCTTTGCAGGGCACACACACTCACGGTCAGTTTCGTAACTCCAATTAACTTCAGCATGACTGTGGGTGGAACCAGAGTACCCGGACAGAGCCCCACAACAACACAGGGAGAACATGCAAACTCCACACATAGCCATGGCAGAGACTTGAACCCAGGTCCCAGAAGTGTGAGGCAATAGTGCAAACCACCGCACCACCATGTCCTGCCTACAAAAAAAAACCGATTCATATTTTAACCAGAATTGTGCAGCTTCATGCTTTTCACAATTTTTCTTTTCTTTTATTATTTTCCGAACAATGATCTCATACATAATGTACCGAAGTAAAAAGTCATTATTTGGAACAAACATGCAGTGAAGTGAAAGTAAAAGTTTCAACAACTTAAAATAGTCAAAAAACCCACTTAAAGCTGTCCATATACGTCAAACGACACAGACAAATTGAAATCAAACACAAACTCTCACCTACTTAAAACGAATCTGCCACCTTATTCGTTCTTTGTCACAGCACAACCCTAGAGGGTACAGATTGTTTTCAATGCAGCAGACCCACATACAGAGCACAAATAAATGTAATGTGCCGAGTGCATGAGTCATTTAATAAAGGAGATGACAGCTCTTTTAAAATGGAAGTTGATGTTTTTTACAGCCACTATTCATCTAATGCTAGCAGTGGTACAGACAAGGAAGCCAACAATTTGCACTACACTCATGGTTACACTAACAAAACACACGCATTCCCCAGTACACATTACACGGTTACATTAATCACATTATGTCAGCCAATCATGGACAATGGGTGGGATCAGAAAAAAACAAAAAGTTCATCTAAGGACCCTGCACAGGCGGCATGCCAAAACGATAATCACCGCTGTGATTACAGCTCATATCACGTCAATTCCCTTAGTTTCGCCAGAAGTATTTGGCCAGCTTGAGTACAGTTTACGCCTCTGGCTGTTTTGTTCACACAATTAGATAAACCTCGTGGGCTTTTAGGTTCTGTGGAATCGGTGTCCGCACACATCGTCCATTTCTGCTTTCTGACACCAGTGTTAATATCCTTGAATGGACTGACCCATCAGAGCAGAATAAAGTTCATTTGTCAGTTGTATTTGGGTCGGGTGGCTGACAGGACAGACCTTGGCTGGGCGTATGAAGAGTACAGAGGTCCAGACTAGACCGCGGGACCCAACGCAAATCTCGCAGTAGTGGGCGGTTTTAAGGTTGCCTCAGGGCGGGAGTGGGCGGCTCAAAATAGACAGTGAGTCCCAAGATTGTTGGCAGGATGGAGAGTGCAACTGATCTTGGTAATAAAATTAAGGCTGGAGAAAATGAAACTAAAGAAAAGAGTGGAAAATCAGATATCTGGAAAAGCTTTAAAATCGCTTTCCTGTGCTGTCGAAGCTTGTGCAGTTCGTTCTGAGTGTACCTGCATCCAGTGCGCCATCGGAGAGGGCATTTAGTGTCTGTGGGTGCATTAATAGTTTTTGGCCTCAGTTTACATGTGTATTTGAGATTCAAAGCTGAGAGGTTTTTGTTGAATTTGTTTTTATTTATTCGGTTCTTGTTCTGCTGGAATAAAACATTCGATGCATGTAAACGTATTTCATCATACAGTATATCAATTAATGGGTCTGCGGGTACGGGCGGGGTTGGACACAAATATTGTGGGAGTGGGCGGGAGTGACAGTGGTAATGGTCAGAAATTCAGCGGGAGCGGGATTAAAAAGATCTAGCTCTAGTCCAGACCTTTGGTTCTGCATGAACATTTTGCATTGTCAATGGGACAATTTCTTCAGATCCATTGACCTCAAAAAGCATTTTGTTTATTTTAAAGTTTTTGGAAAGGCATTTACATATTTTAATATAAGAATAACTGCAACTCAGTTATCAGGTGGAATAAATTAGGAATGTTATCCATTTTGAGTTGAAAATAGGTGATGACTTACACTTTCTAGAAGAACTCTTCTTGCTGTACTATGCACTAGGGCTATGAATCAATAAAAAATATATTATTGTAGTTAATCACACCTAACATTAAAACTTATATTCATAAATATTTACCCATTGAATCCCTAAATTAATGTACAATTAACACAATTTTAATATTTAGCAGTTTAATTTAAACTTGTGATGTACATTTTATTAATTTTGTACAGAAATGGTACTTGCAAGCAAATACAACCTGAATTTCAATGCTTTCAAAAAGGTTACATGAACAGATGAGATTTTATAGTCTATATATTGAGTATAAAAATGAATTTATTGTATTCCCTAGACGGGAAGTGCATATGGTTTTGGGACTAGTCTGCCATAGGCACTGTCTCATTAAAATGATAACTCAAAGTATTTGACAGAGTCAGAGACAAACCTTTTAATCACATTGTATAGGTCAGGACCTGGAACTGATTAAATTTTGAGAGAGATCACCCTAATTGAAGCAGCACCGCTTAGTGGCAGCGGAGAATAGAATGAAAGCAGATGATATTTTTATTGTGAATGCGATAAGTAAAAAACTGTTCAATGGATTTTATTACTGCTTCACAAAAACATTATATGGATCAAGGTACACACCTGGTTTCATTTTCAGACAAATTGTCCCAAAAAGGAAGCAGCAGCGCTGTATGGCAGCAAAACAATGAAATGGCAGCTGTAGAAGACAATTGGTGTTGTGAACACAGTAACTCTAAAAGTATTTTACGGATCTTTCTCAAACTTAGCAGACACATTGTAGGGGTGGCAAACTGGAAGTGATCAAAAACTGAAGCAGTGCCAAATAGTGATAGAAAAAAAGGGTAGTTTCAGACACTTGATCCTGTTAGCGTGATAAATCAAAAATTATTTAACATATCTGATGATCTGTATCTGTCCAAATTTTGGGATAAATTGTACTAAAATTGAAACAATGACGCTTAATGACATCAAAAGGAAGAATGAAATGTTTGGAGGCTTATCAATATGTACAGGATCTATTTGTTATTACAACTCTGTTTACTTGATGTGATCTTTTATGTGATCTCTTATTACCACTTCATTATATAGATGAAAATTTGCTCCTAAAAATGTACAATTGATCAGATCCAAAATTGTAACTGCAAGTCAGAGGGCAGCTGCGAACAAAAATGGATCCTGCTGCCATCTGTTATCTATACTTATTCCGTGGATCTTTTGGTGAAATTTATTGTGTCACTTTTTTTGGAGAGGTGGGGAGATTGTGTAAGGTAGGCTTGTAATATTTTTTTCTTTAGATGGCTGTATTTTAATTTGGTGAAATGTATCACACAAAGTGCTCCAGGGTCACGTAGGGTAAATGACTGTACCATGCACTCATTCCCCAAGCTTCACTCTCAAATGTATGTGTAAACGAGAGCAATTAACCATGTTTAACCATTCAAACATCATAAATTCAGCCATAAGGCAAAATAAAGTCACTTGTTTTCCAATGTTCCACCTTTTTTAGTGGGGATGGAATTGGTGTACTGTCAGTGAGAGGACTAAGATGAAACGTTAAAAATACTTTGATTTGTAAACACAGTGATCCCTCGTCTATCGCGGGGGTTGCGTTCCAGAACCTCACCGCGAAAGGTGAAAATCCGCGTAGTAAAGATCATATGTTTATATGGTTATTTTTGTATATTTTAAGCCCTTATAAACCCTTTATATTCTCTTAGATATTAGGTAAG
>JAAGVU020000019.1:11926411-11944222 GCA_011763525.2 Mormyrus iriodes
TCAACAGGGCAAACCAACTGAGGAAGCATGTACCAGAAATAAAAAGACCCATCATCCGCAGAAATCCACGAACCAGCAAAAAATACGCGATATATACTGTATTTAGATATGCTTGCATATAAAATCCGCGAATGTCGAAGCGCGATATAGCAAGGGATCACTCTACAGTTTTATACATTCTTGTTGACTGTAGCTAATCCCTTGTATATTGCAAATAAGCACTTTCGTTTAGTTCAGTGTTATTTTTGCACTGATCCCATATATTGCGCAATCGCTCCGTGTTGAAAAATAAAATGCTGTGTCATATTTTATGAACAATAAAGTTCGATTGAGTTTTTTATGAGTACATTAAACTAAAGCATGATTTTGCTGGTAACAATGCAGAGCTCAGTTGTGCTTTTAATAAGGATGAGGCTTGGGTGGTATTGGGCACAAATACTTAGTAGTAACTCAGTTACTACTACAGTACAAGTCATAAATATAGTAGTTACTTGAGATAAAAGATGTCATTATTCATTAATGGTGAACAAACATGAGATTGGTGTTTCACTTGTGCTATTTATTACTTGTTCCTTCACTATTTCCTTAATAGTTCCTCAGTAGTTCCTTCAGTAGTTTTCAGTAGTTGACAAAGATGTATGGAATTAACAGATATAGTAAAAAAAAAAAAAACTCAGTAACTGCTTGATGTAAAAGATGTCATGATTTATAAATGATGAGATCAGTATTTCACATGTGATATTCATTTTTGGTTCCTTCAGTAGTTCGTTCAGTAGCTCATGAAGGTTTACAGAATAATCTGATATAGTAATGAATATAGTACTTGCTTTAGATAAAACGTCTCATGATTCATTAATGATGAACGAACATGAGATAAGTATGTATCTAAGACTCAGTATGTAGTTAATTAATACATAAGTAATAGCATAATACTATATTATTTGTGCCCTATCAAGTGTTTCCATATTTTCTTTTACATGTAGTATTTTTGTTTAGTAAAACTTAACACAGATAACCTGACAGCAAATATTACAACTTCACAATATTTTTATCCTATTTATGACTGCTTTTGTCATTTTTAAAAAAAATGAAATGAACCAAGTGAAAATGATTGCTAGCCATTCCCCTTCATCAGCTTCCTCGTGAGACTGAATATTTAGATTTTAGCCATGAATTCTGGGATTTTGTGCAACATCACGACTGAAGATTTCACATTATTTTCAACCAGGAAGGAAAACTATGGGCCTCTATTAAGAATCTTTCTGTATATTGTTCTCCCATTTGGGCATCAAAATATGGTATGCATTAATGTAATCAAAGAAATAATGCAGCTCTGCAATACACACACATCCTCAGAATGTTGCACTCCTGCTGTTCAGGAGTGACTTCTTAAGACACTTCTGTCTCGCACGGCATAGCATAGAAGTTTCCAGAAACATCTTCAGCTTTCAGATGAGCCATGGTCTGTTGGAATAAATGTGCTGGTTATGTCACCAGTTCTCTATTATTTTGAGCCATCCTGTCTCTCAGTTGCCTGCGTGTACATGGCAGCACACGCGCAGCACATTCATAGCACACACATAGCACACACACAGCACATTCACAGCCCACGCACAGCATACACGCAGCACATTCACAGCCCACGCACAGCACATTCACAGGACACACATAGCACACGCGCAGCACATTCACAGGACACACATAGCACACGCGCAGCGATTCCACGCCACTCAGCAGGGCCTCGTTTCTGATCCATGCTACGCCAGCAGGCGTGTGAGGTAGCTGATGAGGTTGTGCTGCTGCCTGGGTCGTGTCCCAGTCATTACCCCCCCATCCCGTGTACTAACTGCACTCCTCCTCCTTTTACACGCCAGCCAATGAGGAACCCCTCTCTAAGGTATGTCCCACAAACTGTTTCTTCCCCCCCACTTCTTCCATTTTTTTTTTCCCTTTTTCTTTTTTTTTCCTTTTTTTTCTTTTCTCGTCTGTCTCATTTTACTCAGGTCGCCCTCCCAAATACAGCAGTGTGGCGGAGCTGGGCTGCCTCGGCCCGGCCTGCCCTGCCAGCAGCCACCCTGCCTCCCCGGCCCCCGACAGGCCCGTCCACTCCCACACCCTCCCTGTGCCCAGCCCCAGCTCCGGGGATGTAAGTAGCTGCTGGAGAAAACACCTGCACTGGGCTGGCTAGTAGTGGGCCTGCCACCCAACCTAAGCCTGGTCCCCTGCCCAAATGCCCCCTCCCTCACAGTCCCTTCTACAGCGGTGTCCCCCAGAGGACACCCCCCACCTCCGATCGGAGGTAGCCACACTTCCCCGTAGGGCCTCAACATGCACTTCAGCCCTTGAAGTAGTGACTGAATGCCCCCCCAGTCGTTCTTTACCATTTACATCCATCTGTCATTATTTTGTTTTCTTTTCATGTTTTGTTGAAGCCTTACAAAGTGACAGTCTCCCCCGCCCCCCCCTCACATGATGACCTGATGTCAAGCCTGTGAGGCTTGTTCCCATTTAACAACCTGCACTGAAGTAGATACTAGTATGTAAGTAGTAACTAGTACCTGTAACGAGTAGCAATTATAGTAGATGAACACAGGTCTGTTCTCTCAGTCCTGTGATAACTTCCAGTAACTG
The DNA here is from genome assembly GCA_011763525.2 of Mormyrus iriodes. Classification (NCBI taxonomy): domain Eukaryota; kingdom Metazoa; phylum Chordata; class Actinopteri; order Osteoglossiformes; family Mormyridae; genus Mormyrus; species Mormyrus iriodes. The sequence continues at coordinate 11,929,043 of JAAGVU020000019.1, forward strand.
AAAAGTCACAAAAAAGTTTTAATCCACAGTGAAAACTTTCAAAGGCGGCCAGAGTCTGTCCGCAGCCCTAAGACACCAAATATGGCAGTAGTCGGTCTGTCCCCACCCAGAGCCCCGCCTCCCTGTATCTTGAGTGATTCAGCCTAAGAGGCAGCGGTACTGATTGGTGCAATTCTTCCCGACAGGGAGACATCCATGAGGATTTCTGCACTGTGTGCAGGCGCAGTGGCCAGTTGCTCATGTGTGACACGTGCTCTCGTGTTTACCACCTGGGCTGCCTGGAGCCGCCCCTGAAAGCCATTCCCAGAGGCATGTGGATCTGTCCCAAATGTCAAGACCAGGTAAATGCAAGACACAGAATATGGCTCAGCAGTCCAGTGATCCCCTGAATTAGTGAGCATGTACTGTCATACCATGGAGACAGAGGGTGCTATTTAGGTCATTTTGGCACTACAAGAGGGCGACAGAGTGTGGGCGCAATCATTTCCTGAGGGGGTTCGGGAGATAAGACTGTCGCAGGCTTTGTAAGCTCCACCACGTGTCCCAGACATCATCTGTAAATGAGAGACATCCCTTCCCTAGTGTCCCATCCTTTCGTTCACCCATCCTGAACCCAGCGGTAACCTGGATCCTCCTCTGCATCCAGTGGGGAACGCTGCCTCTTCCTCATCCTGAAAGATCGCATTGCACTGAAATGAAATCCCTTTTCTCGTATCCTTCCCCCATCTCATTTGTAGATCCTGAAAAAGGAGGAGGCAGTACCGTGGCCTGGAACCTTAGCCATCGTCCATTCCTACATTGCCTACAAAGCAGGTAAATGGTCGGCAGCAAGGTGGGGGCTGGCAGCTGTGGTTTCCGGCTGTTTTCATGCTTAAGTAAGAGTATAGGTACCACACCAAAATGTTATTCAGGAAAAAGTAAAAAATATCTGGTTTTAAAAGACTTAAGTAAAAAGTACTATACATTACAACTATTGATCTTACAAAAAGCAACCTATCCTAAATTCACTCAAGACAGCTTTGAATACAGCATTGTAAGTCATAGTGCATCACAGTAAAGAAAACTGAGTCGCAAGTGGATAAGTGGATATTTTCTTTTTATTCGGTGAAACTTGCTGAGCTTTGACAGTGCAGATTAGCTTTTTTATTCTGTGGAAAATGAAAGATAAATCTGCAGGCCAAATTTAATAATGAATACGGAAACATTTTGCAGGCCGGTACTTTGAGGCCTCGTGTAAGTGGTAAATGAGCCCTGGTCCTTCGCTATGGAAAGTGGCTGATCGTTCAGTTCAGTCATCCCCATTATCTCAGTAGTAGCTCTAGTGCTAACTCTGAATATTGATATAGTTTAAATATCGGACAGCAATTTCTGTATGTTAACCGATATATCGTGCATTTCCGCATATTGTTGGTTCCATCAGTATATAATCGAAAATAATAAAAAACAGAAATGTATTGCTCAAGAATCATGAGAGAAAATTGCAATCTTGATTGTGGGTGAAAAAAATTTGCCCTGTTCAAGTGCACTGCGTGCAGTACTTTTTTTTTTTTTTGGATGAATAACAATGATCAGCCAGAAGGTTTCAGAGTAAAAAGTCATTATTTGGCTTGCAGTAGTTGCAGTAACTTAAAATACTCAAGTAAAGTACAAATCTGGAAAAATTTCATTACGGCTATGCCGTCTGAATATATGACCCCTTCGCCCACAGCTAAGGAGGAGGAGAAGCAGAAGCTGGTGAAGTGGAGCTCCGAGCTGAGGCAGGAGCGTGAACAGCTGGAGCAACGGGTCAAGCTCCTCAGTGGCTCCATAACGGTGAGGATCCCTGGGGGACGGCTGGTGAGGGCGGGTCTGGGGTTGACTGTGGGGCGAGGTCAGGCCGGGGGGCCTGGGGGTGCCTGTGGGGCGAGGTCAGGCCGGGGAGGCCTGGGGACCCACAGGTAAGTGCAGTTCGGGGGGCAGCCGGGGGCCAGCAAGTGCTGTGCCCTGCTGTCCCCACACCATTTCACTCCCCTCCTCTTTTTCGCAGAAATGCATGGAGACCAAGAACACCATCCTGGCCCAGCAGAAGGACATGCAGGCTTCTCTGGAGAAGGTCAAGGGCTTGGTCCGCCTCATCCAGAGCGCTGATGTTGGACGGTCTCTGGAAACTGTGTCCCCTGACGGCATTGGTGACCACATTACGGACTGTGTAGGCAGGGACTCCTCCAACAGCACCGACACCAAGAGCAACGCGCATATGGACGAAGGTGATGGCGGAGGCCATGACAGCAACGGCAAAACCTCAGAGCCTTCCCAGAATCCTGTGCAGCCCCTCCTTGACAGCTCGGAGAGGGCAAACTAATGCCCAGAGTCCCCACGAACAAGAGGCAGAACACTGGATTCAAATAAACACACAAACCCAGCCACTCTGTGGAAAGGTGGTGCCCACAGTTGCCAATCTATATATGTATATGTACATAGCTTTTTGTTTTGTTCCGTTTCGTTCTGTTGTTGTTGTGCATTGTCAGACTGTGTCACCAGTAGATCTCTGCCAGCCTCGGGAACAGACAATGCTGGCTATTTTTATTTTTTTTTAACCAGCGCCACACCAGTTAATGGTAGGAAAGAGAAACAGTTTTCATGATAATAATAATAATAACAACAATAATAATTATAATAATAGTTTAAAACATCATACCAGTGTGTGCCTGCAACAGTCGCCCTTGAGCCTCTCGTGGGGATTTTTTCTTTTCACTCGTCTTAGTCTTTGATTCCAGGGAATTCGGATCAGAAGCTGTCCAAAGACTCCATGCTCGCCTTGGGGTCCTGCTGTCGGCGTGGAAAGAAGCCGAACAGGAAGTGGTGTGGGCTAGCCTCTTCATGGCTGTCAGTATTGGTTCGGTACGAAGAACCAAGGAATCCCAACCCCCCGCATCCCCTTGTCATGCAGGGAGGCTGCTGGCATGGCCTAGCATCCCCACCCCCCCATCCCCCCGGGATCATTTCAGTGTCCACTCTCCGTGTATCTCTGTTTACCTTCTCCGGGCACTAGCGATGAAATTGCAAGAATGCAATCTCAAAAAAAGAATATATTTATTTCATTTTTTAAACATTTCTTTTATAAGATAATATTTTCAGGTCTTCCTAGAGTTCAGAAAATTCAAAGTGCTTTTCTGTTTCACAGCAGTCATTTCTAATAAAAGGTATTAGACTTGGAATAGTTTCTGTAAATAATTTCCTTTTTTAAAAGGATCTTTGCTTTGAAGATAATGCATGAAGACATGCAACATGAAGATTTCCTTCTATGTTAGATTCTGAACTGCCAAATGCTAATGTATCCAAATCCAGCAGGGACATGTCTTTTTCTTTGAAGGCAATCACAAAAACAAAATGTATGGAGAAGTGCACTCCTGCACCATCAGGAATTTCACGAGAGGTCATTTTAACAGCACGTCCGCAGGGCTCCGTGGCACTGCGATGCACACAGAGGTGGAAGAACAGCGGAACTGAAGCACAAATCTGCTGTTGTGGCACGTTGTCTTTCCAGCAGAAAGGCCAAGAGCGGTGAGATGCAAGGGGGAGAACCCGCAGAGGGATGTAAAGCAGAAGCCGGGGCCTGGCCGAGTGACCCCAGCATCCGCTGCCCTCCCTGGACATGCGCACCTCTCTCGTGGATGCTTGGCACGCACTGTGGGCATTAGAAAGTTCTGGTCCCCTGTCATAAAAATCTTTCCTTTAAATCAAATGTCCATTTCTATAGAGATTAAAATACCTGCCTGTTGTATTTTCATGTAGGATCCGCAGAAGCAGATCCCCGTCGGGCCTTGTGTTCGAATGGATTTGGTATTGCAGATCCGTCTGTCTGCAGTCAGTGAGCATCATGCTGGCCATTTTCACCTACGCTTTCCAGCAGGATTGAGGTGTCCTTTTCTTCATACCTCACGTATCATTTTTATCACATATTTCAATTTGTATCAGTTTTCATTGCATAAGTCTTCTTGCTCATTTTGGTTTTTCCTCATATGACAGAATCATGTATGAAGTCACTTTTTAAATAATACTGATCTTTTACATTGGTTTTAGGGTGGACTCCAAATGATCTTGAGAAGCTTATTCCAGCTAAACTGGTGTATGAAAACAGTATGTATATTTTTGTTCACATTTGTAAAGATGAAGTAGAGAGAGGCTCAGAGACATAGAATCAAACCTCTAAACTGCTTTAGACAGTATTGTTTCTGAATAGTCAGATTTCAGGTCTTTCGGATTTTCACGTCATCTCCACAAATACAATAGTCAATAATAGAATTTGAATTCTGACATAATGTGATTTTAAAAGGATGTCATTTGTTAAACGTTTAAGAACGAGACATCATAAGGGCTTACTGAGTTGTGTGATGCTCCCCATTGTGCATTGAACATATTGGCATATAGCTTAAAAATGATTCTGTATCTGTCGGTAGGAGTAATTCTCTATTCCTTATTTTTACTGCCTTCAAAAACCACTCTGCCACCAGTACACATTTGTAAGTAGACTATTGACAGCAGGCACTGGTCGTGTCTATTTCCGGAATGTGTGTGGTTATATATTTCCGATAGAGGTGTTAAGGTTCTAAGTCCATTTCTGTGGATGATATGTCTGTGTTTTTGGTCACTTTAAATCTTATGATTGAGAATTTAGATCAAAAAAGTGAGACAAAATAGCACAATTGTTGGTTATCTGATGCAAAAAATGTTGCAGCAAATCTACCAGGAACATTTGAGTTCTCTGATGACAAGACATCAGAATTGTCACGTCCAATGTTTGTTTTGCTGCTAGAGTGTCTGTCCTTGGCTTCCGGTGAGTGACACAGAAAAGTGTTTGTCTAGCAGTTGCCTTAATAATTGGATTCTCATCTCAAACTGATTGTTCTGTATAGTATTGTAGGTCAGATCATAGTGTACTCTGTATCTGGAGTGTTCTAAGAGCCTCATGGGGAAAAATGCACATTCCCAGCGGGACATGTTTCAGAGCTTTGGTCTGAAATGGGGGAAATACCATCTCTGATTGGTTGGTTTGTGGTTTCATGGTCAGATCCCAGCACATGAATGGTTTCTGGTTTCTGTGACAAAATGGCCATCACTGTTGTTGAAGGTAGATGAAGGCAGATTGTGATTGACCATATTTACCAAGAAAATGTGAGATTTTAAAATGCTTCTTATTTATTGGCTATTGGCAGGTCTCCCAAAGCACTTTTTCCATAAATGCCTTTATAGTATTCATTTCTTGCTAGTATTAATTTCTTTCAAAATATATAGATGAATGAAATGTGATCAGGCAAAATTTCCCACATTAAAGGTAATATTAATATAAATTAATATTATTCATTAATATTTGAGGTCCAAACCAGTTGCTGAGGTTTACAGTTTTAACCTGCTGGTAGGTTGTCTGTCATTATTTGCAGACAGATGCATGTTATCTCTGTGCTAAGAACTAATCAGAAACAACTTTGATGCTTGGAAATTGAGTTGAAGCCAGTGATGAGTTTAATAGAGGGAATCAGTGGGGAATGAGCCCCAGCTTTGATGAATGAGGCGTGAGCCGTGCATAACCACAGAGGATGGCATTGTTCCCCACTCTTAGAGTTGTCCAGTATTTTCAGTTAAATGGATGTCACCTTATGCAATTTTTAAATGGGAAATTTATGTTTTTTTACTTTTTACATGTATGCATTTTGTTTTGTGTTTAGGTATTGATTTTGACTCTGACATATACCGGTTTGGTAATTATATAAATGGACATTTGAAGAAAAAAACATTTTCTGCTGAACAAATGAAAGACAGGCACTGTGCGAGCCGGTTGATCGTTCCCCATCGACGTCCGCATTCAGAACAGACAGGCGGCGTGCTTCTCTTTGCACTGGACAGACGGGCTTGTGGGGAATCTGCTCGGCCTCTCGTTCCTGTTGAGCATGATTGTTAACACTGCCTCCTGCTGGTGCCCCGCACTGAATGTTAATGAACTTTTATTTTGAGAGTGGGAAACAGGTCAGACATGCAAGTCTGGAGTTCTGTGTGACCAGAGGGAACAAACCAAGTATCGTATGGAGTCACGCTTTAACGTTCAAAAGCCAGTATACCCAAAGAAAACTTCACAGTGCATTCTGCTCTTCTGAAGTCTTTTATATGCATTTTGAATACATGCCAGTTTATTTTGTATTATAGACACTTTTTTTCCATGGAGTAGCTTTTGGGTCCATTCTGGGTGTTTATAAGGATACGTAATTTTCATCAAAGGGTTTTGACTCTTGTGAGTGTGGGGGGGGGGGGTTTAATTTTTGATACAGTATACATTGCCAAACTGCTTATTATAATTAAGCAGGACCATTTCTGTTATAAAAGCGTTCCCAGATTAACTGGCGTGACATAATGAAGTACTGGTGTGTCCACTGCTCCATCAGTTCCCGTAGCACCAGGTCTGTCCATATCCAGTATCCCATATCGTCACACGCGTGGCCTTTCGCTGTTACGGCCTCACCTTCACTGTACTATGACCTTCTGTGACCTTTGGTGACCTCTGTGTTGCTTAATTTTTACAGCCTCCACTATCATTTCAATTGGAAGACATTTTGATTGTGCAAAAAAAATTTTTAATCTTCCACTGTTTTTAACTCAAAGGTGCATTGTAGCAATCTGAAGCCGCAGCAATGGGCAAAGCCGGTGTGCTGAAACTTATGTGTAAGTTGTTTATTACACAAGCCACATATTCTTCTAATTATTGATTTTTTTTCCTGGACTTTTAAAAGGGGATGTGTTCGTTTTATAACTCTTGTTACAGAGCCGTTTTGTTTGCCTGATGACGTTAGTGAAGCACTGGGTTTCTTTACCTCTCCTGTGTCTGAGCCTCACCTGTGACGACTTATTTGTATGCAGTGTTTAGCAAATACCTTAGCACGGTCGGAAATGGAGATTAGGAGCATTTTGATCAATTTGTATTTATTTATTTTCCATTTTGCTAAATAAAAAAAAGACACCAAGCAGCTGCCTGTGCCATTCATTTCGCATCGAGGATGTTTTTATCATTTTTAATTTTGGAAGTTTTGTTTGGAAATGCTCCCCCAGGGCCTAAGCTATAGGCTTACAAGAAGTATCTAAAGAATATAAAATGTTCCTTATTTTAACTGCAGTTAGCTGCTGTCTGCAGGCATTCTGTTGCTAATATTCTGACACGGGTGATAAAATTTCTGTTTGCTGTTTTCATTATCGGAGGATGTTGTCCGAGCAGATCAAGGTCTGCAGGATAATGTCAATATGTTACACTACTCACCATAAAGAGTGATTCTCATGCTGTTGTGGGCCATTAAACTAATTATGAAGAATGTACTTAAAGAGGCAGAAAACTCCAAAAACGAGGTTTACGTATCGCTCAACTGACACAGGGGTAACATGGCGGTTCAGTGGGCAGTCTGTGCAGAGTTTCCTCCAGGTATTCCAGTTTCCTACCACAGCTCAAAGATATGAAGGTAGGCTGGTTGGTATCTCTGAACTGTCCAGGCCTCTACAGTGTGACATTTTTGTCTCATATGTGACTAAAAATCAATGTGTGAGATTTACAAAAAAATATTCCCTCGCACATGTTTGAATATGGACTGAGCAACCACATTATACTACTACCTGTAGTTATTTTTGAAAAGCTACACTATATGAGCAAAAGTATTAGGACACCTGGCCATCAGACCTACAGGAACTTTGACGACATCCTATTCTAAATCCATAGGCATCAGTATGGAGTCAATTCCCAGTTTTACAGCTATATCAGCTGCCACTTCTGAGAAGGCTTTCCACAAGATTTTAGAGTGTCTAGATCATCCCAGAGGTGTTTGATGGGGCTGAGGTCAGGACTCTGTGTGGGCCAGTCAAACTCACACCAAACTCACCCAACCATGTCTTTATTGACTTTGCTTTGTGATCTGGGGTCAGGTCATGATGGAACGGAGAAGGGCCTTCCCCAAAGTGTTCCCACAAAGTTGGAAGTATAGAATTGACCAAAAAGTCTTGGAATGCTGAAACATTAAGGGTTCCCTTTACTAGAAGTACGGGGCCAAGCCCAACCACTGAAAAACAGCCCCATACTATTATCCATCCTCCTCCAACTAGAAATATACACATGTAAATGCAGGTGATGTACACTGCTCAAAAAAATTAAAGGAAAACTTTGAAAACATCAGAACTCAATGGGAAAAAAAATCATGCTGGATATCTATATTGATAGGGGCAGGCAATGTGTCAAGAATGAAAGGATGCCACATCATTTGATGGAAATGAAAATTTTCGACCTACAGAGGGCTGAATTCAAAGATAGCAAGGAAAGATTTTGCTGAAATTTCACTGCAAACTTAAAATCGTACTCGGTGGTTTGTATGGCCCACATGTGTTTGTATGCATGCCTGACATCAGGGCATGCTCCTAATGAGACGACGGATAGTGTTCTGGGGGATCTCCTTTCAGATCTGGACCAGGGCATCACTGAGCTCCTGGACAGAATGAGGTGCAACCTTACGGCATCAGATGGCCAAAGCATAATGTCCCAGAGGTGTTCTATTGGATTTAGGTCAGGTGAGTGTGGGGGGCAGTCAATGGCATCAATTCCTTCATCCCCCTAGAACTACCTACATACTCTCGCCATGTGAGGCCGGGCATAGTCGTACACCAGGAGGAACCCAGGACCCACTGCACCAGCGTACGGTCTGACAATGGGTCCAAGGATCTCATCCTGAAATCTTATGGCAGTCAAGGTGCTATTGTCTAGCCAGTAGAGGTCTGTGCGTCCCTCTATGGATATGCCTTCCCAGACCATCAATGACCCACCACCTAACCGGTCATGCTGAACAATGTTGCAGGCAGCATACTGTAATGTTCTCCATGGCTTCTCCAGACCCTTTCACGTCTGTCACCTGTGCTCAGGGTGAACCTGCTCTCATCTGTGAAAAACACAGGGCACCAGTGGTGGACCTGCCAATTCTGGCATTCTATGGAAAATGCCAGTCGAGCTCCATGGTGCCGGGCAGTGAGCACAAGGCCCACCAGAGGACGTTGGGCCCTCAGGCCACCCTCATGAAGTCTGTTTCTGATTGTTTGGTCAGAGACATTCACATCAGTGGCTTGATGGAGGTCATTTTGTATGGCTCTGGCAGTGCTCATCCTGTTCCTCCTTGCTCAAAGGAGCAGATACTGGTCCTGCTGATGGGTTAAGGACCTTCTATGGGCCTGTCCAGCAACTGCCTGTCTCCTGGAATCTCCTCCATGCCCTTAAGACTGTGCTGGGGGAGACAGCAAACCTTCTGGCAATGACACATATTGATGTGCCATCCTGGAGGAGTTGGACTACCTGTGCAACCTCTGTAGGGTCCATGGTTTCGCCTCATGCTACCAGTAGTGACACTGATCGTAGCCAAATGCAAAACTAGTAAAAAAAAAAAAAACAGTCAGAAAAGAAGAGGAGGGGAAAATGTCAGTGGTCTCCACCTGTTAAACCATTCCTGTTTTGGATGTCGTCTCATTGTTGCCCCTCTAGCGCACCTGTTGTTAATTTCATTCACACCAAAGCAGCTGAAACTGATTAACGACCCCCTCTTGTACTTAACTGACCAGATCAATATCCCAGAAGTTTCATTGACTTGATGCCATACTTTGATTAAAAAGTGTTCCTTTAATATTTTTGAGCAGTGTACATAGTTTTATTTTATCCTTTTAAAATAAGTGTTTTCGGCTTTTTCCACAAGCTATTTAAAAAGTATACCAACATCAAATATAGTGTTCTGTCTATTTCTGGTAACAGGTGTCATGAACTAAGTAGCATGTCCATGTCTGTGAATGAAAAACTGATTTTAACAATCAGCTTAAGTGTGGCATTTAAAACGTATAATGATGTGAGATACCAGTTTGAAGAGCAGAATCTATCTAAAAGCAACATTTTATTTAGTTGAGGTTCTAGGAGGTGTTCAGACTGGCTATGGCACAGTCATTGGAACATAGTGGGTGAACCCCTGCAGTTCTGCAGTTCTCGTGAAAGGCGTGCACCAGCGTGAGGGCTGCCCTCCTCAGAGGTGAGCAGCATGCTCCTGGCTCACCACTGCATGGTCTTGCTGCGGGTGAGTTTGTTCTTCAGGGCGTGGCCCATTTGGAGCATACGGGAGCGCTTTTCCATGGCCAGCTGCTGCTTGTGGATGTCCAGCTTCACCTCCAGGACTAGCTGGGTCACGGTGCTTTCCACTACAGTCCAATCTTCTGCCACAGACAGCTCGTAGAAAGTGCACCTGCAGAGGGGACGGGCCACCCCATGAGGTCTGGAAGGATATGACTTTAATATTCATTAATACTCTCCTGGAGCAACAAGAGAGCAAATTCCCTGTGTCTCCTAAAAATAGAAGTCAAGTCAAGTCAGTTTTATTTGTATAGCGCATTTTCACAACATTACATTGTCTCAAAGCGCTTTACATATTCTCCGGCCAAAGACCCCAGTGAGCAAGCTAGAGGCGACAGTGGCAAGGAAAAACTCCCTAGAAAATCCCCTAGAAGGAAGAAACCTTGGGAGGAACCAGACTCAACGGGGGAGCCCAACCTCCAGGGGCAGGCAGAGGAGGTCAAATTATATTGTCACGGAGCAGGGGGCAGGCAGGTGATGGCAGGAAGGTGTTGGTGTTGGAGCTTCTTCAAATGGTGGGATGAGCAGTGGTACAGCAGCAGGGCAGATAAAACTTGCACTTTGTAATTATTATCCAATTAAGTAATTATGAGGTATAAATACTGCACAATAAATTCACTCCACAGGTTTTTTAAATATACGAAACTTTTGTAATTGACTTATGCCTTAAATTTTCTCATTCTAGGAATGTTTTCCTCCCCTCTAAACTGCTTGTAAATAATGTCCTTTACAAAATAAATGCAACATACACTATGGAAATGTTACATAAAGTTATGGAATCCTTAGGAGAATTTTTGTGATATCAAACATTATGTTTTAACAACCAAAAGACGTGCAAGCAATTCAGCTTAAGACACTGCATCAGTATAAAAAAATCAATAAAAGGCTTGTCTGTACAAATAAGTTTCCAGACGCCATTTAAAGGAGCCACACTGCCGGCTGATGTAATGTCCACAGGCAGACTGTTCCACAGCCTTGGGGCAGCAACTGCAAAAGCTCTATCAGCTGTGGTCTTAAACCTAGACCTGGGGGGGTAACAAGAAGGCCCTGATAAGAAGACCTGTGTCCTGTTTGGTTATGCTTAATAATCTAGCAGCAACATTTTGAACCAACTGAACTTTATTTAGAGCTGAGCTTGAGAGGCAGGTGAAGAGAGAATTATAAAAACCAAAATGAAATTAAATGAATACATGGATTATGGTAGAATGAGGAATAACGTGAAAAAATTTGGAGATGTTTTTAAGTTGGAAAAACCATGAGCGGAACAGCAATTTCATATGTCCCTCTGGATTTAACTGTTTGTCAAAGTCTTAAGGGGTGAATTAATAAACTTAGAAAAGGGACAGAAACTCAGTTGTATCATAGAGGTTACACTCTCTGGGCCAAGAAGAAGGACCTCTGTTTGATTACAATTTAACTGCAAGTTGTTTGCCATCCATTTCTTCATTTCAGTTAAATAGCCATGCAAGGCAACTATTTTGTCCAGTTGATTGGGAATCAGTGAAAGATACAGCTGAGTATCATTTGCATAAAAACATGAAATATGGATAAAATTCCTAATAATCTTATCAAGTGGAAGCGTGTATATACTAAATATAAGTGGACCTAAAATTGATCCCTGAGGAACCCCGCAGGAAAGAGTGGCTAATGAAGACACGATTACCCAGAGCAAAAGAGAAATATCTATCAGAATGGCAGGAGGAAAATCACAGTAGTACTGTCCCACCAAAATCTATCCAATGTTAATGCCTTTTGGTCGCAACACCGTGGTCCACCATATCAAAAGCTGTACTAAGGTCTAAGAGTATTAGAATGGTATGCTAACCAGGGTTAGTACTCATAAGGATATGATTTACATAATATACCTTTAAAAATAATAATAATAATAATAATATTGAAAAAAGCAGATTCGGCATGATGCCTCTTACAGAAACCATGTCTTGAGCCTCCATGAGCTCTAACAATTGTTCTACTACAACATTTTCTGTAACTTTGGATATAGATGGAAGTTTGGATATAGGTCTGTAATTTTCTGGGAAAGTCACTAACCTCTTTGGTACAGTCACCGATTCTGATGCCAGTGTTTGTTTTTGGAGATTGCATGCCTGTGTGCTTAATTATACACCTGTGTCAGAAATGGGTGTGGCTTAAATAGCCAATTCTTCTAATTTACAGGGGTGTTCACATACACTTGACTATATCGTGTATATCTGAAATTGCAAAATTGGGTTATATAAACATCATATAGGCTACGATAAGCGAACATAATAATTAGTGGTGTTTGCCTAAAAAGCTACACTGGAAATGAGATGATGAAGATGTGACCTTAGCTCATTAGCCAGGGCTTGTCTCTCCCCTGTCCAAACAACCCTACCGCTCTCCATGTCGCTCTTATTGGCCACAATTACAATGGGCGTGCCTGTCAAACACAAAACATGGTTCAGAAAAAAAGCTCTGATAGTGCTGGACCCACTTCCTCTTTTTACCGCCCATGGAAGCCCAATTTCCTCTGATGGCAGCAGCATAACAGGCTCCATGAACCTCTCTGAAGTAAAGAGAAGGCTGGGAATCATGGAGCTACCTTGCTGCATCATCCATCGATTTTGTGCAACCACTTACCCTATTTGGGGTCACAGGGGGTCCAGAGCCAATCCCGGAGGCCAAGGAAACCCCACGACAACACAGGGAGAACATGCAAACTCCACACACAGAACCCAAGAGGAGACTCAAACCCTGCTCCCAGAGGTGTGAGGCAACAATGCTAACCACCGTGCCACCCCTTGCTGCATCATAGCCACCTTTATTACATTTCAGTGACCCTCAGAAAGAGGTCCATTTAATAAAAAAGAGCATCATCAGCAGACTTACCACTGAAATATGCAGTGTGACGCTTTAGCTGGGTGGCTCACCAGCTGGTCTTTTGGCCAGCCTATGCAGCTAGTCATGTTGGTATGACCAGCTAAACCAGCTAGAATGACCATCATAAGCTGGTTGGAGCAGCTAAACCATCATGAGAAAATGTACGTTAAGCTGATCCTCTATCATAAGTTGGTCAAGTAGCTTAAGCTGGTTAAGCTGCCTTTTCCAGCAGGCAGCACTGTGAATGCCACAGTAAGTGAGGTCATCAAAAAATGAGCACAGCTGGACAACAGGGACTGAATTACATCACATAAAGATGGAGCAAATGCTTTTGAAAAAAGCGGGTCATACTAATCAGTAGCTCTTCCCTCATGTAAAGCAGTATTCCAGAATTGCTAACACCCTCCACCACCACAATTTGAATGGTGGCAGCTTTTCCACCCCCAAACATAGACTGACAGGTGAGGAGCCCACTTTACCAAAGTTCTGTTTGACGTGGTCAATCTGCCTCTTCAGGTTTGAGATGCACTGAAAGGTGTCACGGTCCATAACAGAGTACATTACCAGGAAGCCGTCGCCCCATTTGATGTAATTCTCCAACGCTGTTGTTCAGACAAACACAACAATCAAACTACAAACGCAACAATCAAAGCCAGCATAACAAACAGGGTCACATTAAAAAGTCACAGCCTGCTAGAGGATATTTTGTATCTAAAGTAAAGGAAGGCTCTGGAAGGTGCTAAATGTGCTAGAGCAGGCCCAAGTTCTGAACATTACACAAATTAAGGATATTTTGCACACTTTTTACCAATGTTTGTTGTTGAAAGGCATTGTTTCAATTCTGTGGAGGATCTTCTTCAGATTAACATAAGTCAGACCTGATGGTAGCCATCTCATCAACATCTGAAAGAATATATCTACTGAACTGAGCGAGGACAATCCTGTGTGTGTTTATAGCATTACACAGTCGTGGCCAAAAGTTTTGAGAATGGCACAAATATTGGTATTTCACAAAGTTTGCTGCTTCAGTGTTTATAGATCTTTTTGTCAATTGTTTCTGCGGTGTATTGAAGTATAATTACAAGCAATGCATACATTTCAAAGGCTTTTATTGACAATTACATCAAGTTTATGCAAAGAGTCAATATTTGCAGTGTTGGCCCTCCTTTTCAAGACCTCTGTAATTCGCCCCGAGATGCTGTCAATCAACTTCTGAGCCAAATCCTGACTGATTGCAACCCATTCTTTCATTTTTTTTTTGTTTATCCACCCACCTCTTGAGGATTGACCACAAGTTCTCAATTGGATTAAGGTCTGGGGAGTTGCCTGGCCATGGACCCAAAATTTCAATGTTTTGTTCCCTGAGCCACTTAGTTATCACTTTGGCCTTATGGCACGGTACTCCATCATGCTGGAAAAGGCATTGTTCTTCACCAAACTGTTCTTGGATGGTTGGGAGAAGTTGCTGTCGGAGGATGTTTTGGTACCATTCTTTATTAATGGCTGTGTTCTTAGGTAAAATTGTGAGTGAACCCATTCCCTTGGATGTGAAGCGGCCCCACAGATGAATGGTCTCAGGATGCTTTACTGTTGGCATGAGACAGGACTGATGGAAGTGCTCACCTTTTCTTCTCCAGACAGTCATTTTTCCAGATGCCCCAAACAATAGGAAAGGGGCTTCATCAGAGAAAATGACTTTATCCCAGTCCTCAGCAGTCCAATCCCTGTACTTTTTGCACAATATCAGCCTGTCCCTGATGTTTTTTTTTTCGAGAGAAGTGGCTTCCTTGCTGCCCTTCTTGACACCAGGCCATTCCAAAAGTCTTCGCCTCATTGTACATGCAGATGCACTCACACCTGCCTGCTGCCATTCCTGAGCAAGCTCTGCACTGGTGGCACCCTTCTCCCACAGCTGGATCATCTTTAGGAGACGGTCCTGGCACTTGATGGACTTTCTTGGGTGCCCTGAAGCCTTCTTCACAACATTCGAACCTCTCTCCTTGAAGTTCTTGATGATCCGATAAATGGTTCATTTAGGTGCAATCTCAGTAGCAGCAATATCCTTGCCTGTAAAGCCCTTTTTAGGCAACACAATGATGACTGCACGTGTTTCCTTGCAGGTAACCATGGTTACCAGAGGAAGAACAATGATTTCAAGCATC
>JAAGVU020000019.1:11944322-11957389 GCA_011763525.2 Mormyrus iriodes
GAAGATTACTGAAATGATCTCAGCAGGTCTTTTTGTGGCAGGGCTGAAATGCAGTGGAAATGGGTTTTTTGGGATTACGTTCATTTTCATGCGAAGAGGGACTTTGCAATTCCTCTGATCACTGTTCATAACATTCTGGAGTATATGCAAATTGCCATCATAAAAACTGAAGTAGCAAACTTTGTGAAAACCAATATTTGTGTCATTCTCAAAACTTTTGGCCACGACTGTACGTTTCCTGATTTAAAATCCTTAAACCCATGGTGTGCTTGGCTTAAATTCCCCTGGTTACCTTGCTAACTGTGTCCAAGATCTCCAGATCAATTGCTTCTTTATCCATAACTCTCTGGCACCTATATGTCACCTCTGTGCATCAAAGTCACAAGCAGACGCAATTATCTGTATGAGGTCAGGTTGGGTTCTTATGTCATTTTAGAAAAATGTGATTCATCAAGGCTTTACCCTTTTTATGGTCATACTCCCCAATGAAACGCTTGGTGATGAATCTGACATAGAATGCTGAGGGAAACGAAGTAAAGCAGGTCTTCATAATGGCTCCCTCAAATGTTTACGTGCAAAGTGAAATAAAGAACCCTAAAATTCCCCAAAAACAAGTTTCCTTTAACAGCAGGCTGAAGAATTAAAAGTTGTTCCATTATCTTTATAGTAAGCGCCATTTCTCGTTTCACCTATATAATCCCATTTGCTCTTAAAATAAAATAAAAAACTTTAACTATTCTAATTGCCAGTCCACATTTTGCATCCTGTCATAACATCAGGCGTCCTGCTGCTCTTAATTCAATGTCATTTCTGTCATCCGTGCTTTCGTACCTGTCTTGCCACAGTTGTCCCCTCCGAGTACCACCAGCTTGACTCTGTTTAGTCTCCTAGTTTGCCCACCGTCGCTCATGGTGAACAGCTCTAGTGAAACATTTTAGTAATTTCACTGGCTGCACTTTTTCCGTCATACTTCACATAGATAATAACTAACTGCCTTCCACGCAAAACGTGTGTGAACAGTAAGGAATAAACTACCAAGATGAGTGGTGAAGAGTTTTACGTATTAGAACTGCTAGCTAAACTTTTTGTACTTTTCTTAAATGTGACGCGCTAACTCCGTGTTCATGTTAAATCCTCTAGCTATTTTCAGTCTATAGTAATTCACATTAAATTAAATTTAAAATTACACAATTATACCTTACCGCGCTATTGAATTGTTTCGCTAATTCGTATAACTCCAACTATAGTTTAACAAAAAGTTACTCACAGTACGTTGTCTTGTAGGTAGATGTTTCTGGCTCGTAGTTGTCTGGTTGTAAGAAAAAAGGAGTGAATGTAAAACTCAAGCGCTTTTTCAGGTCTTCTTAAAAGGAAAATATAAACATCGCGGTCACTTTATTTAGATCCACATCATGATTATCTACTGCAGATTACTTTCCAACTGGTAACACAATAACCAGTACCATGACCGTTATAACGGGACTGTCGAGCAGGAACGCTCACTGGAAATAAATTAAATTATGCAATACAATCAGTCATTTCTCGCAAGCTTCCCAATTTTTACGTTTTCGTTTGTTTTGTATTTAGTTTCTTCTGCGTTAAAATAAATATTTGCAGATTTTATTTCCAGAACTCAGCCTTCTTTGCCATATCTCTTGTCAAATATATTTCAAATACTGAATATTGCTTTTATGCCTGTATCTTCGACCCACTGGATGTCTGGAGAAAAATTTCAGTTGTTCAGGTTATTCATGTACCTGAACTAACAAGACTGAGATAATCAATGTGTAAGATAAAAAATGTTTAAAACGTTTGTGATGTAATGGAACGAAACGTTATTGGTGCAATATTCAGCCAAAATTCGGTTTAGAGTTGCAAGCAAGCGATATTTGTCTACTTTTTGATGTGTTTTTCCCAGTAAGGATACTGTTCACCTTTTAAACATTTTACAGCTGTATCGATACGTAGCATTACATTATTCAGAATAAACACCCTAAACCAAATGACACATAAATTCAAACATATTTTTTCCACTAACAGTAATTGCAATCCTAACCCTACCTCCAATCCTATTAATTGCAACACTACCCCTAACCCTAGTTGTAACCTTGTTATGCTTACCCCAAAATCAGGAGGGGGGGCACTAGCTATAGTGGTAGGTGTCCCGTAATGGCAACCGTAAAATGGAAGCAAAGATTGTCTACAATGCCAGCAGGACAGCCTTACCACCAGCCTGGAGAAGTTCACCCCAGATACCACAGAGCCCTGCAGCCTTTCCTACCCCCAGCTGACTCACCACCCGTGCAATCTCAGTGAGATTGGGTGGTTCACAGCTGATTGAGGGATCAGCCTCAAGAACCGTGGACCCAGAGATGTCCAACATCCTAGCCGGAGGATCAGCTTTAAACAACTGCTCAAAGTAGCCAGCCCAGCGGGTCACAACTGCAGTGCCATCTATAAGGACCATTCCATCACCTGTCCTGACTGCAAGTCTCCGAGGAACAGACTCAGATGTACGTAATGCTTCGATTCCTCTGTAAGCAGGACGTGGATCGCTGGACCACAGATGCTGTCACCTGCTCACAGATTCGTCTAACAAACGCCTCCTTATCTGCCCTCAAAACTCTCACAGCCATCCTCCTCAGTTCCCAGTGCAGACTGGAGTTGCCACCAAGTCGTGTGCTGTGACTCCTCTCGATAATATCCAGGGTGCCCCGTGAGATGAAGCACCTCCTTCTGGAAACACCAGCAACACCAACACAACCCTCAGCAACCTTCAGGGTCTTATCACTGAAGGTCTCCCACATTACATTGGAGTCGGCAGTCGCACCCAAGTCTGCAAGTTCCTCACCCAAACTGCGTGCAAACTCATCAGAAACAGCTTGATCTTGGAGTCTGGCCAAGTCCAGCCTCCTTCTTGTAGTAGGTGGTAGCCTACTGGATCTAAGCTGAATCTTCAGAGTAGCAACAAGAAGTCTATGGTCAGAATTCACAAACTGGGCACTTCTGTAGACCCTGCAGTTCTGCAGGAGCTTCCAGCATCTGCCTACAAGGATGTGATCGATCTCCTTCACCACACCACCAGTATTGGAATACCATGTCCAACAATGTGGCTCAGGGCGTTGGAACCAGGATCCAGCGACATGCAGCTCCTGACCATTCGGCAAAGTCGAGGAGCATGGAGCCACTTTCACCCCAGTCACCAGACCGGTGGGGGCCGACACAATCCTCATAGCCAGACCTGTCAGTGCCAGTAGTTGCACTGAAGTCACCCATGACCAGAGGAGTGTCACCTGGTGGGCACCCATCAACCACCGAGCGAAGTTGTGAGTAGAATGTCTCCCTCAATGAGACATCACTCACCGTGGTTGGAGCATACACAGAGACAACAGACAAGACACCCAGGGAGTGCCTTAGCCTGAATCTCATAATACGTTCGTTAAAAGGGGTGACATCAGCCACCATCGGGAGAAGCCGATCCGCCATAGCAACAGCTACTCCCTGAGTATGGCAGCCATCAGAGCGACCAGACCAAAAGTAGGCATACCCACCTACAGAAATCTGGCCACTTCTCGGCCTGCGCACCTCTGAGAGCACCGCCACTGAAATGCAGAGTTTACAGAGCTCCCCCGACAGCAGGGGAAGATGGTCGTCTTGCCGGAGAGACAAGATGTTCCACGTGCCTACTCGAATGGGCTCCCTCAAGCTGGGACCCAAGCGTCACCATGCAGTGGGTGATGCCTCAGCACCACACCAGCTCTGATCCCCAACCGGCCTGACCCTATTGGCTCTGGGGCAGTTTCGACTCTTCCAGGGTTGAGGCTCCTGAAGGCTTTCCCCCATCCCCTTCATAGTGCATGCAGCCTTCCCATGGGAGGCTGCAGCAGAGCTACTCCCGCGGAGAGCAGAACGGTATCGTGCCTTTTTGGACCAAGCTGTCATGAGGTGTTTTACGGTGGCTGGAGTGCTAATCCTGCCATCAACCCACAAAGTTTTTCCCTGCAAGTTGGAGGGCCGCTTGCAGGGCCAGATGCAGTTTAACATCATACCCAGGACAGGTATGATGCAAAATAATTAAAAGAAAATGTCGACCATTAAACTCATCTAATAAGTTAAGTCTGTCTTACACTTTAATGTAACTAACATATGTTTATAGAAAATATTGCCTTGTTATGTAATTAAGTAGGGCTTCATTAATAGCGCACTATTTTTGTGTAGGCCTATGTGACGTCATTGTGCTGACCATGTAAGTAATTATTCCGAAAAATTTAGAAGACGAAAATAAAAAATTCTTGCAGGTCACTATAGTTATAGTAATGGAACATCATACATCCAATACGTTACATCCTTAGTTTATTTTATTTAGAAGATACAACAATTAACAATATAAAACATTTGCGAGTATACATAAAGAGAAGAGCTTAGAAATAACTGATCTAGGCAGCAGAGTAAGGAAAATAAACCAAGCAGCCACTGTATTAGGATGTGAGCCAGAATACACAGTTTGAAATATTCATAAAATGTAAAAATAAAGCATATCCGATATTATTTTTAATATACAGTGCTTTACAGCTGATCAGTACCTTCCCCCGACTACATTCCGCACATTAACACATAAGCAACGTTAGTAGTGACGGGTAAAAACATCCCGCATTTTCGACCACATTTCAATATGTTGTACAGCGGCATTATTACTAAATATATAATACATTTTGGAACACATTTTTAAAATACGTTTTTTAAATGGTTACAACTAGTGTAACTTGCGTCAAAAGACTTCATACGAGACGCCTGCATGTGTCGAAAGTGCCTTAGTGAATTGAAACAGAAAAACACATGAACGAGTGACGTAGCTCATGAAAATAAACAGAAAATGGGACAGCTGACATGTTTCGGTTCGTCGATAACTATCAAAACATTTATTTACCGATTACATGTAATTTCCATTAAACTATAAATCAGTTGTTTGACGCGGAAAAAAACGGCACAGAAATAGCAGGGAGGCTTTGTGATGATTTTGTAAGTAGCTACCTGAGCTTACTTTAATAGCTTGCCATTTGTTTGTCATATTCCAGTTCGCTATTTGTGCCCATTTTATTAACTGAACAATCATAACATAACAAACATAACATTTTGTATTTCAGGGCCAACTGGGTGTAAGCCATTAAACGTAAAGGGGTAGGGTTATTTAAAAATGCTAGATATTAGCAGACAACGAAGCTACGTAGCACGGGACGTAATGCATATTTTTATTTATGCTATAAGCGCCATATCAAAGTAGCACTGCTTAATAAGATGTTATTTTCGTAACAGGCGACCTTCGTTATGGAGAACGACTTGAGCCCACAAGACAAAAAAGACCTGGACAAGTTCATCAAATTCTTCGCGCTGAAGGTAGCTGCTGTGTCTTCAGTGGTTATTGTAGTGCTAGGTTTTACTGCAAAACATATATGCAAACTACTAAATGACCTTTAAGTCGTCTAAACTTTGGATGGCCGTCATCCTGCTAGCATCTCCATTAAATCGCTGTTCCTCCCGTTCATCAGACGGTACAGGTGATCGTTCAGGCTCGTCTTGGGGAGAAGATATGCACACGTTCATCTTCCTCACCCACCGGGTCCGACTGGGTAGGGATCTGATTTTCACTCCATAGCAGACAGGTTTCCACGCTAACACTTTGGTCATCATTTAAAATGTGAAGTGCATTTAAATTCAACACGCTGTCGCAGTGCCTATTTTTGAAACTATTTGCCACGACGCAACACGTTGGATTACGATATTGTTGTGATTTTTATTTCTGTATTATCATGCCATGCCTTTTTCTGTTTAAATTAAGTTCAATCTAGCAATAAAAGATATTCCAGAAGTGACCCATGAAGCAAAAAAGGCGTTAGCTGGCCAGCTACCTGGCATTGGCAGGTCCATGTGCGTGGAGATCTCCCTTAAAACCTCGGAGGTGAGACGATTTTAGCTAAGTAATAAGTCGGTAAATGAATGTAATGAGTTTAAAATCGATTATAATTGTAAACTGACACTGGGTCCAAACGAGTTTAAATCGATTTAAACTTTCTATCCTTCAGATGAACTGTGAGATTCCAGTCAAATTAAACTGGGCAGCATGTATATATGGTTAAAGGTTTTACCCGATTTCAAACATACGGTTGTATTAATGAGCAAACAAGATGATTAAGTAGTACTTTGGTAAGAATAATACCAGAATACACAAAGTGTCTGGAACCATGAACGGGCAATCCCTGTTATACTTTAAGTACATTGGTTGTTGATTGTTGAAGGCTTTATATTTATTTAGAATTATTTGTTTGAATGGGAAACAAATTTTATTTAGTATAAATGTTTTGTAGTGTGAACATTGTTTATGGAAATATTTTGTTTTTTGATGTCTAATGTTAAACAGGGAGACTCAATGGAATTGGAAACGTGGTGTTTGGAAATGAATGAACGGTAATTTGCACCATTCCTGATAATCATTCAGTGCAATGATTTATAAACAAGTAAAGACTTTTATAGATTTGGGTGGGATATTTTCAGATAGTACCCATCTTTAAAGTTACAATTTAGATTTTGACAGATTTCCCATGTATACTGTATACTGTAGTTTATGTACCATTACGGTTGCTGATTTAGCTGCACGAACTGTGATAGACATTTGATAAACGGTAAAATGTATAATGCAACATTTCTTTCTATTTCAGATGTGATAAGGACATCAAAGTATCCTACACGGTTTACAACAGATTGTCTTTACTGCTTAAATCACTCCTTGCTATTACAAGGGTCACCCCGGCATACAAGTTGTCACGAAAGCAAGGCCATGACTACGTTATACTGTACAGGTACGTCACACAGTGTCGCACGCTGTTTAAAAAAGAAACAGTGACTTTGAATTTCTGTAAAATTGTGCATATAGTCATTCTCTGGATTTGTGTTGTTCATAAATCTGGCTTTTGTTTATTATGAACATTGTCTTTATCGGGTCATCCCTTATCTCCTATTTCAGTAGAAAATAATTTAGTCCACATGGCTTCATTCGTATTCTAGAAACCCTTCAATAATATTCAGTTGGCATTACTCAGGCGAATAATAATAATTAATGATGATACATAAAAGGTAAAAGACACCAAAGATTGTTTTTGAAAGGATAAGCGCTTATATTTCATGATAATAATTCTCAGTGTAAAATGCAATGTAGCAACGCATTAGGTAATAATGCTGTATTATGTAATAACTCAGCAAAATGAAATTATTTTCGTCACATAATGCAGTGCTATTACATAATGCTTCATCACACTGTGTAACAACGCATTATGTAATAGCACCATGTTATGGAGCAACTCGACAAAATGTAACAAATGTATAGCCCACATTATAATTTTATGTTGCAATACAGTGATCCCTCGCTATATCGCGCTTCGACATTTGCGGCTTCACTGTATCGCGGATTTTATATACAAGCATATCTAAATATATATCGTGGATTTCTTGCTGGTTCGTGGATTTCTGCGGACAATGGGTCTTTTTATTTCTGTTACATGATTCCTCAGTTGGTTTGCCCTGTTGATTTCATACACGGGACGCTATTGGCGGATGGCTGAGAAGCTATCCAAACACAGTACTACAATGCAAATGGAGCATGACTGCAGTGTTCGTATTTTAGAAATATATTATGATTATTCCTTTAATATTAGTTTTCATATCTAATATAATTGGGTAAGTAAAATGAGTGCCTTACTGTGTATTATAGTAAATTAAAATTATTTTTGTTAAAATATGTATTGTTACAATGTGTTTACAACTACGTTTTACGTATTAAGTAAAACTCTCCAATGATATACGATGCGTATATTTGTGTGTAGTATATAAACAGTGTGATTACATACATAATTACATACAAAATTAATCTTACCTAATATCTAAGAGAATATAAAGGGTTTATAAGGGCTAAAAAATAACAATATAAACATGGTTTTTACTTTGCGGATTTTCACCTTTCGTGGGGGGTTCTGGAACTCAACCCCTGCGATAGACGAGGGATCACTGTATTAAACTATTATTATTATAATTCTCATCATTAATATCATCATCATTATTATTACATTGCCCAAAAAAGAACATCAGCGTGTTTTTGTGATGCATTTGGGGTGACTTCTGTATCTCTGTAACAGCAGGCAAAAGTTCAAATAAAGAACAACAGAAAATAACGAGTGGGTTGGATCACTTGTTAATTTATGAAGGTTACGAACTACTGTAATTAAAAAGGGTTTTGAGGAAACACACTTTAATCAATGACTGATCTTAAGTATGAGAAAACTAACTACTTGGCATCATAAAGCTTTAAGGAATTGCACCCCTAAAAACTTACCTGAATTTATCTAATGAAGAAGTTATATTTTTTCACGCTATTATATAATGCGTTATTACCTAATGCATTGTTATAAGCGAGATTTGGTAGCCGACGATCGGTCGACTGTCGCTCGATCCACATTGCTCCAGACTCCCACAGCCCCTCCTGCAGGTGGTGGGCCCATAGGAGGGCTTACCCTTGTAACCTTTTTCAGGCTTTGTCTGCGAGGGACTTTGCTTTTTGTAGATGATGTGGTCCTGCTGGCGTCATTGCGTTATGATCTCCACTGTGCACTGGTGCATTTGCAGCTGAGTCTGAAGTGACCATGATGAGGATCAGCACCTCTGTTTCTCTATCAGCACCTCCGGTTCTCAGCTGGAAAAGGGTGGACTGCCCCCTCCAGGTGGGGGGTGGGCTACTGCCTCAAGTGGCAGTTACTGCCTGGAGGAGTCTAAGTATCTCTTGATCTTATTCACGAGTGAGGGAAGAAGGGAGCGGGTTATTAACATTTCTGCTGGAATTGCTGACCCCGCAACTCTGCCCTGGATAGGTGGCAGAAGATGGATGCATGGATGGCATTCTCAATGCAGCAGGTGTGACAAATGGGAAAATGACAGAATTTGCTGCATTAAATTTGTCTTGCCTTTCAGGATATATTTTGGGGAAGTGCAGCTGGCTGGACTTGGAGAAGGTGTGTTTTCCACGTGTATTTTTTTGACCTCATGACATGAGAATAAGGTTAAGATACTTCTGTCCACTTGGTAATTTCAGGTTGATTATCTGCAGCCCCGTTAATCTATAGCTAGCATAATGACTGCATTTGTAGTTTTATTTGAACTGAAAAATTGTCTGAAATTACTGGTGTGTGAGGAACGATAATCTTGTGCTGAATATATCTCCCCAGGTTTCCAGACAGTACGCGTGGGATTAGTTGGCACTCCTACTGGTACCATCACCTTGTCATGTGCCTACAGAACAAACCTGGCCTTTATGTCTGCCAGGTACGGCAAGATGTACACAGCAGCTGCGTGCTCATTTCACAATAAATGACCAGTGAATGACTCTTTCAGTTCATTTATGTTTACTGTTTAAGGGAGCAGTCCTGTAATTAAGATAATCCCAAGACAGAGAACTCTGGTGTAGTCACAAATCAGCTTTACTTTAGGGCACAGTTCCTGTGATGGGGATCATTACAATGTTTTTTTTTTTTGTGGTAACTTTAGACAGATTGAGAGGACGATGCCAATAATGGGGATCATTATCGATCACTTTAATGTCGGCCACATGCACCCCTGCAACTACAGGTGAGGGCTGTCTGAGGTTGTGATTTGTGTATAAAGCGCATGCTTGGGAGCCTGCTTTACTAAGACAGCAGTGAAGCATATCAATTCCATATCACCGTCAGAAAGAAGAGTTTTCTGTGTCATGCCATGTGGCACTATGTTGCGTTTGTTTGATTTTTATCACAACCTTTTGGCCTGTACGTCCGTGTTTACATCATGTAAACTGTAGTCCATGTTTACATCACCCTTCTGCTCCCGCTATCCCAGGGCTGCTGGCGAAGAGGAAGGAGTGTCATATCCTGTTCTGGAAGATTCCCAGGAAGTGTGCACAACCTCATTCTCCACCTCCCCCCCATCTCAGGTAAGACATGGCTGCCAGGGGAACTGCTCTGCACTGTGAATTGCCATTCTAGTGGCATTCTTCAGACTTTCGCCCTGTTTGTGGGTATTGCCTACAGCACCTGGGAATTATACTCATCACGATGTTATTTGAATGCTGTCTTTGTGATATTTGCTTTCTTTCTGTAGTAGATATATTGGATTAGATGTTAGCACTGGCAGGGCTGTGAACTCCAGTAACTGTGATTTAATGACATTAATTCAGGATAGCTTCTGATACAGGCTGACAAAACTTCTGTTTTTTTTTTTGTTTTTTTTGTTTTTTTACTTAGCTTTTAAACCCAGTTTCATCTTCAGTTGCATCAGTGTGGTCTTGTTTATTTTTGCATGACATAAAAACATGTAAATAATTTCATGTTCCGGAAAAACATGTGGGCGTGGCACTACCCCAGCACATTGGCCTTGTCCTTCGCCTCATTTTCTGTTTTTAAAAGTCATACTTTTCTTTCTCTTTTTTCCACCCCCTCCTCTCTGTGTGTCTCATGTTTAGTGTGTGTTCACTGTAAGTAAGGCACTTTATAAGACGCCTAACCCTGCAGTGATGGACACTCTGAAGGTCCCCATGCTGGGCTTGGCCTTCTCACAACAAGTGAGTTGCATTTGTGGGTGAATGTTGAGTTTAGGCTGGAGTTTGCTGGCGCATTCCGCTCCAACCTTCTATTATCCAGATAAAACTAAATAGAAGTGATCAGCATTTGAAATATAGCAGCAAGCAAAGCTTTTAACCAGCTGTATTCATTTAAACTTGACTTAAAGGAGTTTTATAATGAGACGGTTATGAATTAAAAGAAATTTGTCTATTAGTTGAATCCTATATGGAGCCATTTTTTTCTAGCCTTTTGTAATGTGCTTACGCCTGCTGCATTTCTTGAAGTCATGGTAAGTCGCAGTCTGCTGCTCACTGTGCTTACAATCTCTGCTTTGCACCTCAAGTTCTTTCCAACTGTCCTTTATTTCAGCCTGTTCCCTCTTTCTCTCTTCCCCTCCCTACCTCTCTCCTTCCCTCCTTTCTCTCCATTCTTCATTCTCTTTGGCACTACCCTTGTCTCACTGTCCTTCTGCTTTTCTCAGCTCTGCAGTTCTCGTCTTTCCCATCAGCCCCCTGTGCTCGGAGCTGCAGATCTCTGCTACCCTGCCACCTTAAATGCTGCCAACCCACACCAGGTGAATGAAGGCCAGCGTCCGGGTTGGACCCCAAAACCTCGAACCCTCTGTCTTCTGGTTTCATCACGTTTCCCACACGCACACCTCACACACCTCGGTCTTCTTGAGGTCGTTATTATAGTGTTTTCATAAGTTCCGTGACTGATTCTTGTATTTGATTGTCTTCTTTAAGTGGAGTGTCCTGCCAGAATTTGAGTACTCACTCACCTTGGTCCTGGTGCTGTCCTCTGATGGCGCCTTGTCTGTCATTGCTCTTGCTGTCCTGACGTGATTCAGTCTGCAGGGTGAAAGCTGGTGTCAAAGCGGCCATAAACATCACAGACGGGCGTGTCAGCTGTGTGACGCTAATAGCTAATTCCTCCCCCAGATGGTGATCCCTGGGAAGGAGGGCGGAGTTCCTCAGGGTCCCCTGCAGCCGTGCCACGGGGCTCCTGCTGAACATGGCCGGCTGCCGTCCTGCCCACCTGTAGATGCCACACACCATCTCTCGGGTACACCCTCTGGCGGGTGAGTATCTTTGGGGGTGTGCCGGTAAAAAGGGGGCGCTGCTGTTCTGAGACATACACTTTCCTTCATTGTTGTCAGTTAGTAACCGTGTCCAGAATGGATGTTAAGTATGCCCGAATCAGAATATTTATTGCCACACAACCAAGGCTTAGGGAAATTTGTGCGGGCAAAGCTGACTAGTTGAAGACACCTGACAATAGACAAAAGCTATGTCACAAACAGACAGAGAATAAATACAAGACACAAGATACAGAACACAATTACAGTTTTTTTTCCCATTAATTCCCATATAATCCTGTTAATTACCATGGAAGGTTCCTAACTTTGAAAGTTCCCAGAATTTTGCAACCCTACATGCAATGTACTATTATACTTATGACTATAGCTGTCATGATTACTCAATTAACTCCATTATGCAATTAATTAAAATCATAAATGAAAATGCAGTCGTCTGTCAGTATTGTAAAGTCGAACTTAAATATCATCACAGCAAGCCTACAATGCAAATGCATCTTAAACAGGACTTTCAGGTTTAACAGACTCACCCAATAATGAGAGGTTAGCCATAGATATGTGCCCTTTAGACTCTCTGAGAAGCTTAGCCTACCTGTGTGAAGTTAGCCTCCCATATGTTTCAGATTTTAACCAAACCAATTGCAATTGTTTGCCACTGAAATTTTCGTTTATGCTGTTTTAGTTTCTGAGATATAAATGTCTGCTTTCATGGTGACATCATCAGCGTGAAGTTGGCAACAAACATTCCAGCTTTTGTGCAGGTGAATACACGCATTTGGTTTTGCATTTGGGCCGGTTTGTGCTGTCAGTGCATCAGGTAACTACTCTGTCCACCTCTAGGTGATATTGGGCTTCATTGCTGTCAGAGATTATGCCAGTGATGGTACTATCATCTGTATATTTGAGGATTTTTATGGAGCTGTTTTGTGATGTCAGTCCATTTGTGAAAAAGGAAAAGAGAATCGGGGAGAGCGTGCAGCCTTGTGGGACTCCATTGTTGCTGGTAAGGGGTGTGGATAAGAAGCTGCTCACCTTGGCAGACTGACATTGACAGGATAGGAAGTCAAGAAGTCAGTGGCAGAGAGCAGCATCTATGCCCATCTCCTTTAGTCTGGTGAAGAGTGTGAGGGGGTTGGCACTATTGTAAGCTGAACTGAAGTCCATGCACAGCACATCCATCCTTCCATTTTCTGTTGCTCATCTGGATCCCGGTCGTGGGAACAGTAGTCTGACCAAGGTATTCCCAGGCCAGCTGAGAAATATAACACAATGTAACACAATTTTTGTTCCTGGCTTCCAAGTGTTATATTTCAACTGCTTATGTCTAAAGCCTATCG
>JAAGVU020000019.1:11957489-11974060 GCA_011763525.2 Mormyrus iriodes
AACAACTCTGAGTTATTAGTTAAGTTCTCCCCAAACAAGCTTGATGGGCCGAATGGCCTCCTCTCGTTTGTACATTTATGTTCTTATGTTCTTATGCTTGAGGTGATGGTATTGAAGGCAGAGCTGTAGTCAATGAACAGCGTCCGTGCGTAACTGTCTCTCTGTTCCAGATGCGACAGGGCAGTGTGAAGGGCCAGCAACATAGCGTCCTCAGTTGACTTGTTTGTCCTGTAGGCAAACTGGTGTTGGTCCAGGGAAGGTGGTATGTTTTTTATGTGAGCTTGGACCAGTCTTTCAAAGCATTTCTTTATTGTGGAGGTCAGGGCTACTGCATGATGGTTGTTCAGAGACCTGACCACTGCCTGTTTTGGAACAGCGAGGATGGTAACAGCCTTGAGGCAGGTGGGAATGGTGGCCTGTTCTAAGCAGATGTTGAACAGGCTGGTGAACCAGTTGTCCTGTGCAGTGCTTCAGGACCCGCCCAGTAACCCTGTCCCTGGCCAGCGGCTTTGTTGGGGTTGATGTGGCTTAGGCTCCTTCTCACCTTGTGTGGTTGCAGCATTAGAGCAGATGATGCCAGTGGTACCTTGGTGGTGGGTTGGTTGTTCACTATACTGTATTTCCAAAAGTATTGGGACTCCTGCCTTTACACACACATGAACTTTGACATCCCATTCTTAATTCATAGGCTTTAATATGGAGTTGGCCCACCCTTTGCACATGTAACAGCTTCAACTCTTCTGAGAAGGCTTTCCACAAGGTTTCAGAGTGTGTTTATGGGAATTTTGACCATTCTTCCAGGAGAGCATTTGTAAGGTCAGGCACTGATGTTGGACGAGAAGGCCTGGCTCAGTCTCTGCTCTAATTCATCCTAATGATGTTCTGTCGGGTTGAGGTCAGGGCTCTGTGCAGGCCAGTCTAGTTCCTCCACACCAAAGTCATTCATCCATGTCTTTATAGACCTTGCTTTGTGCAATGGTACGCAGTCATGTTGGAACAGGAATGGGCTATCCCCAAACTGTTCCCACAAAGTTGGAAGCATGAAATTGTCCAAAATGGCTTCGTATGCCAGGGCATTGAGTTCCTTCTACCGGAACTAAGGGACCAAGCCCAACCCCTGAAAAACAACCCCACACCATAATCCCCTCTTCATCTAACTTTACACTTGGCACAGTGCAGTCAGGCAAGTACCATTCTCCTGGCAACCGCCAAACCCAGACTCATCCATCAGATTGCCAGACAGAGAAGTGTGATTCATCACTCCAGAGAACACATCTCCACTGCTCTAGATTCCAGTGGCGGTGTGCTTTACACTACTGCATCTAACGCTTTGCATTGCACTTGGTGATATAAGGCTTGGATGTAGCTGCTCGGCCATGGAAACCCATTCCATGAAGCTCTCTACACATTGTTCTTGAGCTAATCTGAAGACCACACGAAGTTTGGAGGTCTATAGCTATTGACTCTGCAGGAAGTTGGCGACTTCTGCACACTGTGCGCCTCAGCATGTGCTGTCCACGCTCTGATTTTACGTGGCCTACCACTTCGTGGCTGATTTGCTGTTGTTCCCAATTGCTTCCACTTTCGGCAATATAGTGTATGTCAAACTGTGCAAAGTAGTGATTCAGTTCATCAGGGAGAGATGGGTTAACCGTGTTATGATGGATTTTATGCCTTCCCTTATGCAGTGGTAGTCTGATCAAAGTACTGTTAAAGTGCTCCTCTATTCGCAGTTTGTAGGGACGCTTTGCCTCTCTGATACCTTTCCTCAGACTGGACCTTTTCCATTTTTTAAACTTCTTAGTCCCCAATATGGAAAGCATTGTCACATATTTCCAACAAGTTTTGAACATCTCTGTTCATCCAAGGATTCCTGTTTGGGAACATGCGTATGCTCTTACTAGTATTAACATTGTCCATACAAAAGTTGATGTATGCTAGCACAGAGAAAGCTTACACGTTTATGTCTATGTGGTTGTCCAGAGTGGCTTCTTCCATGAACAGGTCCCAGTTTGTGATGTCGAAGCACTTATAGTTTAGCTGTGGCTCCCTCAGGCCAGACTCTGACCGTCTGTACTGTAGGCTTTGCCCTGCTGATGAGGGGTTTGTATACTAGAGTTAGAAACAGATCGATGTGGTCCAACTGGCTGAAGTGGGGGGAGGGCAACACTTTGTAAGCGTTTGCTACACTACAGTAAATATAGTCCAACGTGCTGTTTCTTCTGGTTGCAAAATCAACAAACTGGTAAAATTTGGGGAGCACAGACTTTGGTATAATTACAGTCCCCCACTATAGTAAACGCGCAATCTGGGTAAGAGTTTTGTAGTCCATTTGTGGTGTTGTGCAGTTTAGCCAGACAAAAATAAAAATGTAGCATTAGCCAAATAACAAGTCTGAATGCCCAGGGTGCACACAGTGTGTACAGGCATACAGCTGCAGGCACCCATGACAGTGATCCAGAGTCACTGCCATAGCGGAGATGTTATCCGAGCTCATAGATGGCTAAGGTTGATTAAGGGGAGCATTAGATCTATAGTAACCATCCAAAAGACAAAATAGTGGTACGTACCCCTGTAGGCATAAGGAGAACTTTAATGGAAGTACTTGCTGCCATTGTAAGGTCTCAGAAGATGTCATTTAAAAGTAGCACCAGGTTTCAGTTGATTGTCAAAATCAGTTTTCTTCTCTCTTCAGCAGTGAGGACACTGAGACATTGTCGCAGAGCAGTGAGGCCAAGAGCGCGTCCCCCTCTGATGCTCTGGAGACCACGTTCTCTCGGAAAGTGGGTGCCTTTGTTAATAAACCTTCCACCCAGGTGAGACAGATCACGACGTGTGTGTGTGTGTGTGTGTGTGTCGCACATTTATGAGTGGCCCGTAATGCATCTTGAAAGGATGCCTTTAAAGTTGGGGTTCCCAACCTTTCACAGGCTGGTAAAACAGTCGAGGGGGTGCCGGCAGATTGATCAGTGATTCATAAACTTAAGATTCAGTTTTTTTCAGATGTGAGCAGAACACATGAATGTGAGGGGTCATAAGAAACTGATATGGTAATATATGGTTTATTTTTGGAAATTACTCAACCCCTCTGCCAAACCCTTAGCGTTCCATGGTCTGGTGACATGCTAGCCATGGCCCAGGGTTTGGGGACCCCTACTAAAGGACCAAATTTACATGTGGCAGATTGCTTGTGTCAACCTCTGCACTGGCATCCAGCAGGCACAAACAGAGCTCTTCTGCAGTGGCTCACATTTTGTTTGTGTGAATCGCCAGTATTTAATGACTGTTAGCGCAGATGAGAGCGCCGTCTCGAGGAGACGCACTCACTGTTTTCCCCAAGCATAGCCAAGACCATCTAAGCAAACATCGCTGTTTATTCTCACTTTACACAAAAGTAACAGTTTTAAAAAACTTTTTGTAAGGCAAACATATGACCCGAACATTGCCAATGTATTTGGAAGTAGGCACACTCTGGTCTAGGGTACAGCACTGTGCAAAAGGCATTCAGTAAAAATTGTTTAAGTGATGTTCATGGTGGAGAAAAACATGCAGTGTTTTACTGCTGGCATACTATGTTTGGCCGATAAATACCTCATTAAATAAAGTTAATTTTGGGAACCAAAGCAGTGTTCTTCCAGTCATCCAACAAGATACCAGTAACCTTTTGGATGATAGAAGAAATTCTTTTTTTAATTGTTAGTTTATACATATATATTTCCAAATGTAATTTTTTTCTGAGAAAGCTATTATAAAAATAGCTTTAAGCATTTTCCTTCGCACACCTTCGTGCTGTATGTTGCAGAGCAATGTATTAACAAGGGGTTCCCCTGTGCCCACTGGCATTGGCCCTCTGCCTCTACCTCTCTCCCTCACACTCTCCCTGGAGCAGGTCACCACCACCAGCTTAGATTTGCCTTTTGCTGCGTTTGCGACCCGAAATTTCGATTTGGAAGAGAATGACCCCATGGTGAGTGAGGGAAACACACCCCTGGAACATATCTGCAGTCACTGTAAATGAGAGCTCCTCAGTTACAGGCAGGGTGGGGTACCCCATGGAGCCATTGGCGTAGCGTGAGATTCTGTCATGGCGGCTGACCACTCTTCTCTGGCTTTACAGCTGAGCCAAGCAAATTTATAAATGTGGCAGACTGTGCGTTGACAGTATTCTCGGGCTGTGCGCTAATAGCGTTCTTGGGCTGTAGTTACTTGGTTGTGGTTGACCTCCTACCTTCACGTTGCCCAGGTCCGGCCCCCAGACTCGCCCACCCCCGAGTCACCCCTGCATGGAAGCCTCGACTCCGAAGACTCCATCGATAGTGGCGGCCAGCATCAGGATGACTTTGTCATGGTGGACTTCGTAAGGGCTCAACTGTGCACCGTTCTCATACTCTCACTAGATGCAAGGCTGACTAGGGCTCTCCTACTGCCCTGCCTTCATCATGTCACTTCAGTCTCTGTGTCATTTCCAACAGAAAACTCTGGTGACACATTATTATTATTATTATTATTATTATTATTATTATGTACGGCAAGCTGTTAATCGGTCTTACTCTATCCAGTTCGGTACTCTTATGCAATATGAGAGATCAACAATTTTGCTCTATAACTACCCTATAACCCATATATAAAACTATAGCAATCTTTTTACAGGAATTCATAATTTAAGATGTACAGTTAAGATGTTAACATGTACAATTAAGCCCAAAATGATTCATACCCATATCAAATATTGATCTATAGTGAATTTTTATTTGACCAATAGGTTTCTTCTGGCTGGAAATTGCATAAGCATTTGACAAATGATATTCAGACATTGTGCTAGAGATGTAAAATAAAAAATTTTTCATTTATATTTTTATGAAAAAAAAGCCTTGCCCAAAATTATTCATACACCTTGAAATTGTGCAGTTTTTTATTTTCTAGAGAATTCAAATCAACTGTAAAATGAGAACAGCTGATGTAGTAGTTCTCTAGTCAGTTCCTAGTCAACTGCAAGTCATGGCTAAAACGAAAGAGCTTAGTGATGAACTCCGGTTGTATGCTGTGGATAATCACAAGATGGGGAAAGGCTATAAAGCTATATCCAAGTGGCCACAGTGCAAAGCATAATCAAAAAGTACAAGGAGTTCTACACTGTAAAAAATCTTAAAGGGTGTGGTAGGAAGCAAAAGTGACCCCTGCGCTGGCAAGAATGGTAGTATGAGAGGCCAAGAAGAATCCAAGAATCACTATCAAGAGGATTCTGAGCAATTCTGGTACCAACATCACAAGGCAGACACTCTGTTGGACATTGCACAAGGCTGGTCTCCATGAATGCCGATCGAGGAGGACTTTACTTCTCCAAGACAGGCCCACAAAGCTCACCTAGTCTTTGCAAAGCTCACCTGGACAAAGAAAAAAGCTTTTGGTCATCAATTCTGTGGTTGGATGACATGAAAATGTAATTGTTTGAATGCAGGGATGTGGCTTTTATTTGATGAAAAAACAGAGATGCATTCAACCCCAAGAACACCATCCCCATAGTCAAGCATGGTGGTGGGAATGTAATGCTTTAGGGGTGTTTTTCAGCCAATGGGCCAGGCAACCTTGTCAGAGTAAATGGCATCATGAAGTAAGAAAACTACATTAAGATTCTGAAGGAAAACATCAGGCAGTCTTCAGGAAAACTTGACCTTGGGCAGCATTGGATCTTCCAACAAGACAATGATCCAAAAACATACAGCCAATGTGATCAAAAAATGGTTAACAGAAAACAAAATTAAAATTTTGGAGTGGCCTAGCCAGAGGTCAGACCTAAATCCCATCAAGAATCTGAGGAGGGAAGACCAAAGTGATGGCAAGGGACCTGTCCAACCTCAAAGACATGGAGACCTTTACAAAAGAGAAGTGGTCCAAAATCCCTGTGGAGACATGCAAAAAGCTTGTTAGCAATTACAAGAACCATTTGATTGCTGTGATGGCAAATGAAGGCTTTTCCATTGACTATTGAGAAAAGGTATGAATAATTTTGGACATGGTATTTTTCATAACAATCTAAAATAAACATTGAAATTGTGATTTTTTTTTCCATTTATATCTCTAGCACAATGTCTGACTATCTTTTGTCAGATACTTATGCCATTTCCAGCCAGAACAAATCTATTGGTGAAATAAAAATTTACTATAGATCAATATTTGGTACGGGTATGAATAATTTTGGGCTTAACTGTACTTTATTGACCCTGGGGGGAAATTCTGGTGCATTCAGCAGCAAGATTGTAGTGCACAGACCAACATATAGTGCCACACAGACAAGGTGCAAAGACCATAGGGTGCAAACGGATTTAAAAAGTACACGTCACACGAATAGATGAGGTATTCTGATGAGCAGAATTTGGGACTAAATATTCTCATCTTTAAATATTTATTTTTTGTGCAAATAAGTTATGTGCAGTCAGAACATAAAGCCCCAGATTGTAATGGAACAAGAGAGGATGCTTCCTGCCGTGTTATGGCTGCGGACGGGGAGCGGCACATTGGCAGGAGGCAGGAACAATCTCCAGTAGCATTTTTAGCACAGTGTAGTGGAATGAGCCGGTGGCTAAATGTGCTCCAGGATAGCGGCTACTGAAGTGGATGGGCAGAATCGCTCACAATATTTTTTCATATATATATATATATATATATACACACACACACACACATATATATATATATATATACATGTATGTATATATATATCCTTTTCTCTGCTACTGCCCCTAGTGGTCAGGTTTAGGATGTCCTGTGCAGAGTACTGAACATTGGGCAAGGTTTCATTTTCAGTATGATACCTCCTGTCCAGCCAGTCAGGACACATGTATTATTCTCAGTAGTGGATCTATGAGCAGATGGAGCCTCAGTCAGACCCGACACTAATAATGGTTAAAAACACTCGGGTATGATGGAAGCCCCCCAGGCTTCACACGCAATAACGCGCTGTGGGCCCCTTCTTGTACGCTGCAGAAGCCAGCCTTCTCGAAGGATGACCTCCTTCCAATGGACCTGGGCACATTCTACCGGGAGTTCCAGAACCCTCCGCAGCTGTCCAGCCTATCCATAGACGTTAGCGCACAGTCCATGGCTGAGGACCTGGTAGGGCGAGCAGGCGGCTCACTGACATCACCCGTTCAGCCGAGAGTAGCAGTTAACTACTTACACTGATCCTAAGCCACGCAGCACATAAGTTATTAGTGTGTATATGATTTCTGGCGCACCTTTACATATGGGTTCTTTTTGAAAAGTTGTTTATACCAGAAATGCCTCCCTGACAACAGTTATGCTCATTATATATTATCCGCCACCCTTGTATGTCATTCTAGACAAAAAATGTAAATGTTTTCCCCTGTGACACTAAGTAGAATAAGCAGAGGTGAGTGGATGGATGGTAAATGTTTCCCAACCTCTTTTCCACCAGGACTCCTTACCGGAGAAACTGGCCATATATGAGAGGAACATCGACGAGTTTGATGCGTTTGTTGACACCTTGCAGTAGAAGCTGGAGAAGAGCTCAACTTATTCTCCCTCACCTTTTATGCCAAAAAAAATCCCTGTAATCTACCCACTGGAATCAGTTTTTGTTTGTTTGTTGTCTGTGTTGTTTAACTGCATGTGGGATCTTTTAGAATTATTTTTTTCTTTTAAAGTTCCTCTTCAGAAATGTTCTACATGGGTTTCCCTGAAATCTCTGAATTTGGTCTCAGCCTCAGAGATATGTGAGTAATGGAGTGTCTTTTTTGTTTGAGTTCCAGTGAAGTTTCTAAATTATGTAGATACTGTACAGACAGTTGTGCCTAGTGAAAGCCATGATATCTGTTAACATTGTACAGATCATGATGGAGCTGCAGGTCCTGATTTAAATACCAGGATTCCCTCACCTGACTGTAATGCAGTCAGTCCAAGGTTTAAAAAAACATGCACAGTACATCATGGAAACTGTATAAATAACATCCGTTTCCATCTCCTAGTGCATGACATGGAAAATGTTCATTGCACTTTTAATTAGTCTATATGTGGGAAAGCTAGTCAAGACTACGAATTTCCTCAGTAGGAAATGGTATGTTTGCATCATCTGTGACAGTGGTTAGAAGTCACAGCTAGGGGCTTCACAGTGTTTGGGAATAACTGCATTGTCATGTTGCATACGTAATCTCTTAGTTCTACCTTCTAGTCCAGGGATGAGTTTGTAGTATATATTGGAGGTGGTGTGTTAGGACTCTGTGCCTGTAATCGGAAGGTTGCTGATTTCAATCCCAGGGCCGGCAGACTAATGGCGATGTTGGGCCCCTAAGCAAGGCCCTTAACCCCAGTTACTCCAGGAGTGTTGACATTGGCCGACCCTGTGCTGTGACCCTCAAAACTTACTCTGACTTCTGTATGTGTCTGTGTCTCTTGGAGAGCTTGATGGGATAGGTTAAAATAGTTTGGTCACTGGGATGAAGTATCACTGTTCTAGGGAATTGGATAGGACACTATAGTTCCCCTCTTTTGAATGATGTTAAACCCAAATTAAATTACAGTGTGGTACAGTGACTAGTGCATCTTTACCCTGTGAGTGTTGTTCCCCTTTTGATGGGATGTATTCTTCCACAGACTGTTGCACTTATAAGCATTTATTAATATGGCATGGTTATGTTGTAAAATAAACTGACTCTTACGTTTCTGACTTGACTGGACACCGGCTGAAATCCTTGCTTGTAGAGACCAGGCCTGGATCACAGTGGTTCCAACTTGATTGGTAGTGTCTTATCTGTAGTAATCTTCCACCTTCCATCATTGAGGTGTCTGTCTACCTAGGGCAGAGGAGCCAAACTCAGTTAATGGGCCATATTGAACTGATCCAATCTGTACAGCAGCTCTATAGATGCCATTAATTTCAGCAACTTATTCATCACCTACCGGTGCATAAAGAGAACGTGAAAATCCAGGTTCAGTGCAGCTGTCTAACCAAACACCATCAGAGTACAGTTTACAGTAGCTGGATTTCACAGCTGCACACTGGTCTTCCAACTAGTTTCACATGGTGCTCTTTCTTCAGTTCAGCCCTTGCTAGCCATTGTGTGTTTCAGCATAGCAGCACCAAGTATTATATTTCTCCAGCACTCTAGTCACTAAGAATAGCAGGGTCTGTTTGCTTTTAAAACTGTTATGTGGGATTTTCCAAATCAGTGTGTCTGTATTATGAAATTGTCTTATGGGCTGAATTAGAACCTTTACCAACGTTTTCGTAAGTTCTCACAGCCAGGGTGGGATGAGGCAGGTGAACCTTCAGTTTGACACTAGCAATGGGGGGGGGGGCTTCTTCAGGGTATGCACGTTTTCATTTTTTTGTGTTGGCTTATGTTTTGACACAGAAGATATATTGTGCAGACTTGAGCACTCCTCTTACTGGGTGGTTTTATGCATAAAAAGGCTTAATTGATCTATTCCTGGGCAGGATGCCATAACTTTGGAAAGGGGATGGGAATTCACTTTAAACAGAGGGAGAACGACCATAACAGTAATATCAATAATATCTTATGTCTGCCAACAATATACCTTTTCAGAAGACAAAAGTGATGAGCTCAAGCAAATTTCAGTCCATCTTCCATAATCATTGCTCCGGTACAGGGAAGTGGTGAGCATGGAGCAGGAAGCAGGGGCGCACACACATTTTGGGGCTTTTAATGGGACTTGACTTTTGGCTATTTTATTCTTTTGATTGCTGTCATAGATTTTCATAAAACTGAGTTTCCCCTTATGGGAATGAAAAAAATGGTCCTCATAACATCAAAATAAGTTTTTTGTCACATTTTTTGGTCCCCACAATGTAATCTATACATATCCCCCGCACAGACACACACAAGCAGAAAGCTACTTAATGACCCACGACGCTTATACACACAAGGTGCATGTACATAATAAACATATGTACTGTATGCAAACTCAAGACTTTTGAAATTTGTTCAGTTATATCATATAACACTACCTTGAGTTAAATTTTTATTGTAATATTTTTGTTCTTTTATGAATGCAACAGATATTCTGTGTGTGAATAAAACATTGCATAATGAAGATTCTGGCTGCATATAAGGCCAAGGGCTATCTCAGAACCCTGTAGTGTATAAGCAAACTGTGAAGTTTACAGTAAGCAAACATATTATATGCATATTAAATACATATAAACAAATTGGGTACTAAGGGATGTAATGCAAAGTATAAAGGTTATTGCACCCCCCACTGGATAGAAAGTATAGTACACTTTTTTTTTTTTTTTAAGGATTTCTCAAAACTTTTCAAATTTTATTCTAATAGATAGAAGACCCAGATTTTTCTAAAGCTCTTTAAATTGGGCATCTTGGACAGGCTGGCTCACACCAATTGTCATCCTGGAGGTTAAGCAAGGAAGTTGTATTTGTAGTTGTACCAGCAGTTGTGATTCCTGTGGTAAGTAGAATGATTGTATAATTATACACCTAAAAAGGTAGCTGTGGGTGAGGAGGTTTAGCTGTGATTAAATATTGGGTAGGGCAGTTACTCTACAGATGCTACTATAATTAGTAATTGAAATTCCATTAACTATTATCAGTGCCATTGCAAAACTAGGAAATAAAGTGAAGTGGGCTTTGTTAAACCATCCATATACAGTTATCCAGAGGCATTCAATTGCATTCCTCCAGGGCTACTGTGCAAAAAATAAATAGCAAAGGACAAAAGGAGGGTTTTCATAATTAAAGTGCAGAACGTAGGACCGGGCAAAAAGTGAGCTGGGCACAGGTATTTATGGACAGTAAAATGTAAGCCATAAATACAGCAGCATAAAAGGGGTGACTGTGATCAGAAGGTTGGTAGTTCAAATCCCTGAGTCACTAGTGTAGCTTCACAATTTGGCCCATGCAAAACCCTTAAGCGTTATTTGGACTTTCCCTTAGCAGACTGATGCAGCTGGTTGGAACACTCTCTGTGGTGCCTCTGTAGAAGGGTGGGGGTGGATGTCTAGCTGTCCTCAGGAGGTGAGATGTTGTCGTGCCTAAGTAATTACCTAGTACCAAAGCATAAAACTGTCATCGGATCTCTCACCACAATGTGTCAATCATCAGGTTTGGCCTGTAATCAGTTTTAATGTTCACACAGAATCCTCATACACACATGAAATAGCCAGAATTGTTCGTTGGTCAAACACACTGAATCTGTTCATTGCTATTCTGTTTTATTTATCTGCACCATAATATACACAAATCCCTACATTATATACATAAATCCATTCATCTTCAAACCACTTATTCTGATCAGGGTCACGAGGTAAATACATAAATCAATTTTATCTTTGTATAACAGTATAATGGCAATCTTGGCAAAACATCTTCAACAGTCCCTTATTTATGTGTTGATATTTTATTTGCTTCACTCTAGTACATTTTCTACACATTTCTTAAAGTACTACATCCGAAATTAACCTGGTCAATACCGCAAAAATACAATCCATGAGCAATGACAAAACAAAAGACAAAAACCGCCACGATATTAACAATATTGCAGTACAACATTGAATACTTAGGTTTATTTAATTTACTCAGTGAAGATTTTTGGAAGGTAAGCTGTGCCCCTGAGATGTTATCAAATACTATCTTTTCATTGATATATTTTAATTATATATAGGTATGTGCATCGTAGTACCACCCGTCACTCATAAACAGTAGCTTTCGATACATTATTACTCATTAAATTTATAGTTCTGCTGATATAGGATAAGAGTGTTTATCTCTGTGCTGGATTGTGTCTGTCGGATTTATTTTCTCACCACTGGATTTCATCAGACGGATTCCCAATTAACAAGAGGTTTCAAACTAGGAAAACTGGAGGCCTCTGACCCTGAATAACAAATATAAAGTGAAGCGCTGACTGAGGAAACTGGGCAACTTCCATGGGTAGCACTTTGATTACTAAACCAGAAAACTTAAAGTTCCTAACATCTAAAAAAAACTGGTTACACACACGGTATCATTTAATAAGTTGCAGTCGGTATGCAGCTGTGCATAGGACAATTGCACAGGTAACGTTATATAACCACCCCCCCCTCATTTTTAAAAGAAATAATTAATGATGGTCGTTTTCCTCTTTCTTTAATACAGTGTCCCCCTCTATAGCGAAGTTACTTTCTTCCGTTTTCCATGTCATTTCCTGTAATAAAAAGATGGTGGTCAAAGCCGAGAGAAGCAGCTGACTCGCTGAAATTATTTCAGATTAAAAAAAAAAACTTTACATTGCCTAGGACTACCAAAACAAAACTGCAACGGTAGGCGTCCTGCGACAAGCACAGTAGAGGGAAGCGTGTCGATTACGGGACAAATCGGGGGCCAGGAGCGACGCCTGGAAGAGCTGCGGATTGCGGGGAAGGTGAGTCCGTCTTTAGTGGCCAATGTGGCCAATGAAAATGGCTTCCGAAAGCGCTAGGCAGATTGCCAACTGCCTGCAGACCGGAGTCGGGGAAAATATCTGCGTCAACTAACGCATGCAAGCCTTCAGCCGGCGTTTCGCTCTTCTGTCTGCAAATGCTCTTCATTGTTTCGGTTACTGCGATGGAAAATGAAAAAGAAGTTTTCTAGTAATTTGACTTCGTTTAAAGCAGCATTATAACCCCAATTGCAGCTTTTTTTTACATAGTTTTTTAATTATTATTTTTCTTGACTGACACCTTTGACATCCAATCAGCTCCGAGCAATATTGGCTGAAACGCGTGTAATAGGTGGAGCGTCAGGGTTAGGGGGAGGAGTTTGGACCTGGGTCTGAAGGGTTTGTTTTTAAAGGTGAAGGTCTACTTCAAAACGATGCCTGTCGTAACTGTGCAGTGTTGGATAATCGGGGGTGTCGTTAAGCACTTGGTCTTCTTGGGTCTTTTGTTACACTGATGTCTTTTTAGGGATCCCGCATCGAAATTATGCCTTTAGCGAGGTGTCTCGCTTATCTAAAGGCGCCTACGTTCAGCCTTTTTTGTTATGCCAGGAATAAAATCCTGCTGTACATGTCTTTATGTACGCTTATGAGACGCTTTAACATTTACTAATATGTTATGCTTTTAAAGATTACAGTTCTATGTTCAAGGGAATCGGCTACCTGAACGTATGAATAATGTATGTACATATAATATATATTTGTGTGTGTGTATCTGAACCCAACTACTCTGAACCCACATTTAGGTATTAATTCTGCGTCTCAGCTGTGGTTGACCTTGAATGTATAACAGTAGGAATCGTTCTGGATTTATATTAAAGCCTTTAGCGTGGCTATGAAAAACCTCTCTCCGTATAATATGATGTATTATCCTTAATCCCAGTGGGTTGTGAACTGCTGTACCCAGGCATGAAGCTGCATCCTGTCCCAAACTCAATGATCTGCTGATCACCCCCCATTTAAAAGCCCGGGTTTAATTCCTCAGTTCTGGCATTTCCATCTGGAGCTTCTGAGTCCGAAGATTAAACTTGCTTCAGTCTAATTGAACTGCATTCTGTGTGTAGGAAATTTTAAATAGGCAGGTATAGGTTTGCAAGACATCATTTCCAATGCCTTTTGGCAGTTTTGGCATTCGGCTACGATTGCATAACAAGAGAATTAGGACTGAAATCATGGTTTGTTTTTTTTTAAATGTCCTCAGTAAGCATTTGACAATGGGGGTCAAATGAGCTTCACTAACTCGTTGGAAATCCTGTACACTGTCCAATTTGATTAAAACCTTGACTGTTCTGTCTTAAGCTGAACGATACCATGTGATTTCTTAATGACTTAATAATACTGTATAAGCCAAGTATTATATAACTAATACTCTCATTATAAAACTACCCCTGTAGGTTATACTAATTTTAAAATTTGCAATTCATGTATGCTTTTCAGGTTTAGTATATGATAGGGAACATGTAATTGATAGTATTGTTACAAAAAAATTGCAAAAGGGAAATATTATGTTCAATGAAATGAAGCTTTATTTATTGTTTTCATAAGTACAGGTACACTAGAATGCTACTTGTCACATATCCCATTTTGCTCTCCTTTGAGACATGCAAACATATATAATACAGTTGAGAGTGAGGCTTGAAATTTGGAGGCAGGGTCAGGGTATTTAGCTGGTGTCCCTGGAGCATGTCAGGACTGCCGGGGCTCAAACAAGCAACCTTCCAATCACAGGCACAGAAGCTTAGGCCACTGAGCCACGCACCACTCCATTATAATTATTATATATGATAGTCATTAATATGTAATAATTTTATCATCTTAAACTCAGTGCTGTGCTTATATGAAATGAGCAATTTCACAATATGGTGTCTAAGAAACCCCTTCATTAATTGCAGTAATATTCTTGAATTAGTTGATCATTGTTGTGACCCTCAGAGTGGGTTCAGCTGTGCAGAATCCTGATTTCATTTTGGCATTTCTCTCCAGTTCTGGGATGTTCATCTTCATTTTCTGTTTTAAAGGCTGATTCTTGACTTTTCACTCACTGTCTTTTTGGCTAATGCGTGATGCATGTCTGATCTGGTGAGGCTTGCTTCGTATCGCCTTTGCCAAATCTGCTGGCAGCAGTGTCACATGACTGTGGATACTCACTGCAGTTGACCTCAGGCCATGCAGTTGCCGTGGAGGTGCCCTGTTCCTCCTGCATTGCTGAAAAATCATCTTTGTCACACTGCCTGTCCACAG
This sequence comes from Mormyrus iriodes, assembly GCA_011763525.2. Classification (NCBI taxonomy): domain Eukaryota; kingdom Metazoa; phylum Chordata; class Actinopteri; order Osteoglossiformes; family Mormyridae; genus Mormyrus; species Mormyrus iriodes. The sequence continues at coordinate 11,972,178 of JAAGVU020000019.1, forward strand.
AGCCAGCATGTCTGCCTGAGCTGGGAGTTTCAGAACCCCCCCTCCCCTCCCCAGGCTTGTCCCCTGCGTTATGGCAGAGTCCACTACCACCCAGAAAGATCTGACATCAGAAAGTGAACCCAACTGCAGTAGGAGGTATTTTCTCAACCGCCGTGCCATCAGATCAGTATGATTGATGCGAAAAGGCTGTTTTACATTTCATTATGTTTAAATGTTATACTTAGTGGTGCACCTTCACAGACTATAAATTGTGAAAAACCATAAGGAAGATGTGATTATTGCAGTTTTATGTAGATTTACTTTTTGAGAGCATATGAAATCTAATTCAGTATGACCTTTAAAAATTAAAATATAATGGATGGGTGGATGTATGGATGGATTCAACATTCATCATAATCCAATTGTTTAAGGGCAGGTTGGTTTTGTTGCAGCCAAATAAAGGACAAGGAGACATATGATCGCGAAGAACCAAGCAAAAAGCCGAAGGTCGAGCATTCAGCCTGTGTGGCTGCAAGCCACCCGAAAGTAGACTTCTGGTGTAAGTTCATTCATTTTCACCGTCTGCAGCACAATTTCACATCATTGTAGACTTAAATGAAAGTATTAGGGTTATTCTACATTTGGAGTGGGAATTCAGGTGGATAGTTACATATATAAAAATCAGTATCATCAATCCCAAAAGTTATTCACTTGAATATGTCTTTTAACAAAAGCTGCATTTGAATGAAAGTTGCATTTCTATAGCACTTTTCACAGCACCCAAAGCACTTTAGAGACGCAATGGGAAGCCACTTCAACAACCACCACTGTGCCATTCTCTGCTCACCACACAGTAGCTAAGGAGGTGAAGGGCAGGAGAGAATTCACCAGTTAGCTATAGGGGATGATTAGGAAGCCAGATTTGATAGGGCCACAGTGGGCAATTTAGCCTGTTATCAAACATGCCAAATTATGAGCTTGATTTCGAATTCATTTTAATGTTTTCCAAAATTCTGGTCATTCTGGTCTAAATCACACACACACACACACACACACACTGTATATAGTTTGAATGTGTTTGTATTTAATGATGGAAATCCTGTTAAATAGTAATTTTACCAAGGATCTTTTATAGATGTATATTCCAAAAACACAAAAACATGGGAATCTTTTAAAAAATGAAAAGCAAGTACAGGTGCCAGTACAGTTGAATGCTTCACTTCTCACATTCCATCCTGCTCTCCTTTTGAGACACACCCTCACACACACACACATACAGTTGATGGCACAGCTCAAGGTCTGAGCACAAGGTCAGGTCAATTATCTGCTGCCCTCAGAGCTCTTCATATCCCACTTTGCAAAAATTGCATACCTTCTTGTAAGAAAAGGTGCTAAGAATGCCCCAGTATTCTTGTTTGGTAATCGATTGGAATGAGGGCTGCAAAAAACAATTCGGGCCTAATTTAAATGCAGACAGTATATTGAATTAAAGTGAATTTAAAGCGGGCAGAGAAGTTACATAGTCAGCATTTCATTGCTGTCCAATGCAAATCATGTATGCCCACTTTTTGACGATTGTGACTTTTTAATATAAATGGAATATGCCCATTCTCCTTTGTCTACTGACAATATTTGACATCTGATTGACCAGTGAAAAAATGTTTTAAGTTGCCTATTTAACTAGTTTCTCCATTGGATGTCAGAAGTGTCCATAAACACAGTGTATCTCCTGCCCCTTGTTTGGAAGAGTGTTAGCTAGGGCTGCACGAGTCTGGCTAAAATATGAATTGCAATTTCTTTGCATTTGAGATTATGATTATAACATAGCTATAACACTATGTAACAAATTTTTATTTTTATTTTGTTCCTGGGTACAAAGTGTGTTTTCCTAACCCGTTATGCCT
>JAAGVU020000019.1:11974160-12007964 GCA_011763525.2 Mormyrus iriodes
ATATACATTTACTACCCAGATAAATGGCTTTAAACATTTCTTTTCACTGCCTAAGACTTTTGCACAATACTGTATATGACATTAGTCACTGGTGTCATAGATACTGTTTAATACCAGTGACATTCTAATGAAAATGTATGGAAAAATACATCCATCTATCTTCTGTATCTGCTTGTCCTATGCTGTTGTCTAGAGCCTATCCCAGAAGCTATAAGTGCAAGGCAGGGAATAACACAGAGTGGGGCACCGACCCATCGCAGGATAGATCCACCCACGCAATATAATACACATTTTTTTAATGTTTAGTATTAATGATGTGTGTAGTTAAATTGAACTCTTTTTTTAAATTGTTACATTACACTTTTTAAAAATATAGTGTTATATACAAAATGGTTTCTCAGATGTGGAAAATTTCTATTGTGATGAGCTGTTATACAGGTGTAGAGCAACTATGAAACATGTTAAAAACAGAAAAATCAAATCATCAGGCAAATGTGTTATTTAATCATACATCAACTGTGCGAATGTACATACGTAATATTCATGGATTAAAGTTCTCCGTCGCTATGACGGATTTCCGTCAACTGAGTGCACTAAAGGTTAATAATGAAACTGATGCAGATCCGAAGGGAAAAAAATGGGGGTGGGGCTAAACAAGCTTTGGCAGACAAAATTCTGGAAAGGCTGTCTTTTTCTTTGGTTTAATTACAATTTAATTATTCTTCCTAAAAATAAAAATAAATATTATGATTTCGGCAGTTCGCTTAAACATTGACGGCTGCAGAGTAGCCTACAGGCCGCAAGCTATTTCCTTTGTTTAAGATGCCAAACTTCATAGTAAGGAGAAAATAATTCCCCAGCATTTAGTGCCACATCAGTCTCAAAGGCTTTTAATGTACCAAAACAAAGATGAGATCTGCAAAAGGGTGAATGGCATGGGCTTTTGGTTGCCTGGCGTATCCAATAATAATAATGATAATAGGGCATAATAATAGGCTAGTAGTCGTATATTTTACATTTTCAGAAAACATCGGAATAGGACGTATTCATGATTGGAAGTCAGTGGTGTGTCATGAAGTGCCTCATTCGCTAATAGTAGCTAAAATTGTCGGAAAACAGTGGAGAAAACCCATTGCTTTAATAGATGAAGAAGCCAAAACTCCAAAGCTCCGGATTCAGGACAGTGGCTCCGGTGTCGCGAGTGCTGCGAGAGCTTATGCTAAAAATAAATAAATAACAGCAGTTTTGGAGTCTGCTTTCTTGCTGTTAACAGAGGAATGACAATGAAAGCTGCTCTAAATTTCCCGTATTTTAGGTCGGGATCTTGGGAAAAATCCCTTATTTTCAATGTTGAAAATTGACAGGTATGGCCTAAGTGCATGCCTAAAGTAGATTGGAGCATCCCTCTTTATAAGCAACAGTATGCAGTATTCAGCCTGCTTTAAAATGAGTTTAGGCTATTTGTAAATGTAGGACTATATAAATAGTCCATAAAGCCACATTTTACAGGACATAGGCCCTTCGATTTGCATCACTCGCGCGCGTCAATTTGCTTTCGGTTTTGCCAGCATGGACGCGCTTCTGTTAAAGGAAGGCACAGATGTGTCGGACATCGACAAAATGGTAAAGAATAAGTGGAGATGGGCTTGGCTAAATGAAATGGGCGATAATGGCAAACCAATTAGTTCATGGTACAAAAAGATGAAAATGGCAGGTGTGTGCTTTTGTGTGGTTTGCCATAAAAATAGTCTATGGAAGCAATGGCAAAAAAATTTGACGCATTGCTGGTATGGGCCCACGACATGCAGCACTTGGTTCAAAAGAAAATAAAATAAAAATTTCGTCTGATGATTTTTTTTTTTTTGCTTTAATCCATGAATATTCCAATGTATGTTTATTTTTTTATATATATATTTTTTTAGCCCTTCAACCTCTGTAAAATGTAAATGGAGAGGGACCCATAACCAGCAATCAGAACAAATCACTCTTTGGCAAGTCTCAAGTCAGGGTGAAGTCCCCAGGCAGTACTGTGCAAGTCAGGGTGAAGTCTCAAGTAATTTGCCCTCAAGTCCAAGTTGTTAAATATGTGACTGAGACATGTTACTCGATTCCCCACCTGTTAGTCTTTTTATGTGATGGAAGATTGTGTATCTAATTGTCTAAAATCATCTATCTATCTATACAGACATAATTTACAACACTGTGTTAGTGTCCCAGTATCTGTAAATACATAGGCGATATATGCATATAAAGTCATGTTGTTTAACAGTAAAGTTGTTCGTTTCACAAAGTCAAAGTATAAGATGATTTGTTAAATGGCTACAGCCAGTCTAAATAAGTGCTTGGTTGACATATTACATTTTGTGATAAGCCAAACTTACCAGTTTTTGTGCAGCTTCAAGCGCCAAACAAAGTTGAATCCCTGGTCTGTCTGATACGAAAGCTTGACATGTTTTGCTTTTGACTATGCTTTTTTTTTGTTATTTTCTGTGTGATCCTCATACCTAAATGCAGTAATTTTGGGTAGCATCCTTCATCTCTGAATCAAAATCCCACTGGTTACATCCTTCATAGGCAAAGATAGAGACGAGTCTCCACTCTGCCACGATTGTCCTTATAGAGTTTTATGTATGTGTACATGCAGGGACTGATGCATCTTTCCGACAGTCACTCCGACACCTTGCACTCAACTGAATGAAAATGCAACCAGCTGAGAATTAATATACACTGAAATTAAACAATTAACATTATGCTGTTCAGAATGGGACTACAACCTCAAGTTTTCTTGAGTCATAGGATCCAAGTCGAGTCCAAGTCTTGAGTAACTTTCCCTCAAGTTCAAGTCAGGTCCGAGTCTTTCCATCATTCTTGTTGAGTCGAGTCACAAGTCATGAAATTCTCAAGTGTGACTCGAGTCCCCATCTCTGCCCGTAGCTGTTTTAGCTGTGACTGAGATGTGGAGAGAGTCATTAGTGGTGCACTGATGTGGAAATGGAATTTTGTCTAGTATTATAACTGGCAAACCCCTGAGCAACTTGCGGGGGGTTTCCGGGGCTGAAACTTGCCAATCTTGCCAGCATAGTTTAGTGGAATGACATTACATTTTGTTTACTTTGCAGAAATGAAAGATTGATCTCTGACCAGATTTATTATTGAACTATGAATATGTTGCAGTTCTGGTACTTTGAAACCAGTACTAAGTGGTGGTCAATGAGCTGATGAAATCCTTCATCCTCCACTAAGGAAAATGGTTTATTGTTCATTGCAATCATCTCTATTATTTTAGTATTTTATGGCTTTAGCTCTGGTGCTGCTATCTTTGAATATTGATAACATTTAAATATTGGCCAGCAAAATCAGCCAAGATTTACATATTGGACCGATGCTGTTATCTTGATTTTTAATTTTTTTTTTTTAAACTAATATCAGGCGATGCTGATTTGTTAACTGATGTATCATGCATCTCTAAGAGTCATCTAGGGCTGTCAATATCGATTATGACAATATTCAAGTAATCTACCAATTAATCTGACGATTCATTGAGTAATCTGATGCATATAATATATACATTGCAACTGGCGCAAGGCAGGAACCAACCACACATTGCAGGGTGCACTCTCAGCCACTCATACCATCAGTTCAGGCACTGCACTTCACTTAAATTTAATGTTTTTGGACAGTGTAAGGAAATCATCGGATCCGCTGAAAAGGCGCACACACACACACACGGGGTGAACATATAGATTTCACACACACAAAGCGGCGGTGTGCGGCGACATCACGATCCACTGCACCTGGCTTCCACAACATACAATGTTAATATCGACATGGCATTTCATGCAGATGCAATTGTCACATTGCACGGACCACGATAGTCTGCCTGGTTCAACCCATCAATAAATAGCGCTAAAACATTTTTCCATAGTTAAAGGAAACCAAACTTAGCAAGCTTGCAATTTTAATGATGGTTCCTTTTCAGCATTATCTAGTATGTAGTAGATTTAAAAAATCAGCCTAAAATTTACCACCGCTGTTTTTGCATGAACTCTGCATGCGATCTCCGAGATGTAAAGTGATATGGCTAAGCGTCGGGGCTAACCGTTTTAGCAGCTGCTATTTTGACATACCTGAATCATAATAAGCAAAACAGTCTACGTGATGACAGTTACTACTGCATTATTGGGGTCATATTAAAACCTGAATGTTTTAAGATGCATTTGCATTGTAGTCGTGCTGTGGTAATATTTAAGTTATGCTTCGCAATACTGACAGATGACTGCATTTTCTTTCCCTTTTAATGTGAAGTGCTTCCACAGATCTGATTCTTTCGCTCTTTATTTTGACTCTCATCATGCATACGCTATCTTCCTTCTGCCATATTGCAGACTAATCAAGAAGGAAAATTTTAATCTATGCTTTTTAATAATTGAGTTTAATTGAGTAATTGTGGCAGTTCTAGAGTCATTAATCTGAGAATTCTCCAGGTTGCTGTTGTAATGTGATGTCTTTTAATGAATTAAGTGTTTTGTGTGTATATGTGTATTTGTGTGTGTGTGTGTGTGTGTGTGTATGTGTGTGTGTGTGCGTATAAAATAAGTTTATGGTTTACCTACTGAATTTCCTCTTTTAAAGGGTCAGCATTTTGGTAGCTACATATTATCTTCTGCTGTTGGACTGCATGTCTGTCAGATGTATGGACCACCCACTTGTCGTAACACTGTGACACCAAGCAAAGGGTCCAGGGATGGGACATGCAGGTTTTAGTGGGGTCCAACACAAATTTATTGAGCTGTTATTTACAGTGCATAGGAAAAACAAAAGCAAAGGGGAAAAAAAATCAGCTGCAGAGCTAATGTTGGCTTGCAGCAGGGGGCCATGGGTGAGGGAGGCTCCTGGGTGCCACAGTCCATTGGCTGCAGCGTCACAAGGGGGCTAGGTTGGTTACTTGCCAATCTCAGAAACAACAAAAAAACTCTGTGCCTCTACTACACAGACATGTTCTGCTGGTCAGAGTGCAGTCGCCTTATTGACTTTCTGTCCTGGAAAGAAACTCCCACAATAGTTAGCTGTCATCCATCCATCTCTTTCTATCTCTATCGTGTCTCTCTCAGTTAAAATGTTGTTCATGGCATTTTAATTACGGGCAGCAGATTGCCTACCAGCTGGCGCTTGTTTCAGTTCCACATGGTTTTATTCGTGGCGGTCCATGGGCCTATAAACCCTGGAGATGGCAGTGGATAGCATGAGATCATCCAACCCATAGCACGCCCTCGACCCCAAGACCAGAGCAGAGGCGACAGGAGCGTCAACAACCACTGAGGAGTGGTTGGGCCAAAGGACCTGTGGGGGAGAGGGCGACCTCCCTGGACAGCCCATCAGCACCGCCATGTTTCTGTCCAACTTTGAAGGAGTAGTTTTGTAGGTCCTGGATCCACTGTGTGATGTGGGGGTTGGTGTCCTTGGCCCTGGCCATTCGTTGTAGGGGGCCATGGTCTATGATGACTGTGAAGGGTCTGCCCAAGAGTTAGTACTGGAGCTACATCCCAGCCCAGCTGACTCATATTTTATTAATATTATGATTCATATTCAAATTCATATTTCACACATCAATGTTTAACACCACGTGGAAAAGACTTACTCTGCATGGTCACCCCAGATGACCAGCTTAGGCTGTCCTTTTCGGGTAAGGAGGAGAAATGGAACAAAGCACTGGTAGTTTTATGCTAAACCTAGGAAAGCCCATTCCTGGCTCTTAGTGGATGGCCGAGGGTAGTTATGGACTTTCTCGGTCTTCTTTTTCTGAGTTCTGAGCAGACCATGTCTGATTTAGGTACCCTGGGTAACAGGCCACTGTCAGCTTAAGGTGGCAATTGGCTGGGTTGGCGATCAAGCCTGCCCAAAAAATGGCCTCCAAGACCTTCCCAATGCGGACAAGGCATTCCTCCCAGTTGTCAGTGTGCACTACCACATCATCTAGGTTGGGACTCGGTGGTATATCGATATTTTTACAGTATATTAATATATTTTCAAAAAAAGATAGGAAGACGCAATACTGTTCATGTATTAAAATTAGGGCTCTAAATATTTTTAAAAGAGACCTATAATACTCCTGCCTGGTTGTACACAAAGCAAGAGTTTCGGTCATGACATTGCACAGAATCCCAGAATCCACAGCAAATCTCAGCCAATCTCAAAATCAAAACATTCAGTTAGCAGCATCTCATGGAGAAACTGATGGAAGGGAAAGGTGCATAATCATTGTTACTTGGTATCATTTTAAAACATTGCCAAAAGGTTTTTCTGTTAAATACTATATATTGTAATTTGCAATATTTGTTGTATTTTGTTGAAGGCTAATACCTTAAAAAGAGGATCTTTCCAGTAGGACTGTGCCATATCAGACCATCCATGATAATAATGGCATAAATTATTACGTGACAAAAAAGTGTCATATTAAGATGTCAATGATATAGTGACATGATGCATTTATGTTCCTTAGTGCACACAACAACGACATAAGGACAAACATATGGCAGCAGACATAAAAACCATGCATGTACTCGCGTCTGCACAACACTCGCTGGCTCAACCAGCAAAATAAGATTCTACGAATAAAAAGCTAAATGAATGGGAAGCTGCAAATAAGTAGTTGACTTAAGCCATGTGTGATTTTGCCATTAGTTTGGGTGACATGGACGACCATGTACAAGAAACAATGACAATGGAATCAGCAAATGCACCAAGAAAGCGCATCAGTGATCCATAGCTCCACCCACTACCCTGCTTGAATTAACATATATTTGCATGTTGTGAATTTGATAAGGAAAAAGCAAAGTAGGAAAAGTCTAATTGGAAAATGAAAAGACAAAAAGGTTTGTTAATTTTATCTTTAAATTTTTCACAAAGGACTAAATGGAAAATTTAAATGCAAATGGTGTTATTTCATTCTATTTTTAATTTCTGCATATCTTTGCATATACACTTTGAAAAATAAATGACTAAGCCGAGATTGTATTTTCATTTTATTGTTATCATTTTCAGTTTCTTTATTGGCTAGTTAACTCTTAAAGTGCTTAAAGTTCCAGTACTGACATTCTAACTTACCTCATTTCATGGTATATCCATTTTATGTTTACACAAGAAATTAGAGGCAATGCAACAGTTCCAGCACTGATATTCTACCTCATTTGTTGGTAATCCAACAAAAGATGCAACTGTTCTTTAAGTTTGACAGCATTTTTATTTTAAGCAGTGCGTGTTTACATTTTGACTGAAGGTTTGTTTGTATTGCTGCTGCTGTTTCTTTACATTTGTACTTCAAATAAAACTGACCTCAAATTTTATGACAATACTGTACAGGCTCCTGAAGAGTTACAAGGTTAAGTTACTTTAGATATCATTAAACTAAAACATTACGCAGTTATGGTATACTTAAGATTTCCAGGGAAGACACTACCTAGGCTACTATTTGTTTTTATATTTCACTTGCTCTGTGTCACTATAGGACCTATATAATGCTGTGTTGCTACTATTGCACTATAATGCTGCTGTTGGGAGCTTGTGGTAGTAGTTTCACATTTCGAATCAGGTATTCTGTCATCAATGACAGTAGCTTATTGGAAAAGACGGATGGAAAATGCCCTTCATTTTGTTTGCGCTAATAAAAGATGCTCCTGACAAGCTGCAATCACCAATAAAACGTTCAGTATTTTTTTCTATGTTATCGTAAATGTTATCTGAAATTTCCTTGAAATATTGTGATATAATTTTTTGGCCACAGTGCCCACCCCTACTTTCCAGTTATGAGATATATTTTCGATGGTTGTCAGGCTAATTTTGTTGCAAGAATTTCAAAATACAGAGGAATGCTGTTTTACTTTAATACCACCAAAACCTGGTAACACCTTAAAAGCTGTTAACAATTATAAATCTCTAATACGTCTTTATTTCTTGCTTTTCCGTGGCTTAAAGGTCAATTAATATTTCACTTTACTGCTTGCGCTTTTGGCCCATGCAAACAAATGTAAAATGTCATCATTTTTGGGGTTTGTGCCAGACTGCGCATGTGTAGCCTGGCTACTTTTGTCATAAGGATTTCAAAATACCATCATACAGTAATCCCTCGCTATATCGCGCTTTGACATTCGCGGCTTCACTGTATCGCGGATTTTATATGCAGGAATATCTAAATATATATCGCAGATTTTTTGCTGGTTCGCGGATTTCTGCGGACGATGGGTGTTTATTTCTGGTACATGCTTCCTTAGTTGGTTTGCCATGTTGATTTCACACACGGGACATTATTGGCGGATGGAGAATACACAAAAATAACCATATAAACATATGGTTTTTACTTTGCGGATTTTCATCTTTCGCGGGGGGTTCTGGAATGCAACCCCCGCAATAGAAGAGGGATCACTGTATACTGTATTACCCTAATACTGCCCAAGCATAACAACTTTAAATTTGTTCATAAAAAGTTTACTCTTTTCACTACACTGCTTGTATTTGTATTTGTTGCAACACATTTGCCCTTTGCTGGTCTTTTGGAATATCATTGCTGCATTCATGTGTCGACTGTCTGCGTCCACAGACAAATATAGTACGCCTAAAGGCCAATCCATACTTCATTTTCCTCGTGCACTTTTGGTTGCCATTAATTTTGTCATCAGGGGTTGGCTGCACATGGCTGCAGTCGGTTTGCATGTAGCGAAGCCTGGTCAGGTTGGAGAGCATGCACTGATGCAGTGCATTGCCACACGCACCACATGATGAAACACCTCAGTATCTCAGCTGGCAGACACAAGATCCAGTCCCACCCTTCGGAAATGGCCATTCATCTGCCGCAGCCAGGCGTTACGTGGGTATCCCCTTGGCCTGGTCCAGCTTCTTGGGTCCTCAGCAATGAGGATCCTGTGAACTGGATCAACCTCAGGGAAACGTACCACATAGCCATAGTGCCGTGACTGAAACTCCCTCACAATGCAGGTAATGTGCCTCATTCGGGACTCCCCTAGCAACCAATCGTTCGACACAAAGTCAAACCAACAGTAACCAAGGATTGTGTGAAGAGACACAGTACCGAAGGAGTCCAGTCTTCATCTCAGCTCACTGGATAGTGTCCATGTCTCACAGCCATACAGCAAGACAGGGAGCACCAGGACTCTAAAGACTTGGACCTTTGTCCTCTTGCAAAGATATCGGGAGCACCACACACAACTTTCCAGCAACCTTATGACCCCCCATGCTCTCCTAATCCGTCTACTGACTTCATAGGAAGAGTCACCAGAGACATGAATGTTGCTACCGCAGCAAGTGAATCTCTCGATGAGGTCGACATTCTCCCCACAAACAGACACACAACTGGTAGCTGTACCCAAGAAATCATTAACGGCTTGGATCTTAGTTTTTATCCAGGACACTTGCAATCCCAGACACTGAGACTCCTCCGTCAGTCTCTCGAGAGCCCCGATCAGAGCCTCCATTGACTCCGCAAAGATAACAGCATCGTTGGCAAAGTTAAGATCGGTAAATCATTCTTCACCAACAGATGCCCCATAGCCATTGAACCTCACGACCCTGCCCAACACCTAATCCATGCAAGCATTGAACAGAGTAGGAGCAAGAACACACCCCTGGCAAACCCCAGAATCCACTGGGAATAATGTGGATCTCCCTCCACTCTGCACAGCACTCACAGTACCAGTGTACCCCCTGTAGTTGCCGTAATCCAGGCAATCACCCTTCCCTTTCCAGATAGGGACAAGTCCTGTTTTCCAGTCTTTCGGGATGACGCCTGTTTTCCAAATGGAAGCAAAGATTGTTTGTAATACCAGGAGGACAGCCTTACCACCAGCCTGGAGAAGTTCACCCCAGATACCACAGCTCCCTGTGGCCTTTCCTACCCCCAGCTGATTTACCAGTAAAATGTCTCCCTCGATTAAACTCACTGCGGTCGGAGCATATACTGAGACAACATACAAGACACCCAAAGAGTTGCCTAGCCTGAGTCTCATAGTACGCTCGTTGAAAGGACTGACATCAGACACCATCAGGAGGAGCTAACTCTCCACAGCAACAGCTATTAGCTATGGCAGCCATTAGAGCAACCAGACCAATAATTACTGTACCCACCTACAGAGATTTAGCCACTCCCTGGTGTACCTCAGAGAGTGCCGCCACTGAAATGTGGACTTTACTAAGCTCCACCGACAGCAGCGGACATGGTCTTCCTCCCGGAGAGACAAAACGTTCCATGTACCTACCCAGATGGGCCACAGCAAACTGGGACCCAAGGGCTGCCATACAGCAGGCGATGCCTCAGCACCACACCTGCTCCAATCCCCAACAGCCCTGACCCTTTTAGCTCTCCAAAAGTTTCAGCTCTTCTCTACATGTAGTCAGTAACATATACAGTGTGGAAAATAATTATTTGACCCATTAATAAAGACATGAGAAGTCTATAATTTTAGTGGTGGGTTTATTTTAACAGCAAAAGATGATAAACAAAACAAGGAAGAAAAAATCATTATGTAACAGTTACTAAGCAATTTGTCATTTATCAAGGGAAATATGGATCCCTTGGAACACATACTTTGGTACTTGGTGGAGTAACCATTGTTGGCAAGCACAGCTGCCAGACATTTCTTGAAGTTAGTCACCAGGTATGCACACAGCTCTGCAGGAATTTTCATCCATTCCTTTTTGCAGATCTCTTTGAAATCCTTAAGGTTTTTAGGCTGTTGTTTGGATATACAAAGCTTGAGTTGCCTCCATAGGTTTTCTATGGGATTAAGGTCCAGAGACTGGCTAGGCTACTCCATGACCTTAATGTGCTTCTTCCTGAACCACTCCTTTGTCACCTTAGCCATTTGCTTAAAGTTCTTGTCTTGCATTGTGGGTTGGTCTTCCAGCATTTTCAGTGCCCTAGGTGAAGGAAGGAAGCTCTCATCAAAGATATTACGGAACGTGGCTCCGCCCATCTTTCCTTCGATGTGGTGCAGCTGTCCTGTACCCTTGCCAGAAAAATGCCTCCAAAGCATAATGCCTCCACCTCCATGTTTGATGGTAAGGGTGGTGTTCCTGGGGTTGTAGTAAGCATTCATTTACCTCCAAACACGGTGAGTGGAGTTGATGCCAAATGGCTCAATTTTGGTCTCATTTGACCACATCACATTCTTCCAAGACTCATTGTAATTATTCAGGTGTTCATTGGCATACTTTAGACGGGCTTCAACATGGGTCCTCTTGAGCAGAGGTACTTTGCAAGCACTGCAGGATTTCAAATCATAACAGCATAATGTGTTACCAGTGTTTTTCTTGGTGACAGTGGTCCCTGCTGCATTGAGATCATTAACAAGCTCCTTCTGTGTAGTTCTGGGGTTAGCCCTTACTGTTCTTAAGATCACTGATGCCGCACAAGACAAGGTCTTCCTTGGGGCCCAGGACCAAGGGTGATTGACAGTTATTTTGTCTTTCTTACATTTGCGAATAATTGTAGTATAATTGTACAGTTGTCACTTTCTTACCAAGCTGCTTGCTGATGGTCTTGTAGCCCATTCCACCTTTGTTTAGGTCGACATTCTTGAATCTGATGTCCTTAGATAGCTCATTGGTCTTTCTCATGGTGATAAGGTTGAAGATGTAGACAGGTTAGTGACCCAAGAATACTATTTAGCAAAGTAATGCCATTAAATGTGAATGCTAGGTTGGTATCTGTTAATACGTAATTAAGTACTACTTTTGTTTTGTTAGTGCACATGTACTTGACCAAATTTGCTGGTTTGTAGGGGATCAAACAATTATTTCCCTAGACAAATGACAAATTGATTTGTACCTGTTTGTAATGATTTTTTTCTTGTTTGTTTTGTTGAAAATCTGTCTTCTAATGTTAAAACAAAACCTACCAGTGAAATTATAGACTTCTCATTTGTTCATAAATGGGTCAACTTAGAAATTCAGCATGGGGTCAAATAATTATTTTGCTCACTGTATGTACTAGACATGACAAGAAAGTCTCCATCTATTAGCCAACGGGTGTAGAGTGCGATGCTATCTTGAAGAAGTCACTCCATCCATTGTTTGTACATAAACAAACAAAGTGACAAAATTTCTTTGCAAATGTCATACAAATGAGACCTCATAATTTTTATCGTGATTGATATTAGAGATTTTACAGTTATTCATTTAATTGTAGACCTTATTATATTACACATAATTAAAATTTTCAGGCACAGACTACAGCAGGAGCTATAAATACTGTAATGTTGAACAGTTATGTGTGAAAATTGTTTTGTTATAAAGTCATAACTTAGTAAGAAGGATACGCACAGTTAACGGGCCCCCTCTCAATACACTGTGCACATAGCACTTCTATCAGCAAACAATATTATATAATTTGCTGCCTTTTGAAGCATTACAGCTGTTGTTTCAGCTATGCTATGGTATGGCAGTATATGAAAAATGTATACAGTACGGGAAATTAAAGTTGGTATAACGGAGGAACTGGTATACCGCCCAGTGCTATTCCAGGATTGCAAAATTTATGTTTGCAAGGGAATATCACACAATTGGCAATACAAAAACATACAATGATCAGTAAGCACACTATCTGATGGAAGGTGGAATATAACTGGAGCAGGATCCACGCTTGTTTTTGCGGCCAAAAGCTGTACAGCGTGAAAGCATTACTTCGACTTCTACAATATGGCAGTCAGATTGTTGCTCTTGCAGTCACGTGATAGGTGGAAATTGTGTGCGTCAGCTTTTACAGATGAACAGTCAAGGACAAAAGAGTAGAGAAAGACGAGTTGTTGTAGTAGTTAGGGTGAGCCACTGTATAAGGAGGTGTGGAGACACCCAATAGAGTCCAGCTGCTGAGCTCCACAGCTCTGCGATTTATTGGGGAAACCAATCAGATTGTTTATCTATGTCATATGCGCCTCAGCTCCGCGAGTCGTATCTCCACTGAAGGCGCCAGATTGTATGTGTATGACACATGATTTGGAAACAGGATCTCCACTGAGCTCTACTGAAAAGCCAATCAAATGACGAATTTCTGTCACATTAATATATCTCTGTAATATTAATAAAATACCAGTCAAAAGTTTGGACACACCAGGCCACCTACAAAGGTTAGTGATAGTGTTGCATCGCATGCCCTGACCACCTGACCCAAAGACAACAAAAATAGTTTTGGAAGGGTTTGACCAGAGAGTGATGGAAAAGCAGCCAATGCATGCTTAGCATATGTGGGACCGCCTTCAGGACAGCTGGAAAAGCATCCAAGGAGGCCACCTCCTGAAACTGGTGTAGAGGAGACTTTAGGGTCAGCCATTCCATGGAGTAAATGAGGTTAAGGGCCTTGCTTAAATGCCCAAGAGTGAGATCAATCTGTTGGCGTTTGATCCGGCTGTGAGTTTCTGTGAGTCCCAACCCACAGAAACGCCCTTACCCCCAACATATTGTTTTTTTTTGTTTAACACTGTTTTGGTACATAATTCCATTTATGTTATTTTATAGTTTTGATGTTTTTACAATTATTCTAAAATGTTGAAAATAATACAAATAAACCGTTCTATGGGTAGGTGTGTCCAAACTTTTGACTGGTAGTGTATATCTAAATGTCATTTGAAGTTGAAAATAAAATTGTTTAAGGAATCATGTGAAATATTGAGAAAAGGGAGGATATTCGTGAAATAGGCCTACGGACTAAATTGTTAAAATGGGACACGGTATTTTATTTCCTAAAATAGACGATCCCATAAACTACAGGACAGGTGGCAACTCTACCAGCAACATCAGAGGAAGAACAGGCAGCAACAAACTGTACTGTTCATCTGTTTTCATGTCTAAGTGGAATCATAATGGATTTTTAAGCAAAAATGGAGCCTTAATTAAAAAACATTAGTAAAGAATGACTTGAATTGTGTTGTGATAATTATTGATACGGTGTTAAAATATTTAGCCGTATCATCCAGCCCTAGTATCAGTTTATTTTCTTATAATGTTTTGTTAGGTGAAAGCTGTTAGTTTTAGTAGGTGACTTTCTAGTTTTATCAAACACACAGGCTAACAGTAAGGAAAAATGTTATATTTCTGTTAACTCCACTGGCAGTTTATGGAATGGCTACACCCAGTCTTGCAGGTTTTAAGGAAGTCTGGGAGATGTGTGTTTAAGCTGAACACTTGTCACAAATGTACTTCCTTTATGCACTAAGGATTTTCAGCCTTGTTTATGTTCAGTTCCTGGTTCCCTGATCCTGATTTTGAGTAGATTAAATTGTAATCTGTGACAGGTAATTTATCTCATTAATGAGGTGATTAATTGAAGCTTTGTCATTAGTAATTGTGAAAATGTTACATGATTCATAATGACGTTTTTAAATGTTTCTCAAAGGGCAGCTGCTAATTTCGTCTCGTGGTCTCCTCGCAGTTTGTGAAGAATGCAAGGAGTATTTCATAGAGGAGTGTCCCACCCACGGGCCTCCAGTGTTTGTGCCAGACACTCCCGTGGAGTTGGGGGTCCCTAACCGCGCAGCCCTCACTGCCCCCTCTGGGATCGAGGTCATTCAGGAGGGGGATGAAGTGGACGTGTGCTGTGTGGACAAGGATATCCCAAAGGGGGCTCTCTTTGGCCCTTATCAGGGGGAAGTTGTGTCTCAGGACAAATCCTCAGGCTTCTTTTCCTGGATGGTGAGCGCTAATCGAAGAGCAGTGTGTCTGTTACTGCCTGGAGTTTCTGTTTTTGGTGAGCAGCTGTGATACTGAAAGAAAATGGCTAATTTCAGATCCTTACTTTTTCAGGTTGTTGATGAGAACAACGTGTACAAATCCATTGATGGTAGTGATGAAACAAAGGCAAACTGGATGAGGTAATTTTAGGCTGCATCTCTGTTTGATGTGTTGCCCCCCAACTTGACTAAGATCAATGTAGAGATCTGTGGAAAGGCAGGTATTCTTCTGAGCTAGCAATCTTTCCATGGTTCTAACAACAACAACAACAATCTTTATTTATATATCACTTTCTAAATATGAAATGAAGTTCAAAGTCCTTCACATATAGGATGAAATAAGAAAAAAGATGTAAGCATTTAGTAGACATGATGAGCTTGGGAAAACCTAGTTAAACACAGAAAACACATAACGTGGTATATGTTGCTAAACACTCTATGAGATTACACTCATAATTGCTACATAGACTGGAAGATTGGCTGGGTGGATGCTGCCATCTCCCCGCCATCAGTAGAAAGTATTATACAGCATATCGCTAGCCTGGGAACAGATCAAAATTCATAGTTTGATGACTCCTGAATGTACATCGCTATCGCAGCACTGTAAACTCGAAATATCCTAGGTCAAATCATCACAAAGAGAGACTCATCTGTAGTTTGTAAAATAGTACAACACAGCACAAACAAGAAGGAAAATCCATATAAATAACTGAAAAAGTCAGCAAATAAAATGTGCTTAATATGAAACTGTACCATGCATGCAAATTTAATTCAAAAGCTTTGTTTTATAAAATTTTAAATGCAGCATCCATTCTGTTCACCTAGTATCATTTGTACATGCGTCCATCTTCAAGCTGCCCCTCCAGTACAGGGTTAGAAGACACGTAGATTAAATTCTAGGTAGTATAGGGTACAAGGCAGGGGACATCATACTTAGGATACCAAGAACATCACAACAACCAGCACCAGGATTTCATTTTCATTTTTATTTTTTTTTATCAGTTCTGTAAGTATTTTTAACTGTAATTGTAATCTCCCATTTGTGTTTTCTGCCATGCTTGAAATTTTACCTGCACTTTGCTAATTACTAAACAGGTCATTATTTTATTCTGTTAAACATGCAAATGTTTTGGATTTTTCCATGTTTAGCTTGCCACAGTTCTCTGTTCATCTGGGCTGACTCCATTTCATACCTAGATACGTGCGAACCTCGGCTGAGGATGGCGAGAGGAACCTGACAGCCTTTCAGCATGGCGAACACATTTACTTCCGCGTGTGTCGTGACCTCGGGGTGGGCGAGAAGCTCCGGGTGTGGTACAGCGAGGACTACATGACACGGCTGCACAGTATGTCCCAGGACAGCATCGACCGCAACCTGGCCACAGGTGAGGCAATACCCACAATGCACCGCTTTGCGTTTTCCACTAATCCTGTGTGTTTTGTGATTGATAAGGTAAATACAAAGGCACAGGGACAGGAATTCCTGGAACGTACATACTCTTTTATTTGTGCTTCAGAACACTAGGGGGAGCTATGAGATGCTGGCTGAAATGTTGAATTTTGCAAAGAGTTTGTTTTGTTGCAGAAGACTATGTAAAAGTAATTTTAAAACAGGCATATTGCACCATTATGCACGGTATATGTTTTATAGCTGTATCTGAGCAGGAAATAAAAGCCAAACTATGTCAAATGCAAGTTTTGGTTGCTGAACTGTGTTTTTTCATGTATGAATAGATTCATTAGGATACAGAATAAGCTTATTCTATCAACTAACCTCCTAATTAGGATTGTTTGAGTAATTAAATATCATTAAGTGGCATATCTTGGTGTTTTAGAATTTTAGAATAACAATAGCATTCTATTTGCTATCTGTTTTCTTGTATATTTGCTTGTCTGGAAATGTCCTGATATAAGGCAATAAAACAGGTTCTTAACATATTATCCTAAACAAAGTATTACATTTTTAAGTAAATAATATAAGATTTAACAGTTAACCTTAATTGTGAAAAATCATTTAACTGCCTGATTACACTATGATCGCTGAATACTTCTTGAACCCAGAACAATGAACTTAATTATCATTTAAATTTCTGGTTTAAATGTTTGCGCGTATTTGCTTTTGAAGTATACAATCTAATTTCAGTCAAACTGAGCCTGATTCCTCTTTTAAAATTATGCATATACAGGAGTCATAGAAGTTGAGTCACTTTGGATAATCACAGTAGCTAAATGAAAATTAAAACTTCGTTACAACCCAGAAATCTGCATCAGGTACAAAAAACCATACAAAGTGGATACATAACAATGGGGACAGGAAAAGGATGGAACTTTTTGCTGTAGATTGCCCAGGGCTTCCACTAACAATGGATTAAACTGTGGATTAGTCGATTAATCTAAATGATTAATTATCCTCCAGAAAATCAAATTGAAAGTTTAATTTAATTTTATTTTGACAATAACAAACTGTAGGCCTATATCGGTCCCAGGCTTTAGATAATGGGCGCCGGCATTTTGGCACTATACGGACATTATTTTTGCCCACAATTCCATAAGCAGATTAATAGTATGCCTAAAATATTATTGAGAGTAAAGATATCCATTTCGGATTTATTTGTCACGATAGTCGACACCCGTTAATCACCTATGAACCGTTAAGCGATAAGAAATGTACTATTTCGAATGGATGCGTGTCTGTCACCAAATAACAAAAAACCATTACAAAGATGCTTTAGAAATTAGACATGCTTTATTTTTTCAAGTGCAAACACTTCATGACTTATGTAAATAATCATCAACAAGTTGTCAGACTTTGTAGTGAACAAAACAGATTTACAAATGAACCAAATATTTAATGCTCCAGCACCAAGTGTACTTAACTGGCAGGTTCGGCAGAGCCTACATCTCTCGTGTAGGAAAATATTGTAAAACTGAAATGAAGTGCAAGCAGCCTACACAATTTATAATGTATACCATGAAGTGTGCTGTAACAAAAACCAGCTCCGCTATCGGGAATATTTAATCTAGCCTAATTAATGAGCCTAATTATGAGAGGTGTATCATGATGCCCAAAAGTTAGTAATCTGTATAAATTCAGCGTATCTTTATACTTATTAAATTCGGTTAGCAGAGCATGCCAAATGCCACTGTTTTGGTAAATTGTGGAAGTGGCCTCAACACCCACAATGTCTTTTAAAAGAGGAGATATTGCGGTTAAACAAGGTAAAAAGATTTTGATGGTGTGGTGGTACTTTTTGCAGATTGAAGTCCGACTTTTTTTTTGGTAAATATAGTTTATTTTTATTTCAGTTCACAAATTATTCTTTTATTTAATATGGCCATTTTAGCTTACGAAAATAATACTGGTCCCAACAAGCCCAACGTGCACAGACACACACACTGGTACCATCAGTCAACGCAGAACAGGGGTCACCAACAGGATGCCCCCAAGGACCACGAGTCGTCTGTGGACCTGTTCTAAAAATAGCACAACTCACCAGTGAACAGCATCTAAAATTTAATTTTATCCTATTGCTATTCTTCTTTAATTGCATTTGCATTTATATAGATTTGAAAATGACAATATCTAAAAAAAGTATTTAAAACATGTTTATTATAAATGAAGTTTGGATAAGTTTAGGTAAACACTTCTATTCTAGTTCAACGGTCAGTATTGTGCGCATGACAAAACTTCAGCGTTCGTGGAGAGTAAGCTAGCTGGCGCACCGAGGATGTGGAGCTGAATGCGGTTTCTTATCCCAAAAACATGGCAGAAAAAAGAAAATGTATCATTTTCACAGTGAATTGTATTAACAATATTTAAGAAGAGTGTATCAAACTGGTAGCCCTTTGTATGGCTCTGTACCCGTGAAGTAGCTCTCAGTTTAAAAAAGGTTGGTGACCCCTGACGTAGAATAAGCCCAGGTTCCAACCTAAACATTAACAACAATAATTTTGATTCAGTTCTGGATTTTTTTTTTAAATACATGTTTTATTTTCATTTTTCACATACCTGCTGTAGGCTGGTACTAGTGCAAGCATATACCGACGGCAAGGAGGGAGGTTCTCAGTCATCTATGTTATGCTGTCACTCATTATTCCATGCCCCTCTCAGCTGATACCACGTGCCTATGCCAAATCAGGGTCAAAAGACTAAATCTGAAAAAAGATTGTGAAGATGTTGCTACAACATTGTCTCTCAACATTGAGTAACCATTGTCAGAGTGTTGGTTTTGAAAGATTAAATAATTTCTCTATATTGCTCCAACATAATTTTTCCATATTGGTCCAATGTTGGTTCAATGTCATTTTTTTCTTAGTTGCTCCAACAATGTTTTTTATTTTGCTCAAACATTGTTTTTCTGTGTATTTAAATTATTTAACAACACAGCATTGCTGCATCAGCATACAAATTTGAAAATGTCTTAACCTCTATAAACATATCAAGTGGGGGGCAAAAAAAATCACTCAGTAGTGACAATTAATTTTCTTTTAATAAGCATTTGTGACTCATCTTTGTTTATACAAAAAATGAAATTGGTTAATATGAACAATGTAAACAGGTAAAACAGTAATTGATGTAAACAGTGCAATGCCACTAACACTGCCAAAAATTTTAAATGTCCTTCTAAACGGCCAACATGAACATGAAGAATTAAGATTTAATTCCACATATGCTGTAACATATGTTTGCCATCTCCCCGCCATCACATTTTATTTGCTGACTTTTTCAGTCAGATTAGTGTTTGCCCTAACTAAATTGATTGTCAACCGTTTCATCTGTGACATAATAGGCCAAGTGGAAAAAGTCCAATTCTAACAAGTTGAAATTAGCTATATATCACCGCCTATGGCAGTAAACTTGGACATACCTCGAACAATAAAAACAATTGCCCTCTTGTGGTTGTATACTGTCACAAGTACAGTATTACAGTTAAATGGCCTAACTGAGCTATAACAGTAGCTCGGCTTAACTGTGCACGTAAACACTGACATTAGCCGTTAAAGATAAAATCTAAGCAAAATTAATAGTTGGTTTCTGACAGATGTCGTCTGAATAGAGCTACAAAAGGATAGCGAAACCACGTTGTAAAAAATGAAATTCCTTCACCGAGAGGCCACACTAGCGGCTTATGGCAAACCAAAATATATGATGTATCCATATCGTTTAAAAAATGTTGTCTTCTATACCAACTAACATTTTAAAACAAGGTCAACCTGACTAATACAAACGTTTTCTGAAATAGCATCATTAGCAGCTAACGAGCTGACGCGATGACACAAAACTCACGAAGAGAACGTGAACGATCGGCCTCACAAATAACAAATAAATCATAATTCACTTTTACGTTAGACGTGGTCAACTTAATGAAAAAATGTACCCTTACCTTTTTGGTTGCCTACACCTAGACCCACCTCTTCTACGGGCTTGAAGTGTTTGCAAAACCCGAAGAGCGTTCGCGCGCGAGACCGTTGGAGAATGTTGGAAGTGCGCATGCGCTCAGTCCAAACCGAGTTTAGACTGAAACATTACAGCATTTTTTAAAATATACCTCTAAAATATTAATAAGTGTTTGCAGAGTGCTACCAGAATGAGTTTTTCAACTTTTAAAATAATATATTATATTGTTATATTTCGACGCTAGATCAACATAGTGGCAATGATGTCCCTGTTTGCTCACAGCAGTTATTGAAAACTCAGCATCATAATTACGTTGAAACAACGTTGTCAACATAAAGACAGGATTTCAACTGTTATTCAACGTTGACAATGTTGGATGGCTGCTGGGAAAAAATCTGCAACTGAAAAAAACAAGACCTAAAATATCAAAATATATTTGAAAAATGAAAATCAAACATTTATTTTAAAAAATCCAGAACTGAATCAAAATTATTTTTAAACCGAAATTTTTTTTCGAACACTTATTTTTAGTTTGAATACATCGTTGTACTTTTTAAAGTTCAACATCAAAACTTGAACTTTCAGTTTCAATTCTTTTTTTCAAATTAACGAAACTTTTGTCCCCAATTTAGCTCCATACATCTGGTCTTTTCATGTAATCATACTGTTTAATGAAACTCCAAAAGAAAATAAAGAATAAACCTTATGATTAAAATATACTTCGAGTTCATTATCAGAATTAAGCACGTACTGCAACTGAAAGGACATTTGGATTGCTGAATATGCGTTTCACATGTTCAGATCAGTCAAGTGTAACATTACAATACAGCCCTCAGAAGGTCGCGGCATTCTTTGTGGTACGTTGTATGTTGCGTAACATTGCCACGCCTGATGGATGTCTGTTGGACATAAATAAGACCACATTAGAGCACTTTAGAAGGCGCGATGCTGAGTTGCATGTGTCGATGCCAACCAAGGAGTGTAGAGTGTATGCTGGCAGCAGCACGGGCAAGGAGGGATCAGCTGGCAGAAAAGCTAAATCGTCTGTAGCCAGGTAAGGAATCTAAACTGTGAGATGTAGAAAAATAACAGCCCGATTGCCTTTTATTTGAACATTATAAATCACCTTTAAAAACTGTAAGTTGTGTTTTGTTTTAACAAAGATTGCACTTTTATTTATATTTTGCCAACTGCAGACCAAAAATTTAAATAAAAAAACACAAGCATAGTTAAGTCCCCGTTCCTAGCCGCTGTGCTCGCTCAGCAGCGAGCTGCTTCTGTCATCATTTACTGCTTTTGGCACTGCGTGGATGATCTGGTGATGCCAGAAAATGAGGACACATTCGCTGCTACCTCATGCCATGCCTGCTTCACCTCGAAAGGCTTAGGTCGAACAGTGGTGTCCCTGTAGTTGATATGCTCACATTTTCACCTCACACAGGAGCAGGTCTGTTTCCTCGGGCGAAAACTGACTTGGTTTGCCAGACAAACATGACGTTAAAATAGCAATCCGCCATAGCTCATGTACCCCTACCTTTCAAAGGTGATCTGAGATGCCATTCTGATTGGTTCATTGCATGTTATTCCCAAAACACAACTCTGAATAATTGAGAGTTAACGCAACCTTTTTGTGCCTTGCACCGGCACAAAGTCTGACTTTACTGCCATCTAAAGACGAAATGGATTTGGACATGCCCATAAATGCTAGTTGAGCTTTCGCTTTACGCTTTGCATTAAATGGTCAAATTAGAGCCCGAAAGATACTTAAAAACTCTACGTACTAATCGTAATTTAATAAACACGAATAAATAACACTTACGGTGGTTTTGCCTACTCTGGTGGTCCATCATCCAGAATAGCGACTGTGTGTTTTCTCTTCAGCTGCTCGTGCATTAAGCCAGTGACGCTGTGACATGCCATCGAAACTTTGCACGTGTACAAACCACCTTGTTGTTTTGTGAGAATTTATTCCCAAAATTACGTTATGATATTAAAGGAAGCAATTGTCTAAATGAATTGAAGCATTTTAGAAATCATAAAAGTAATTTCAATAAAATAAAAAAAATTTAAATATTGATGACACATTTTCAGTGTTGATGTCAACGACTATGTCGACTAATCGTGGCAGCCCTAGATTGCACAGTTTAGTGAAGTAAAAGTAGGCTTTACCCAGGTGCCCATCATTATGCTGACTTTAGTGAGTGTAATTGTAATCTCGGAATGTTTTATGGTGTGGTAAGACATGAGGTGAATCTCAATACCAAGAATGCAAAGACCATATTTGTGATTTTGGCAAGACCAGTCTTGCTAACTTGCCACCCAAAAATGAACTTGGGAAGCAATGAAATTGGTCTAATTCATGAGGATGCAACCTATGTATCCCTGATATTTGGGGCAGAGCAAGACCAACTTCTGGGGATTTTTACCATTCTCTGTACTTGTGTTCTTAGTATTGGAACTGGTCTTCGGTAATGGAGGATGACGTAAAACGGGTATGCGAGAACACAAGTCCGGTCAAGTACGAATATTGAGATTCACCCATGAAAAGACCTTACTGTCACATGGTACTGACCAGCATTTTTGCAGCATGAGCCAGCTGGTGCCCGCAGCAGCTCATGGTAAAAACAGAGCTCGATGGCGGACTGTAATGCCATCTCTAGCAAGTTACCGAAATATGGCCAGATCTCACAGGCCTGAGCTGTACTGTTACAGAAGGCAGTTTTCAAGAGGCCTTTGCTTATTTCCTCAGTATCTGTAAAATGAATTAGTGGTATTTTTAAAACAAGAAATGAAGACACATATTGCACCATTCTTTTAGTAGTTAACATTGTTTTTTTATCGGGACAAACCTTGTTTTGTCAGTCTAAAACATTTCCACACATTACTACTGCACACAATATTGCCAAAAGTATTGGGACGCCTGTCTTTACATACACATGAACTTTAATGACATCTCATTTTTAATACATAGGCTTTAATATGGAGTTGGCCCACCCTTTGCAGCTATAACGGCTTCAACTGTTCTGGGAAGGCTTTCCACAAGTTTTAGGAGTGTGTTTATGGGAATTTTATACCATTCTTCCAGGAGAGCATATGTAAGGTCAGGCACTGATGTTGGCACAAGAAGGCCTGGCTCACAGTCTCCGCTCTAATTCATCCCAAAGGTAGTCTATCGGGTTGAGGTCAGGGTTCTGTGCAGGCCAGTCATATTCCTCCACACCAAAGTCACTCATTTATGTCTTTATAGACCTTGCTTTGTGCACTGGTGCGCTGTCATGTTGGAACAGGAAGGGGCTACCCCCAAGTTGTTGGGAATGAAATTGTCCGAAATGACTTCATATGCTGAGGGATTAAGAGTTCCTTTCACTTGAACTAAGGAGCCAAGCTCAACCCCTGAAAAACAACCCCATACCATAATCCCCTCTTCATCTAACTTTGCACTTGGCACAATGCAGTCAGGCAAGTACCGTTCTCCTGGCAACTGCTAAACCCAGACTCATCCATCAGATTTCCAGACAGAGAAGCATGATTTGTCACTCCAGAGAACACACCTCCACTGCTCTAGAGTCCAGTGGCGGTGTGCTTTACACATCACTGCATCCAACACTTTGCATTGCACTTGGTGATGTAAGGCTTGGGTGCAGCTGCTCGGCCATGGAAACTGATTCCATGAAGCTCTCTACGCATTGTTCTTGAGCTAATATGAAGGCCACACAAAGTTTGGAGGTCTGTAGCTATTGACTCTGCAGAAAATGAGTGACTTCTACATATTGTACGCCTCAACATGTGCTGTCCTCGCTCTGTGATTTTACATGGCCTACCACTTTGTGGCTGAGTTGCTGTTGTTTCTAATTGCTTCCACTTTCTCATAATACCACTAACAGTTGACTGTAGATGTCGTGAGCACGGGGCTGACGGCGAGGCATGACGCAGGCAGGAAAAAAGGAAGGCAACAGTCGAGGGAAAGCTGGGCTGGGAATCACCCCGTGAGGGGATTTTATTAACTCAGGCACCGCTACAGGAACCGCAACGAACATCACACAGCATAACATCAATGACCCAAAAGGGGGCACAGGACTGGGGAAACTCTTATACACAGGAACACCTAGGGATGAACGAGGGGCACCTGTGAATGGTTAACAATAAGGCAGGAACACAAGGTAACGATAATGAGCTACAGGCGTGGCTGATTAGCAGCCCTGCCTGTGGGAAACACAGGGAACAGACTGGTAGGGCAGGGCTGTACGTGACAGTAGAATATTTAGTAGCAAGGAAATTTCATGAATGGACTTATTGCACAGGTGGCATCCTATCACGGTACCACGCTTGAAGTCACTGAGCTCCTGAGAGTGACCCATTCTTTTGCAAATGTTTGTTCAAGCAGTCTGCAAGCCTAGGTGCTTGATTTTATATACCTGTGGCCATGGAAGTGATTGGAACACCTGAATTCAATGGGGTGTCCCAGTACTTTTGGCAATATAGTGTATGTGTATGTTATGGGTTATTTCTGAGGCTGCCAGTGCATGCTGTAAAGGTGCTTGTAACATAGTGTGTGTGCCATACAAGACATAATTAATGTCAAAAGGGTGAACTCTTTTGGGTAATTTCAGTGAATAGTCACTTGATACTTGCTGGGCTCACTATTTTGAAATTGTTAAAAGAACACTGATTTGTACCAGGCCCAGACTCACTAGTTTCATTGCTCAAATGTGTGGTTCATTCAGGTGTATGAATGTATGTTGTGACAGCTCAGTGTAAATCTGTTCAGTCACCCATGAACATATCAGCTTGTCCGGTCAGGGTCCTATTGTTACAGAGAGTTTCAGGCAGGATAAAGGCAGTGAAAGGCAGGTGATCTCCCAGAACCGGACACAGGAGACACTCCCCCCCTGCCCCCACCTCCACTGTCTGCCACTGGCCAGTTTAAAGTTAATAGTTCAGCTGACAGCCTCATTTTGAACTGAGGGAGGAATCCTTAACAACACAACAAGAGCACACTGCCTAGTGAGAGACAACACACTCTGAAAGATAGCTATCACTTTATTGTTGCTATCACTCTATTAAATGAATGTTTATAATTATGACTGTTGTCAGACTCGGTAGTAGGTGTAATTGAAATTAAAGCACTTGAACTATCATGTAGAGGACAACTGGCACAGATGTGGGTAGTGAGCTAGTTAGCTCTACATCTGCAGCTCTGTGCAGATTGGCACCCATGCCTGTGGTATTCCTCACAGCCTGAGCTGAGCTGAGTTATTCAAAGACTCCTATTATGCCTCAGCTGTATTCTGCATAGGTGTCATGATGTTATGTAACCAATAACTGTGGTGTATTGCAGCTAATCTCCTCAGACGTCTTGGCCTCTTTGTGCATTCTGAGCCACATGATTTGAAACAGACATCTTCCGCTCTGTAAATCGTAACAAGAAGACTTTCTGTGCCAGGCAGATCGATATTTGTCAAATTGATGGCATGTAGGCACATGTTCCGGACATTGGGGTCTCACAGACATTTGAGGTCCTTTTATCTTTGAACTGGTCAGGTTGATGATATGCAGTTATAATACTATACCGAAGGTTTCAGAATCTTTTGCCATTATAGAAAACAGAAACAATGTTTCTGGGTTTTTTGCAGCGTGACATCGTGATGCCTGCTTTGTATTCCTGGATGGGGAATAAAAACGGGTTTGGGGCCAGTCCACGGCCACCGTTGCCACAGACACTTTCTCATTAGTGCAATAACTCAAAAATTCTGTGAAGTCTGTGAAATGAATTGTAGAAATGCTGCTTAGTGGCAGTAAAAGGAAGAGTTACTACAGATGCCATTTGACTTTGTAAATGTGATAAGGCAAAAAATATTTGATAGATCTTATTACTACTTCACAAAAACATTATATGGATGAAGACCTACACCTGGTCATATTCTGACAAATTGCACCAAAAATGAAGCAGCAGCACTGCATGGCAGCAAAGGAAGGAAATGGCATATGTAGAAGACACTTGGTCTTATGAACACAGTAACTGTAAAAGTATGTTATGGATCTTTTACAAACTTTGCAGGCATATTGTAGGGGTGACAAACTGGAATTGATCAAATTTTGATTCAAATTGCACCAAAACTGAAGCAGCGCCACGTAGTGATACAAAGAGAAGGGGAAGCCTCAGACATTTGATTTTGTTAGCATGACCTTGTAAATAGGTTAATTTATATTATTACTGCGTTTGATCAATTATGGATCTTATTACCATTTCACAAAGACATGATGAAAATGGATCTAGTTTGTGCAACCCTTGCATTGCCCATTCAGCTGTGAAAGGTCCTTGTAACGCTCTCCATTTATGGTAAAAATAATGACCTGAGTACAGCAGCTACTTTCATTTTACACATCTCTTGGTAAAAAGTCATTATCCAATGAATACTGTGTCACATTTTACTATGAGTGGAATACACCCATTCTCCTTTGTCTACTGAAAGTATTTGACATCTAACTGACAAATATAAAACTGTTTTATGATGTAATCTATTTAAGTAGGATTTAGGTTTGTACTAGTTAACATCTGTATTCATGATGGTCATTTGTACATGCATGTCATCTGTACAAGTGTATGTATAGATGATAACTTAATATTGATAGTTAGCTAACTAACATCATTGTGTTACGATCCCGAGTCTAGGGTTGAGGACCAACAGAAAGGTAAGGGAAAGGGAGGGAGGGAAGACAAGACAACCAGAGAACGGGAAAAGGGAACACGGGAAACAAAGGGATCTTTTTTGTAGTTTTTTTTTACTTTTATACACAGACACGTTTACAAACACAAGGTGCAACAAACTTCGGGAGTAACCCAGGCCAAAACAACAACCAAAACAGCTGACGGACACGTCCCAAACTAAGCTAACTCTAAATGTAACAAGAGGAAACGAAATGACAAAAACTAACTCCCTAACCAAAACAACAGTAAACACCACGTTCGCAGAAACAAAAAGGCAGCCACTCCTTATGCACCTAACACACATATACAGCAAACACACAGTCCGAAAACACGGTATCCTAAGGGGCGCGCAAAGAGAGTAGTCGGGAGCTAAGCGAGAGTTCAAAACCAGAAGAAAAACAAACCGAAGGCAAAGGTACAGAAGGGGCGAAGCAGAAAGTCAGAAACCTAGAAACCAAAACAGTCAATCAGAGGAAAAGCAAACCAAGACAGCGAGAGCAAAAGCGAAAGCAAGAGCAAGAGCACTCCCTCTGGATGCGATCAGCAGGCCTTTATCCTCGACCAGAACACAGGGCCAGGGTCAGAGGTCAGAGGGCGGAAGGGGCGTGGCAAAGGCGTGGCCGGAACCGGGAGGTGGGCTGAAGCAGCAACTGATGAGTGGAGCTTGGGGCAGAAGACTGAGGCGCCCTGTAGACATATTCAAAACTCTTATGGCACGTAACAATTGTGAAAGTGAGATTAGTTTATATCTTGTTGGCAAAAAAATTCACCTCGCTGACTACAGTCCACATAAGGCAGTTAAAACATTAGAACGTACAATAACAGCTGTGTAAAGAGGGTGTCACATTACGTTGTTTTAGGTTTATTTTGTGCAGTAGAATTTGTAACATTTTTATTTCATCCATCTTTCAGCCACTTATCCAGTGCAGGATCACCAAGAGGCCTGGAGCCTATCCTAGGCAGCAGGAGACATGTTGATGGGATGCCAGTCTGTCACTAGGCACACACAAAAACATCATCCATGAGGGATGCCAACTCCCCTAACTGTATGTCTAGAAGATAACCAGAGAACCCAGATGAAACGTATACACTTTAGGGAAAACACAAACTCCACATACCATGGGAGGTGTGAGTTTTCAACCCATAACCCTGGAAGTGCTGACCTTTAAGCCACCATCTTTTAGCTTCTGTTTCTAGTTAAAATAATATTTATCTGTGATTACATAAGTGTTTTAGAGGGTTGGGTGTGGGCTCAGTGGGCTGCACTGTGGACTCATGGGTTTGACTCAGCTCAGCTGGGTGTGTGAGTTTGCATGTTCTCCTCATTTGCAAGGGTTTTCTTTGGGTATCCTGGGTATCCTGCGGTCTATAATGGGGTCACATTTCCGAGGGGTAAATGTCGTACACTAGGTATGATATATCAAAAAAAAAATGTCCTTACACATTTTTTTCTTTTTGTGTGCGTGCATTTCTTAATGATGAAACTTACATGAAGTTTGATAAATAAGGCCCATGCGTCATAGTGTGCACACAGTCACACACTAATGCCAATTTTGCCTGAAGGTCACCATTACTTTGCCTTGAAAGGAAGACTGCAAAAACATTAACCCACATGCTGACTGACATGCACAGAAACAGCCAAAACATTTGGAACCAACACCCACACAGCTGGCAGATGTGTGTGATGCCACTGTGAGTCAGCTGTTACAGTGTGAGTGGTTGCAGTACTCTCTGCTTCAGCAAGAGAACACATGAGTATTGATCAGCTGCCTGCCCAGATTTCGCATTCCATATTGTAATGTGTGACACTACGATATATTGCATATTCTTGTTGAAAGTAATTGTTCAAAATTATGCCGAAGCATTATGTAAGGCATGCTTGGCATTATTTCTCCAGCAGGGGGCATGCTTCATTCTGAATGTGGCATAAATGCCCCACCAGGGTCTTGTTTGATAACCTTCAGTGTCACAGAGAACCATTAACTGACAGCATTATTGTTAGGAGAAAGCTGACATTCTTGGAATTGCTGGAATCTACAGGGTGTAAGAGAAGATTAACAATAACAGCTGTCAAGGGTGGAAATAATGGTGCAGTTTCTCTTCTAATCTTCAAAATACAGCTGTCTTTTGACATTAATGCCTCTAACTTCAATGTCATTTGCAGAATGCATCAGTGTTAATTAACTTCAATGTCATTTGCAGAATGCATCAGTGTTAATTGGTCATTTTTCATTAGTTGTGGAAGAATACAACAATCTTAATTCAATTAATAAACAATTCTCAAATTTTTATGAAACATTTTACCTCACATTAGGCTAACAATGCTTCATAAACAAAGATTAGAATAAGAGTGCAATTTAGTTTTTCTACCAATTGCAAATTCATTTTATGAAATCTGACGATGTACTAGTAAAATAATGAACCAATTACAATTACAACAAACTTAAAAGGTTTGCTAAATAACCTAAATGATTTTTATAAAGAAATGTTAATACAGACGCTCCCCGGGTTACGATGGTCTGTGTTACGATATTTTCGACTTTACGATGAGTATGATTATTTAGTACATTACATGAGATATTCAACACTTTATTGTAAAATAGGCTTTGTGTTAATGATTTTGCCCAACTGTAGGCTAATTTAAGTGTTCTACGCATGTTTAAGGTAGGCTAAGCTAGGTTGGTTAGGCTATGATGTTCGTTAGGTTAGGTGTACTGTATTAAAATTCATGTTCACCTTACGATACTTTTGCTTTGCAATAGGTTTATCGGAACATAAATCCATCATAACCCAGGGAGCATCTGCGTATGTTAAGGCCCATTAGCCAACGGACACTGAATGACACTATGTAAATTATGAAAGACATGATGCTGGAATTTTCTGTATCAAATTGGAAATGACTACAGTTAAAATCCAGCTCAGATACTCACTGCAAAAAATCATTACCCCAAAAATGTTGGCTTTCCACAGAGCCTGTCTAAATAGCTTAAAATGGCAGTACAAAATTGCTGAAACAAACAGAACCTGGGTCCTTCTTCATTTTCTGATTTAAAAAGCTGCCTTCATTTTGTGCATTTTCATTGGCTAATCATTGAATCACATTTTTCATTTGAGTGTTATTCTGGTTGGATGCACTTTTATGATGAAGCCTGAAAAGGGGATGTTATCACTTCATTATGCTGCTTCTGAATATCAATGTAAAGCGAAGACTAAGGGGGTCAGCTTGCCTTATTATATCTGACAGGCACGCGCACATCCAAATAGGAGACATTTCAAAGGACTTTGCTTTTACGTGTGCCCCTTGGCCAAAAGGTCATATGGAGCTGAAACTAATAACGGCATGTCACTGTCTCCTCTCGCTCTCTCTCTGTCTAACAGTTGAAAATGGGGGGAATCTGCCTGTTTGGTCGAGCCCCTGGAACGTGACCGCACGGGACAGGGAGGCCACGCTGGCACTCATAGAGCATTATGGGTCAGCAGACATCCAGGGTTTGCTAAACAATAGGAGCACCAAAACCAAACAGGTGTTTGAGATCATAGCGGGCCGGATGGCAACGCAAGGCTTTCACATCAGCGGGAACGCCTGGAAGGCAGGCGAGCGCTGCTTCCAGAAGTGGCGCAACATGGAGCGGACATACAAGGACTATGTCCTGGCCCGGCGCAAAACTGATGTTGGTCGGCGGAAGCAGCCCGAGTTCTTTGAGCAGTTCCACACCCTCATGGGCCAGCGGCTGAGCTTGAAGCTCGCAACAGCGGCAGCCAGCTTACTCCTGCGGGGAGCCGCATCCGGATCCAGCATAACGGATGGATCCCCCACCCCCAGCGCACCCCTCTATACCATAGTGGTCCCTACCAGTAACCCCGTCACAGTCCGCATCCCTTCCAACGCAGGCTCCGAAGCGGAGAACTGCGTGCAGGCAGGTACAACAGAGACTCATTTGGGTAGGATATGGACAAAGGACAGGGTCCCGCAGCCCAAACCCCTCCAGTCACATGGGCAGAAAGACAGTGAGGCAGAGCGGCATGTCCAAAAGCCAAAGAGGAGGTCTTGGTTGGGTGAAAGCAAAGGTAGGTCCGTCATTGGAATGCATGAACTTCTGATTAAGGCCATCCTACTGGGTTTCAGGTCTCAGCCATCAAAGTTCCTCTCGGAAGTTTTCTACACTTGCTCTGAATGCAAAGTTAAGTCCTTGGAACATTTCACGCCAGCTGAACATTTTTTTAGCTTCTCTATATTAATTTATCTACCAGTTGTGTTACAGGTGTTGTTTCCTGTATGTTAAATGTTAATATGTTCATCATGTATCTGCATCTGAGATGATGTAGACCAGGGCTCTCCAACTCCAGTCCTGGAGAGCCCCAGCCCTGCACAGCTTAGTTCTTTCCCTGTTCAACCACAGCTGGTTCAACTGAAGAAATTGGTAGTAATTAAGAGAGAAGCAGAATCAGACGTGTTAAATGAGGGGAAACCCAAAAATGTACAGGGCTGGGTCTGAGTTGTAGATTGAGATAAATGTCTAGTTTTTGTTCTCATTCTCATTAAACAATGTCACAGCAAGGTGCAGCACGGTGATGAATCATTGTGTTGTGGTTAAATGTGTATTTGTATTGTGGGTGAAAAATAATTTCAAAACATTTTGGTTGTCGATGACATCTCTCTGTCACTCTGGCTTCTAGTGCAAAGGAGAGGCCACTTTTATTGCTTAAACTATTACTGGAAAGGGAAACATACAAATAGCATTGCCTCGAGCTCTCATACTTTGATATGCACCAACCACCCTGGGTTTTCAGAGGTTAACCGTTATCTCTCTGTTTGTCCAGCTATTGAAAATGGCATGGTTCTACCCGTATGGTCAGACCGTAAGGTCACCAACCAGGACATGGAGGCCACTGAAGCTCTGGTGCAGCTTTATGGGTCTCCGGAGATCCAGGGCCTGATTAAGGCAAACAAAACCAGGACCAAGAAGATTTTTGAGATCATCGCCAGCCGTCTGGAGGAGCAGGGCTTTACCATTGGAGATGGGCCGAAAAGAGCTGGGGAGAGATGTTTCCAGAAGTGGAGGAATCTGCTGCGGGCATACAAGGAATATGTCTCTCACCCCATGAGACCTGACGCCACCAAGAGGAGGCCGCCTCCTTGCTTTGAGCAGCTCCACAGCCTCGTACGACACAAGCTGGGACTTCAATTACCAGCAGCCAGTGACTTCCCCACCCCTGATGGGGGAGATGACGCGGAGGTGGAAGGCGCCTACCAACCCATGCTCAACATAGTGGAGGTTCCCGACAGCCCCCCGAGCAGGATTAGCCCCCCTTCTGCCACCTCCTCCCACGCTGGGGAAGGTTTTACCAGAGGCCAGAAGCGGAGGAGACTCAGCGACGTGGCCAAGCTGTTTCAGCAGTACAGGGAGGACACTAGAAGGAGGTCGTGTGAGAGAGAAAAGAAGACGGAGGAGAACTTTCAACAGCTGCTCAGCATCCTGCACCAACAGCACACCGAGAGGATGACCATGATGAGGGACCTGATTAACACTGTCAAGAAGACATGAATCTCACCTGCTTATGGGTTTACATTGAATCTCCCATTTTATACACATTTTTCTTTATTCTTTAGAAATAAGCTACTTGGTTCTGCGTCATACATGCCAAGGCACCTTAATGATAGAGAACCCAGCCTCCTTGGTCACATAGCCCATCTGACTGTCTATGAGGTCATGAGTCACCAGGCACACCCGAGGCAAAAGCAGCTCATTTTATAGGGCTCCTTCATGCCAGCACAGTCAGCTGGCAAATTTGCACGTTACCCAAAACTGTTCCTGGGAGATGTCTGTGCTGTGGACTGTGTTTGATCGTGAGATTGGCGTCTCCACAGGCTGAGCTGCTATGAATGGAGTGGAATGCTGTTTGTTCTTGGAATCATTGTTATGGCCTTTTTAATGATGTTGTTCAGGAAGGACTGTGTCTTACTTGAGCACTTAGAGCCTGTGGCATCCTGTCCTGGTTGTATTATGTTGGCACATTTGTATGATGATTATAGTTTACTGTTGTGTGAAGAAGACTCCTTGTATTTATTTGAGAGAGCTAGATTGCAACTATTCTGTACGAGTAGTATATCTGCATCAATAAACCTGAAGGTTTGTGTCACAGCCACTGATATTTCCGTTGTGTGAAGTTCATTTGTACCAAAATGTAGACTGATCTAGAATCCCGGAAACCTGGAGTTTCTTCCTATGACTGTGGGAAGTCCAACACAGACATGTAAGGAATGAGGAAATGGGCCTTAATAGAGCAGTCTGGGTGCAATGTAGGCACAAAAAATCTTAATAGCATTCATATATGTATGAACATTAGGCATCCATACCAGAAATTATAATATTTTTAAAAAGTATTACAGTAGTTAAGTAAGGAATACAGCTAATTTCTAAACTTTTGAAATGACATGCAATCACTGTTTCTTGATGTTGCCAATTTTACCCAAGTTGAATAATTTCCATCTGGTTGTTGAGGTTGATATGTGGGAATTCAGTTATCATTATTGAGTGATCGTTAGTTCTTGGTTCCCTGGTCTCAGAAGGGTGATTTTGTCCAAGTGTGATGTCCTTCATCTTGTGTGTTTTCTGCAAGACCATGTCTCTTGACTTTCCCCACACATAATAAAAACTGAAGGAGCCACGTTCCTGTTTGAAACCTCCACTGCAATCACATGTCTTCAGTAAAATGAAAGCCAGTCTGCAGCTGCCTTCACTGCATTGGGGCCCTCAGGTGAGACACCTTCCTAGGCAGCCACTTATATGCTCTCTCATTATTATTTATTTCAGGAATTTCTGGTTAATTATGAAATCTGACTGACAGGCTTATTTTTCTAGTTTCACGTTGTTCTTATCCTTTTAGTGTATACAGTGATCCCTCGTCTATCGCGGGGGTTGCGTTCCAGAACCCCCCGCGAAAGGTGAAAATCCGCGAAGTAA